>OU342744.1:34258936-35458936 GCA_910589775.1 Avena eriantha
TGCATGTTGATGAAGAAGGCCTCCAGGGTGAATTCCCCTCTCTGGCAGGGTGCCGGGAAGAGCTTCAGATCCCCCCGATCTAGGGACAGAGACAACAGGGGCTACATACTCTATCGTGGATTTTTGATCGGGTGCCTCTCGAGGGAAACTTATAGGCGGAAGGAGAGGTCGAGGGGGTGCTGGGATCGGCCAGACCACCCCCTGGTGCGGGCCAGGCCTGGCCGCGTGGCCAGGTGGTGTGGCCGGCCCCTGGCCCCTCTCTGTCTCGTATTCTGGCACTTGATCCCTTCCGGAAAAATAGGCACTTTGGCTTTTGTCCCGTCCAATTCCGAGAATATTCATTTTATGAATTTCCTGGAACCAAAAACAACAGAAAACAGGCAGCTGACACTGTGGCTCTTGTTAATAGGTTAGTCCAAGAAATCATAATAAAAGTACTCCAAAGTTGGAACAAAACACAAGAAAGTGGATAAAACTAAGCATGGGACATCAAAAATTATAGATACATTTGCAATGCATCAACATCCCCAAGCTTAAATCCTGCTCGTCCTCAAGTAGGTAAGTGATAAAAAGAAATAATTTTTGAGGTGACATGCACCATCAAAGACTTGATCAAAGTATTTGCAAAACATTCAAAGCTGGGATCAAAGTACTTCAATCATAACATGAAAGACAAAGTTCTAGCAATAAGCAAAGAAACTAAGATGCAACATGAAAAGGCACAAACAAAAGATTCATGAATAACAATGCTTTGCAAGACGTTTGTTTGTTTCACATAAAGAAAACATAGCATAAAAGTATTCAGTTTGTCCCTCAATAGAGTAGCAAATATAAATGCATAAGACACCTTCAAAGTTCATAAGAGTGACTAGATACAATAGTTTCAAACAAGCAATAACAAGTTATGCATCAATCAACTAGTCTTGGGACAATGCACATAGAACTAAGAATGGCCACTATGATCTCAAAGTAGTGCATAAAGATGGAAGGTGGAGACTCAATATAATGGTGGAAGAAAGGCCTTTTGTAAAAGGAAGTAGGGATTCAAGTCTCATAAAGAGCTTCCAAAAATTATGGTACTTAAAGCTTGCAGCTCTCATTGCCCCTATCATAAGCATCTTGAAGATGATTAAGGTTAAAGTGACACAACTAAGAGGATATGCTTGACAAGTTATAAACCGAAATCTCATGCCCCTTACTTATGAAGACCGATTCTCATGCTACTCAACTTCAGTCACGAGTAAGCTCTTGTCATTGTAAGTATATGTGTATCATTAAGAACCGCCAACGGGGTACCCCTTGCACATGATACGGGAGCTTTCCCATAATCAAAATGACAAGGCAAGCAAACAATGAGCATCTCAGCGATCTTTTTATTTGCTATTTGCATAGGTTTTTATTGAGGATGCTTCATAGAGTGCTCATTATGGTGATGCTGCAAGTTTCCACCATGATTAGGCATGGCTTAGGCTAGCGGCCCAGGCGTTTCTCTAACACACATACAAACTCCATGATCTTACAAGTTCCACTTTTATTTCACACCGCCGGGATCCATAATCAAAAGAACATGATATCAACTAGGTACAAAGTACAAGTGCAATGTTGAAAGCGTTCCCCATGATACATGGTTCTGCTAATTTCAACTTATAAAGCGCAAGCATATACGCAACAAAGAAGGACCCAATGGTTCAAGTTTATAAAATTCAAGAAAATTAAAGTGTGCCATCAAGTTCATGAGAGCTTTAATCACAAGTTTTCTCATAACAAGTGGAAGGTAAACAAAAACATGAATATACTTGGAATAACATAAGCTAATAGGTAGGTATTGTGGACTCTTTTGAAAAACTTGTTTTAGGGAGTTGGATGCATGAGTGGAACTCATACTTTGTTGTGGAGGCTAGCAAAAGACTGGGAGCGACAAACTAAGAGAGCAATAGTGATCATAATCATGCAGAGCGACAAAACATCATTGAGCAAAGCATAAAGTGATACTACAAGTTGTAAACTAAAGGATCATAAAGGCTATGGTGACTTGTGACAGTCATAACATGGTGTGAGCATGTGCCAAGTCAACCCAAATAAAGCATCAAAGGAGAATACCACTATACTATGCTTTAATATGCTAAAACAATGCATGATTCATCCAAGGCACATTAAGCAATCTCAATTGTTTATAACAAGTCATGCTACAACAAAGAATACTAAGCCTAAAGCCAAAACAATATCAAGCATGGCATGACAAAGCATAGGCCACAGTCAAACACGAGCTCTTTTTACCACATAAGCATGAACTTTCCTACTCTTTTCCAAACCAAACCAAACTAATTGCAAACCAAAGGTATGAAAGAGGGGGTCCAACCAATTTATTCAGAAAACTAAGCAAACCAAAGCAAACTAAGAACCAAAACGAAAACGAAAAGAAGACGCTCCAAGAAAAACACAACTGTGCATGAAACAATAAAAATAAAGCATTTGGAAGAAACCTGGATTTTTTATTGATGAAGAAGGGGATGCCTTGGGCATCCCCAAGCTTTGATGCTTGTACTTCTTGGATATTTCTTGGGGTGACACGCGTGGCATCCCCAATCTTGATATTTACTGGTGCCTTCTTTCATATCAATGATGGCACCAACAGTTCTAAGAAAAGGTCTTCCCAAAGTAATAGGACAAGAAGCATTGTATTCAACATCCAAAACATAGAAATCAACGGGGACATAGGAATCATTAACCATAATAAGAACATCATTAAAACTGCCCATGAGTTTCTTTTTGGCATTAGCATCAAGTGGGACATTCAAATAACAATCTTCAAGAGGAGGCAAATCAAGCATATCATAAATCCTTCTAGGCATAATAGAAACACTACTATCAAGATCACATAAAGATTTGAAATCAAAGTCATTCACTTTCATATTAATGATGGGTTCCCATCCATCTTCTTGTTTTATAGGAATAGAAGCTTTATGTTTCATCTTTTCTTCTTTAATCTTTATGAGAGCATCAGTAATGTGTTTTGTAAAAGTCATGTTCATAGCACTAGCATTAGGACTTTTAGCAAGCTTTTGTAGGAACTTAATAACTTCAGAGATATTGCAACCATCAAGATCAAAATCAACTTTATCATCTAAAGTGGTAGAACTATTACTAGCCTCAACACTAGTGGTGGTAATAGTAGAAACACTAATGTTTCTAGCAATTTCATCTTCTCTTTCCCACTTAGCATGTAATTCAGCTAATAGTCTAACATTTTCATCAATTCTTACTTGTATAGCATTAGTAGCTGCAAAGGGATTATCATTAGTTTCAGGTTTAGCAGCCATTTATTCAAAGAAGCTTGAGCTTCAGCCAAAGATGCTATATTTCTTTCAGCATTAGAGAGTTTTTCCTCAATAGTTTTATTGAAAGCAGTTTGTTTACGAATAAACTCTTTAAGCATAACTTCAAGTTCAGAGGGAGCACTCTTATTACTTTTGTAAGAATTTCCATAAGTATTACTATTGTTGGGAGGATATGGCTTATAATTGTTGCTACCAAAATTGTTCCTATAAGCATTATTACCATAAGCATTGTTGCCAAAGTTGTTATTTCTTATGAAGTTCACATCAACTTGTTCTTCTTGAGCAACCAAAGAGGCTAAAGGAACATTATTTGGATCAATATGGGCTTTCCCATTAACAAGCACAGACATAATAATATCAATCTTATCACTCAAGGAGGAGGTTTCCTCAACAGAATTTACCTTCTTACCTTGTGGAGCTCTCTCAATATGCCATTCAGAATAATTAACCATCATATTGTCCAAAAGTTTTGTTGCAGCACCCAAAGTGATGGTCATAAAGGTACCTCCAGCAGCTGAATCCAATAGGTTCCTTGAAGAATAATTCAATCCTGCATAAAAGGTTTGGATGATCATCCAAGAAGTCAGTCCATGAGTGGGACAATTCTTTACCAAAGATTTCATTCTTTCCCAAGCTTGAGCAACGTGCTCATTATCAAGTTGTTTAAACTTCATTATTTCACTTATCATGGATATAATCTTAGCAGGAGGGTAGTATTTTCCAATAAAAGCAACTTTGCACTTAGTCCAAGAATCAATACTATTCCTAGTTAAGGAATTCAACCATTCTTTAGATTTTCCTCTCAAAGAGAAAGGAAACAATTTAAGCTTAATAATATCACCATCTATAGCCCTATGCTTTTGCATCTCACAAAGTTCAACAAAGTTATTTAGATGGGAAGCAGCATCATCATTACCAATACCAGAAAATTGTTCTCTCATAACAAGATTGAGCAAAGCAGGTTTTATCTCAAAGAAAGTATTTTCAGCCACAGGTGGAGCAATAGGTGTTCTCATAAAATCATTGTTGTTGTTGCTAGTGAAGTCACACAACTTAGTATTTTCAAGAGTAGTCATTTTTTTGGGTTTTCAAATAAGAAAGAAAAACAAGTAAAAGTAATTTTTTTGTGTTTTTGAAGAACAAAACAAGCAAACAAAGCAAAAAGAAACTAAGCAAAACAAAAACAACAAAGTAAACATCAACTTGCTCTTCTTGAGCAACCAAAGAGGCTAAAGGAACATTATTTGGATCAATATGGGCTTTCCCATTAACAAGCACAGACATAATAATATCAATCTTATCACTCAAGGAGGAGGTTTCCTCAACAGAATTTACCTTCTTACCTTGTGGAGCTCTCTCAATATGCCATTCAGAATAATTAACCATCATATTGTCCAAAAGTTTTGTTGCAGCACCCAAAGTTATGGTCATAAAGGTACCTCCAGCAGCTGAATCCAATAGGTTCCTTGAAGAATAATTCAATCCTGCATAAAAGGTTTGGATGATCATCCAAGCAGTCAGTCCATGAGTGGGACAATTCTTTACCAAAGATTTCATTCTTTCCCAAGCTTGAGCAACGTGCTCATTATCAAGTTGTTTAAACTTCATTATTTCACTTCTCATGGATATAATCTTAGCAGGAGGGTAGTATTTTCCAATAAAAGCAACTTTGCACTTAGTCCAAGAATCAATACTATTCCTAGTTAAGGAATTCAACCATTCTTTAGATTTTCCTCTCAAAGAGAAAGGAAACAATTTAAGCTTAATAATATCACCATCTATAGCCCTATGCTTTTGCATCTCACAAAGTTCAACAAAGTTATTTAGATGGGAAGCAGCATCATCATTACCAATACCAGAAAATTGTTCTCTCATAACAAGATTGAGCAAAGCAGATTTTATCTCAAAGAAAGTATTTTCAGCCACAGGTGGAGCAATAGGTGTTCTCATAAAATCATTGTTGTTGGTGCTAGTGAAGTCACACAACTTAGTATTTTCAAGAGTAGTCATTTTTTTGGGTTTTCAAATAAGAAAGAAAAACAAGTAAAAGTAATTTTTTTGTGTTTTTGAAGAACAAAACAAGCAAACAAAGCAAAAAGAAACTAAGCAAAACAAAAACAACAAAGTAAAGAGATTGGTTATGAGGGACTCCCCTTGTGAAGATGTCCTTGACTCCCCGGCAACGGCGCCAGAAAATCTTGATGCGCTCGACTTTTGATGTAGAGCTCGTTGGGAACCCCAAGAGGAAGGTACGATGAATATTGTAGCAAGTCTTCCCTCAGTTATGAAACCAAGGTTTAATCGAACCAGTAGGAGCAAGGAAACACCCCAAAGGTGTTACTAGCTGAACTTTGGCAGGGCGCACTACCGGTGCTAGTAGCAACGTAGAGACCTGCACAACACAACCACAGAACTTTGTCCCCAACTTGCGATGAGGTTGCCAATCTCACCGTGTTTTGCGGAAAAGAAAGGATTAAATGTATCGAATGGAAAGAAGTAAAAGTTTGCAAAAAGTAAACACAAAGCAGTAAACAGTTGTAGATTGTATGTAAAGAAAAAGGGTCGGGATCCATAGTTCACTAGAGGTGTCTCTCCTTAGATAGATAACATGCTGGGTGAACAAATTACAGCGGGGCAATTGACAAACACCGAGAAAGCAATACATGCATATACTAATCATCTTGACTCCTTTGAGACTTGATTGGGCATTACAACATAATACATAGACCGCCATCCAACTGCATCTATGACTAATAATCCACCTTCAGGTTATCATCCGAACCCCCTCCAGTATTAAGTTGCAAGCAACAGATTATTGCTTTACGAACTGCGTGTAAAGTAAACAATACAATTGTTCTATGAACAAAGGATTGTTGTTTTCTCCCTAGTAGCAACATCACATCTAGTACCTTAGAGATTTCTGCCACTTCCCCAGATTACCAGAGGCATGAACCCACTATCGAGTATAAATACTAACTCTTGGAGTTGCTAGCATCTACTTGGCCAAGATAGCTACTAACAACGGAAAGCATGCAAGATCTCAAATAACAAATACATGATAGAATCAATAATCAATCTGAAATAGCATCTCAATATCCATCGGATCCCCGCAAACACAACATGTATGGATTACAAATAGATGATCTTGATCATGAACGGAGCTCACAAGATCAAAACATGAAAGCACAAAGGAGGAGAAACCAGCCGTCTAGCTACTACATGGATCTGTAGTCCAAGGATGAACTACTCACGCATCACACCGGAGGCTTGCATGGTGATGAAAAAGGCCTCCAGGGTGAATTCCCCTCTCTGGCAGGGTGCCGGGAAGAGCTTCAGATCCCCCTGATCTAGGGACAGAGACGACGGTGGCTACAGACTCTTTCGTAGATTTTTGATCGGGTGCCTAGGGTTTTTGTCCCGAGGGCAACTTATAGGCGGAAGGAGAGGTCGAGGGGGTGCTGGGGTTGGCTAGACCACCCCTGGCGCGGGCCAGGCCTGGCCGCGTGGCCAGGTGGTGTGGCCGGCCCCTCTCCGTCTTGTATTCTGGCACTTGATCCCTTCCAGAAAAATAGGCACTTTGGCTTTTGTCCCATCCAATTCCGAGAATATTCATTTTCTGACTTTCCTGGAACCAAAAACAACAGAAAACAGGCAGCTGGCACTATGGCTCTTGTTAATAGGTTAGTCCAAGAAATCATAATAAAAGTACTCCAAAGTTGGAACAATACACAAGAAAGTGGATAAAACTAAGCATGGAACATCAAAAATTATAGATACATTTGCAATGTATCAGTAATCTCTTGTCATTGTAAGTACATATGTATCATAAAGAACCGCCAACGGGGTACCCCTTGCACATGATACTGGAGCTATCCCATAATCAAAATGACAAGGCAAGAAGACAATGAGCATCTCAACGATCTTTTTATTTGCTATTTGCATAGGTTTTTATTGAGGATGCTTCATAGAGTGCTCATTATGGTGATGTTGCAAGTTTACACCATGATTAGACATGGCTTAGAATAGCAGCCCAGGCGTTTCTCTAACACACATACAAACTCCATGACCTTACAAGTTCCACTTTTATTTCACACCGCCGGGATCCATAAGCAAAAGAACATGATTTCCAACCAGACACCATCAAGAACTTCATCTACAACAACAACGTCAAGTTTTTGTGGAGCTCGTGCGAATTTCCCCCTCCGGGTGAAATCAGCGCGCGCTCGAGGGCTAGTGTTGGGGGGATTATCCCCGGGTACCCCAAAGAAGTGCTCAAGATATTTAAAAAAGACAAAAACAGATAAAAGATAAAGAAAACAGCAGTTCTGGGCGCCCTGGGCCGACTAGAAGCCCCCAGCCGGCCTGCAGCGCCATTTCCGACTGGGCTAGGCGGTCTCCACCCGGCTGGGCCGGCCCGCCTTGTCCCCGCTCCTCCGCCTGGCTCGCTTCCTCCCGTCCTGGGCGACCAACACCGCTCCGGGTGGGCCTCTTCTACCCAGTTGGTGTGCCCGCGCCCGGCATCGCCCTCCTGGGCCGGCTGGCCCATCCGGCCAGCCCCCATTGCGGCCCCCTCCTCCGGTTCTAGGACAGGTCGGCTCCCGCGCCCCACCCGGCTGGGCTCCTCCAGCGAGTCCACCTCGCGTGGGCCGGTCACCACTTCCCGGCCCAGGCGGCTCTGCCCCGGCTAGGCTCCTCCAAATCGCCCGACTGGGCCGCTGGCAGGGGAGCTAGCCGGATCCGTTGCTGCTCCCCTGGTCGATCGCCTGAGGCATCGCTGGCTCGATGGGATCGACCGATCCTAGCCAGTTGGCCCTCCCCTCATCGCCCCGCTCACCCCAGCGCATACAGTCCGGACCGCCCTAGTATTCGGCTCGTTGGCACCAATCGGCCACCTGCTGCTACGATCAGACCAAGTACCAGCAGTCACGTACGTAAAGGCAGAAGGACGAGTACCAGACAATGAGAAGACTGACAAGACCAAGCCCATACTACTTTATCTGATGATGTATGCACTAGTACACACTATGCACTACCTCACCCATGACACATGCAATAGTATAGTTAGGCAAGTGGGTCCCACCATGTCTCTTGGCCACCTTTATAAGGCAAGGGAGGGACTCATTCACAGGGACTCCATTCACTCTCACGTGCCTCCATCGATCACAGGGAGCTAGCTCTCTGCTAGCTAGCTCCTTCTCATACGCTCACACACATAGACAGATAGTCGGTTGGTCTCTTAGCATTTAAGGCAGTAGCTAGAAAATACATCTCGAGGAGCACTTGTAGTTCGTATATCCCACATAGTCAGATCAGGCAGGGGTAGGAGTTTTACCTCACCACGAGGGCTCCGAACCTGGGTACTTCCTGCGTCCAGCTACGCTTACTCGTATCCAATCCCGCCTGCGGACGCCGTCAATAGCTTCCCTGCTAGTCCCCACACCTCTATCTAACCTCTTCAGGTACTATCGTTCCCAATACAACGACAACATGAATATACTTGGAATAGCATATGCTAGTAGGTAGGTATGGTGGACTCTTTGGAATAACTTGGTTTAAGGAGTTGGATGCATGAGTGTAACTCATACTTGGTTATGGAGGCTAGTAAAAGACTGGGAGCGACAAACTAAGAGAGCAATAATGGCCATAATCATGCAGAGCGACAAAACATCATTGATCAAAGCATAAAGTGATACTACAAGTTGAAAACTAAAGGATCATCAAGGCTATGGTGACTTTGGATAGTCATAACATGGTGTGAACATGCGCGGAGTCAACCCAAATAAAGCATCAAAGGAGAATACCACAATACTATGCTTTAATATGCTAAAAAAACGCATGACTCATCCAAGGCACATTAAGCAATCTCAATTGTTTATAACAAGTCATGCTACAACAAAGAATACTAAGCATAAAGCCAAAACAATATCAAGCATGGCATGACAAAGCATAGGCCACAGTCAAAAACAAACTCTATTTACCACTTAAGCATGAGCTTTCCTACTCTTTTCCAATCCAAACCAAACTATTTGAAAACCAACGTATGAAAGAGGGGGTCCAACCAATTTATTCAGCAAACTAAGCAAACCAAGCAAACAAAAAACCAAAACAAAAACTAAAAAAGAAGACGCTCCAAGAACAACACAACTGTGCATGAAATGATAAAAATGAAGCGTTTGGAACAAACCTGGGATTTTTATTGATGAAGAGGGGGATGCCTTGGGCATCCCCAAGCTTTGACGCTTGTACTTCTTGGATATTTCTTGGGGTGACACGCATGGCATCCCTAAGCTTGAGCTTTATTCCATCCTTCATCTCATTACTAATTCCTTCCATACACTTGAAATTTTTCCTTCATACAAAACTTCACACAATCTTTATTAGCAACATTAGTGCAATCAAGATAATAAGTCTTTAGGTTCAGTTTCAACACCAATAAAACTTCCATTAAAACACTAGCTACTGTAGCACTTTCCTCGAAAAGCTCAATTCCCCAAAAGAACTCAAAAAGGAACCAACAAGAAGCAAATGCAGAAAATGGCAGAAATCTGTCAAAACAGACCAACAGGTAAAGACGAATTTTTTCGAAGACCTTCTGTTGCTCAAATCAAAAAGTGTTGAACTAACAAAAGTTATATAACAACCTGGGGCAGAAGCACAAATATTCACGCATCAAAAGGACGTACAGAGATTTTACACGAAATTTACGGTGAAGCACAGAAATCTATTTCGGGACAGCAACTTTCCCAATCATTACTTCTCTCTCATTAGAGGTTACTCTTGGCACAAAAAGCAAATAAAAAGTATAAGGAGCGGTTATTACAGAGGTAATAACTTCCAAGACTCATCTAAAACTTTTGGGTTATCTCCAAATAAGTACTTTTCTTTAACGCCTTTAAGTTAGGCATAAGAACCAAGAAAAAGAATCAAGTATTCTCAAATGAAGAAGCATTAAGAGCAAAAAAAATGCATAGGAGAAACAAAAGAAATCTTCTCTTTCTTCTTAGGGAAGTGTTCTATACCTTTCTTGAGTGGGAATAGATATTTAATGGTGCCTTCTTTCATATCAATAATGGCACCAATAGTTCTAAGAAAAGGTCTTCCCAAAGTAATAGGACAAGAAGCATTGCATTCAAAATCCAAAACATAGAAATCAGCGGGGACATAGGCATTGTTAACCATAATAAGAACATCATTAAGACTCACCATGAGTTTATTTTTAGCATTATCATCAAGTGGGACATTCAAATAACAATCTTCAAGTGGTGGCAAATCAAGCATTTTATAAATCTTTCTAGGCATAATAGAAACACTACTATCAAGATCACATAAAGCTTTGAAATTAAAATCATTCACTTTCATATTAATGATGGGTTCCCAACCATCTTCTTGTTTTATAGGAATAGCAGCTTTATGTTTCATCTTTTCTTCTTTAATCTTTATGAGAGCATTAGTAATGTGTTTTCTAAAGGCCATATTCATAGCACTAGCATTAGGACTTTTAGCAAGCTTTTGTAGGAACTTAATAACTTCAGAGATATTGCAACCATCAAGATAAAAATCAAAATTATCATCTAAAGTAGTAGAACTATTACTAGCTTCAACACTAGTGGTAGTGATAGTGGAAATAATAATGTTTCTAGCAATTTCATCGTCTCTTTCCCATTTAGCATGTAATTCAGCTAATAGTCTAACATTTTCATCAATTCTTACTTGTATGGCATTAGTAGCTGCAAAGGGATTATCATTAGTTTCAGGTTTAGCAGCCATTTTATTCAAAGAAGATTGAGCTTCAGCCAAGGATGCTATATTTCTTTCAGCATTAGAGAGTTTTCCCTCAATAGTTTTATTGGAAGCAATTTGTTTACTAATAAAGTATTTAAGCATAACTTCAAGTTCAGAGGGAGCACTCCTATTATTGTTGTAAGAGTTTCCATAAGCATTACCATTATTGGGAGGATATGGCTTATAATTTTTGTTACCAAAATTATTCCTATAAGCATTGTTGCTAAAATTATTATTTCTTATGAAGTTCATATCAACTTGCTCTTCTTGAGCAACCAAGGAAGCTAGGGGAACATTATTTGGATCAATATGGGCTTTCCCATTAACAAGCATAAACATAATAACATCAATCTTATCACTCAAGGAGGAGGTTTCCTCAACAGAATTCACCGTCTTACCTTGTGGAGCTCTTTCAGTATGCCATCAGAATAGTTAACCATCATATTATCCAGAAGCTTTGTTGCAACACCCAAAGTAATAGTCATAAAGGTACCTCCAGCAGCAGAATCAAATAAGTTTCTTGAAGAATAGTTCAATTCTGCATAAAAAGTTTGGATGATCATCCAAGCAGTCAGTCCATGAGTGGGAAAATTCTTTACCAAAGATTTCATTCTTTCCCAAGCTTGAGCAACATGTTCATTATCAAATTGTTTAAACTTCATTATTTCACTTCTCATAGATATAATCTTAGCAGGAGGATAGTATTTTCCAATAAAAGCATCTTTGCACTTAGTCCAAGAATCAATACTATTCCTAGTTAAGGAATTCAACCACTCTTTAGCTTTTCCTCTCAAAGAGAAGGGAAACAATTTAAGCTTAATAATATCCCCATCTATATCCCTATGCTTTTGCATCTCACAAAGTACAACAAAGTTATTTAGATGAGCAGCAACATTTTTATTACCAATACCAGAAAATTGTTCTCTCATAACAAGATTAGGTAAAGCAGGTTTAATCTCAAAGAAAGTAGCTTCAAGAACATGTGGAGCAATAGGTGTGCTCATAAAATCATTTTTGTTGGTGTTAGTGAAGTCACACAACTTAGTGTTTTCCAGAGTAGTCATTTTTTGTGTTTTTAATAAAGAAAGCAAACTTATAAAACTATTTTTTTGTGTTTTTGATAAGGAAACAAGCAAACAAAGCAAAAAGAAACTAAGCAAAAAAATAACAAAGTAAAGAGATTGGTTATGAGGGACTCCCCTTGTGAAGATGTCCTTGACTCCCCGGCAACGGCGCCAGAAAAATAGTTTGGTTGTAGATTGAATGTAAAAGAAAGGACCGGGGTCCATAGTTCACTAGAGGTGGCTCTCCTTAAGATAGATAACATGTTGGGTGAACAAATTACAGCGGGGCATTTTACAAACATGGAGAAAGCATACAAGCATATACTAATCATCTTGACTCCTTTGAGACTTGATTGGGCATTACAACATTATACATAGACCGTCATCCAACTGCATCTATGACTAATAATCAGCCTTCAGGTTATCATCCGAACCCCCTCCAGTATTAAGTTGCAAGCAACAGATTATTGCATTACGAATTGCGTGTAAACTAAACAATACGATTGTTCTATGAACAAAGGCTTGTTGTTTTCTCCCTAGTAGCAATAACACATCTAGTACCTTAGAGATTTCCGTCACTTCCCCACATTACCAGAGGCATGAACCCACTATCAAGCATAAATACTAACTCTTGGAGTTGCTAGCATCTACTTGGCCAAGATAGCTACTAACAACAGAAAGCATGCAAGATCACAAATAACAAAGACATGATAGAATCAATAATCAATCTGAAATAGCATCTCAATATCCATCGGATCCCTGCAAACACAACATGCAGAATTACAAATAGATGATCTTGATCATGAACGGAGCTCACAAGATCTAGACATGAAAGCACAAAGGAGGAGAACCAGCCATCTAGCTACTACATGGACCCGTAGTCTAGAGATGAACTACTCACGCATCACACCGGAGCCTTGCATGATGATGAAGAAGGCCTCCAGGGTGAAATCCCCTCTCCGGCAGGGTGCCGGGAAGAGCTTCAGATCCCACCCGATCTAGGGATGGAGACGACAGCGGCTACAGACTCTTTCGTGGATTTTTGATCGGGTACTTAGGGTTTCTATATCGGAGGCAATATATAGGCGGGAGGAGAGGCCGAGGAGGTGCCTGGGGCGGCCAGACCACCCCCTGGCGCGGGCCAGGCCTAGCCGCGCGGCCAGGTGGTGTGGCCAGGCCCCAGCCCCTCTCCGTCTCGTATTGTGGCTCCAGGTGTCCCTCGATAAAATATTGACTTTGGCTTGTGTCCCGTCCAATTCCGAGAATATTCATTTTCTGACTTTCCTGGAACCAAAAACAGCAGAAAACAGGCAGCTGGCACTTTGGCTCTTCCTAATAGGTTAGTCTAAGAAATCATATGAAAAGTACTCCAAAGTGTGGACAAAACATAAGAAAGTAGATAAGACCAAGCATGGAACATCAAAAATTATAGATACATTTGCAATGTATCAAGCATGCAAGATCACAAATAACAAAGACATGATAGAATCAATAATCAATCTAAAATAGCATCTCAATATCCATCGGATCCCCGCAAACACAACTTGCAGAATTACAAATAGATGATCTTGATCATGAACGGAGCTCACAAGATCTAAACCTGATAGCACAAAGGAGGAGAACCAGCCATCTAGCTACTACATGGACCCGTAGTCCAGAGATGAACTACTCATGCATCACACCGGAGGCTTGCATGATGATGAAGAAGGCCTCTAGGGTGAATTCCCCTCTCCGGCAGGGTACCGGAAAGAGCTTCATATCCCTCCCTATCTAGGGATGGAGACGACGGTGGCTACAGACTCTTTCGTGGATTTTTGATCGGGTCCTTAGGGTTTCTGTATCGGAGGCAACTTATAGGCCGAAGGAGAGGCCGAGGGGGTGCCTGGGCTGGCCACACCACCCTCTGGCATGGCCAGGCCTAGCCCGCGCGGCCAGGTGGTGTGGCCGCCCTGGCTCCTCTCCGTCTCGTATTCTATGTCCGTGTGTCCCTCGGTGAAAAACTAACTTTGGCTTTTGTCCCGTCCAATTCCGAGAATATTCATTTTCTGACTTTCCTGGAACCAAAAATAGCAGAAAACAGGCAGCTGGCACTTTGGCTCTTCTTAATAGGTTAGTCCAAGAAATCATATGAAAAGTACTCCAAAAGTGTGGAAAAAGCATAAGAAAGTAGATAAAACCAAGCATGGAACATCAAAAATTATAGATACATTTGCAATGTATCATGCTACTAGGGAGAAAACAACAATCCTTTGTTCATAGAACAATCGTATTGTTTACTTTACACGCAATTCGTAATGCAATTATCCATTGCTTGCAACTTAATACTAGAGGGGGTTCGGATGATAACCTGAAGGTGGATTATTAGTCATAGATGCAGTTGGATGGCGGTCTATGTATAATGTTGTAATGCTCAATCAAGTCTCAAAGGAGTCAAGATGATTAGTATATGCATATATTGCTTTCTCGATGTTTGTCAATTGCCCCGCTGTAATTTGTTCACCCAGCATGTTATCTATCTTAAGGAGAGCCACCTCTAGTGAACTATGGATCCCGGTCCTTTCTTTTATCATCAACCTACAATCAACTGTTTACTGCTTTGTGTTTACTTTCTGCAAACTATTACTTTCTTCCACTCGATATGTTTAATCCTTTGTTTTCAGCAAAATAGGTGAGATTGACAACCTCATTGCAAGTTGGGGGCAAAGTTCTGTGGTTGTGTTGTGCAGGTCTCCACGTTGTTGCTGGCACCGGTAGTGCGCCCTGCCAAAGTTCAGCTAGCAACACCTTTGGGGTGTTTCCTTGCTCCTACTGGTTCGATTAAACCTTGGTTTCATAACTGAGGGAAAACTCGATGATGTGCTCATCATACCTTCCTCTTGGGGTTCCCCAACGTGCTCGATATATTTTGGGCTTAGCAACCGATCTTCTGGCTCCGTTGCTGGGGACTGAAGAAGATGAAGCTCCTACGTCAACCATGCACCAGCAGACATGTTCCCACAAAGGATGGAGATGATGAGACAAGCTGAGCAGGGAAGGAACAAGGATGAGTACCTCCCTAATCCTTATCGTTACAACATAGGATCCTATTATAAACCTCCTCTTGGTCCATCAACTCTTAAACCTAAGAAGGTGCGGCAAGATGAGATTCATGATAAGATCTGTGAGTTAGAAAAGGCCTCTAAGGCATGTGTTGAAACAATTGGAGAAGGGATTGACTCCTACTGGATGATGAGCAAAGACCTTGAGAAGAGGGTTGATGCAATCGATGGTAGAGTTGGTTTCCTGATTAAAACTGTCTTTGAGTTAACAAATGAGAAGAAATTCCTCAAGAGGAAATGTTGAAGCTCCAATATGACATGGCCAAGCTCAGCATTCGCTTTGAAAGCATAGTTAAAGCGGTCAGCGTAAAAGAAGAAGACGACGCTCTATCTACCCAAGAGGAGGAATAGGTACCCACAAGGAGTTAATTGATCCCGCCTGGCTTGATTCCAAGCTTGGGGAGATCTTTAAAGACCTTGTAATCTTTCCTATAAGTTTTATATTACAAGTTTTGCATTAGTTCAAACTAGAAATAAAGTTTGCATCATTAGAATTCCCTTCCGGAATAGTCGATCCCTTTTATGAATTCCGAGTTTATTATTATATATGGAGCAATATTGAGTTTGAGTTTGCTTTAATGATATATGAATGGATTGAGTATGATTTTACTTGCATTTGATGATGACAATAGGAGTCTTCCACACCATTGGTATTAATGGAACACATAAAGATAATTTAGTCAAAATGTTGTAAGTCTACGGTTTGATTTACAAAGAGAAATTATCTATACAATTAAGTTGAAAAGAAACCTTGAACAAAGAAAAATGAAAGTGCTATTGAAATAGAATGAGAACAAGTCGCGGTAGAATCTCCAAGTCATAAGAATACTTCATATATATTTGGAATTTGATAATTGAGATCATTGAACTTTAAATTCCTACATAAGGTGGAATACATGGCTAGCTCCTTTGCACATCACTTAAAAACAAAAGAGTGAGCATATATGCAAAAGAAAAAGAAAAGAAAAGAAAAGAAAGAAGAAAAGAGCGAGTGTGCAAAGAGCAAATAGGCATATACCACTATATTGTAGTATGACAAAGAGACACTTTTGAGATTTTGAATCCCAAGCGAATACGTTGATCCTAAAACACTTGGGACTACCTTATTAACTCATTCGGCTGAACCGGATACTTTTACATCATGTTGAGATTCATCTTTTATGAACTGTTGATAACTAAAGGTGTGGAAGCCTGCTAATACTATTTAGATGGTTCAAGTAAGGTACTATTCACGAACTTGTTCCTATGTATCATTTATGCTAAACACATGCTGCAATTGCCTCATTTATTTTTATTGACTCAGCTTCATGAATATGAGGATCACATCCACTAAGCTAAAACTTGCTCGAGACGAGCAAGAGTCTAAGCTTGGGAAGTTGATGTAGGATCTTGGTATTTTACAGCGCTCGCGTGCACATTTTATGTCTGTTTTCACCAAGTTCAGGACATATGATGGATCCAATGGATACAATTCTTGGAGCAGTTGTACTATGGAGAAAAGGAGTAAAAACAACATAAATGCTTATTTGGAAAATATTAATAATACCAGAAGAAAACCAGAAGCAAACAAGGGAGGCAGAGGGTCCAACGACCAACTATATGACCGGAGCAACTTTTCCGCCCATATAGCTCTGGCCATATAGTTGGCGCCGCCTCCGCCTCGTCAAATAGTTTCACCCCGTGCAATTGGTTTGAGGAGACGACATACAAAACACCCAGAAATCGTGAAAACCTCACCTCCGGAAGGCATCTAGAGGGGGAACTCATTCACCAGGGATCCATCTTCGCCCTGCGCAGATCCGAGAGGCTAAGGCATCGATCTGCGTCAACCACCACAGCATCACCACCATCTCCATCCATCCCTTCTACATCTTGTCTAGATCTTGTTGTAATTCTCGTACAAGTACTATTCATCTATGATTATTTTCATTACCATTACTATGATGTTGATTGCCTCCATGCCTGAGTAGATCTCTAGTTCTTGGGGAGATGGAGAAACCCTAGCATATGACTGAGATTAGATAGAGATTATTATGTTATACACCATTATGTGTATGTGTTAATTGTCTTCATCTTGATATTGGGAGTTGTGCACCTCCTTAATATTTTCCTCTTATGGGGACTCGATGAAGGGGATTATTTGTTAGTAGACGGAGGGATGATAACACTTACTATGACTATAAAGCGGTTGTCATTCTTTACGTACTAACTTGGGGGATCAAGGAGAACTCACCAAGCCATGTCTATGCCACGGGAGAAATCCCTTAATAGCACGGTAACACGATGGTTGTCGGTTACTGTCTACTGTGGTTATGAGGACGATGTGTGCAGCGGTTGCTGGCAAATCGTCCATATATGGAGCTCCTCCCACATACATACATATTATGAGATTATTCGTTATAATACTCTTGATTACTTAGTCTAAATTGCTAGCGGTGTATCCACTATTCCCTGAGAACGCCTTTTCCCTATTGTAGTTCCAAAGTTCTATTACACACATGATTCTTACTTTCTGCATTAAGTTTTGCTTTACTTTAAATTACCTTGTTCAACCAAAAACCCAAAAACAACTTTACTTATCTTGCATCTTAAAGTTATTTCTTAAGTACTTCGTTTAGTTATAGTTAAAAGCAGTTTAGTCTTTTGCCTACTACTCCCTGTGGGATCGATATCTTTATTTTGAAACTAGCTACAAACGATCTGTGCACTTGCAGTCATCAGATCGCTACACCTGAACAATTTAGATTGTGTTTTGTAAGGGTGATCTGCGAGCAGGATTTTTCCTACAACCTGATTAGACAGACTCGATGTGGTGATTTATCCCGACTGGGTAGCAAGAAATTTAAAATATCTTGAAAATTCTAAAAAGAACACAAATGATGTCCACATACATGAGTTACATGTTGCGTACAACAAATTCAAATGTAGTTCGCATCAATAGTTCACACTCACTAAAAAATCTAAAAATGAGACTAGTCTGCATGTTTCTTTATGCTCCTCTTCCTAGTCTTCAAGCTCGAACTACATAAAAACCTGTTGAAGTTGATTGAAATGAATATGGTCAAAATGTTAGATTAAACATGTTTTTGAAGCTTACCTTTCATCATGAGAATCATACAAAGATGAAATAGGAAGAGATTTATTCTTTTTCCTGCAGTTAGTAGAAAGATCTTTCAGAACATTCTCAATAACCCCTAGCAACTTCTTCATATTCTAGTTCACCTTCTTCCTTTTTATTCCCCTTTTGCTTCCTCTTTTGTTTTGGCTTATTGTTCTCTCCCTCCAGCAACTCCTATGATACATTATCTTCCAACACCACTCTATCTTCAGAACCTTGCTCATCAAATTCGTCTTGCAATTCCCACACATCGTCATATTTATGTGCTACACGTTCTTCATCAACTTGCCGCATTTCCACAACATCCTCAACTTCAACATTGCTCTGTTTCACTGAACGAGAAGTTTCAACTTCTGCCTCAGCAGATTCAACTTCTACCTCCCTAATGTGAACAGAGACAAGGTCATTATCTTCAAAATCATGTGGAACTGGGGTTTTATGTAACCCCTTAATATGATCAAATCCTCTACACCGTTTGAATTTTCTTTTCATGGCTCTATCCTTGATCCATTTTTAGTGTATGCTTTGATCCTTATCTTTCTAGGCCTACCAGGCGGCCTCCTAAGAACTGGTGGTTCAAGTTTGAACCTTGGATAGCCAACAATCTCCTAATCATTTTCATCTACCATCAGTGGTACGTTTTCTACATAAGTTGCAGTGAACTTTTCCATAGAAAAGTAGCTATAAACAAAAATTTCTATTGCATCACCATCACCTCTCAACTTCAAGATGAAGTAAACTGCATGGTGATATGGCGGACCGGTAATTTGCCACTTCCCGCAATAAAAAATCATGTTTCCAATTTATAGAGGGTACCTCCTTTTAGTTCCATGCTTGTCTTTTTCATAAACCTCAGCTAATGTATCAGAACTTATCATCATCCTCATCCTTATTGTCCTCATTGTCCTTGTTCTTGTATTAAGTAACAAAACCACATTTGGCACTATTTTATGGCTTACAGATTTTTCTGCACAGATTTTTTGCCTAAAATCTATCTTTGCCATTATGCATTTTCTTATTGTATCTAGCAAAATAATAATTCCAAGTGATCTAATTCTCCTAATCTTAGAAATGAAGCTATTTGCCAAAATGTTGTGAATATAATCCACTTTGCTTAACTCACCAAACTTGCTTCTAGCTCATAGTTTGTTGTGGTGTTCTTCAAGATACTATTTCACCTTTGGCACTGTATACATGTTCTGCATGTAAGTGGCATGCATGTTTGGGTGTATGTGTATGCTAACAGTCAAAAGTTGTTTTCAAATATCATCCATTTGAACTTATTTTTGAAGTTAGTAGCGAGGTTCCGCATGCATTCTCTATGCTCAACCCCAGAAAATAAATCATCAACAACATTTTATAGCCCCTTGCATGCATCAATGTGTAACATCAAGCCTTTAGGGTGACCAATTACTGCACATAGTCTCTCCATGAATCATCTCCATCTTTCGTAAGATTCACCCACAAGAACAGCATAAGCGACAGGAAACAACTAATTATGGGTGCACAATCTATGGCAAGATGTCACCTGAACTTCCTTGAAAAAAAGTTGTGTCTATTTCCAAGTATGGCTTACATCCCTCTAGAAACCCCTTCCAGCATGCCTTCAGGCAAACAAACACCCCCCAAAGAATTTATTATTTGCCATCATATACCTAACCCCTCATGAGATCTTTTTTCTTCCTCTCACTACCTCGTAATCAGTGTAAACAACACTCCTAGGTGATGCCCTCTGTACCTCTCCTTTGAAACTATACAACATGTGGAATCTGTCATTCCACTTCCCTTGAATAAAGTCCAAAGCCATATCCTTCCAATCAAAAATTATGTGGTAAGGAATCATAACACTAAACTTATCACTAAGCTTCGATCTGAGTTTAGGAGGTCCACTGGATCAATCATGTCTTACCCAATCAAGTAAGAAGTATTAAGGCAGTTGTGTTTCTTTGTGTTTACCTTGATATGCATTCGACAATAATTCAACAAATCAAAATACACACACACACACATATATATATACATCAACATATTAAATATGAAAAATGAATCAAAAGCTATCCATTGCAACCTGAAATGTGTGTCCACCCCTCATTGAGGATGCATGCAGTCTCCACTTACACACCTTACTTTTCCTACAATATACCCTAAATCTTTTATGGTCACATTTTTCAATGATATAATCAAATCCAACTTTTATTACAAAGTTGGAAACTGCATATCGACAGTCCTCCACAATATCAAAGACAATCCCCTCGTCAATTGTAGGGTTGTCCCCGTCAAAGTGTATCATTAGCATGTCCTCGTCTAATCATCATATCTACATATCATTTGAGTATCTTCACCATCCTCTTCCTCACTAGTCCCATAGTCAGGCTCGAAGTCCGGATCAACCAAATATTCTCTACTTTCCATCCGATCAGGATCAGCAGCAAAATTTGGATATGTTTTCTCGTCATCATCATCTCTGAACACAAAATCATCCTCAGTGCCCCCCATTTCTATGTCTTCATGCTCGGTTGACAAGGCATCATGCTCAAGGAGAAGCTTGCTAGTTGCGCTCGGGTACCACAAGGAAAGACTTCTCTGTTATGGTCTATTGAGTTGTTTGCATTGTAGGTGGTCCAAAATCATTGACACCAGTCTCTTCCCTAGCCTATTTGTTAACAATGTGGACAAACATCAACATATAGTCCTAGTCACTAGATGTTTACCCCATATCATAGCCAGGTCCTCGTTGATCCTAATGTTGAAGTGAGTCCAAGAATTTGTGTCCTATTACCTGGATCCTCGCTCTGGCTAATCGAGAACTTGACAAATTCTGTGTAAAAGTCACATAGCATTACGTCTTTCGTGTCTACTGTCGGTCGATAATCGAAACCATGGCTAACTGCAATTCTACCATTGGGTAATATTTCAATCCGACACCCTGATAATCCTCAAGAATAGAGAATCACTGTAATACAATTCGACAAGTATTTGAGTGCCGAACTGATACCTTTGATCCGGATTACGGATGTAGTATAGCTCTTTTTCCCTAGTAGACCTATGTTTATCGAATCCTCAGGAAGCAGAAGCATAGTGAAGTTACTTTAATGAACCTTTGGGAGTTTTAGAATTCCTTTTGTGTTTTTACCGGACCAAGAGTTTGCATCTTTTGTTGTTGTCGATGATGGAGAGAGAGGGCCTAGGGAGTTCGGTTTCACCGATAGCTATGCAAAACATCTAATGGGAATAAAAGATAAAAATAAAGTATGCATGTAATTGTTAGAGCAAGATAAATTATATGTGGGCAGTGCATCCATAATTGCTATTGCCTCCGCAACTGCTTATAGCAATAACCCACTAGTCTCATCCATAGAAGAAAGAGAACTAATGATATGCATAGTGACGTCACCGTTAATCCCAAGTAAATCCCGCACATACAACCATACTACCCCTTCTGACACTAGGGTTCTCAACCTGCAGATTAGTCATTACGCATACTCCCTATACCTGGCTCAATCCTTAGGGTCTTGGGTACCTGACAAGTCCCTAGATTGAGGCAAGAGAGGATACAATAATCATCATGTCATACAAACTAATACATGATCCCATCTATGATAAATAACATGCACAAAAGCTACATGGCTAGGCCGGAGCCCTTAGCCCAAGGAGAACTACTCACACATAGAGATGAGATCAAAGATCATAAACATTGTAGTGGAAATCATGAGATTGATAGAAAATAGTATTACAATGTCACCAATCAAAGAAGAGATCTACTATTACAAGTGGTGGAATATGGCTATGGTGGTGGAGATGGGTTTGGATATTAGAATTAAGTCTATTTCTCTGGTGGCTCTTCGGTGTTGTGGATGGAGATCTGGAGGCGGCTGATGATTGGGAAGAGCTCTCTTTTCTCGTCGCCTGAGGCCTCTTTATATAGGGGTCCCTTCATGAAAGTTGTTCTTTTTGACCTAGCGGTGTTGATGGCAACTATACGACCGGAACTATACGGCCGGAATTTTATTCCCATAGTATAGTTGGTCGTTAAAGCGTTTGTCTCCACTTCACGACTCCTGGTTTCTTCGAGTTGTTGGAAATTTCATATCTTTGACTTTAATGTAGTGATTCCCATCATCAAACGTCATTATCTGCGCAAGGAAAATAGAAAGAAAGGATTGCATACCCCTTTGATCATTAGGCATTAGTGGCAGGGTTTAGAGAGATATTTCATAAAAAATATGAATAATATCCATTTTAAATGTGGATGTAGGTGGCTATATTTCAGAGCCATCAACCTCCCAAGCTTAAACTTGATCGTCCTCGAGCAAGAGAACCAAAACCTAAAAGGAACTCAACATTTAAACTGAAATAACGAGATGATGATCTTACTCATGATTGGTAGTCTCATGTTTCCTCCACTTTATAAATCTGAAAAACTTCAGCATAGATAGAGTAATGGCAACCATATCATACGGGTTTTATGCATCCTTATAGTGCAGCAAAATTATTGTTAACATGGATGACTCAAATGAGTAAACTTTATTCCATGTCATGTAATCAACTCATAGGCTTGCCTTTGAACAATAAAGTATAATAATGTAAAGTTGAGAATGCGAGAGTTGTCGTGAAAAGCATATATACTAGAGTATCTCAATTCTCCCACATAAATAAATCAAGACTCTTCAAGCACTACTTTTTTATTCATTGTACTTTAAGAATTTCAGTTCTTAAGTAATTGAGAGCATGCTAAAGATTTTATTTAGTTTATCGGGTTGTGATGGATACTCGTGGCATCACTAAGGTTTTTGTTCCTTTTGTATAATGATTACTCATAACAGCCAGAGGAGTGATTCCATCATGAACACAGCTGCCCGGGAGTGCCAAGAATCTTACCCATTATAGTATTGCTGCTACATATGTTTAATCAACTCATATCCGAAATCAAGGAGTTTCCTCCATGAAGATCATGCGTAGGCTAGCGGAGTTGTTGGCATCCCATAAAGTTTAACACGCATAAAGTCAAACTTATGATTCACAAGTCAAACTTTGGCATGCTCACAAAAACCGCTAAACATTAATTCAATCGAACAAATCCTTTTAAAGAGAGCTATCAAGTCAATCAACATTTTCCGTGGTGTTGAGTGTCTCTAGAAATAAGCCTTTAAGACTAAACACTACAACACCCAAGCCTTCAATTGTGAGACTTTTTATTATTACAATTGTTTAGCAAATTTTTAGGCAAGACTTGGTTAACTACAAGAGCTAGAAACAAAACGTATCCAGCTAAATACCCATGCAAACAAAATTTTACTACAATACAAAGACTCACTCCACCAATATAATATCTCAACATTTACTACTAACTAGCATGGGTTTCTCAAACTTCAAAAGTGGGGAGTCATAAGACATACCTCTCATGTTTGGTTCCACTTCTCTCTTCCTTTTGGATTCGTTTCTTGGAAACTCGAAGTCGATCACTCTTCCTGCAAATACATGAGAACCTCGAGGCAAAAAGAGAAGAAAGAAGAGGGAAAATAAAGATAAATGGAGAAACCCTTTTGTTGTTTTTAAGAGAGGGAATTAAAGAATAGAAAATTGGCGGCAAAGCTCGGCTAGAAAATCTCGAAAGCAAATAGAAATAACTAAAGATAAAGTGTTGGGGAAACCAACACGAGTGCTTATAAACTCGAATTAAAAACATAACCCTGAAATAAATAAAAGCAAATGAACGCCAAATAAATATAAATGAGGAAACTTCCCCAAGCTTAGGCTTTTGCAAGACCTTCAAATCATTGTGGTGGCGGGAAAAAGTCGGAACTCCAGTTCGCAAATTGAGTTGATAAATTACTAGTTATTCCTCGGAGGTTCAAGGAGAGGCTATGCATCCTCTCCATAGTCCCTCCAAGTTCTTGGAAGTCTTGGTATGTAGCGAACCGGGTTGGTGGCTGCTCCTCTTGATGAGGAACTTCTTGGTCCTCATCCTCATCCGGAATCTCCTCCTCGGGTTGGTGTTTCTCAACCTGCAAGTCATATAGCAAACGTCCTTCCTCGATAGAGAAAAGACCATTAGGCATAGGAGCGGGGTAGAGACACCCAGCTCCAGCAATATGCAAGTAATAAACACCACCTCTCCTAGTGAGCATTCCACAAGCCTTTAAAGTAGAGAAACCAACACGTCGCTCATCTAGCACAGGTTGCAACTCACCTAGGTTGATGCCTAGGGCAGTGGCAAGCATGGTGATGACGCCTCCACCTGTGATTGGTCCTTGGCTTTGGGAGGATTGGTGCTCCAGGTAACGCACAAGGATTGCGCCCAAGTTGAGTGAAAAGTTGCAGTTGTTGAAAGCAGCCTTTGCGAGGACTAAGATGTCCTCCTCATTGAGTCTCGTGAACTCATTTCGTTCCTGCAAGGTGTTAGCAATAACATAGAACAAATAGAAAATTGCAGGATGTTGAATATTCTTCCCCTTGCTCACTCTAGAAGTGAAGCTCATTCCATTATAATATTGTTCCGAGGAAGGGTCTAAGCAGTAAAGGATGCGCGCAAGTCATTATCATTATTGTTTGGCAAATTAAAGCATGCGCACCATTCATCTAGTGATAAAGTGTAATTGTTGTTCATAAGTCGGAAAGAAATCCCGTCCTGTCCATGCTATAGTTTAATGGTGCTTTGCAAGGAACTTAGAAATTCAAGAGTTAACCGGCGATAAGTAGGAACATCATTGAATACAAAGTTTTGCAGGCCAAACCTATTGCAAAGTAATTGAAGTCATTAGAAATACCGAGTTAGTTCAATATAATGGGGCAAGCCCACTTGGTTGCCTTCACTTCTCGGTTCTTGATCCTGTCGAAGCGATCACATTGGAGCTCATTCCTGAACCGTATCCCCATGCTTTCTTGAGGAACAGCCTGAGAAGTGCTAGCGGCGGCACGAGCATGAGTTTGGATCCTTGTGTTCATCATCTAAAATAATAAAGAAAGACAAAAAGAAAACTCTTTAATCCAACAATAATAAGCATAAGGTATTCCTCATCATAGCACACTAAAGAATCCCCTCAAAATAATAATCTAGGCAAGAGAATCATGGCAATTAGTTCATAGTAGGTCTCACCCTAGATTGACGATAGATTAAAGATGAATTTGCAAAAAGTAATTGGAGGATCAGAGGAGAAACATGCTGTAGATCACTTGTGTGCAAGGAAATCAAACAAAAATGAGTAGAGATGAAGATCTCTTGAGGTTTTGAGAGAGTTTGGAGGTAGAAGAGAGAAAAGGTATTGAAGTTTTTGGGTTGGAGGTACCTCCCTTGGCGTTTTTGTGGTCGGAAGCAACTATACAGGACAACTATACGGCCGAAACAACGTGTTCCCGCCGTATAGTTGGCCTGCTGTCAAAATTTTAGGGTTTCCACCTAGCGGCGCAGCTATATGGCCAGAACTATACGGCCAAAACAATGTGTTCCTGCCGTATAGTTGGTCGTCAAACCGTCTGTACCTGGAAAAGAAATTGTACGAAAGAATCGATATCTACACGACCGGAACTATATGGCCCAAATTTTTATTCCCGCCGTATGTTGGTCGTTAAACCCAGTACTTTTGAAAGAAAAATTGTCGATGGCAAAAGTATCTATACGGCCAAAAGTATACAGCCGGAATTTTTATCCCCGTCATATAGTTGGTCGTTAAACTCTCTGTAGCCATCAAAAAATTTCCATTTCTTCGAGAATTATTTCTTATTCTGAAACTTGGCGAAATGCCTTGTTTTTGACACAAAGTTGACAGTAGAAATTGTCGACCAACAACAGCATGTGTAAAGCAGGATTTTTACTACTACCGAACTTCTTCTCCTCAACTGGAGTTTTCTAGCACTCTTTATTAAACATAAACTTAAACTAAAACGTAAAAACTTTACTCAAACCTTTATTTCACATGGGTTGCCTTCCATGCAGCACTCTTTTATGCTCAATAGCTTGACCTTGATGTTGCTCACTTAGGCCATATGAGTGGAACACCCACTCCAAAATAGGTGGCCTTCAAAGTGATGGCCTCCTTTTCATCATGCTTGGCTTTCTTCTTCCTGGGGAAATGAATAACAAAAGGATCCCGCGAAGGCAATTGAAGCTTCACGTTCTCTTCATGGAGATTAATCAAAGCCTTAATAGTTCTAAAGAAAGGACAACCTAATATAATAAGGGTAGTAGCATCTTCAGGCATGTCAACAATAACAAAATCAATAAGAGCAGGACAACCTTTAATGTATACTAAAGTATTCTCCTTAATTCCTATAGCTTGTTTGTAGGTAGAATCTACAAGATGTAATTCGATGATTTCAAAAGAGCCAAGATTTAACTTATTCAAAAGACTTTTTGGAATTGTTGAGACGCTTGCACCTAGATCACAAAGTGCAGCTATTGATGGCGCGAGGTTGACGTGGGAGCTTCTTCTTCTTCAGTCCCCGACAATGGCGCTAGAAAAGATCTTGATGCACTTGACGATCGACGTAGAGCTCGTTGGGAACCCCAAGAGGAAGGTATGATGAGCACAGTAGAAAGTTTTCCCTCAATTATGAAACCAAGGTTTAATCGAACCAGTAGGAGCAAGGAAACACCCCAAAGGTGTTACTAGCTGAGCTTTCGCAGGGCGCACTACCGGTGCTAGTAGCAACGTGGAGACCTGCACAACACAACCACAGAACTTTGTCCCCAACTTGCGATGAGGTTGTCAATCTCACCGTGTTTTGCGGAAAACAAAGGATTAAACGTATCGAATGGAAAGAAGTAAAAGTTTGCAGAAAGTAAACACAAAGCAGTAAACAGTTGTAGATTGTATGTAAAGTAAAAGGACCGGGATCCATAGTTCACTAGAGGTGGCTCTCCTTAGATAGATAACATGCTGGGTGAACAAATTACAGCGGGGCAATTGACAAACACCGAGAAAGAAATACATGCATATACTAATCATCTTGACTCCTTTGAGACTTGATTGGGCATTACAACATAATACATAGACCGCCATCCAACTGCATCTATGACTAATAATCCACCTTCAGGTTATCATCCGAACCCCCTCTAGTATTAAGTTGCAAGCAACAGATTATTGCTTTACGAACTACGTGTAAAGTAAACAATACAATTGTTCTATGAACAAAGGATCGTTGTTTTCTCCCTAGTAGCAACAGCACATCCAGTACCTTAGAGATTTCTGTCACTTCCCCAAATTACCAGAGGCATGAACCCACTATCGAGCATAAATACTAACTCTTGGAGTTGCTAGCATCTACTTGGCCAAGATAGCTACTAACAACGGAAAGCATGCAAGATCTCAAATAACAAAGACATGATAGAATGAATAATCAATCTAAAATAGCATCTCAATATCCATCGGATCCCCGCAAACACAACATGTATGGATTACAAATAGATGATCTTGATCATGAACGGAGCTCACAAGGTCTAAACATGAAAGCACAAAGGAGGAGAAACCAGCCATCTAGCTACTACATGGATCCGTAGTCCAAGGATGAACTACTCACGCATCACACCGGAGGCTTGCATGGTGATGAAGAAGGCCTCCAGGGTGAATTCCCCTCTCCGGCAGGGTGCCGGGAAGAGCTTCAGATCCCCCCGATCTAGGGATAGAGACGACGGTGGCTACAGACTCTTTCGTGGATTTTTGATCGGGTACCTAGGGTTTTCGTCCCGAGGGCAACTTATAGGCGGAAGGAGTGGCCGAGGGGGTGCTGGGGTCGGCCAGACCACCCCCTGGCGCGGGCCAAGCCTGGCCGCATGGCCAGGTGGTGTGGCCGGCCCCTGGCCCCTCTCCGTCTCGTATTCTGGCACTTGATCCTTCCGGAAAAATAGGCACTTTGGCTTTTGTCTCGTCCAATTCTGAGAATATTCATTTTCTGACTTTACTGGAACCAAAAAAAGCAGAAAACAGGCAGCTGGCACTATGGCTCTTGTTAATAGGTTAGGCCAAAAAATCATAATAAAAGTACTCCAAAGTTGGAACAAAAAACAAGAAAGTGGAAAAAACTAAGCATGGAACATCAAAAATTATAGATACATTTGCAATGTATCAACATCCCCAAGCTTAACTCCTGCTCGTCCTCGAGTAGGTAAGTGATAAAAAGAAAGAATTTTTGAGGTGACATGCACCATTAAAGACTTGATCAAAGTATTTGCAAAACATTCAAAGCTAGGATCAAAGTACTTCAATCATAACATGAAAGACAAAGTTCTAGCAATAAGCAAAGAGACTATGATGCAACATGAAAAGGCACAAACAAAAGATTCATGAATAACAATGCTTTGCAAGACGTTTGTTTGTTTCACATAAAGAAAACATAGCATAAAAGTATTCAGCTTGTCCCTCAGTAGAGTAGCAAATATAAATGCATAGGACACCTTCAAAGTTCATAAGAGTGACTAGATACAATAGTTTCAAACAAGCAATAACTAGTTATGCATCAATCAACTAGTCTTGGGACAATGCACATAGAACTAAGAATGGCCACTATGCTCTCAAAGTAGTGCATAAAGATAGAAGGTGGAGACTCAATATAATGGTGGAAGAAAGGCCTTTTGTAAAAGGAAGTAGGGATTCAAGTCTCATAAAGAGCTTCCAAAAATTATGATAAAGCTTTCAGCTCTCATTGCCCCTATCATAAGCATCTTGAAGGTGATTAAGGTTAAAGTGACACAACTAAGAGGATATGCTTGACAAGTTATAAACCGAAATCTCGTGCCCCTTACTTACGAAGACCGATCCTCATGCTACTCAACTTTAGTCACGAGTAAGCTCTTTTCATTGTAAGTATATGTGTATCATTAAGAACCGCCAACGGGGTACCCCTTGCACATGATACGGGAGCTTTCCCATAATCAAAATGACAAGGCAAGCAGACAATGAGCATCTCAGCGATATTTTTATTTGCTATTTGCATAGGTTTTTATTGAGGATGCTTCATAGAGTGCTCATTATGGTGATGCTGCAAGTTTCCACCATAATTAGGCATGGCTTAGGCTAGCGGCCCAGGCGTTTCTCTCACACACATACAAACTCCATGATCTTACAAGTTCCACTTTTATTTCACACCGGCGGGATCCGTAAGCAAAATAACATGATAACAATGGGGTACAAAGTACAAGTGCAATGTTGAAAGCGTTCCCCGTGAAACATGGTTCCGCTAATTTCAACTTATAAAGCGCAAGCATATACGCAACAAAGAAGGACCCAATGGTTCAAGTTTATTAAAGGCAATAAAGTAAAGTGTGCCATCAAGTTCGTGAGAGCTTTAATCACTAGTTTTCTCATAACAAGTGGAAGGTAAACAAAAGCATGAATATACTTGGAATAGCATAAGCTAGTAGGTAGGTATGGTGGACTCTTTGGAAAAACTTGGTTTAGGGATTTGGATGCATGAGTGGAACTCATACTTTGTTGTGGAGGCTAGCAAAAGACTGGGAGCGACAAACTAAGAGCGCAATAATGGCCATAATCATGCAGAGCGACAAAACATCATTGATCAAAGAATAAAGTGATACTACAAGTTGAAAACTAAAGGATCATAAAGGCTATGGTGACTTTGGATAGCCATAACATGGTGTGAGCATGCGCCAAGTCAACCCAAATAAAGCATTAAAGGAGAATACCACTATACTATGCTTTAATATGCTAAAACAACGCATGATTCATCCAAGGCACATTAAGCAATCTAAATTGTTTATAACAAGTCATGCTACAGAAAAGAATACTAAGCATAAAGCCAAAACAATATCAAGCATGGCATGACAAAGCATAGGCAACAGTCAAAAACGAGCTCTTTTTACCACATAAGCATGAATTTTCCTACTCTTTTCCAATCCAAACCAAATATTTGCAAACCAATGTATGAAAGAGGGGGTCGAACCAATTTATTCAGCAAACTAAGAAAATAAAAGCAAACAAAAACCAAAAAGAAAACGAAAAATAAGACGCTCCAAGAACAACACAACTGTGCATGAAACAATAAAAATGAAGCGTTTGGAAGAAACCTAGGATTTTTATTGATGAAGAAGGGGATGCCTTGGGCATCCCCAAGCTTTGACGCTTGTACTTCTTAGATATTTCTTGGGGTGACACGCGTGGCATCCCCAAACTTGAGCTTTAGTCCATCCTTCATCTCATTACTCATTCCTTCCATACACCTGAAAATTTTCCTTCATACAAAACTTCACACAATCTTTATTAGCAACATTAGTGCACTCAAGATAATAGGTCTTAAGGTTCAGTTCTAACACCAAATAAACTTCCATTAGAACACTAGCTACTGAAGCACTTCCCTCAAAAAGCTCAATTCCCCAAAAGAACTCAAAAAGGAACCAACAAGAAGCAAATGCAGAAAATGGCAGAAATCTGTCAAAACAGACCAGCAGGTAAAGACAAATTTTTTCGAAGACCTTCTGTTGCTCAAATCAAAAAGTGTTGAACTAACGAAAGTTAGATAACAACCTGGGGCAGAAGCACAAAAATTCACGCCTCAAAAATATGTTCAGAGATTTTACACGAATGTTTACGGTGAAGCACAGAAATCTATTTCAGGAAACAACTTTCTGAATCATTACTTCTCTCTCATTAGAGGTTACTCTTGGCACAAAAAGCAAATAAAAAGGATAAGAAGCGGTAATTACTGAAGTAATAACTTCCAAGACTCATCTAAAACTTTTGGGTTATCTCCCAATAAGCACTTTTCTTTAACGCCTTTAAGTTAGGCATAAGGAGCAAGAAATAATCAAGTGTTCTCAAATGAAGAAGCATTAAGACCAAATTTGTTTTCATAGGAGAAGCAAAAGAAATCTTCTCTCTCTACTTAGGGAAGTGTTTGATACCTTTCTTGAGTGGGAGTTTATATTTAATGGTTCCTTCTTTCATATCAATAATGGCACCAACAGTTCTAAGAAAAGGTCTTCCCAAAGTAATAGGACAAGAAGCATTGTATTCAACATGCAAAACATAGAAATCAACAGGGACATAGGCATTGTTAACCATAATAAGAACATCATTAATACTCCCCATGAGTTTCTTTTTGGCATTATCATCAAGTGGGACATTCAAATAACAATCTTCAAGTGGAGGCAAATCAAGCATATCATAAATCCTTCTAGGCATAATAGAAACACTACTATCAAGATCACATAAAGCTTTGAAATAAAAATCATTCACTTTCATATTAATGATGGGTTCCCAACCATCTTCTTGTTTTATAGGAATAGAAGCTTTATGTTTCATCTTTTCTTCTTTAATCTTTATGAGAGCATCAGCAATGTGTTTTGTAAAGGCCATGTTCATAGCACTAGAATTAGGACTTTTAGCAAGCTTTTGTAGGAACTTAATAACTTCAGAGATATTGCAACCATCAAGATCAAAATCAAATTTATCATCTAAAGTAGTAGAACTATTACTAGCCTCAACACTAGTGGTGGTGATAGTAGAAACACTAATGTTTCTAGCAATTTCATCTTCTCTTTCCCACTTAGCATGTAATTCAGCTAATAGTCTAACATTTTCATCAATTATTACTTGTACAGCATTAGTAGCTGTAAAGGGATTATCATTAGTTTTAGGTTTAGCAGCCATTTTATTCAGAGAAGATTGAGCTTCAGCCAAAGATGCTATATTTCTTTCAACATTAGAGAGTTTTTCCTCAATAGTTTTATTAAAAGTAGTTTGTTTACTAATAAAGTCCTTAAGCATAACTTCAAGTTCAGAGGGAGCTCTCCTATTATTGTTGTAGGAACTTCCATAAGCATTACCATTGTTGGGAGGATATGGCTTATAATTGTTGTTACCAAAATTATTCCTATATGCATTATTGCCAAAATTGTTATTTTCTTATGAAGTTCACATCAACTTGCTCTTCTTGAGCAACCAAATAAGCTAAAGGAACATTATTTGGATCAATGTGGGCTTTTCCATTCACAAGCATAGAAATAATAATATCAATCTTATCACTTAAGGAGGAAGTTTCCTCAACAGAATTTACCTTCCTACCTTGTGGAGCTCTCTCAGTATGCCATTCAGAATAATTAACCATCATATTGTCCAGAAGTTTTGTTGCAACACCCAAAATGATGGTCATAAAGGTACCTCCAGCAGCAGAATTTAATAGGTTCCTTGAAGAATAGTTCAATCCTGCATAAAAAGTTTGGATGGTCATCCAAGCAGTCAGTCCATGAGTGGGACAATTCTTTACCAAAAATTTCATTCGTTCCCAAGCTTGAGCAACATGTTCATTATCAGATTGTTTAAACTTCATTATTTCACTTCTCATAGATATAATCTTAACAGGAGGATAGTATTTTCCAATCAAAGCATCTTTGCACTTAGTCCAAGAATCAATATTATTCCTAGTTAAGGAATTCAACCATTCTTTAGCTTTTCCTCTCAAAGAGAAAGGAAACAATTTTAGCTTAACAATATCTCCATCTACATCCCTATGCTTTTGCATCTCACAAAGTTCAACAAAGTTATTTAGATGGGCAACAGCATCTTCATTACCAATACTAGAAAATTGTTCTCTCATAACAAGATTGAGCAAAGCAGGTTTTATCTCAAAGAAAGTATCTTCAGGCACAGGTGGAGCAATATGTGTGATCATAAAATCATTGTTGTTGGTGCTAGTGAAGTCACACAACTTAGTGTTTTCAAGAGTAGTCATTTTTTTGTGTTTTTGAATAAGAAAGCAAACTAGTAAAACTAATTTTTGTGTGTGTTTTTGATAAAGAAACAAGCAAACAAAACAAAAAGAAACTAAGCAAAACAAAAATAACAAAGTAAAGAGATTGGTTATGAGGGACTCCCCTTGTGAAGATGTCCTTGACTCCCCGGCAACGGCGCCAGAAAATATGCTTGATGGCCCAAAATATATCGAGCTCGTTAGGGAACCCCAAGAGGAAAGTATGATGAGCACAGCAGCAAGTTTTCCCTCAGTACGAAACCAAGGTTATCAATCCAGTAGGAGCAAGGAAACACCCCAAAGGTGTAGCTAGCTGAACGTTGGCAGGGCGCACTACCGGTGCCAGCAGCAACATGGAGACCTGCACAACACAACCACAGAACTATGTCCCCAACTTGCGATGAGGTTGTCAATCTCAGCAGTTTTGCTGAAAACAAAGGATTAAACGTATCGAATGGAAGGAAGTAATAGTTTGCAGAAAGTAAACACAAAGCAGTAAACAGTTTATAGATTGTATGTAAAGGAAAGGACCGGGATCCATAGTTCACTAGAGGTGGCTCTCCTTAAGATAGATAACATGTTGGGTGAAAAAATTACAACAGGGCAATTGACAAACATGAGAAAGCAATACATGCATATACTAATCATCTTGACTCCTTTGGAACTTGATTGGGCATTACAACATTATACATAGACTGCCATCCAACTGCATCTATGACTAATAATCCACCTTCAGGTTATCATCCGAACCCCCTCCAGTATTCAGTTGCAAGCAACAAATTATTGCTTTACGAATTGCGTGTAATGTAAACAATACGATTGTTCTATGAACAAAGGATTGTTGTTTTCTCCCTAGTAGCAACACCACATCTTGTATCTTAGAGATTTCTATCACTTCCCCAGATTACCAGAGGCATGAACCCACTATCGAGCATAAATACTAACTCTTGGAGTCGCTAGCATCTACTTGGCCAAGATAGCTACTAACAACGGAAAGCATGCAAGATCACAAATAACAAAGACATGATAGAATCAATAATCAATCTGAAATAGCATCTCAATATCCATCAGATCCCTGCAAACACAACAGGCATAATTACAAATAGATGATCTTGATCATGAACGGAGCTCACAAGATCTAAACATGAAAACACAAAGGAGGAGAACCAGCCATCTAGCTACTACATGGATTCGTAGTCCAAAGAGGAACTACTCACGCATCACACCGGAGGCTTGCATGATAATGAAGAAGGCCTCCAGGGTGAATTCCCCTCTCCGGAAGGGTGTCGGGAAGAGTTTGAGATCCCTCCCGATCTAGGGATGGAGATGATGGCGGCTACATACTCTTTCGTGGATTTTTGATCCAGGTACTTATGGTTTTCGTCCTGAGGGCATCTTATAGGCGGAAGGAGAGGCCGAGGGGGTGCTGGGGTCGGCCAGACCACCCCCTGGCACGGGCCAGGCCTGGCCGCGTGGCCAGGTGGTGTGGCCGGCCCCCAGCCCTTCTCCGTCTCGTATTCTGGCATCTGATGACTTCCGGAAAAATAGGCACTTTGGATTTTGTCCCGTCCAATTCCGAGAATATTCATTTTCTGACTTTCTTGGACCCAAAAACACCAGAAAACAGGCAACTGGCACTGTGGCTCTTGTTAATAGGTTAGTCCAAGAAATCATATGAAAAGTACTCCAAAGTGTGGACAAAACACAAGAAAGTAGATAAAACCAAGCATGGAACATCAAAAATTATAGATACATTTGCAATGTATTAATATTCAACGGTGTAACTTGGTGAAGGAGCATTACTATAATCGAGTCCTTCATGCTCCTCCCTTTGGATTCTCATCATCTTGAGGTCTTCAGCAAGATTGGGTTCATCTTTACCTGCAAATTTAGCTAGAATAAGAGTTTGACTCTCGGTTATCTTACCTAGCTGTACCTCTACAATCCTCATCCTTTCTTAGAGGGCCTACAAATCATTCCTCAAACTTATAGCTTGGTTAGATAATTTACCAAGCATAGAATCATGGTTCTCCGTTTTTAAAAGGATATTGTTTTGCTCATTTTGTGAGTCTATAAAAGACTTAACTGTTTCTTGGAGACTACCGTTACTTGATCCCATATTATTATTAGAGTTACCTGCAGGACTAGAATAGTGTTTTTGAAAATTAGGATTATAATTCTTCTTCCAAGCATGATTATAATCATTACAAGCTATGACGTCTACTTCTTCAATATTAGTTTCTGGGATAGCTCTTACCTGGGTTTCCTTACCTTTTATGGCTAATATGAGCTCATCCAGCTTAGCATTGAGTTCTTCATTTTCTTATGGTGAGATGGAATTCGCCTTCTTCGTGTTTGATCTATCCACATGCCATTGGGCATGGTTGTCTTGCATATTGTCTAGCAACTGCTTTGCTTCGGTAATATGTTTACCCATAAATGTTCCTCCAGCTGTAGTATCAAGTATAGACTTAGACACAGGATTAAGAGCATTATAAAATAAATGGAGGATTAACCAATCTTCCATCCCATGGTTGGGACAGTTTCTCATGCATTCTTTCATCCTCTCCCATGCAAGCGCTAGTGGCTCACACTCTTCCTGTCTAAAACCAGTAATATTAGATCTTAGTTGCATAGTCTTTATAGGTGGGAAAAATTTAGTCATAAATAAAGAAGTACATTCCACCCATGTTGTAATAGTATTTCTAGGCAAAGATAGCAACCATTCTTTTGCTCTTCCTCTAAGAGAGAAAGGAAATAAGCGTAATATGACCGCATTAGGGTCAACATCTTTTATGCGCATCGTATCACATATTTTAATGAAAGTATTCAAGTGCATACCTACATCCTCAACAACAGCATATAGTCCTAGTCACTAGATGTTTACCCCATATCATAGCAAGGGCCTCGTTGATCCTAATGTTGAAGTGAGTCCGAGAATTTGTGTCGTATTACCTAGATACAAATTCCTCTCTCTGGATAATCGGGAACTTGACAAATTCTATGTAAAAGTCACATAGCATTACGTCTGCCATGTATACTGTCAGTCGATAATCGAAACCAGCGCTAACTGCAATTCTACCATTGGGAAAGATTTCAGTCCAACACCCTGATAATCCTCAAGAATAGAGAATCACTGTAGTACAATTCGACAAGTATTTGAGTGCTGAACTGATATCTTCAATCCGGATTACGGATGTAGTATAACTCTTTTTCCCTAGTAGACCTAGGTTTATCGGATCCTCGGGAAGCAGAAGCGTAGTGAAGTTACTTTAACGGACCTTCGGGAGTTTTAGAATTCCTTTTGTATTTTCACCGAACCAAGAGTTTGCGTCTTTTGTTGTTGTCGATGATGGACAGAGAGGGCTTAGGGCATTCGGTTTCACCTGTAGCTGTGCAAAACATCTGATGGGAATAAAAGATAAAAATAAAGTATGCATGTAATTGTTAGAGCAAGTTAAATTATATGTGGCAGTGCATCCATAATTGCTATTGCCTCCACAACCGCTTATAGCAATAACCTACTAGTCTCATCCATAGAAGAAGTGAACTAATGATATGAATAGTGACATCACCGTTAATCCCGAGTAAATCCTACACATACAGTCGTACTACCCCTTTTGTCACTAGGGTTCCCAACCTGCAGATTAGGCATTACTCATACTCCTTATACCTAGCTCAATCCTCGGGGTCTTGGGTACCTGACAAGTCGTTAGGATGAGGCAAGAGAGGATACAATAATGTTGGAGATATGCCCAAGAGGCAATAATAAAGTGGTTATTATTATATCTTTATGTTTATGATAAATTTTTACATCCCATGCTATAATTGTATTAACCGGAAACATTAATACTTGTGTGTTTTGTAAACATAAAAGAGTCCCTAGTAAGCCTCTTGTTAAACTAGCTTGTTGATTATTGGATGATCATGGTTTCCTGATCATGGGCATTGGATGTCGTTAATAAAAAGATCATATCTTTAGGAGAATGATGTGATGGACACACACCCGTAGTAAGCATAGCATAAGATCAAGTCATTAAGTTCGTTTGCTATAAGCTTTAAAATGCATAGTAACCTAATCCTTCGACCATGAGGTTATGTTAATCACCATCACCGGATGGGTACTTTGATGAAATCAAACACCGCTTCATAACTGGGTGGTCATAAAGGTGTCATTGGGTATTCTGAAAGTATGTGTTGAAGCGCATGGACCAAGATTGGGATTTGTCCATCCATATGACGGATAGATATGCTCTGGGCCCTCTCGGTGGAATGTCATCTAATTGGCTTGCAAGCATGTGACTGGGTCACAAGGGATGACATCACATGGAATGAGTAAAGAGTACTTATCAGTAACGAGGTAGAACTAGGTATGGAGATACCGACGATCAAACCTCGGATAAGTAGAGTATCGCGTGACAAAGGGAATTGGTTTCGTATGTTAATGGTTCTATCGATCACGAAGTCATCGTTGAGTATGTGGGAGCCGTTATGGATCTCCAGATCCTGCTGATGGTTATTGATCGGAGAGGTGTCTCCATCATGTCTGCATATTCACGAACCATAGGGTGACACACTTAAGGTTCGAAGTTGTTTTAAGTAGATATGGAATGTGCGTTGGAGACCGAATGTTGTTCGGAGTCTCGGATTGGATCCGGGACATCACGAGGAGCTCCGGAATTGTCCGGAGAATAAGATTCATATATTGGGGATCATTTTCTAAGTTAGGAAATGTTCCGGAGTATTTGTATGGGGATTCTAGAAGGTTTCGGAATGTTCCGGAAGGTTCTGGAAGATTTCTTGGAGTTTACTTGAAAACCAAGAAAGGATCAAGGAATCCTTGTGGGGTAAGACAAGGATTCGTGGGGGAGAAGGACTCTTCCCCCACCTCCTTGATCCGCCGGCCAAGGGAGAGGGGAGTCCTACAAGGACTCCACCTCCCCATGGCGCCTCCCTCCTTTAAATAGAGGGGTGGAGGCGCCACCCCTGGCCCCCTCCACTCTTGCCCTAGCCGCCTCTCTCGTCCTCCTTTCTTCTGCTCAGGCTTAGGCGAAGCCCTGCAGAATTCTCTACTCCACCACCACCACCACGCTGTCGTGCTGCTGGGATTCCGTGGAGAGATCTACTACCTCCGCTGCTCGCTGGAACGGGGAGAGGAAGGTCTGCTTCGACTCCGCACGTGTGACCGACTGCAGAAGCGCTGCCGGAACGCGGCGCCGGAAGGATCGTCTACTCGATCTTGAGATCGGCAAGTGATCGACTACATCAACCACGAGATCCGATCTCGTAACGCTTTCGGGTCTACAAGGGTTAGTATAGGTCTATCTCGTTGCACATGTCTAATAGATTAGATCTTGGCTTTTATCTAGATTAGATTTGGGTTTTGTTCGTTCTTGCGATAGAATTTTTTTGTTTTCCATGCTACGAACCCCATCAGTGGTATCAGAGCCGTGTCTATGCGTAGATCTGTTGCACGAGTAGAACACAATGGTTTTGTGGGCGTTGGTGCTCGTGCCGTCTTTTGCTTTGTGTACTTTGCATTTTGCGGTATGGTGGGATGAAGCGGCTCGGGCTAACCTTACATGTCATCGCACATGAGACTTGCTCCACGCTTGACGTGTAACTTGCTTTGCACAAGTGGCTTTGCGGGTGTCTGTCTCTCCCACCATAGTATTGATCCAATCTACACTTTGCACTTGATAGCACTTGTATCAACGTTGTGGTTCATATTCGTAGGTAAGATCCGTTCTTATTCGAAAGCCCCAAGCCACGTAAAACATGCAAAGAATATTAGAGGCGTCTAACTCGTTTTTGCAGGGGTTTTGTGATGTGATATGTCCATTATGTGATTGTGATTATATTTGATGTATGCAATGATCCTTATTGTAATATGGCAACCGGCAGGACCCTAATGGTTGTCTTTAAATTTTGTTTAAGACCTGCATGTCTATTCATCATGTAATAGCTTTATTACAAGTAGTTGTAATAGTTGCTGTTGGTGATGGACAACCATGAAGCGGCGCCACGGACCTTGACGACACGCTGGTGATGATGGAGATCATGTCCATGCTTTGGAGATGGAGATCAAAGGCACAAGAAGAAAGGCCATATCATATCACATATTATGAATTGCCTGTGATGTTAATCCTTTATGCATCTTGTATTGCTTAGATCGCGATGGTAGCATTATAAGATGATCCCTCTCACTAAATATCAAGTAATAAAGTGTTCGTCCTTAGTTGGCACTGTTGCTAAGACTCGTCGTTTCGAAGCATCTCGTGATGATCGGGTGTGATAGACTCTACGTGTGCATACAATGGGTGCAAGCCAGATTTGCACATGTGGAAACTAAGGTTAACCTTGACGAGCCTAGCATGTACAGACATGGTCTCGGAACACGGAATACCAAAAGGTAAAGCATGAGTCATATGGATGATATGATGAACATGTTGATTGTTCGCCTTTAAAGCTACATCATCTCACGTGATGATCGGACTTGGTGTAGTGGATTTGGTTCGTGTAGTCACTAAAACAACTCGAGGGATGTTATTTTGAGTGGGAGTTCATTTGTAATTTGGATTAGTCGAACTCAATTTATCATAAACACAATCAAAGTGAATTTGCGTAGTTTGTTGTAGTCACTGGCATCCGTTCACCACCTTACGCTTAGTTATAGTTGAGATAGTGGAACTATAGAAATTCTGGATATTTACTTTACGAACTGGTATCGTATTGTTTTGAATGTCAATTTAAAGTTTATAAGTCCTATTGCAAACTTTCAGCAAACTCTATTTTCTCCATGAAGTTTAATAAGTAGTATTAAATCAAGAGTAACAATTCCAGTGTTAGTATCTAATGTATCATGTTTGCCTCCATGATTCTTGATACTCAAAAGATTGTTTTTAATATCAAGTTTATCTAAGAGCTGAAAGCAATGTTTCAGAAACCATCATATGTGAAAGGTATTGCGATATCTAAAACAATGTGTTGGTTACAACATGATAGAGTATACGTCCTCATATTTGATGAGAATTTGTGAAGGTTGGAGACGCTAGTCATCCTAATCCTCCAAAGGTTTTGAAAAAGAAACATTACACTCGCAATTCACCTTTATAAGCTATAGCAGCTTGATCATGAAAGTTGTCATGATAAGGATGAATAGAAGATGTAAGTAAAATGTTTACTACACTAAAAGATTACTAAAGAATGGATTTTTGAAAGAACACCAAACATTTGATGATGGTGATCCACCTCAAAGTGCAAGTCCAAAGGTATTAGTGGTTGACTATATACACTTTGTACCATGTGTCATGTTGATGACACCACTATTGATGTTGATAGATTCTTTTAAAAGAAAAGGAATTGCTGAAAGAGAATCTATAAAATATTTGGCAGAAAATAAAAGGTTGAGATGTCCAACTTAGGCATATAGAAGATATACATGTTATGGTTGTATTCCTTGCTTGTTAAACAATGTGGTTCTCCGGTATTGGATACCGAATTGGTTGGTATGAAGTGTCATACAGGACAACACAATTCATGAACTACAATGGCCTAAGTAACTAGCAAGAGAAAATGTGATGATGTTCATCGAAAACAAACAAAGGGTTATTGTGTTGCCCGTTAACATCAAAGCTTGCCTTCAAGATTTGTTTCAATAATTGTTATTTTGATCAGGTATTATGACGACAAAAGGTTGTTCAAATAATTACCGTATTCCATAATAGATGGATAATATACAAGTCTGGTAGGAGAAATAACGACCATAAAACTAATGCTAAAATGTCGCAAGACAAATGATTGAAAGATCACTTGCAAAGTGACATCGTCGTTTAAATTATATTGAAAGGGATACATGAAGAAACTCCATGTTGATGGATTTTTGGAGTCTTTGATTTGGATCAAATGACGCTTGTGATACTTCCTGGAGATAATTAAAACTCCGTTCGTAGGCCAAAAGAGGAACGGACGACTAACTGATTGGAATTTGTACATATTGATGTATATAGTCCATTATGTGTAGTCGTGGGCGATGGATTTCAACTTCATATGCTTTCTCCGAAGATTTGAGTGAGTATATGTATATACTTACTCAATAAGGAAGAAGTATGAAACATTTAAAAATGTTCAAAGACTTTCAAGATGAAGTGGAAAATCATTGCAACAAGAAAATAAAAGAGTTTATGATTGGATCATAAAGAAAGATGTTTGAGTTACAAGTTTAGCAAAACACCTAAGATTTGAGGAATCGTTCCATGGATTTGCATTTCCCAAAACACCATAGGAGTATGGAGTGTTTGAGATATGTAATGAAACCTTGTTTTACATGGTAAGATCAAAGGTGTCATTTATAAAACTGCCATTATATTTTAAAGATTAAAGCTTTAGTGACTACCGCTTTTACACTGAAAAGAGCTCCATCGTGATCCGTTGAAATGACACCATATGAGTTATGGTTTGGGATAAAACCTGAATTGTCTTTTCTTAAATTTTGGTATGCTATGCATGAGTAAAATGTTTACAACCAAAGTCGGATAAGCACGTCTTTGTAGGTTATTCCAAAGAATTTGTTGGGAATTTCTCCATAACGCCAAGGATAAAAGAGTTTGTCGCTTGGAACGTCAAGTTTCTTGAGAAGGAATTTTTCGTGAAAAGTTAAGTGGGAGGACAATAGAACTTTGATAAGGTTGTTGAACCTTAGCTATATGTGCTAAGTAGCGCAGCGCCGGAAAGTGTCCCGGTGGCGGCCACAATGCTCATGGCTCTCGTGATTACAAAAGGTGTGATCTCGGAGATTAGAGTTCCTATAGAACCGTGTGGGTTGGTAAGAATCAAATAGTAAGATTTGATAAGCAAGTCGTTATTGTTTTGACAATGATGAACCGACTACATGCAAAGAAGCGATGATGGGCCCTGACTCCATAAAATTACTAGAAGTCATGGAATCCGTGATAGTATCCATACACGAGAAATCAAGTTTCTGAACTTAGAAGACCCTCCGGAAAGGCGTGAAGCCTATCGGTCGTGTTTGGATCTATAAAGAAATAGACATGGATGTTTCAAATCTATGAAATAGTCGACATGTCGAAAAGAGTTTACGACAATGTTCAAGGAATTGACTATGATAAGATTTGATCTTTCATAGCGATATTTAGTCTGGACGGATTAATGTAGCAACCACTACATATATTTTGGTATATAGTAGTTGAACAAACAAAACAAGTTCTTCTAAAAGAATGGTTACCTAGGACGTGTACATGACACGATCCAAAGAGTTTTGTTAATTCAAAGGATGCTAAAACAGTATGCAAAACTTCAATGGTTGAAGTGAGCATCGCGGAGTTGGAATCTTCACCGTGATGAAACCGTTAAAAGGTTTAATTTCATCAGAGACGATGAAGATGTTTGCATTTTGCAAGAAATTAAGTGGGAGCGCTAAGCCATATTTCTAATACATTATGTGAAAGACATATTGTTGATTAGAAATAATGTATCTTTTATTGACACAGGTTAAGAATTTCATTTCGATGAAAGACTTAGGCATAACTCGAGAATTAGGCATCAATGTCTATATGAATAGATTGAGGCGCTAATATGGTTTTGCCAAATGTACATAGATAAGATGTTGAATGAGTTCAATATGGAAACAACAAGAAAGGTTCTTGACGCACGCAAAGGACTAAATCAAGATTCAAGTGTGTTGACACGAGATTCAAGTGTTTTGACACTTGGTGAAATCACAAGAATATTTTGATCAATCATTCTTTGATATGTACACATCCAGATATATCCTATGCTCTAAATGTTATGAGCATATACCAGAATGATTCATAAGATGATCATTGGACAATAGTAAAGATATTCTTATGAGCTTTGGAAGAACTAAGAATATATCATGTATAAGTGACAAATAGTTAAAGGTAGTTCATTGTAAATTGTTACATTGATACTAGTTTTGTCACAAGATACAAATTAAATTTATCTCAATTTAGACTATGGGTGGCACAATATAATGGAAAGGATGTTCCATGATGGATTTGGATGAGTTCCAAAGTTGAGATATTGTGACGGGTACTACAACAAAAGGCTAAGTATATAACTGCTATAGTAGCAGCAAAGGAGGGCATTTGTGTTAAGTAGTTTGTTATCAAACTAGGTGTGGTTCATAGTGGGATAATACTATGAAGATACATTGTATGACAATTGTATCAACATAATTTAATCCCAAGGAACTAAAGGTCTCACCAAAGGACCAAATTTATACAATGCCATCTCATTGGAGAATGAGTAATGCGTAGAGACGCAAGGACATGCAAATACACACGGACCTGGAAGTGTCAGATCCAAAGATTATGTTTACCACTAGCAATAGTGTCTATACAACACCAGAAAGCCATAGGTGTTGAATGCACAAGTTTTTAACTAGATTACTGACTCTAGTGCAAGTGGGAGACTGTTGGAGATATGCCCAAGAGGCAATAATAAAGTGGTTATTATTATATCTTTATGTTTATGATAAATGTTTACATCCCATGCTATAATTGTATTAACCGGAAACATTAATACTTGTGTATTTTGTAAACATAAAAGAGTCCCTAGTAAGCCTCTTGTTAAACTAGCTTGTTGATTAATGGATGATCATGGTTTCCTGATCATGGGCATTGGATGTCGTTAATAACAAGATCATATCATTAGGAGAATGATGTGATGGACACACACCCGTACTAAGCATAGCATAAGATCAAGTCATTAAGTTCGTTTGCTATAAGCTTTAAAATACATAGTAACATAATCCTTCGACCATGAGGTTATGTTAATCACCATCACCGGATGGGTACTTTGATGACATCAAACACCGCTTCGTAACTGGGTGGTCATAAAGGTGTCATTGGGTATTCTGAAAGTATGTGTTGAAGCGCATGGACCAAGATTGGGATTTGTCCATCCATATGACGGATAGATATGCTCTGGGCCCTCTCGGTGGAATGTCATCTAATTAGCTTGCAAGCATGTGACTGGGTCACAAGGGATGACATAACATGGAACGAGTAAAGAGTACTTATCAGTAACGAGGTATAACTAGGTATGGAGATACCGACGATCAAACCTCGGATAAGTAGAGTATCGCGTGACAAAGGGAATTGGTTTCGTATGTTAATGGTTCTATCGATCACGAAGTCATCGTTGAGTATGTGGGAGCCATTATGGATCTCCAGATCCCGCTGATGGTTATTGATCGGAGAGGTGTCTCCATCATGTCTGCATATTCACGAACCGTAGGGTGACACACTTAAGGTTCGAAGTTGTTTTAAGTAGATATGGAATGTGCGTTGGAGACCGAATGTTGTTCGGAGTCTCGGATTGGATCCGGGACATCACGAGGAGCTCCGGAATTGTCCGGAGAATAAGATTCATATATTGGGGATCATTTTCTAAGTTAGGAAATGTTCCGGAGTATTTGTATGGGGATTCTAGAAGGTTTCGGAATGTTCCGGAAGGTTCTGGAAGATTTCTTGGAGTTTACTTGAAAACCAAGAAAGGATCAAGGAATCCTTGTGGGGTAAGACAAGGATTCGTGGGGGAGAAGGACTCTTCCCCCACCTCCTTGATCCGCCGGCCAAGGGAGAGGGGAGTCCTACAAGGACTCCACCTCCCCATGGCGCCTCCCTCCTTTAAATAGAGGGGTGGAGGCGCCAACCCTGGCCCCCTCCACTCTTGCCCTAGCCGCCTCTCTCCTCCTCCTTTCTTCTGCTCAGGCTTAGGCGAAGCCCTGCAGAATTCTCTACTCCACCACCACCACCACGCCGTCGTGCTGTTAGGATTCCGTGGAGAGATCTACTACCTCCGCTGCTCGCTGGAACGGGGAGAGGAAGGTCTGCTTCGACTCTGCACGTATGACCGACTGCGGAAGCGCTGCCGGAACGCGGCGCCGGAAGGATCGTCTACTCGATCTTGAGATCGGCAAGTGATCGACTACATCAACCACGAGATCCGATCTCGTAACGCTTTCGGGTCTACAAGGGTTAGTACAGATCTATCTCGTTGCACATGTCTAATAGATTAGATCTTGGCTTTTATCTAGATTAGATCTGGGTTTTGTTCGTTCTTGCGGTAGATTTTTTTTGTTTTCCATGCTATGAACCCCATCAAATAATCATCATGCCATACAAACTAATACATGATCCCATCTATGATAAATAACATGCACAAAAGCTACATGGCTAGGCCGAAGCCCTTAGCCCAAGGAGAATTACTCACACATAGAGATGAGATCAAAGATCAGTGGAAATCATGAGATTGATAGAAAATAGTCTTACATTGTCGCCAATCGAAGAAGAGATCTACTATTACAAGTGGTGGAATATGGCTATGGTGGTGGAGATGGGGTTGGAGATTAGATCTAAGTCTATTCCTCCGGTGGCTCTTTGGTGTTGTGGATGGAGATCTGGATGCGGCTGATGATCGGGAAGAGCTCTCTTTTCTCGTCGCCCGAAGCCTCTTTATATAGGGTCCCTTCATGAAAGTTGATCTGTTTGACCTAGCGGTGTCGATGGCAATTATACGACCGGAACTATACGACCAGAATTTTATTCCCACTATATAGTTGGTCGTTAAAGCGTCTGTCTCCACTTCACGACTCCTGGTTTCTTCGGGTTGTTGGAAATCTCGTATCTTTGACTTCCGGACGCGCTAACAGGTGGTACGGGCGGATGGTACGAACAAGCTCCGCATGTACCGTCAGTCGTTAAACCCTCAGTAGCTTCTCTTTGCATCCTCTCTTCTCCCAGGTGCGTGAAAAAATTATTTACATAACATTTATCATTTAGAAATATCATATTATTGCATAACATGACAGTTCCAAGTGATATATTCACAAAATACTTAATAATTCAGGATCCTGTTAAAACAAGGACAAAAGATGCTTGTGAGCGCCATAAAATACCAAAATCCTACTCTACTTGTGCAAAATCATAAGGTAAATATGCTTCAAAATTGGACTCATCGGTGATAACCTTATGTATCCCCTAACAAACATGCGCACTCATATATTAGTACATAAGATCATCGTAGAAGATAATATATATTTGCATGCAACTAACAACGAACTATTTCACAATTGCCATAAACAATTTACTACTCAAACAAAGACGCATAGAGATACAATAGATCATGGGAAAACAATAGATTACATAACACATCTTGTTTGCCAAGACATTACAGTAGGGGTATAGAGAGGATATTGCTGTAGATGTTGATGATGAACACGTCGCAGGGGGTGGAGCCTTCCGGAGGCGATTACAGCAGCGATTCCCCCCTCCGATCTCCGCCGGCGACGGCCTATAGACTCTTTGTTTTGGTGTTTTTGATCTCCGTCTTCGGGTGTTCTGAGATCTCATCGGGGGAGCTTTATATAGGCGTTTTTATGTCAAAACACGTTCGTGGGCAAATGGTTGAGGCGAATCGGATGGCCAAGGAGGAAAACACCCCAAGTGGCATGCCCAAGGTGGGAGTCTGTGCCACTGGGCCTAATTCCCAGTCTATTAAGCTCACTCGGTCCCTTTTTGGCATGCTAGATGCGTCTCGAAATCTGTGAACCCTAGCCTCTGACCTTGTCCTTTTTCGAGTGTTGTAGCTCCTAAAAATGATAAAATACTAACAAAAGGTATATTATGTGAGACTGAGTTAAAACCAAAATAGAGGGGATTGTTTAGAAAATTCCCGAAATCATTAAGAACATCGGTAATAACTACTAATATAATGCAAATGTATGGGAATATGTGTCAATAAACTATAAAGTTCATGTATGCATTTTACATGCATCAACATCCCCAAGTTTAACCTATGCTCGTCCTCGAGCATGAAGGTGATAAAACTAAACATGGACTTTGGAGTTTGTTGCTATGTTTCATGTCATACATTATATCATTGTCACACAAAGTTTACAAGGTTCAATCTTTATATAATAGCAAGAAACAAATGATCTATAAAGTGATATCTATTATACACTACAAGCATGCTTAACAATAAGTTGTTTTGTATTGAAACAAATGAAAGTACCATGAACAGTTAAGCATGCTTAGATGAACCTATAGAATTATGGAAGACTCTTTTGTTTCTTTTGATCTTTTGACACTTTGGTAATAGAAAGTAAGTAGGAAACACATGTGCTAGTCCTTCAATAAAATAAAAGATATGGGAGAGCATAAAATAAGGTTTTGAGATATGTAGCTCAAGTCAATGGTAATCATAAGAGTTGAGTTCTAGACATCTTTCGTTGACAAAAGCAAGTATGGTTTATGTGTTTGACCCTTTACAAGTTGAATATCTCATGCCCCTTGAACATAAGTACCCACACCTCACGCTACTCAACTTAGGATCAATTTAGTGATTTTGTCACTGTAAGCATATAGTTTCAAACAAGAGCGTCAAATGAGGTACCTCTTGACCCTTTGTACGAGGAGTCCCTTTGTGAGGGTCTATCCATACTTAGATGGCAATACGAAGAAACAAATGAACCTCTCATCACTTTATTTTATTTACTGTTTTCATAGATTTTTATTGAAAACGCTTCATAGAATATTCATATTGTAAACTTCCGGCATGATGCATAGTATGGCTTAGATTGGCGGCCTAGGTGGCCGTCTAATTATATGTAAACTCTAGAAATCTGTATTGAGTGTTCCAATTTATTTCACATGATGAGTATCCACTGCCAAAAGAACATGATATCAACAAAAAATAGTGCAATGCTAAAAGCTTTCCCCATGATAACATGGTTTGGATAACAAACAACTTATAAACTATCAAACACATAACTTACGTAATTCCAATTACCATGGGTCAAATTTTTGTTTGACATTCTATTTTATTTCAAACAGTTGTGCTCTAGTGGTTTTCACCCCACATCTTACTTTCTCATGAATTTTAAACTACACAAAAGAATTATTTTGAAGTACTTGAAGGCATAGCACATATATTATACTTGGAGTAGCAAGTGCTACATGGTTAGGTATGATGTATGCTGTTGGAGTTTAAGGTATTCAGATATACAAGTCTTAGCTTTTTTAAGAATTTTGGGCTAACAAAAAGAGATCTACAAACATGCCAAAGTGTCCATAGTGCTAATCATTTCTTATCAAACAAATCTTCTTAAAATTAACCATCCATGCATGTGAACAAACACTAGCATTAAATAAGGCACTTGAAAATTATCATTCATTAAAGTATTTGAAACAAGTAACACTTAGCATAACTTGCATTTCAACTTCTTGTTTTCATTCCCTTTTCCTTTCGATAGCATCCAACTCAATTTCTTGTTAATTTCGGTATATATTTCATACGCATGCAAACCATCTATCAAGGTGGTCTCATTTATTTCAAAGGTAAAATGCAAAACTGAATATAAAACTAGATAAAGACGCTCCAAGTTTTTATGATCATCTTATGTTCCTCAAAAAACAAAGTTTAGAGGTTTGCAAACCAAAAGTTTGATAAGTCAACTGGGGTGCCTTGGGCATTCCCAATATTATGGTTTCATCTTTCTTGATAGTTCTTAGTGTGGTGTTAAACACAAAACTTTAATTTCTCCCACTTCATTTCTATGGGGTGACATTAGTGGTCATAAAGATATATTGCTAGCTGCTATAAAATCCTTAAACAAAATTTATTTTTAGGTGTCCAACAAGTATATTATGTTGTATACATTCTTATCATATCAAAAGACACATGAAAAATCATTTTGAGACTCAAAAGAATGGCTTAAACAATACAAGGCAGAACCTGTCCAGATTTTAAGCAGCATCAAAATGTATTTAATTTGACCACTTAAATATGTCAGGAATTTTAGCCAATGTTTTTGCATATAGAGGATGCAAAGTTGTAACTTCAGTTTAAATATGAGTGCAATCAAAGTTACAGAACGACCTAAGGAATTTTTCTAGTAAACAATAACATGCAAAAATCTATAGCTCCACATATATGATTCAACTCTAACATCCAAAATGGGTAAACCATGTTATTTTATTCTTAGAAAATGTAAACTTAAGCTAAAAAACCTATTCTAATAGAGAATAAAGTTCATAAACTAAAAAGGCACATAAAAGCATGGTTTCCACAAATATACAAAATAGATCATGAGGATGAAACTAATACATGAGTTTGAAATGACATTACTTGAAATTACTTCAAAGAAGAGGGGATGCATGTGCATCCCCAAGCTTGTGTTCTTTCTAGTTCTTGTCCTTTACTCCTTCCTTATCATATCATGTTACTCATCTCAAATCAAGAAATATTTTCATCTTCATGATATTTTAATTCCCACAAATGTTTAGTTCTCCAAACAAATGATATAATAGATTCTACCAAGATGCAAACTCTAATAATTATTAGGAAACCATTTTATTCAAAAAGCTAATCTATTACAGAAGAGACACTCTTTTTTATTTTGTTTTAATATCAATTTATTAATGATATAGACTTTGCAATGGTTTCATTGGCATGAACAACACATGCTCAAGGTCGGCCCCAACTTCTCCATGGCTAATCCTTCTCGTTTGCTTTCCCAATTTTTTTTGAGGGTTGCTGACATAGGTACGATTACTCGGATGCTTATGATTTGCTACCCTATACTGGATAAAAGAATTATGGCCCATGAATATTTTAGATGATAGCCCAAGGAAGCAAACGACAAAGATTTTTGATTGTATTAGGAAAGAATCTCTGAACCGACAATATGTTGGTATTATAATCACGCGTATGTAAAACCTATCCGCATACGGCTTTGAGACCCGGCCTATTATATATAGGACGGGAGAAGTCCAAGCGAGGGTACCAGAAAATCTCCCAGACAACTTGTAATAGTGCGATTACTCAATATTCAGGCGACTTTGATTCCATTGTTTTGTTGACATCCGACGAAATCCCCAACGTTCTCTTTTCCGCGAAACCCTAAGTCCTCCACCATGGACATTGCCGAGATTACCCCTCGTCAGTTACTTTCCCAAATTTTATATTTAGATAAAATCTTAAACTAATTGTCTCATAATAGTATAAAGTTATTTTACATGTTACAAAGATATCAAAGTGTGCTCAAACTGAATAATATTTGAAAGCATGTGAAGCACACCCCAAAGCATATAACTATTGGCATTTAAGCCTAACTCTTTTCCTATGCATTGGCATTTTATATATGAATAAATAGAAGCAAAGTTGTGGTAGCCAATGCATATAATGACTAGCAGCTTGCATTTTAAATAGAGTAGAAACATAAAGAGGGCTTTTATCTCTTCCTCTTTCATAATATTTGCAAGCATCATAGGTAAACTTAACAAAATAGTTTTGCGTAGAATCACCACATGAAGACTTGTCATCTAATGAGAATTATAGATCATCTAACTCAATTATATCACTTTCATCCTCTCATATATTAGTTGTAATTGTTCCACATAGAGGATTACTAGTCAGTAAAGAATCATTATCATGGGAATTTGTGTGTTACCCTTTTGGGGAGTATGAGATGGGTAGCTACTCCATTCTTTCTCCACTTGTTCTTCTTGCTCTTCTATGTCCTTTTCTTTGGGATGCATGGGCATCCTCATGCTTAGGCTTTTTTCATCTTCTTCCTTGGCACTTTCAACAGGATTTCTTGCAATCAAAACATTAGTGCACAAGGGAATATTCAATGTTTTAACATATTTGAGCAGCATATCATAAATATCATTGTGAGCCTTGTGATAAGGCTCTAGAGCATCTTCCATAATCTATTTTTTTAGTTTTAATTTTATATGCAAGGTACCGAAAGTAAACTAGCAATGCAAACAAGAATAGAAGCCTAGCACTACGCTCTCCAGCAACGACACCAGAAAAGTGCTTGATAATCCCTAAGAGCATGAACTCTCCGGCAACGACACCAGAAAAGTGCTTGAATCCACGAGGAGCTGAAGGTAAACTATCTATTTTCTAAAGCCCTATAACCCACTTATTTGGCTCTTTTTGCAAAGCAAGGAACTAGAGTGTATGGTTGTTTTTACTACTAATTAGAAACCGGTAAAGTGCTCAAAGTAAATATTGCAAGTAAACTATTGCAAGCAAGTAAAGTGAGAGCTAGTGAAATAGGAGCAAGTTTCTCAAGGGAGCAAGGCAAATTGTTATTTCATTCATGTGGTTGTCATAATTGGTGAAGCACATGGATAGTCTTTTTATTGTTTCTTCTAGAGAGGAGCCATAGATAGGTGCATCCATATACATGAGCAAGTGCAACCCTAGTGATTGATCTCAAGGCCAATTATTAAGAGAAAACAAGGGAATTGTTAAGACATAAAGTCTAACCAGCACATTTAGATTTAAGGTCCTCATATTTATACCTCCCGTTAATTAACCATGAATTAATATAACATGCATATCTAAGACTTAAGATTCAGTTACTATCGAACTCCATCTATCCCTCTTCCTATTATCATGCATCGATGACAAGCTTATGCATCCCCAAGGTATGTGTGCACTCATATATTAGTACATAAGATCATCATAGAAGATAACATATATTTGTATGCAACCAAAAAAAACTATTTCACAATTGCCATAACAATTCACTACTCAAACAAAGACATAGAGATACAATAGACCATGGGAAAAATAGATTGCATCACACATCATGTTTGCCAAGAGATTACAGCAGGGGTATGGAGAGCATCTTGCTATAGATGTTGATGATGAACATGCTAGAGGGGGATGGAGCCTTTTGGAGGCAATTCCGGCAACGGTTCCCCCCTTCGATCTCCGCCAGCGGTGACATGCAGACTCTCTGTTTTTGTGTTTTTGATCTCCGCCTCCGTGTGTTCTAAGATCATGGCGGGGGACCTTTATATAGTTTTTAGGTCAAAACACGTCTATGGGAGAAAGATTGAGGCGAATCGGACGATCGAGGAGGAAAGGACCCCAGATGGCGCGTCCAAGGTGGGAGCCCGCGCCACTGGGCCTAATTCCTAGCCCATTAAGCTCCTCTGGTCCTTTTTTGGCCTGCTGGATGTGTCTCTAACTTTGTGAACCGTGGTCTCTCACCTTGCCTTTTTTGAGTCTCGTAGCTCCTGAAAACACGAAAATACTAACAGAAGGTATATTCTGCCAGACAAAGCTAAAACCAAAAGAGAAGGGTTTGTTTAGAAAATCCCTGAAATCATTAAGAACATTGGTAATAACTACTAATATGACGCAAATATGTGGGAATATGTGTCAATAAACTACAAAGTTCATATATGTAATTTTACATGCATCACACCCATGTCGAATCTTCAGTAGGAATCTGGATGCGATAGACGTCCTACGGTTATCAACACGCATCCTCGCTATTATCACTGGACTAGAGTCGCTAATTGAAAATGGAAGAGACTGAATTACAGATCTTACCCTTCAGGGAGGACGAAATGCACATTCACCAACCTCCAGAGCTATAGAGATTTGTTCCCCGCGTCCTCTTCCCCTATGTTGCCCTCGCTCGTGCTCTCCAGCCTCACAAGATCCATCTTCGTGCTCTCCTGCCGTGCAGGATCCATCTCTGTGTCGGAGACGCTTCACGTCCACCGTCATGGTCCTGCGACCAACAACCGACTCAGCTTCTCGCTTTCGGCCTCATGAGCACGCCAGGATAGGTCACAACGGAAAGAAGAGAGGGAAGGGAGGGGACGGTGGCGAGGCGACGAACAGAGGCCAGTGGGAGGGTGGTGGAGGTTCGGGACAGTGTAGGACATAACGGTGCGGCGGGGGAAGGGACAAGAACAGCAGAGCGGAATAGGGCGATAAAGTGGGAAAATATGGGAAATTGCAGAATAATGCGGGCTTGGATCCTCGAACATAGGATGCGTGCGGCCGATAGCTCAGGTGGCGGAGCCCGTTCGTATAATGGTCAAAACAACGGTTGTGTGTAATGGGACCCACATGTAAGAAGCCGAGTCAACCCGACGGCAAGTTAGAGAGGGCAAATGGCGGCCAGCGTTAAACAGACATAACGAGTCCGAGTCAGCTGATGGCATATCTCCAGTTGGACGATTTGTAGTTACACAATACCAATTTCCGGGTGAACTGAGAATACAATCCTAATAAACCCTTTTACTTATGGCAGCATCTCATTGTCCAGCTGTCCTATGGATAGTTTGGAGGCGGCAAATAATGATGCAACAAAGCAGGTTATGGAAGACGGAGCGGAAGATGCTGAAAGATTATAATATTCCTTTCGATCCAAATTAGTTGACTCGAATTTATCAAGATACGGACGTATCTAATATTAGATTATATCTAGATACAATCAAACCTAGACAAATCTAATTCAACTAATTTAGATCAGAGGGAGTAAGACCAACAGACTAAAGAGATTATACATGCCATCTATAGCCGATGCTCTATGGACTATCTGTTCCTTTATATGGTCAAGCTGATGGAACGTGCTACTTACCGTACTTAGTGGTTGGTTTTGTCTTTGCCTTCTAATGGTCTATGTGCGTTGTTGTGTACTGAACTTATTGGAGTGCATATCCACTGTATTCCCATTCTTCTTTTCCCATTCTTCTACTACTAGCTACTCCTTCGTTTAGAAATATAATACGTTTTAGCTTTGTGAATCAAATGTATCTAGACGTCTTTTAGTGTAGGTTCGTAGAGGTTCGGAGTGGACATATACAAAAAACATCTAGATACATTCATTTTACAAAGCTAAAATGTCTTATATTTCTGAACAGAGGGGGTAATTTGCTGAAGACTTCCATGTATGCAAACTTTATGTATGAGACAGAAATGTGATTTGCTCTAAGTTAGACTACAACGAGGTTATAATACAATTCCCTGTGTTCTCTACAGCTGCCATGCTTGCTGATTGCATATGATCGATCTGTATTAGTAGTAGATACCATGACATGTCAGGTTAAAGGTGTTTTAAAAGGACGTTTTACAATGCGGAAAACGGGGCCTCGCAGCAAGCCGCGATTCAAAAACTAGTCGATGTGGACCAGTGACCAGATGACTGATCTCATGCACACACATTTTCTTCGTTCAGCACTTTCCTACCTGATCTCTAGAACAAGTTTTCCGCCGCTGTCAAAGCAAAATAAATAAATAATCCAGATAGTCTTCCACTGGAGTAAGACCGTTGATGCTACGCAGTTGAACATCACTACTGGAACAATTAATTATTTGTCCAGTAGTTCGTCTGTTTCTTCTACCGTGTGAACACTGGTTTGGCTATCGTGTACTTATCATTGACTTTGACGTAAAAATATCATTGGATCGCCATGTAAAATATACATACTCAGAATAAAAGAATTATACTCACTCCGTCCCTGATGTTTGTTTGCTGCGGTCAATACAAACAAAACCTAACATGATCTCTATCACCTGACGTTTGTTTTCTGAAAAATATGGCAACTTAAAGATCAAACTAGAGCCTGAAGTGTTTGCATACTTGTCAGAGTTGTGATGGGAAATACATTGATATGGACCGGTAAACATTTTTCTTCGTTCAACCCTTTCCAATAATTAGGCTGGTGTGCACTCGTGTTGACTTTTCACTCCACCGTGATTTTAGCTGCTATAAACAGATCGCTCAGCACACATCTTATATCTACAGTCTCTGCATTTGCAAGTCCACCATACCCTTCAGTTCATCATGCATCTCCTCATAGATTTCACATTGCTCCTCTTGCTAGGCACCCTAGCAAGCTATGCTTCGACGGACACCATCTTAGCCAGCCAAGCACTTGCTGTCAATGACAAGCTCGTCTCCAAGAATGGCAGGTACGCGCTCGGCTTCTTCGAAACAAACAGCAGAAAATCATCCCAGGGCACTACCAACTGGTACCTTGGGATATGGTTCAATACAGTTCCCAAATTTACTTCTGCATGGGTCGCAAATAGGGATAAGCCAATTAAGAACACCACCTCACTGGAGCTCACAATCTCCCAGGATGGCAACCTTGTCATCTTAAATCGGTCCACCAAGTCCATAATTTGGACTACACAAGCAAACATCACAAGGAATAGCACCACTGCTATGCTCTTGAGTAGTGGTAATTTCATCCTAGCAAACTCTTCAAACTCATCACAAGTTCTATGGCAGAGCTTTGATCACCCCACAGATACATTTTTCCCTGGGGCGAAGCTTGGATTGGACAAGGTTACCGGCCTGAACCGTCGTATTGTTTCTTGGAAGAACTTGATCGACCCAGCAACCGGTGTGTACTGTGAGAAGTTAGACCCCAGTGGTGTTGACCAGTTCTTGTTTACACCATTGAACTCCTCCATACCATATTGGTCCACTGGTGTATGGAATGGCAAATACTTTCCCTCTATTCCAGAGATGACAGGCAGCCACCAAATTTTCACTTCAACATTTGTAGACAATGACCAAGGGAGGTACTTCACATTTAACTTGGTCGACGAAACTATGGTTACTCGTAATGTGATTGATGTCTCAGGTCAAACAAAACAATTCATTTGGTTGGAGGGTTCACAGGATTGGACAATGATCTATGCCCAACCGAAAGCTCCATGTGATGTCTATGCAATATGTGGACCTTTCACAATTTGCAATGATAATATGTTTCCACATTGCACTTGCATGGAGGACTTCATCATAGCATCCCCTGAGGATTGGGAGTTAGAAGATCGAACCTCTGGTTGCAAAAGAAATACTCAGTTGGACTGCATTAGCAACAAAAGCACAACACACACCACAGACAAGTTCTACTCTGTGCCATGTGTTAAGTTGCCCCAGAAGGCCCCAGAGTTAGAAGCTGCTGCAAGCGCTAGTGAGTGTGCACAAGCTTGCCTGAGTAATTGCTCCTGCACAGCATATTCCTTCAACGACGACAGATGTTGTACCTGGCATGATGAACTGCTCAACATAAGAGCACTACAGTGTAGTGGCACAACCAATTCAACTGGAGAAACTCTTTACCTTCGCGTTTCTGCTAAAGATTTCAACAGATTGAAAAACAACAGAAAGGATATTGTTATTGGAGTTGCAATTGGTGCAGGCTTATCTGCACTCATTCTCCTAATAATGATTTTGAGAAATAAAAGGAAGAGCTCGGGACATATACCGCATGGTGTTCAAGGTTGTAATGGAATTATTGCATTTGGATTTAGTGATTTACAGTGTGCAACAAATAAATTCACAAACAAGTTGGGGGCAGGCAGTTTTGGTTCTGTATTCAAAGGGTTTATAGATGACTCAATTGCCGTAGCAGTGAAGAGGCTTGACGGTGCTTATCAAGGAGAGAAGCAATTCAGAGCAGAAGTGAGCTCGGTCGGAGCTATCCAGCACATCAATTTAGTTAAGCTTGTTGGTTTCTGTTGTGAGGGTTCTAAGAGGTTGCTTGTCTATGAATACATGGCAAATAGCTCTCTTGATGCCCATCTATTTCGAGTCAATTCTACGACGTTGAATTGGACTGCTAGGTATCAGATAGCCCTAGGAGTTGCCAGAGGGCTAGCCTACTTGCATGAGAGCTGCAGAGACTGTATCATACACTGTGATATTAAGCCAGAAAACATACTTCTTGATGGTTCATTTATTCCAAAAATTGCAGACTTCGGCATGGCAAAACTTTTGGGAAGAGGGTTTAGTCGAGTACTAACTACAATGAGAGGAACTGTAGGGTACCTTGCACCTGAATGGATTGCTGGTGTCTCAATTACACCAAAAGTGGATGTTTATAGCTACGGGATGGTGTTGTTGGAAATTATATCTGGAAGGAGGAATTCATGCGCACCATGTTCTAGCGGTGGCAACCTTGATGTTTATTTCCCTGTACATGCTGCACATAAGCTTCTTGAAGGAGAAGTTGGGAGTTTGGTAGATCAAATGTTGCATGCTGATGTCAATCTAGATGAGGCTGAACTGGCTTGCAAGGTGGCATGTTGGTGTATCCAAGATGAGGAGTTTCACCGACCAACAATGGGAGAGGTAGTTCAAATTCTCGAAGGGCGAGTCGAGATCGGGATGCCCCCAGTACCAAGATTGCTTCAAGCTATGGCTGGGAGCTCGCATTCACCATGATCCTAATCCTTTTGTTCGAGGGAATCTAGCTGGCCAGGCTGCCGAAAGGATACACGGTTGTATTTGAAATAAAGTTGTAATTGTTTGAACGTACTCAGCATGGCCGTGGTTTTGTTGTCTAGATCCAAATCGAAATGGTTGCCATGATATTTCCCAAATTCTTTCTTGGCTTAACATGAAAACTTCTACAGTGCCTTTTAAGACCAAATGTTGAAGCTTACTTTAACCTTTTTTAATAACTACTAGCACGGTGATATGCGGACATCATCTTTTTAAGATATTGAAAAATGTCTAGCATACTGGTGACCATGACGTGATCACGGATGTTAAGCCACACCAACATGCTACTACCAAGATAATGTGTGCAATTAAACGATCATACAGCTACATATTCCCATTAAACTCACTCCCATAGGCAGCAGGCTCTGGTGATGCATCTCTATAAGATAGTGAAAAGCACGCAGCACAATGGACCATGATGCCATCATGAAAGCCAAGCCATAGTGCCATACTGGATGGTCATACGGCCTACGATTCCAATAAGACTCACTGGCATAGGCAGCAGCAGGCTCCAGTTGTGGGCCTGCAGTATCTTTATATGATACTGCACAGCATAATTACTGCCAAAATAATGTGTGCATTGAACAATTATATGGCTCAGGATTCCCATAAAACTCAATATATGCAGGTGGTTATTCGACAGGCAGAGGCGATCCTTGTCCAGCCTAACAAGCTATCGGTGAAAAACTGGAAACCGGATCAACAGGGATAACAAGAAACTGATAACAAGAGCTCTATTTGATACTATGGGAGAGCTAAGAGGTTACTCAATAACTCACCACAGCACGCGACAGGAGCAGTTTTTGCCGGAGGCGGGAAGAGATCCTGATCACCGGTGAGGGAACCTGCAAAACCAAATGAGGGGGTGATTACATAGAGTCCAATGGCGAAATGTGAATCCTACGAGGCTCACCGTTCAGGGAGAACAGCCAAGTGCGACACGGCGGCGCGACGGAGGCTCAAATCCGACCTCGCCTCCGGGGATCCAGAGAGTGAATGGGAGTTGGCAAAGTGTTATACGGAAGCGACGCGAGGCTTGCGCCAGACAGCCTCTGCTTTTGTAAAAAAAAGAGGAGGGGGGGCGGCTCACAGGCAAGGCGAATCTCCATTGCGGGAGATGGATCGCGAGGGGGAGCCAAGCTAGAGGGGTCGAGAGCGGGGCATGCGTGGCGCGTGTAGATCTAGCAGAGGGGTCGAGAGCGGGGGAGGGAATGTGACGAGGCGGCCGGGGTGGAGGCGCGCTGGAAGCTTCAAGCTTGCTAGATCGAGAGCGGTGATGCTGGCGAGTGGTGAGAGCGGCACTGGTTCGATGGCGCCGGCGCGGTAAACAGAAGCGGCGAAGCCGGAGGTTGGGGATAGATCTGACAAGCTGGCCCTGGTGACAGCGGCGTGGACTCGGGCGGACAGATCAAAATATTTTGCTTGCAATCCCATTCGGTCGTACACGCCATTTTATTTTGCACAAGCTATAATTTCTTTGCTACTACTATTAGGAAAATGATCTTATGTCACTTTCCATTCTTCCGATTATTTTTCTGAACTATTCTTTCCGTTCTAAAATACTCCCTCTGTTTTAAAATATACTAAGATGTTTTAGATTTATGAAGAAAATACATAGACTTTTTTTAGTACGTAAGTTTACTCTAGACCTCAGTAAACCTACATACTAAAATAAATCGGAGGGAGTATAAGATGTTTTCGCTATTTTTTGAAACACGTACCTAAAAACTTTCGTACGAGCACTCATTTTAATCTGAACCTACTGGCTAAAAGTCATCTAGAGAGAGGCTAAAATTAATATTTTGAGAATGCTTCAATGTTTCAGAATGTTATAGTTCCATGGAGAAAGACAAAAAAATGTATTTATGTTGAGAGATTGCAAAAGAAAATATACTCAACTTAAATCACTATTGCAGAGTAATCCATTAATTGTGTAGTCAATCAGCAGTGGCACAGTTTCTCAAGCAACAGCATTATATTTTTGCAATCTTCTTATCTTAATAAACCTCCCTATACGGATAGTAAGCATAAGACTGCTCACATTCACTTTATGGTTTGTTTCATCCAATGCCGACCATGTCTAGTTATTGAGGGCTAGAGAACATCAAGTCAGGTCCCTTTTCTTGTCTAATATTTACTCGATTCTGACCTATGATATTTAAGAAGTAAATTTCATGCACTGACGTTTTATACCAATCGAAAGCAGCTAACTTAAGTATTTGACATGTTGAGCTGGTTCCTTCTATTACTTGGATCGGGTGCAAAGAAATATATTTTAATTTTTTATGCTTGAATGCTATATATATCACGAGTACCCTTCACTTTTTTTTTGTTTTTCGCATCCAGTGATAACCATAACGAATTATTGAGAGCTGGAGAACATTAAACAAGGTGCCTTTTATTGTCTAATATTTCTTTGTTCTTATATTTTATTTCATAAGTAAATTTCATGATCTTTTTCACCGGGGCTTCACCAGCTAATCTGGTTATTTCACTTGGTGCTGACTCTCGTACATGCAAACGAAGAAATTTTAATTTTCTAGGGTTGAATGCTATATATATATAACTGGTTATGTCTTATTTAAGATGGACGAACAAAGCTGTGCCTATGGATGGTCAGTGCAATGGCAAGTTTCGAAGGAGAGATTTCCTTTTGTGTTACCACTTGTTTTGTTCTACATTTCTCTTAAACAATCGTGGATTCTAAGCATCTTCCTTAGTCAATTTATTAATGAAGATGTTACATACTATTAATTCATCTCACGCTCTTAAATCCCTATTATTCTATTGAGAGAAAAAATTGCAATATACCCAAACCAATACAGAGACTAACGTGCAATAGTAGTAAGTAACCTACAACGAAATCCAGCACATTTCAGGTTGGTGATGGTGGAGGCCAGGTACTACCACTTGGCTTCAAAAATTACTTATTCTTTGGTCTACTGCATTATTTTCTGACTATCTAATTTCATTGGCTTTTTTGCGTAACATCTGATAAAAGGTACACTTTAAATTTCTAACTTTATTTTAGATATATTAAACTTCTTTCTAGGTAAATTTCCATCCATTTCTAATATTTTATAGTCATCATGGATGGGCGCGGCAACACGCGCCAACATGATCTAGTATCTTATAATTTAAAACCGAGAGAGTAGTATGGTGGCCTCGCATTTGCAAGGGCATCATCTTTGAAGTTTCAAAAGTGAATACCAAATAAATTTGTAATTTACTTTTGCGATTGAAATTTCTGAAATGATACTAAAACTATCACAAGTGATGTGCTAATAAATGACTAATGTGAGTTGAACGTTTTGACTCGCATATGATTCTTCTTTCAAAACTATATATTTAAAACAAAAATTTATGCTTGTTCACACGTCGTACATTTCTTCTTCTCATTAGTTCCTCCATTATATATATATATATATAATATGTCTCTAAGAATCAAATTTCAATATTTTGTCTATGAATATGTTCCATAAATACAAATAAATTTTGGCCTATTTTGGGATATATATTGTTGGAGAATGCGTTAGGCAAAAAAAAAAAAAATTAGCGCATAACCAGGATCATATGCAGAAAGGAGAGAGAGTGGATCATACCGTCGAAAATCGATTTAGCAGAAGTTTGTCGATGACGAGGTTAATAAAGACATGCGTCGATCCCCGCAAAGATACTTGTCAAGTCGCGAGGAGATGTATTGTATCATAGATGCCTCCACGATTATCGATTCCCGCAACTAGTCGATTAGCCGCGAGAAGATTCTTCTTTCCGAAGATCCTCACGATCAAGTGCTCCAAGTGTAGCACCTCCACCGAATATCCACACTTACGAGATCAGTGGCACCGCGTGGAGGTGTGATTAAACACATGATCTAAACAGCAGTGCTTTGTCCGCCACGAAGTTCCCCTTGCAGAGCGTGTCCGCCACGAAGTTCCCCTCGCGGTAGGTGTGCTGGACCTCGCACACCTCGAAGCAGTCCAGCAGCCCGATGATCTCGTCCTCCATCTCGCGCGGGATGCGCGTCTGCCGCGACTCGCAGCGCAGCAGCCGCACCAGCGTCAGGTCGTCGCCCTCCACCACCAGCCGCCGGCATCCGAAGTCCAGCGCCAGCTGCAGCCCTCGGGTCAGCGCCCGTGCTTCCACGATGCCGATGTGCGCGTGCGGCGTCCGCTCGGCGAAGGCGAGGAGGACGCGCCCGTGCACGTCGCGGATGGCACCGCCGATGCTCGCGCGCCCGCTGCCGTCGTTGTAGACGGACCCGTCAAAGTTGAGCTTCGTCCACCCGAAGCGCGGTGGCGTCCACTGCACCAGCGTGACGCGCGCGGGAGACCGAGGCTGAGGCTGAGCATGGGCGCTTCGAGGTCGGCATGGCGAAGCGGAGGCCGGGAAGGTAGAGCTCGGCTGGTGGAAGAAGGACGTCGCCATGGTTGGGAATTCAGGATTGGGTGGAAAGAAAGATTGCAGGAGGAAGGAAGAGAATCTAGGGCTCGAATCATTAGCGGTGTGCTTGTGCATGCATATATTCACCGGGCTGAATCAGACTTCGTGTCGGTCTCACCTTTCACATGCATCAGACCGGTCTGTTTCCTCCCAGAACGCGCCGCCCATTCCCATTGTCCTGCCGAGGCGCGCGCGCTGTTCCACCGGTACATTCAACAGGCTGCTGCTCGGGTTCAAGGAGGCCGGCCACGCCCAGGTTCTCAAGTGCTTCTACCGGAGCAAATTGCACAAATCAACACACATTGCTGTCATCATCGTTGCCCAAAACACCAGCTTTACATGTTTTTTTGCACGGATCACCAACTATTGGTGTAATACGTTGCACATCCTAGATTAGGTTGTTTAATTGAAATCTGACGACCATGATCCACAAGACAGTGATGATGTGGTGTCAACGTGTCATTATCTAGTGAGTTGTTTTCAAAAAAATTCAAAAAAATAAAAAACTTTCAGTAATTGAAATAATATAAACAACCCTACACTAACTAATCCAGAAAATTTTGAAAGAATATTTTTTAATAGTTGGATTTTTTTTAAAAGATAAAAAACTAGATAATGACACATGGACATCAGATCCTTATGTCATGGGCCCGATTGTAATTGCGTTAATCCATTTAATATGAGATTTAGACCTGTGGACAACCTATTACACCAACAGTTAGTGGTTTGTGCAAAAACATGAAAAGTTGGTGTTCTCAAGTGCTTCTACCGTGACGCTATTATGTAAACCAAGTAACGATGACACGAGACTAGACGATGAAGTAAACCAAAGTAATCTCATAGCAACCTCGTAGTATAGCGAGGTTACTATTTTATTCTTGACAATATTAATGTTGACTCGATAATATCGGCCTAGTTTAAAAAAATTGACTCGATAATCTATCTTTTTTGAATTGTTTGACTCGTTAGTTTCACAAGCGGCTTTTTAAATCTAAGTATGAATACTATCCAGTCAAATTACGCTCATGGTCAAACTTCTCGATTGGTCACACATCCTCACACTACTCTAACTCCAGCACGCTTAACTTCTCTGTTCCTTTCGCAAAGCAAATTAGACCTTATTGATAATACTACCATATCAATCCTATTAACCATTGGACCATGGTGTCACACAACTTTATTTTTTAAATTTGAAAAATTATTTAAGTAAACAAAAATGAATAAATAATAATAATCTTGAATTCTAATAACAATATTTTTTTTGCCTTTTTCTATTTAATATGAAATAATTCATATCTTCAAATTCAAAAATCGGAATTCGATAAATAATATGTCTAAATTGATCAAAAAATAAGAAGAATACGAATATAAAATCCATATCATACTTTTAATCATGCATCATGTCTTTTTAAATAAGATTCATTTAATAGTGTTCAAATCTTCCAAAAATCATATCAAAATTTCCCTTTTTAATTTGAGGATTCTAAAAAATTATTAGCTCGGGATTGAGTCTCGCTAAATTTCCAGTGTATGATTTTTCCAAAAAATCGTGAGCATCAGATAATGTACCTGTAGTTTAAATCTGACCCACTTCCTATCGATTCGGCAGGAATTTATCTTTTTCACGAGGGACGGACGAAAAAGTATAAAATATCTTGGTTGATACATTGTCCATGCAAGGTGGTCTTGTATTTTTGAAAAATAGGGTGGTACCATTTTGAAACTTTTATTTGGTGGTTGCTTCACAAAACACCCTGTTTTTTAAACTCGGAAAATAGAAAATAGTTTTTTGGTGCGACGAAAAGGAAAACTTCCTCCTGCAATATTGTTCTTCATCTCATGATGCACATGTTTGCACAATATGGGCATATTATCACAAAACTGTGCCGTGATTCTAGCCGTAACATTGGTCGTTTGGCATGAAATTATGAAACCTCGAATACGATAGCTCATACTGAGAAGGTTTTTTGAGATGTAATCAATATACCAAGTTTAATATTTTTTATTTCAACTATGCCACATAATATGACACCACACGAAAGATTTATATTGTTTGGATCATTTTTGAATTGGTTATGCCCGTTTCAAACTTTAGTCAAAACGGCGGGCATGAAGATTCTTAGCTCGGGGCTAAGCCTCGCTAAATTTGTTGTAGATCTCTGATAAAGTAGCATATTGTGAACCTAAAAATAATTTTTCCAAAAAATCATGAGCATCAGATCATGTACCTGTAGTTCAACCCACTTCCTACCGATTCAGCAGGAATGTCATTTTCAAGAGGGGTGGACAGAAAGGTTTAAGATATACCGGTTGAGACATTGTCCATACAAGGTTGCTTAGTATTTTTTTTAAAATGGGTTGGTACTATTTTGAAATTTCTATTTGATGGTTGCTTCACAAAACACCCCATTTTTGTCACTTGGAAAATGGAAAATGTGTTATACGAAATTATATGTAATGTTTTTATATTTTATTCAACAAAAATATGTAATATTTGAGTTTGGATAGATAGATCTTATTTTTTGCAAATTTGAATATATTATATGTTTTTTTATGAATTAAAATGATTTAGTTATGATTTTCTAGGATTAATATGGCAAAAAGGAGAAATTTCTACGCCGACGACTTTTGCCGTCGTCGTAGACTTGACGTCGTCGCATCACTGTCACGTCCAATCCCTACGCTGTCGGCCTGGTATACGCCGATGGCAAACCTAGCCCGATGGCATGTTTGCTCGGCTACCCGCCTCGAGGCCTACGCCGATGGCTCGGAGCCGTCGTCGTAGCCTTTGGCCGTCGGCGCCTTCCTCTTCTCCCGTAGTGAATTGTATTTACTTAGCCTCTTCGATCTCCGCAGCAGACATATAGTGCACTCATATGTTTCCTTCATATTACACTATTATATGGCGTCCGTTCTACTTACAAATTAACATACAGTTCTCGATGTCGTACGCCATCTTAATAACCGCCAGGTTTTTATTTGTAATTTTTGAAGCAAGAGAAAAGATCTATTGTTTTTCATCAAGGGTTATTATGACGCGGGCATGTTTGACCGCGAGGGTGCTAGCCTTTTCTGCTGCCTATCTACATTTCGAAGGGTGATGATCCATGCATGTGCCTTATGGAGTAGAGTTGCAACTAAAATCAGGGTGAAGTTCTTTATCTGGCTCGCATGCCAGGACAGATGTTGGACGGGTGAGAGGCTGGAGCGCTGACGGCTTAGCCATTGACCGCTTTGCGCTTTGTGCAACTAGTCTACAGAGACCATGTCACACCTCTTCACCGAATCCCCGTTCTCACGGACTATCTGGCATGAGGTCCTATCATGGATCTGATCTACCGCTAGACCTCCGGTTGTTGAAGGCTTCTTCGCGAAGTTGTGGGAGCTGGTGGTGCGCTCTATCCCCCGTCAGATGCGCAAAGTAACCTCGTCCATGATCATGCTTACGGCATGGTGGATTTGGAAGCATAGGAACACGATCGTCTTCAACAACGAGTCTCCCTTGGTGGCTCCCTTGGTTGACACGATCAAATCTGATGCTAAGTCGTGGGCCGAGGCTGGGGCGCGAGGATTGCGCCAGATACTCCCTTAGTCCAGTTTTAGCTTAGCTTTTCTTTACCTCCTTGGGTCGAGTTGTATGGCGCGGGTGTTGGTCCTCTATGGACATGTAAATTTACTCTTTCTTGATCTATCGATGCATCGAATCGTAAAACTTTTGCATTTTCGGGAAAAAATCTACTTCAAAACTCGTATCGATGAGGGCATTTAAAGGTGTTTTTTCACACAATTTGCAATCATTTTCATCGTTGGTTTCATATGGACGAGGGCTTCAAAACTCCGCCTATGTTTCAAAAAACTTATTATCGGGCTTTCTCTGATGAGGGCAACAACACATAAGTTTTTAGTTTATTTTGTAACAAGTTACTATGTAGAATTTCTAATACTAATACGTGGAAACTTTATAAATCTATAGGTGGGAACTTTGAATAACAAAAAGTTGTCAAAACAACTCGTAGGGCCGTGACGACATAGGTAGAGTCGGGTTGACCGGATAGGCGGATCTTGCCATCCGTAGGGCCGTGATAATCCTGGATCAACTCTTGGCAGGTAGGTGCCCTCTAGCCAACTGCCAAGTGCATATCTTAATCTTAAGGGGTAGGGTCGCTTTCCAAATGATTTTATCCTTGGGTGAGTTAGTGCCTTGAATCAGCTTATCGATGAAACTCTGAAAGAACCGGATGGTTCCAGCGCCCAGGAAATGGAATCCCTATCTTCTAAGAGTTGGCAACCCATAAGCTCCTAGGTCAGCAGGTGCCATAAGCCAAGTTCTCCCCCCCATAGTTCTTCTGAAGCCTAAGATCCCTCCCTTAGGGTTTAAGGCTTGGGCAACCTTAATTAGGGGGTCAGAGCAGATATCAAAAATTCTAGGGTATCTCTCCCCGAGAGGCGCCTCCCCAATCCACCAGTCAGTCCAGAAGCAGACCCGGGAAGCTTCCCCCAACTTGAATTTTACCCCCACCTTGAACAAGTGTTTAATTATGTTGAGACTTCTACAAAATTGCGAGCCACCTTGTGTAACACCCCAAAAATATTAATCAAGATTATCCAGTTCTAATCACCCAAGTTTAGGGTTAACAAAAACTTTTCTTATTAAATCTAATATGAGTGTATGTGTGAATTGCATTAGTATATGAATGAATGCAAATGCCATTTTTGATTGCTATAAATGATAAGGAATGGTTTAAAGATGAATACTACATCATCTAGGCCATTTACAAACAAAATCAGAAGAAAGGAAAAGCAAATATGAATCATATAAGCAAATGGTCATTTTGACCAAATTTACCCACTAGACCACTTTGAGTGTTTCTAGTAAAAGATTTCTAACAGAAACTTCCCCAATTCTTTTCGCCCCTTGCTAAACCAAGTAAAAGTGAATCCAAGCCCACTTTACAAACAAATAGAAACAATTTCCAAATCTATTTAAAGGACATTGCAAAATTGAATCAAGTTCATATGCATAGATCCCCATTTTTCAAAAACTACTCAAACCACCACCCTTGGCAAACCCAAGCAACCATAGACTATCAAGCAAGTACTCAGAACACTCACCAAACTACATCCAAAAATTCAAAACTTAAATTCATGCGGCCATTTGGTCGAGTACCTGGCAGACACCAGTAAACACTTACCTAACTTCTATTGTTCTGAGCAGTAATTGATCGCCACTAGCCCCTCAATTCTCTCCCCTGCCCCCCAGCACCTAGCAACGCAGTGGACACACTTCCCCTTTGTCGTTCGCACCAATGCAGCGCCGCCCGAGATGGTCGTGTCGGTCGACCAAGCACCACTCACCATAGACCGCACCGCCCACTCCCATGATGACCAGAACACAGGTGACCATCCATCGCAATCCTCTTTCCACCACTAGACCGAAGACACGCCGTGGACCACCCGTGATCGCCGCGCCCACTTCTTTGTCTGCCATGCCGAGAGCGTGCTAGAGCGCTGCAGCCGACACGCTCACACACACGCCGCGCCTTGCCCTCTCTGCATGTGCACACACCACTATGATCCCAGCTACCCCCCAGACATGCCCGTTCGTCGCCGCGTGGACCGTAGCCACTGTGCGCCATCTCGAACGCCGCCGCTCCCGCATAGAGCACAAACCGTTCCCAACTGTGCTCGACCGCCCCTTGCCGCGCCATCACTCGCATGACAACCGCCATGAAGCACCACGTCGAACCCTACCCTCAGCCATGCCAATAGCCCTCTGTAACAACGTCGCCGACTAGCCCGAGCCATGCCGCTCTATCCCCATCACTGGTGTATAAATAGAGGCCACCCCAGCCCTCATTCGCCACACCATCCCACTCCCCTCTCTCTCAGACACCTCCCACACCTCTCCCCGGAGCAAGGCGAGCACCACATCACCGGAATTTCACCGGAGCCCACCGATGTAGAGGAGAAGAGGAACTGGAGCTAGGAGCCGCCCAGGAGCCACCGCGACCACCATTCTACTCCGTCCTCGACACGTTCGATCGCCCCCATCGTAGACCCTAGCTGGAGCCCTGGTGAGCCCCCATGTACCCCCACCATCGCGTTAGGGTTCATTTCTCGCTAGAGCTGTGCGACGAAGAGGACGATGCTCAGCCGTTGACCGCGCTCTAATCGCACGACCCAGATTGAAACTTACCGTTTCGGTTAGATAGAGTCGTTGACGCGTGGGACCGTCCTGTCAGCAGCCCGCGGCGTGCGCGCCGCGTAGCTGGGCTGGCCCAATTAGTTCCCCACGCAGAGCCCATTGATTCAAGTAGACTTTTTCCATTTTAGTTAAAAATAGATTCTGTCAGTAGATTCAAAAATCATTTCAAAGAGATTCACTAAACCAAATTGCATGATTCCAACTTTGTTAGAAAGATATTCAAATTATCTATCCAAGCCCGTTAGATTCAAACCATTTGAAATTATAGATCACCTATACCAAAAATAACAAGGCAGAGACTTTTCCAACTTCAAACATTTTTAAAAAATCAACCATAAATGCTTTTGAGTCGATTCCAACTCTCAAAAATCACATTTGATAAGATCTATCTGAATATGTAAAAATATTTAGTTTTAAATGCAGTGATATTGGACTAGTACTAAAAGAATTCTATATAGGCATTTCTAGTCACTTTAATTGTATTAAATAGTAATTTTAAACTTTATAAAATATGACCACCACTTTAAATCACATTCCCAAGTATTAGAATATGTGGTGATGACATGTGTCCACATGATCCCATATTTTAATTAGAGGATATTAAACCTTAAGTATTTTCAATGAGTAGAAACTACTTTTCTAAAATAAAATAAATAAGACTAGGTCTTTATGTCATGTGATGTTTGTGATGATGCTAGATCATCAAGTCTGAGCCTTAGTGTGCTGAATATAAGTAGTTAAGTATTGTTTGGTGATTGTGTACCTCATATTCATTTATAGTTGCTAGTACCGACCCGGGATACGAGGAGGAGGAGTATTACGAAGAAGAGAAGAGAACTTCAACCACTGCACTGCTCAAGGCAAGCCTAACAGTACAAGTTAACTATGCAAGCCATCCTTGCAAGATAACCTATGCAAGATGCATTAGGCATACTTTGGTTATGCAACCTTAATTATACCAATCCCAAGTTTTACTTGCAAGCTTTATCCTTTTACTTTTACCAAAGTTCTTTACCTTTAGTTAGTGATTTGTGAGTATTGGAAAAATAGGATAGATGCCATAAAGAGTATAAAACTAGGACTAAGTTAGTTATAGTTACATACCATTAAAAAGCATAAAACTAGATTTGGATGGTTACACTTGAGTAGCACCCCTCATTAGTGAATACCCTCAATTTTAGTGGCTAGTGCTAAGCATAAAAGTTGAAAACTTTAGATGGGAGTACTTGGTGAAAATGATTATGAAAACCTTGGAATGATGGTTCATTCTATTGAAATGTTTTGACATGTGTTATGAACACAAAATTATTTGATGATGAAAATGTTGAGGCATGAGCCTTGGCCCTTTATAAAAACTGATGATTGGGTCAGATGCGATACCATTCCAATTTTGCCGTACAACCACAATACCTAAATTGGGTAGGGATTAACTGGAAGTTTATATGCCTTAGTATGGGTTCCCTCGCGGAAAGAGGTTGAGATGAGGCTACCTCGTATGAATGTCCACCTATGCAGTGCCCAGGATGGCAGATGGCCATGGCTGGGAGGCCAAGCTCATAGGGGAGGTGCCTATACTAGAGTGTGTAATTGAAAGGTTATGATTGATTGTCCGCATACTAAGTATGATGATTTAGGGTTATCCCTGACGGATGTATCGTATTTTTTGGTGAAAGTGTACCACCTCTGCAGAGTGTCAAACTATTCGAATAGCCGCGTCCGTGGTCATGGACAGTTGGAGTGGCCATACTGTTCTGTTGTCAGATGTTTTAAAAAAGGACTTGGGAATTGAACTATGACCTTGACTTGACCACAACAGGGTTGTGGACATGAAAACTAGGTTCCCACTTAGGTGATGTAGAAAATTACATTAGGTTCTTTACTTTTGAACGCTTATGAAATTAACCTGCCTTTTTGCAAATAAACTTAGAGCTTAAGATTCCTACTAGAACTACCTTACTTGTTAGTGATAGTTTGCGAGTACTTAAAGAGTACTCATGACTTTGTCCCTGGCTATTCCCGTGGCCAGACTATGAGGAGGACTACCAGGAAGATAGACAATAGGAGGTCTATGACAACTAGGATCATCTCCCATCATCAGCATTGCGTGTGACCCTGAAGATGGAGCCCCTACTACATTTACTTTCCGCTGCTTTGATTGTATTAAGACTGGATCATGAGATCTTTTATTTGTAAGACCTTTATTATGGTTTATAATGGATGATGTACTGTGGTACCAATTCTGTTATGTCTCGCAAAAATGGTAATCCTGGGATTGCGATGTATGGCATAACATGCATCTGGGATTAAAAATCCGGGTGTTGACAAGTTGGTATCAGAGCCATCCTAACCATAGGAGACCCTAGTTAGAATGGACATCTGAACAAAAACTTAGTTTCAAAACAAAAGAAGTGAGTATTTATGAAAACCTATTCCCACTCTTATCTTTGAGATTCTTTCAAAAAAAATCATGTTCCTCAAAAGTTCTTGCAATCCTACATAAAATTTGACACACTTGATCAACCCAGTAACTTGCTCACCCTAAATTCTTATAGATGGAGGTCAAGTATAGCAAGTTCTACCAGTTGGGCAACGAAGGCCACCTGATCTTTGAGAGGGATCTAGATGCACTTGCAGAGTATCTTGAGTGCCCGCACCTGGAGTTCTTCGGGCCCCAACTCAATGATCAGCCAGGAGGAGAACTACAATGGTTGATAATTGCAGATCTCAGAGGCAAGATGGAAGCACCCACCTCGGAGAAGATCCAATTCAGCTTGAGGGAGAACAACTAGCTAGATGGATTATCCAAGGCTATGCATGAAGCTCTTGCCCGTCTGTGTGGGCAAAACATCAACCAGATTAGTGGAACTCGCTTTGCTCACTACGAAGGCGTGATTCTATGGGAATGCCCTTGGAGATGCCAGGACACCCGGAGCTGAAGCACCAGGTGGATAATCTCGACTTCATGTTGTATGATAGACAGAAGGAGTTGGACAACGCCCGTGCCTACGCCAACCACAACCATGCCATTGCAGTCAAGAAGGACCAGACCCTCGCCATCCTCGCCAAGGAGCGCCATTCACTTCGTCGTCAGCGTGACAAGAAGGATCGCATCATCGATCGTCTTCGCAAGAAGGTGGCAATTCTCAAGAAGACCATCCGTGAATAGGAGATCCATCTTGAAGCGAAGGAGGAGGAAGGTGAAGATATCCGTGGGATCTCTACTCTTACCTCAGTGATGATGACGACTACTTGGAGGACGAGGCCATGTGGGATCACAGTTATGAAGATGATGCCGCCTTCATTGATGATGATTAGATGCACTTGAGCACTACTGTAGGAGTGAGTTGTACCCGGTCCCACTGTATCGTAGTTTTGCAGAATGGTTCCTAAAACCATCTGTTTTCTATTTGTGTTGTGGTGTGTGTTTGTATTGGGTGCTATGAATGAATGAATGAATGAGAGGAAGTTGTTAGTTTTCAAAAATAGAGTTATACTCCAAGTTTAAAGTTTCTAAAACAAACCTATAAACTCTAGAAATTCCCCCTTGTCTCATTATCTATCTCAATCTTCAGATGACTCGTGGAAATCCAGGAGGAAGCAGTTCATCTCAGGACCCAATGCTGCAAATTCTGCAAATGTTAGTTTCTGACCGTGAAGCTAGTAGAGCCGAACGCCAAGCCAACTTAGCCACTCTTCAACTGATAGCTCAGATGGCCCACAATAATCAAGGCCAAGGAAACCAGGATAACCATGGATCCAAGCTCAAGAACTTTCAGAATACCAACCCACCTATATGTAGTAAGTCTGAGGATCCCTTAGATGCTGATGACTGGCTGCAAACTATGGAGAACAATTTGGAGGCGCAGGAGTTGAAGCCAATGAAAAAGTACTGTTTTCCACCCATTATCTGGCAGGTGATGCAAGAGCCTGGTGGAATAGCACTCGTACCATGAATGAAGGGCAAACGATGACTTGGGAAGCATTCAAGATCAAGTTTAGCCGGACCCATGTGCCCTAAGGTTTGGTCACTAGGATGAGGGATGAGTTCAGGGAATGGAAGTAAGGGAGAATAACTGTGGTGGAATACCGTGAAAAATTCTTATCTTTAGCTAGATATGCCCCTGATGAGATTAGCACGGAGGCAAAGAAGAAGGAAAGGTTCCTGAATGGATTAATGATGAGATGCAGACAGTGTTAGTCAACATACGTTTTGCGGATCTAGAAGAACTAGTGGACTCGGCTATACAGATGGAAGGAAAGGTCAACCAAGCCAATGACAACCGTAAGCGTCGCATGATGCACCAGCCTGGATCCCACCATACACCGAAGTATCGCCCCAACCCGTCTGTAGGATATGCCCCAAGAAATGACCGACCCCCTATGTCCTGTCCAAACTATCCCAATCATGGCGGAGGAAACTTGAAGTCTGGAGGAAACCACCACAATAACCCCGTCAACTCCAATAACTTCAACCGTGCATCGCCCAAGTCCAACAACAACAATACTGCCCCAAGGACTAGAAGCAATGTTGTGCCTATTGCAGGAAAAGACAAGTCCATGATTACTTGCTTTGAATGCGGAGTCAAGGGTCACTACTGCAACAAGTGCCCCAAGAAGCTTGCAGCAACCACCGATGTGAATGCACCCGCTCAGCAGCAACGCCATGTTCAGCCTGGAAAGAGATTTGCCCCAGGGAACTCGCTCAACCGCAACGGTCGTCTGTTCCACATGAATGCTGAAGAAGCGCAGGAAGCGCCATATGTCGTGCCGGGTATGTTTTCTGTTAACTCAGTACTTGCAAGAGTGTTGTTTGATTCTAGAGCATCGCACTCGTTTGTTACGGAAGAATTTGCATGCACTAGTAAGATTCAACCAACAAATTTGAAGCATGTTATGATAGTTCAAATACCTGGTTCAACCACCAAATGTAGAAAAAATTGCAAGGTTGCACCTATCAGAATCCATGGAATAGATTTTTATGCTAATCTAATAGTACTTGGAACCAAAGGTTTGGAAGTAGTACTAGGAATGGATTGGATGTCAAAACATAAAGGATTAATTGACTATGCCAAGAAAGCCATAACCATGACCAGTTGCACTGGAGTATCAGTAGAGCATGTATCTGAGACACTGCCCCGTCAATTCAAATGCAACAAGAGTCTAGCCCAACCAAACCTAGACCAAGTCAGAGTAGTCTATGAATACCCCGACGTGTTCCTAGATGAATTGCCCGGTATGCCCCCAGATCGGGATATCGAGTTCATCATTGAACTAGTTCCTGGAACTGGACCCATAGCTCAGAGACCTTATAGTATGAACCCATCTGAATTAGTGGAGGTAAAGAAGCAACTTGATGCTATGCTGGAGAAAGGTCTGATTCAACCAAGTGCATCGACATGGAGATCGCCTGTTTTGTTTGTGGATAAGAGAGGTAATCATTTGTGCACGGATTACCGGAAGTTGAATGATGTCACCATCAAAAACAAGTACCCACTGCCAAAGATAGAAGATCAGTTTGACCAGTTGACCGATGCCAAAGTGTTTTCTAAGATTGATCTTAGAACTGGTTATCATCAACTCAAGTTTCGTGCAACGGATATCCCAAAGACCGCCTTTACCACCAGATATGGATTGTGTGAGTACACTGTCATGTCTTTTGGATTAACCAATGCCCCCTCTTATTTCATGAATCTCATGAATAAGATTTCTATGAACTTCCTGGATAAGTTTGTCATTTTTTTATCGATGATATTCTGATCTATTCCAAGTCAGAAGAAGACCATGAGCTACACCTGAGAACCATCCTTGAAACCCTTAGAGAACATCAGTTGTATGCCAAGTTTAGCAAATGTGAGTTCTGGTTGAAGGAAGTAGGATTCCTAGGACATATCGTGTCGGCAGGAGGAATTGCTGTCGATCCCACCAAGATTAAGGATGTTGAAGAATGGAAAACCCCAACCACTCAAACCCAAGTCCGCGCATTTCTCGGATTAGCGGGATATTACGGCAAGTTCGTAGAAGGATTTTCAAGCATCGCAAGACCGATGACCTAGTTGTTAAAGAAAGATTAGAAGTTTGAATGGACGAACAAATGTGAAGCAAGTTTTCAAGAGCTCAAGAAGAGATTGATTTCATCCCCAATTCTGATTATGCCGGATATCAAGAAGCCTTTTGATGTGTATTGTGATGCATCCAAGATTGGACTAGGATGTGTGTTAATGCAAGAAGGCCAAGTCATACCGTATCTGTCTAGACAACTGAAGCAACATGAGCAAAACTACCCTACCCATGACTTAGAACTACTAGTTGTAGTTTTAGCTTTGAAGACATGGCGTCATTACCTCATGGGTAATCGTTGCGAGATTTATTTGGATCACAAGAGTCTGAAGTATATCTTCACCCAGCAGGATCTGAATATGAGGCAAAGGAGATGGATAGAATTAATCAAGGATTATGACCTTGACATTCACTATCACCCCGGCAAAGCCAATGTGGTTGCGGATGCTCTTAGTAGACTGTTGTGTAGATTAAACACCATGATAAAAGAATCCCAGCCAAGTTTGCATGAGGAGATGGAGAATTTTAGAGTAGAGCCAGTTAGCGAAGGATTCCTAGCTAGTATTGAACTTCAACCCACTTTGATCAGTCAGATCGAGGAGGCGCGGAAAGGAAATGCAAGCATCGACGGAATCAAGCGTCGTATCGGTACAAGGAAGGTACCCGGATTCACCGAAGATGAAGAAGGAGTGCTGTGGTCAAAGGACGTATCTGTGTACCAGCAGATTCTGAGTTGAAACAAGTCATTGATACATTGCAAATGTATCTATAATTTTTGATGTTCCATGCTTGGTTTTATCCACTTTCTTGTGTTTTGCCCACACTTTGGAGTACTTTTCATATGATTTCTTGGACTAACCTATTAACAAGTGCCACAGTGCCAGTTGCCTGTTTTCTGCTGTTTTTGGTTCCAGGAAAGTCAGAAAATCAATATTCTCAGAATTGGACCGAACAAAAGCCAAAGTTGATATTTTCCCAGAAGACTCACGGAGCCAGAAGGAGAGTCGGAGAGGGGCCACATGGTGGCCACACCACCCCATGGCGCGGGTCCCCCCAGGCCGCGCCAGGGCATCGTGTGGGCCCCCTGGCCGCCCACCGACCTTGCCCTCTGGCCTATAAGAAGCCTCCCGAGGCAGAAACCCTAAATCGTCAATCAGAAATCCACGAAAAGTTCCGCAGTGCCGCCGCCACCGAAGGGGAGATTCGGGGGACAGAAAGTCTCTGTTCCGGCACCCTACCGGGACGGGGAAGTGCCCCCAGAGCCATCTCCATCGATCTCCACCGCCATCTCCATCACTGTTGCTGATTCCCATGATGAGGAGGGAGTAGTTCTCTCTCGAGGCTAAGGGTTCTACCGGTAGCTATGTGTTCATCTCTCAAGTGCTTCAATGAATCTCTACTCTCCCCATGTGTGTGAAGGTGACAACGTGCTCACCATGGTGGCACTTAGGCTAGAGATTACAAATACTTGTTATGAGTTATATTTGGAGTTGGATGTCTTTATGAAATTGTGGTGTTTGTTGGACTCATCTAGTACTCAAGGTGACAGTGTGGGGTTATCTAGATGGGAAAGGCTTACTTTGAGGTGTGCTGTTATAGCCCTACCATCGATTAGAGTGTCCAACCGGAGAGTAGTTCGGCGTAGTATCATAAAGAGGAATATATTTATATGAGAGTGTTTATTAGTGAAAGTATGATCCCCAGGCCTTGTTTCTAAGCATTGAAACTCCGTTTGCAATTAGATCTGTTACATGTTTGCTTGCTTCTATCTTTATTTCAGTTTTACTTTAGTCTTTTCCACGCCATCAAGCTATCTTCTATCACCGTTACCACTTATAATTATCTATACCACTTGTATTTCACTATCTCTTCGCCGAACTAGTGCACCTATACACCTGACAAGTGTATTGGGTGTGTTGGGGACACAAGAGACTTCTTGTATCTTGATTGTAGGGTTGTTTGAGAGGGAATACCTTTGACCACTTCCTCCCTGAGTTCGATAAACCTTAGGTGATCCACTTAAGGGAAAACTTGCTGCCGTTATACAAACCTCTGCACTTGGAGGCCCAACAACTGTCTACAAGAATAGAAGTGCGTAAACATCATTCATCATGCAGGAAGCTCATGATACTCTTTATTCTATCCATCCTAGAGGAACAAAGATGTATCAGGATTTGAAGGAGCAATTTTGGTGGCACAAGATGAAGAGATCAATCGGAAGCTACATAGCCAAGTGTGATATCTGTCAGAGAATCAAAGCGGAACATTAGCGACCCGTAGGACTTTTGCAACCATTGCAGATTCCAGAATGGAAATGGGATTTTGTTGGAATGGATTTCATCACTGGTTTACCTACCTCTAGTAGGGCAAATGACTCTATTTGGGTCATAGTTGATAGACTATCCAAGGTAGCCCATTTTATACCTATCAAGACCACCTACCAGAGTTCGAAGCTAGCAGAGCTGTACATTGCTAGAATCGTCAGTTTGCATGGAACCCCTAAGACGATAGTATCGGACCGAGGAACCCAGTTTACCTCAAGATTTTGGTAGAAAGTCCAAGAAGGATTAGGAACCAAGCTAAACTTCAGCACCGCTTATCACCCATAAACGGATGGACAAACTGAAAGAGTTAACCAAATCTTAGAAGATATGTTGAGAGCTTGTGTGCTAGAATATGGATCAAAATGGGAAGATTGTCTGCCTTCCGCAAAATTCTCATACAACAATAGTTATCAAGCTAGTTTGCAAATGGCCCCCTTTGAATTTCTGTATGGAAGGAAGTGCCGAACCCCTTGAATTGGTCACAAGTAGGAGAGAGTCAGATCCTCAGACCCGACATCCTACGAGAAGTCAAAGAGAAGGTTCACAAAGTCTGTGAACACCTCAAGACCACCCAATCCCGACAAAAGAGTTATGCTGACAAGAGACGTCGAGACCTGACGTTCAATGTCGGAGATTTTGTGTATCTCAAAGTATCACCCTTGAAAGGAATGCAACGTTTTCAACTGAAAGGGAAATTAGCCTCCAGATATATTGGACCCTTCAAGATTTTGAATCGCCGAGGACAAGTATCATATCGACTCAAACTCTCGGAGGAGATGTCAGCCATACATAATGTGTGACATATATTGTTACTTCACAAATGCCTAGAAGTTCCGGAGAAGACCGAAGTGTTCAGGAACATCGATCACCAAGCCATAGATATCAACAAGGATCTGACGTATCGTGAACTACCCACTCGTACTTTGGAAGAAGCCTTCAGAACCACCAGAACCCGGAGTATCAAGTTTCTGAAGATCCAATGGAGCAACCATACTGAAGAAGAAGCTACTTGGGAGCGAGAACATTACATTAGGACTGAGTTTCCAAATATCTTTGGTTCCTAGTTTTTCCTAAATCTCGGGACAAGATTTTGTATAAGGAGGGAAGGTTTGTAACACCCCAAAAATATTAATCAAGATTATCAAGTTCTAATCACCCAAGTTTAGGGTTAACAAAAACTTTTCTTATTAAATCTAATATGAGTGTATGTGTGAATTACATTAGTATATGAATGAGTGAAAATTCCATGTTTGATTGCTATAAATGATAAGGAATGGTTTAAAGATGAATACTACATCATCTAGGCCATTTACAAACAAAATCAGAAGAAAGGAAAATCAAATATGAATCATATAAGCAAATGGTCATTTTGACCAAATTTACCCACTAGACCACTTTGAGTGTTTCTAGTAAAATATTTCTAACAGAAACTTTCCCAATTCTTTTCACCCTTGCTAAACCAAGTAAAAGTGAATCCAAGCCCACTTTACAAACAAACAGAAACAATTTCCAAATCTATTTAAAGGACATTGCAAAATTGAATCATATTCATATGCATAGATCCCCATTTTTCAAAAACCACACAAACCACCACCCCTTGGAAAACGAAGAAACCATAGACTATCAAGCAAGTACTCAGAGCACTCACCAAAATTCATCCAAAATTTCAAAACTTAAATTCATGCGGCCATTTGGTCGAGCACCTGGCAGACACCAGTAAACACTTGCCTAACTTCTACTGTTCTGAGCAGTAATTGATCGCCACTAGCCCCTCAGTTCTCTCCCTTGGTCTCCCCCAACACCTAGCAACGCAGTGTACACACTCCCCCTTTGCCGTTTGCACCAGTGCAGCGCCGCCCGAGTTCGCCGTGTCGGTCGACCAAGCACCACTTGCCACAGACCGCACTACCCTCTCCCACGATGACCAATAGACAAGCGACCGTCCACTGCCACCGTCTGTCCACCACTAGGCCGAAGACACGCCGTGGACCACCCGTGATTGCCGCGCCCACTTCTCTATCCACCATGCCGAGAGCGCGCCAGAGCACTGCAGCTGACACGCGCACACACACGCCGCGCCTTGCCCTCTCTGCACGTGCACACACTCACCGTGACCCCAGCTACCTCCCAGACATACCCGTTCGCCGCCGCGTGTACCGTAGCCACTGTGGGCCGTCTCGAACGCCGCCGCTCCTGCACAGAGCACAGACCGTTCCTGACCGTTCTCGACTGCCCCTTGCCGCGCCATCACTCGCATGACAACCGCCATGAAGCACCGCGTCGAACCCTACCCTCAGCCATGCCGATAGCCCTTTGTAACAATGTCGCCGACAAGCCCGAGCCATGCCGCTCTGTCCCCATCAGTGGTGTATAAATAGAGGCCACCCCAGCCCTCATTCGCCACACCATCCCACTCCCCTCTCTCTCAGACACCTCCCACACCTCTCCCCGGAGCAAGGCAAGCACCACATCGCCAGAATTTCACCGGAGCCCGCCGCTGCAGAGGAGAAGAGGAACTAGAGCTAGGAGCCGCCCCAGGGGCCACCACAACCACCATTCTACTCGTTGTCCTCGACACATTCGATCGCCCCCATCGCCGACCCTAGATGGAGCCCTAGTGAGCCCCCACATACCCCCACCGTCGTGTTAGGGTTCATTTATCGCCGGAGCTGTGCGACGGAGACGACGATGCTCAGCCGTTGATCGCGCTCTAATCGCATGACCCAGATTGAAACTTACTGTTTCGGTTAGATAGAGTCGCTGATGCGTGGGACCGTCCTGTCAGCAGCCCGCAGCACGCGCGCCGCGTAGCTAGGCCGGCCCAATTAGTTTCCTGCGTAGAGCCCGTTGATTCAAATAGACTTTTTCCATTTTAGTTAAAACTAGATTCTGTTAGCAGATTCAAAATAAATTCAAAGAGATTCACTGAACCAAATTGCATGATTCCAACTTTGTTAGAAAGATATTCAAATTATCTATCCAAGCCCATTGGATTCAAACCATTTGAAATTATAGATCACCTATACCAAAAAAAAAACAAGGCAGAGACTTTTCCAACTTCAAACATTTCTCAAAAATCAACCATAAATGCTTTTGAGTTGATTCCAACTCTCAAAAATCACATTTGACAAGATCTATATGAATATGTAAAAATATTTAGGTTTATATGCAGTGATCATGGACTAGTACTAAACGAAGGCTATATAGGCATTTCTAGTCACTCTAATTTTATTTAATAGTAATTTTAAACTTTATAAAATATGACCACCACTTTAAATCACATTCCCAAGTATTAGAATATGTGGTGATGACATGTGTCCACATGATCCCATATTTTAATTGGAGAATATTAAATCTTAAGTATTTTCAATGAGTAGAAATTACTTTTCTAAAATAAAATAAATGAGACTAGGTCTTTATTTCATGTGATGTTTGTGATGATGCTAGATCATCAAGTGTGAGCCTTAGTGTGCTGAATATAAGTAGTTAATTATTGTTTGGTTATTGTGTACCTCGTATTCATTTATAGACGCTAGTACCAACCCGGGATACGAGGAGGAGGAGTACTACGAAGAAGAAGAGAACTTCAACCACCGCACTACTCAAGGCAAGCCTAACAGTACAAGTTAACTATGCAAGCCATACGTGCAAGATAACTTATGCAAGATGCATTAGGCATACTTTGGTTATGCAACCTTAATTATACCAATCCCAAGTTTTACTTGCAAGCTTTATCCTTTTACTTTTACGAAAGTTCTTTACCTTTAGTTAGTGATTTGTGAGTATTGGAAAAATAGGATAGATGCCATAAAGAGTATAAAACTAGGCCTAAGTAGTTATACTTAGATACTATTAAAAAGCATAAAACTAGATTTGGATAGTTACACTTGAGTAGCACCCCTCATTAGTGAATACCCCCAATTTTAGTGGCTAGTGCTAAGCATAAAAGTTGAACACTTTAGATGGGAATACTTGGTGAAAATTATTATGAAAACCTTGGAATGATGGTTCATTCTATTGAAATGTTTTGACATTTGTTATGAACACGAAATGATTTGATGATGAAAATGTTGTGGCATGAGCCTTGGCCCTTTATAAAAACTGATGGTTGGGTTCGGATGCGATACCATTCCAATTTTACCGTACAACCACAATACCTAAATTGGGTAGGGATTAACTGGAAGTTTATATGCCTTAATATGGGTTCCCTCGCGGAAAGAGATTGAGTTGAGGCTACCTCGTGTGAATTTCCACCTATGCAGTGCCCATGATGGCAAATGGCCATGGCTGGGAGGCCAAGCTCATAGGGGAGGTGCCTATACTAGAGTGTAATTGAAAGGTTATGATTGATTATCCGCATACTAAGTATGATGATTTAGGGTTATCCCTGATGAATGTATCGAATTTTGTGGTGAAAGTGTACCACCTTTGCAGAGTGTCAAACGATTCGAATAGTCGCGTCCGTGGTCATGGACAGTTGGAGTGGCCGTACTGTTCCCTTGTCAGATGTTTTCAAAAGGACTTGGGAATTGAACTATGACCTTGACTTGATCACAACAGGGTTGTGGACATGAAAACTAGGTTCCCACTTAGGTGATGTAGAAAATTACATTAGGTTCTTTAATTTTGAAAGCTTATGAAATAAACCTGCCTTTTTGCAAATAAACCTAGAGCTTAAGATTCCTACTAGAACTACCTTACTTGTTAGTGATAGTTTGCGAGTACTTAAAGAGTACTCATGGATTTGTTACTGGCTATTCCCGTGGCCAGACTATGAGGAGGACTACCAGGAAGATGGACAGTAGGAGGTCTATGACAACTAGGATCATCTCCCCTCGTCAGCATTGCCTGTGACCCTGAAGATGGAGCCCCTACTACATTTACTTCCCGCTGCTTTGATTATATTAAGACTAGATCATGAGATCCTTTATTTGTAAGACCTTTATTATGGTTTGTAATGGATGATGTACTGTGGTACCAATTCTGTTATGTCTCGCAAAAATGGTAATCCTGGGATTGCGATGTATGGCATAACAGGCATATGTGATTAAAAATTCGGGTGTTGACACCCTGGCTTTGCACATTAAGGATGTTGGAGGCATTGTTATATTTGGCCGGGAGCAGGCAAGGCCACAGGTTGTGCTCTTCTAAAGGGTTAAACAGATGCCTGATCCACTTTAGTATAAGAGAAACATTGAGAATTCTCGAATTTAGAACCCCCAGACCACCCAGGTCTTTTGGTTTACAAATGTCTGGACAACATACCCAGTGGTATTTACTTTTTTCACCAACCACTTCCCAAAAAAATCTAGCCATATGTTTGTCAAAACCTGCATGGGTCCCTTCTGCAAGCAGGAACTGGCCCATAGAGAAAATGGGAAGGCTCGAGAGGAAAGAATTAATCCAGGTTAGTCTGGTAGTGGATGACATAAATCTGCCTTGCCAAGGTTCAACTCATTTCCCTCAAGTATTGATGAGGCCCTCCAATCAGCCATTGTAAGATTTATGTCTGCCATTGGGAGACCTAAGTAGGTGAAGGGGAAGCTTCCTACTTTGCAGTTTAAGAGCATGGTCAACCCCTAACATAGAAATCTCACTCTTGAGGAAGTTAATCTTTAAACCATGAGATGATTTCGAAAAAATTGAGAAGGAATTTTTGGTTGCTAAGAAACACCTCATTAAGTTCCACAAAAATGATTGTGTCATCCTTGTATTGCAGGTGGGACATTACCTTTAGAATTAGGTGAGACACCACTCCTTCAATGTGGCCAGCCGAAATAGCAGAATCTAGGATTGTAGCAAGCGCATCCGCAATGAAGTCAAACAGGAGAGGGGAGATGGGGTCACCCTGACTCACTCCACTCTTATTTCTGAAATAAGGACCGACAATCCCATTGATATTAATCACACTTTGGCCCCCAGTGACTAGCTGCATTAACTTATGTACTAATCTAGAGTCAAAGCCTTTACGAATAAGCACCTCTTTGAGAAAAGTCCAACTCACTCTATCGTAAGCCTTTTCGAAGTCCAATTTAAGGATCACCACTTTCTCTTTTCAAAATTTAAGCTCGTGGATGATTCGGTGCCGCACCAACGCACCTTCATGAATGATTCGACCCTTGATGAAAGCGGTTTGAGACAGAGAGATCATCCGGTGCGCTACCAGAGACAGTCTAGAAGCTAAGTCTTTAGAAATCAACTTAAACAAAACATTAATCAGTGCAATAGGGCAAAACATTTTAATGTCATCCACCCCATGCACCTTAGGAATCAAAGACAGAATACCTAAATTCAAATGCGAGATATCAACTCTCCCAAGCATAAAGTCGTTAAGCAACTTAAAAACCAAAGGTTTAAGGAGATGCCAGAAGGACTTGAAGAAAGTCGTCTGGCCTAGGGGCAGTGTCGGTTTTAGTCTCCTTAAGCACACAGTCTAGCTCTTCGGGCAGGAACGAAAGGGATAATGCCTCATTTTCTCCCCTCGAAATCTTCTAGTCCTTTGGCCAGAGATCTAGATGGAGGGACAATAGATGAGGTTCCTCTGACCCCATTAGTTCCCTATAGAAAGCTTAGATGTGAGATTGGATTGCTTGGAAGTCGAAGATCAGGACCTCATTGGTGGAGAAAACTTTAATCAAACACTTCGTTCTACGCCTATTAGCAATAGCATGAAAGAACTTGGTGTTGGAGTCGCCCTTAAGGATCCAATTCACCCTTCCACGCTACCTCCAGTGATCTTTCTCCCTCTGAAAGATCATTGTCATGCGCTCCTCCAGAAGGTATATATGGGCCTAGCCCTCTTCATCCAAACCCGCCCCATCCGCCAACTGATCCAACTCTTGGTTTTGTCGTAGAATGTCATTCTTTTTGGCATATGCCATCACTCGGCAATTAGTAGCCCAATATTATAGAAATCTACAAAGGCGATCAGCTTGGGAGTGCTATACATCTATAATATCTCTTCTCCTAACATGTCTGAGAAGAAGGGAAATCCATTTGTTCTCCACAATGAGCGAGAAATTGGGCATGGAAAGCCACCCCTTTTCAAAGAAAAATGATATGGCTTTGTGATCTTCCTGAAGGGTTCCGTAGCAGAAAACAAAAAAATTCCTATGTTGTAATTCCCTAACGCCCAAGATCTATCTATGTAGTAATGCAGTAATGACCAGAGCGTATAGAATACATACCCTTGTAGACCGTACGCAGTTAACGTTCCGAGGGGAACATGGTTGAAGTAGTCAAACTCGTGGTCGACCTCAAGGTCATGAAGGTCCTCGTAGGTCACCCCTTGATCCATCTTCATCGTGCAGCAGCTCTGGTTCATGACATCAAAGATGCCTGCGTATGAGGCACCCTCGTGGTTTCGTACACATACGGTGTATGATGACGACCTCCGAGTCCTTGATCCCTGCTGGGAGTGCGGAATTAGATCTCTAGCTTAGAATTCCTGTAGCACAACGGCGTGCTGCAGGTTCCCCTTGTTCACATAACCCATACATGGGGGCCATGGTCACAAAGGAGAGAGAGAGAGAGAGAGAGAAAGTCAACCAAAGGACTTCTTTATTTGGTGTATTGGTGTGTTTATTCCCACCCATTGGCACCCCTTTATATAGGGGAAGGAGGTGTGCCCTCCCCTTTGGATTTCCCATGTGGGACTAATCATGGGAGAGATGGGGGTGGCGCCATAGGCCAGCCGGCTAGGGGGGCCCCACCCCGCGCATAGCCCAAGGCTGGTCAGGTGGGCCCCATGTTGCGGCTGTGCCTTGGCCCTTCCCTCTAGGAGTTTCCCTCATGGGCCATTTTCCCTAGGAATTTGGCCCATTAGTAGAATACCCTTTCAAATTAGATTTTAATATTAATTACATTAATTAATATATAAATACATATTAAAAAACATGATTTGACCAGAAACACCTTTTGGTTCCCTTTCGATTTCTTCCAAACAACTTTGGAACTTTCTGGAATGATTCTGGTTCGCTCACGGAACTTTTTCAGTTTCCTTTTGTATTTCATATGGTGATTCCAAATTAAAGAGGATCTCTAGCTCATCGTACCCTCAAGTGTATTTCCCCACGGCTCGGGAATGGCACATGCATGATCTCCATCAATGATCAATAGCAGGACCGGGATGCCCATAATGACCCCTATGCATTCCACGATGACACTGTCGTTTGAACCGTAAAACGTCGAGTCCAATTCCATTTGTTTCTCTGGTACGACTTGTTCGAGATCCGATCATTGGTATCACATACCTTGTTCAATCTCATTATCGACAAGTTCTGTTTTACTTGTTACAGTGATATTACATCCCCGTGACCTAGTCACATGTTGCAACATTTATGGATGTAATCTCACCAAGACGGCTGTATGTATCTTACCCGTCACGTGGGTGAACAAATCCTTCTCTTGACACATATTCCTCTACACGCCCCTCCGAATACCTGAACACACCTTTATGATCATCGTGTCACCGTGTGATGTTTGGTGTTATCTACGTATTATCGGGTAATAGTGATTGATATGGTCTCACGGTCTAAGGAGAAGGAGACTATGTTTATAACTATTGCAACAATAAAGTTTGTGACTTGATCGTGTCACAATCTTTGAGTGATTTCCATCACATCATTCACCAATGATATGACCTCGTTGTCAATTGGCATAAATGCCCCATGATCAGGAAACCTTGATCATCGATTGCTCAACGAACTAGTATGAATAGAGGCTACTAGGGACTTGGTTTGTTTCATACCACACATGTACTAATGTTTCCACTTGATACAATTATAGCACAATATGACACTATTACAAACTAATTGAGATATGATAATAAAACCCCATTTATTATTTGCCTCTAGGGAATATCTCCTTCAGTCTCCCAATTGCACTAGAGTAAAAATAATCTAGCTTGCATTTACTAATCATAAACCATATCACATATGCGTTTATTGATCACGCATGCTTATGGAAAACGTCCTATCCATGTTCTGTTTCACCAGATCATTATGTCTTTTGCAAATCGTTAACGTCTTCCTATTTTTGACATTCATACTATTATGTTATAATGGATTGAAGTATTCGTTTGGCGACAAAGTGAGACTTGGTTTCTAGTGTTTACTATGACGGTCGCTTTCAATGTTGTCATGTAAACTTGGAAACACACTTAGCACTCCTTTGTGTATGTATAGTAGTTATGGAAACATAGTGAGGTCGGTTTCCAGGAGCTAGGAGTGACGTTAGATTAGCCAAAACGAGCTTTCTCATGGGCACTGTGCCCTGGGACACACCCTATGCATAAAGACGAACTAGTCCTGCCACAACAATATACATCACATTAGATGATACCCTTATACTTCTATATCTATGTAGATCCTAGTGCAAGAAATGCAACTATGCGCCTTACTTTGCTTCTTGCTATTTAAGGACAAACTTAATTCTGGTTCAAACTTAAGGACAAATTTAAGGACAAACTTAATTCTGGTATCCATATATGAGATCTAGGTATTTCACTTAGATCCCACTCAAAATATGCCTGCTACATATTATGACTTATCCAAGCTACTTATATCCCACTCAAATTCAGGTCCTCTCGATAATCTTGGACATTCCAAAATTCTTTGATCACCATCAAATCGCGAATTCCAGTTACGAGACTTCAATAAACATATATTTCTTGGTGTGAATCCAATAGACTCAAGCATCGCTACATTTGTAGTCAACTCCTTGAATTTGTCCATACTTTGTGACAAATCGAGATTCATGTCATTCATTAAGTTTCATTTCCTTCTTATGACTTTGTGTTCATTCTGAAATATGAAGCAAACATCTTTACTTGATAAGATCAAGTAACATGTTACTTTTTTTTTATCTTAAATGTAACTTAATATAGGATTTTATGACTCCTAGTCATTTCTCGTACTTATGTCCATCACACTTCTTTGTAGTTCGCAGGTATGTCTTGTTCAAGTAACATAACAAGTGAATCAATAATATAATTCCCCAAACTTGCAGAATATATAGTTAAATCCTACTTTCTTTAGTAAAAGTATTCGTTGAAACTTTATGATCATTATCATTGGTTTCTCCTCTATTTGTAGAGTTCAGTTTCATGGAACAAATTCCACTGTTCCACTCAACAATCTGGAGGTAAGGTCAAATACCTTATTTTGATATTTTACTTTCTTCCACCTGTACCTTCATCAAGACACATGATACTTAGGACAACAACGGGTTTGTCCTTTGTGGAAGATGCATTCATAGTTTCCTAAGAATGCTCTACAAAGACTTGTTTATTTGCCATGATTTGGACTTATCAAAATCTCCAGAAACTCGAACATGCCATAACTCGTATGGTGTTGTTTCCACAAATCTTTGGATGTTCCTTTGTATTTCAACCGAGTGATTGCTTATTTCGATCTCTAACTCTGAATGATAACTATAACCCCGATAAGAGATAATATTGGATCATATGTATATAATACAATATGATTGTGATATTAAGGCATTTCAATATACTTTGAATTTGCCCAATTATCATAATTTGTAAAACATCTTTTACAAGTCCTTCTATGCTAAAAATTAACTAAAATACTTTATTCATGTTGATCATATCGAAGAGACTTTGGATTTATGTTAATTCAATATCCTTATTCACTCTGAAATCATTTGAACAATTCAAAATAGTGTCAAACTTATGTTTCATTAAGTAAATACTCATATTCACATAAATTCACAATGAAATAATGATTTTCACTATTAGTTGAAAATATGATACATCATTATGCATAAAATTCAACATGAAGTATAAATAATGTTTTCCACTATTTGTTGAAAATATGATACATTATTATGTATAAAGTTCAGCATTTCTTCACATATCACCATTTTACCAGAATGCGGAGTTTTAGTCATTTCTTCAAATGAGCCATGGTTTTGCAAAGTCTCTAGATCAAACATCTAAGACCCCGATCTTCGTTTAGAATGAAAAACATGCAATAACCATTGTGACTTAAAGAATAATGCCATGCCATTATTAAACTTTGGATATCTGTTAGCATTCTAATCCTTTATCAATGCTTAAACCATTATCATTAACATAGTGATGAGAATAACTCATTTATAATCGTAATGTGACCATAAAGGTATTATTCATAAGAACACTACAGTTGGCTTGTAACTTATTCATACGAATAATCGTCTCACCTATAGCAAGACACACAAAAAAGGATTACAAATTTATATTAAAGTCCACTAATTTGAATGATACACTTTGAGGAAAGGGGTGATGTCAGTCATGAACTATTTTGCTCGCCGTCAGCAAGCAACATTGCCTCATTTCTAGCTATTCTCAAGCAGACAATCTTGTTTTCACAACACGGGACAAGTATCCAATACTTTACAAACTGCAATGAGTTTTGCAAGAATTATATTTACAATTTGTATATCTGACATACACTCTTTTCATCCATGACCTCCATTGCAATCAAACCCTTCTGAGAGTTCTCAACTCTAATGCAAGATTGCTAAGTGATTCTCCAAATATTCTCTTTTCATCCATCATGGAGGAAAACTCATCCAACGACTCATACTTTATGTGCCTGATCTTGCATAACACAAAATTGTAGTCCAACTCTCCATAATATGGAAAATGGATTATTGGATGATTATGGAGAAAACACAAATGTTGTGGATTCATCGGATTATCTCCTAATGGTTATTGTATCAAGAAGAGAAGATCAACTTATTCAAGGATATCCCTCGGGCGTGGGTATTAATCTATGAAGTTGGACCCTTTTGCTAAGTTCCACATCAAGCAAGAAATTTCCCATGGTCGCAAAGGACCTCAATGGGATAGGCCATGATCTACTAAGATATTTGCAAAATGACATCTAGACTAAGTTCATAATATGAGTTCAATCCTAATTGATCCCCCGCTAAAATTGTCATCCCCTAAATGATTTAGTGATCACACGATCCCAATCTGCTACACCACCCCCGATCGTCATGACTGGCAATGCAGTTTCAAAGGTAGACATTCCCCAATATCAATCACATCATCCATGTGACTCATGCTCGACCTTTTAGTATCTTGTGTTGCGAGGCCATGTCTACACATGCTAGGCTCACCAAATATAACTTGTGTGTATTTGCAGTGCAACATGGCTTACACCCACTGTATGCGAACGCAGATATGTATGACACCTGATCATCACGGCCTGCCTCATAATGGAGAACTTTATTGGTGGTGCACACACAAGGGGAACACTATCATTGGAATTAATTAGGGATTATCTTATTTACTACCGTTGAGTATATAATACTAGCATACGATAAGATGTAAAACATGTATCAACATCACATGTATATTGTGATATGATATGGTCGTTGTTCTTGTGCCTTCATCTCCATCGAGCGCTCTAGCATGATCTCCATCTTGCCCCCCGGTTTAACACCAAGTCCACGGCACCACCAAAAGGTCGTCCATCGAAATGATGACTATTACTATACTACTTAGTAACAAAAAAGTAAACTACTTTACCTTCGTAACAACCAATACCATATCATAACACAAGCCCTCTTGCAAAACAAATTTAGACGCCTCTACTTTATCTTTTGCAAGTTTTACGTGATTGTTAGGGCTTTCGTAAGAGAACCGTTTCTAATCTACGAACTTTCCAACCATAACATGGATCCGACAGTTGTCTCTACTACACCCCTCTCGGGGCCCTCCGTTGTAAATGCTATATCAACTATTGAATGAGAGATAGACACCCGCCAGCCACTTATACGGGACAAGCCGTATGTCGAGCGTGGAACCAGTCTCACGTACGAATACACGTAAGGTCGGTCTGGGCCGCTTCATCAAACAATATCGCGGTATAAAAAAGTACACGTTAGAGGGTAACAACTAAGGGATCAATGCCCACACAATACTTGTGTGTAATGGCCATACAACACTCCTACGCATAGATCGGCTTTGATACCACTGAAGGATTCCGTAGCAGAAAACAAAAAAAATCATATGTTCGAATTCCCTAACGGCCAAGATCTATATATGTAGTAATGTAGTAACGACCGGAGCGTATAAAATACATACCCTTGTAGACCATACAGAGTTAACGTTCTGAGAGGAACGTGGTTGAAGTAGTCGAACTCGTGGCCGACCTCAAGGTCTCGAAGCTCCTTGCAGGTCACCCCTTGCTCCATCTTCATCGTGCAGCAGCTCCGGTTCACGATAGCCAAGATGCCCTCATATGAGGCACTCTCGAGGTTTCATACACATATGGTGTACGATGATGACCTCCGACTCCTTGATCCCTATCGGGAGTGTGGAAGCAGATCTTCGGCTTGGAATCCATGCAGCGCAACGACGTGCTGCAGGTGCGCCTTGTTCGCACAACCCATACATGGGGGCCATGGTCACAAGGGAGAGAGATAGAAGATAGAAAGTCAACCAAAGGACTTCTCTATTTGGTGTATTGGTGTGTTTCTTCCCACCCATGGGCTCCCCTTTATATATGGGAAGGGAGGTGTGCCCTCCCCTTTGGGTTTCCCATGTGTGACTAATCGAGGGAGAGAGGGGTGGCGCCATGGGCCTCTAGGGCTCCATGAGCCAGCTGGGCAGGCCCCCCACCCCGCACACAGCACAAGGCTAGCCGGGTGGGCCCCATGTGGAGACTGGGCCTTGGCCCCTTTGGCCCTTCCCTCAAGGAGTTTTCCCTCATGGGCCCTTTTTCCCTAGGAATTTGGCCCATTAGTAGAATACCCTTTCAAATTAGATTTAATATTATATTTAATATTAATTACATTAATTAATATGTAAATACATATTACAAATCTGATTTGACCCAAAACACCTTTTGGTTCCCTTTCGATTTTCTCCAAACGACTTCGGAACTTCTCGGAATGATTCTGGTTCTCTCATGGAATTTTTCCGGTTTCCTTTTCTCTTTCATATGGTATTACAACTTATAGAGGATCTCTATCTCATCATACCCTTAAGTGTATTTCCCCATGGCCCGAGAATGGCACAAACATGATCTCCATCAATGATCAATAGCGGGACCGGGATGCCCATAATGACCCATGTGCATTCCATGATGATGTTGTCATTTGAACTGTAAAATGTCAAGTCCAATTCCCTTTGTTTCTCTGATATGACTTGTCCGAGATCCAATCATTAGTATCACATACCTTGTTCATCGTTACAGAAAAGTTTTGTTTTACTTGTTACCGCGATATTACATCCCTGCGACATTACAACCCCGCGACCTAGTCACATGTTGCAACATTTATGAAGGTAATCTCACCAAGCCGGCCGTATGTATCTTACCTGTCACATGGGTGAACAAATCCTGCTCTTGACACATAATGTCTCTACATGCCCCTCTAAATACCTGAACACACCTTTATGATCACCGTGTCACCGTGTGACATTTGATGCTATCTAAGTATTCTCGGGTGATAGTCATTGATATGGTCTCACGATCTAAGGAGAAGGAGACTACGTTTCTAACTATTGCAACAATGAACTCTGTGATTTGATCGTGTCGTAATATTTTCCTGATGTCCATCACATCATTCACCAATGATATGACCTTGTTGTCAATTAGCATACATGCCCCATGATCAGGAAACCTTGATCATCGATTGTCCAACGAACTAGTATGAATAAAGGCTACTAGGGACTTGGTTTGTTTCATACCACACATGTACCAATGTTTCCACTTGATATAGTTATAGCACAATATGAATCTATTACGAACTAATTGAGATATGATAATAAAAACCCATTTATTATTTTCCCTTAGGGCATATCTCCTTCACTTCCGGATCACAAGTGTCTAGGATGAGAGGAGTATGGTTAGAACCAATGCTTGCTCAGCCGCTAGAGAGGCAAGGGGAAATTTAAAGTCCCATTCCGGAGAGACCATAACGATATCCAGAACAATCCTAATAGGGTTGCATTGGTGGTTGACCAAGTAAATGTCACCCCAGATCTCGCAATTTCTCTAAGCTGCAGCCTAGCAGTGAAGTCATTGAACATGTACACTCTTCCCTAGTCAATGTTATTATTAGTTTTGTCCATTGCTCCCTGGATCAAATTAAAATCTCTTGAGATCGCCATTGGATATCTAGAGGTCACAATCAACACCTCCAACTCCTCTAAGAACCGTGGAGAGTTATCATGGCTTGCCGGGCCGTAGAACCCCCACGAACGTAAAAATAAAGTTTGGCTCTATGTGAAGCAGGGAAGCACTGAGAAAGAAATCCCCTTGGTCAGTCTCCCCAACTTTGAACACATAGTCTCTTATACCTAATAGAAAACCACCAGAACATTCGGACACTGGCATTCATGACCAAAAAAAGTTATCTCCCAACTCTAGGCTCTCGAGCTCATGCGGACGAAAATCTTAACATGATGTTTCTTGAAGAAAAATAATATCAATTTTGATTTTACGGAGGTACTACCTTAATTGGTTTCATTGGCCTCTGCGACGAAAACAACGAATGTTCCAACCTAAGGCCCTCATTGATTAAACACAAAGCAAGCCCGTGCTTGTCGTGCTGGGGTTTTCCTAAGGTTCGGCCTTGGGACAAGGTTAGAAGGTTTACGAGCATGTCTCCCTTTGTTTAAACTTTTTGGGTAGGAGGGATGGGCCACGCTAGCACCTCCTCACTAGGGATCTGAGCGGCCTCCTGTCCCACCACACTGGCTGGCTTAGGAGCATGCTCTTGCTAAACAGCTTTGGCCAGTCTGGCCGCTTCCTGGGTTGCTTTCATCACGGCCTCCGCTAGGGCCTCTTGTTCAGATTCTTTCACTTGGACCAAAGTTAACAGCAGCGAGGTAGGACAGGAAGGAGTAAGGGAAAAACTAGAATCAGAAGAAACTATGAGCAGATGTGCATCTGAAACATCCGAGAGGATCACAAAATCAAAAGAAACCAAAGGGGGCGGGAGAGGCTTACCAGGAAGGTCCATTTGCGCCACTACCTGGAAAGCTTTGTCCATCATAGATTCCACATCCTTGTTCTCATTTCTGAGTCTCCGCCTGGTCGAGGATGAGGGAGTAGAAAGCATGCCTAGAGCACCCGAGGCGATGGCCTTGGATTTCCATGTGGAAGTTAATGGGGTCATAGTTGGCATAGATTTATCCTCCACTGGAACCGAGTGCCTACCCTTGGCGATGCGCAGAGATGCTGAGTCCTCCTTGGACAGGTCTAGCAAAGCAAGGGAGTAGGAGCACGCGACCTGTAGCTTCTTGGAGCTATCAGCAAGCGTCTGTTTCTCAAATTCCGATTCATCGGGGGATTCCTAGCCAATCCCCACTATGTTAGCATTAGACATCCTTAGCATCTTACCAGGGGTGAAAGAAGGGATGTTCAACCTCTCTCCCACCTCTGAGGTATCCTCTAGAGAAGCAATAGATATTGGAGGGACCATGGCATTCTTGGAGTTGGGGATCGAGGTCGGCGGGGCTGGCGAGATCGTTCAACCTCTCTCCCACCTTTGAGGTATCCTCTAGAGAAGCGATAGATATTGGAGGGACCATGGCATTCTTGGAGTTAGGGATCGAGGTCAGCGGGGCTGGCGAGATCGCTTCCGCCAGCTTGTCTCAAACAGATTGGGACGCCAGGTGTGACCCTTACTGGTCGAAATGCTTACATTGAAGCTTCCCTAGGTTAGAGGAGAGGGAGCTGCATCCTTACCAATCTGCAGGGAAATTGACACACTATCAATCATTTTTCCCTTGGATGGCTTGACCACCGCACACTTATAGGTCTTGGTCACCCCCGACGCCTAAGATGCTTTCTTAGAAGTTCCAGAGGTGCCTCTTGGCCTTTCCCTTAATAAGGCGTTGGGGTGGAAGATTGGCCCGTTGACTTTCCTTTCTTATGCTTCCAAGTTCCAATGGGCATCAGAGGCATTGTGGTCCTCCAATGTCCGCATCATCCTCTTCGCGGGGATTGAGATCGTCTGGATTTGGTGGTGGTGGAGGAGCCGCATTAGCCCCTTTGCCTTTCTTATCTGGTATAATCTCTAGCTTGTAACTCTCACCATTAACAAAGATCGAAAAAGAACATGCCAGTTTCTCCGGCACAGGTGATAGGAGCTTCATGAAGATGACATTTGGTTCTTTGAAGAGAGATAACACGTCCACATGAATCGGCTTGCCTGCTGGAACCAATGTTGCTATCAGCCGGTCCTCTTAAAGAAGCTCCTTTGGCACCCCGTGAATCCTCACCCACGAATCTGGCAGTGAACCTCGCTCTCCAGTAGGAGGGACAATTACATTGAGCACAATCACCCTTATTTTGCTCCCGGAAGAGAGAGATCCACCGCATTGCGATAGAGCCGCAGGCTATTAGAGTTTCGGGAAGAAACAGAAAAATATGTATTGCTTAGCCTTGCTACTGCCAGTCCCAATCTTTGCAAAACCAAGCTTCCTGAGTCCATCCTCGATCACTGCTTCAGAAGCCTTGGAATCCTCAGCCACCACATAGGCCATGTTCTCCTTTCTGGCATTTGGTAAGGGTGCCAAGTTCTCCATCACGAAGAAACCAGCACCATCTACCGCCACCCTGTAATGCACAAGCAGTGGTGGCTTGCTCGCCGTTGGGCACATCCCGGTTGTGTGACCATCCATGTCACAAAGCACACAGTGAGGAGGATGCGTGCAACCAGATTGGAAATGGCCTAGGAGCGAACAATTGAAGCGGATTATATGCGGGTTGGATTTCACTGGATCCGCTTCCACCACCTCGGCATGTGTCTGCGATGAGCCCCCTGTTGAAGGGATCGGGGGCAGAGGAGGCCAGCGCTAGAGGAGGTTGCTTCTTGAATTTCTTCACCGCCATCCTCTTGCGGGTAGGGAGAGATCTACCTTCTCCTTCCCCATGCTGGGTAGATGGACCGGATGGGTAGCGCCCTGCTTCCCCATACCACCGTGGAGCCTCGATTTGCCTTATCGGCGACCGATCACGCTAACGGCTGCGGCGTTGTTCCAGCAGTTGGCGGAGCTCAAACTTGGTGATCTCATCCACCATGCGGTTGTCGCTCTGACCCATCTCATCGTACTGGCGTTTGTTCGAGTCCCAACCCTCATGGGGGCCACGGTCCATCGAACGATGCGAGTGAGCACTGGGAGCAGAAAACAAACCACGACGACGAAGATCTCGGAGGGGGACAGGGAAGAGGAGAAGAGGATTTATGGTTCCCACCGGTCTCCAGCACCACTTAAAAAGTGGGGGAGAGCCAGATCTAGTGGCCGCTGTGGTGGATTGGGCCGCGCCAGTACCGCTTTGCTCTGGGCCTTGTGGTTCATCAGTGTGTGAGTCCGCGCTGGGCTTAGCCAGGCTGGGCTGCACCAGCCAGGCTTGGTTCGACACCAGTCCAATCGGCCCAACCCTAGCCTCACACAACCCTGTCCCACCTGGCGAACCATCCTTCTCCGCACCTTATCAAGTTCCACCAGCGCCGCCGCTGGCCGGCAGCCACAGCTCGAAAGAGAGGGAACTAAAGGTAACCCCGTTCGCCCGCTCCTGGACCACATCGGAGCCGCGACACGACACCAGCAGAGGCGGGAAATCCTCAACCCTGGGAGCTCCCGCACAAGTTGCCTACGCCGGGGACTAGGGTTTCTCCCCACCGGCACCGAAGAGCGGGCCCCAAACCTCGAGCCCCTCCCACCAGGCGCAAAGGCCTCACGTCGCCGTCGTCCCCCGCGGCCGAACTTCTTCACCAAGGTCAATGCTGGATCTAGGAGATCGGCCAAAGTGACCTACGTCAGCGGGCAGCTCGGGGTCACACTGACCATCCGACACTGCGCCAAGCTCCCCTTGGGAGCTCCTCGTCCCCCGAATCGGAGCTCGCCAGCGCCCGAACCTTCGATCTCATGCCTCCGCCACCAAGCTCAAGGGGGGAGGACGGGTCGCCGGGTCGCAGGGGCCCTCGCTGGCCGGCGGACGGAGCGAAAAAGCCGCGTTCACCCTGACGGTCGCCCAGGTCGCCAGCACAAGACAGAGCCATCTCCAATCCAATCGGCCCGCTAAACTGAATCAATCCTCTGAGTCCTACTCACTCGTGAACTGCATGGAGATGGAGCCGGTCTGGCTAGTCTCTGTTGTGGATCGCATCGTCTGGTTGTCGTGCTTGATTGTTGTCGGCACGGACCCTCCGAAGTTTGTCGTGCCGTGATCTATGGAACAAAATTTTCAGCACGCACTTGTGGTTGTGGATAACAGTTTTCAGCGTCACCAAAAGTTTCATAACATCAACGATTCTTCGTGTAACATTTTCGATCCCGATTAAAACAACTATGACAAGAATATCACATATATTCGTATCTTACAGAGGAGTACCCAAAGATCTTCCGATCACATGTTTGCAACTAGAGTACTGTCCTAGACTACTACTACATGATCGACGCGCGCTACTCTTCTCCTGCTGCCTGCGTTCCTCGCCGTCGTCGAGTTCTGAGATGGAGCGGATCACGCTAGTCATGGCTGCTGTGTATCGCCTCGTCGTGTCGCAGGCGCCCTGATCGTTGCCGCCGCATCGAAGCTTGTGCAGTCTTGGTCTCTTGGATCGCCTCGTCGTGTCGCTGCCATGGATCACCTTGTCGTCTCGCGGCCGCGCCCTGGTCGTTGCCGCCGCATCGAAGCTTGGCTGCAGTCTTGGAGCTTGATCCCAGCATGTTCTTGCGATGGTCCGTTTCAGGGACGTACGACGCCGCGACGAGATTCTTGGAGTGGTTGTCGTATTCCAAGCCTTGATCAGCCTTGAATCTTGATCCCAGCACGATCCAGCATTTCGGGGACCGAATTCTTGATCATAGAGGTGCTATTGCTAGTTGCTGTTGTCGATTCCCCTCTTGCCGTGTCTGCTTGTCTCCTGAAATCGCTCATCAGTTCTTGGGCCATCGATTCGTAGTTCGTTGCCACACTTCGATCCCCAACTTGAAAGACTGCAAGTTCACGTACTTACCTTCCTGTATCTTGTATCTTGATCGCCAAGTTGAAAGACTGCTAGTTCACGAAAGTCTTGATATGGTCGCCGAGTACCTAGGCTTGATCTTGATCTGGATGGAGGTGCTATTGCAAGTTGGTGTTGTCGTGTCGATTCCCTTGCCGTGTTTCCTGAAATCGCCTAGTATGTCGCGCTGATCAGTTCTTGGCCCAAGACATCGCTTCATAGTAGTTCGTTGCACTTCGATCGCCAACGTGAAAGACTTGAAGTTCACATACCTTAGTTCTAGGATCTTGATCAGTAGCTACTGCATGCGCTGATCCCTTTCACGGACGAACGCGCTGTGGATGTGGATCGCCGATCGCCTCGTCGTGTCCAGGCCGCCCTTCAGGGACGAACGCGCTCGTGGATGACGCCGCCCTGATCGTTGCCGCCGCATCGAAGATTTTCTGCAGTCTTGGATCTTGATCTCAGCACGTTCTTGCGCTGATCCATTTCGTACTCGTGCGTGTAGGACGCCGCGACGAGATTCTTGGTGTGATCGTATTCCAAGGCTTGATTAGCCTTGAATCTTGATCCAGCACGATCCATTTCATGGAAATCCTTGATCAATCTTGATCTTGCTGGAGTTGGTGTGGTCGATTCCCTTGCCGTGTCCGCATTGTCTCCTGAAATCACCGAGTCGCCATGATCAGTTCTTGGGCCGCCGCCATCGCTTCATAGTAGTTCGTTGCACTTCGATTGCCAACTTCAAAGACTGGAAGTTCAGGTAGTACTTACCTTCTTGGATCTCGATCAGTAGTTGTTGCATGCGCTGATCCCCTTTCACGGACGAACGCGCTCGTGGATGACGCCGCGGCGATCGTCCTCAACCTTCTGCCACACCGCGAAGGGCAGCACCCTGTCGACCCAAAGCTTGCGCTCCGCCGTCTTGTAGGCCTCCTTGCAGAGCGTGTCCGCCACGAAGTTCCCCTCGCGGTAGGTGTGCTGGACCTCGCACACCTCGAAGCAGTCCAGCAGCCCGATGATCTCGTCCTCCATCTCGCGCGGGATGCGCGTCTGCCGCGACTCGCAGCGCAGCAGCCGCACCAGCGTCAGGTCGTCGCCCTCCACCAGCAGCCGGCGGCATCCGAAGTCCAGCGCCAGCTGCAGCCCACGTGCAAGAGCCCGTGCCTCCACGATGCCGATGGGCGCGTGCGGCGTCCGCTCGGCGAAGGCGAGGAGGACGCGCCCGTGTACGTCGCGGATGGCGCCGCCGATGCTCGCGCGCCCGCTGCCGTCGTTGTAGACGGACCCGTCGAAGTTCAGTTTGGTCCACCCGAAACGCGGTGGCGTCCACTGCACCAGCGTGACGCTCGCGGGAGACCAAGGCTGAGGCTGGGCATGGGCGCTTCGAGGTCGGCACAGCGAAGCGGAGGCCGGGAAGGTAGAACTCGGCTGGTGGAAGAAGGACGTCGCCATGGGAATCCGGGATTGGAAAGATCGCAGGAGGGAGGAAGAGAAAGAAAGTTAGGGCTCGAACCATTAGCGTTGTGCATGCGCACTATATTCGCCTTGGGACGAATTTGAATCCGTGACGGGCTCGCTTTTCCTCCAACAACGCGCGCTTATTCTCTCCTGGCCACGGAAAAAAAGGACAGAGCTCGCGTCCATGCTGTTAGCACCGCCGGAGTATATCTCTTAGTCCTTGTTTACTTCTCTCGTATTCGCTAGTGTATTCGTAGGGGATTGTTCCAATTCCCGCAAAATTCCCGCAGTCCGTTTACCACGCCAGGTTTGGTTGGGATAATCACGGCATATCCCTGCAAATCCTTCATGTTTTTGTAAGGTAGAGTATTTTTGGAGAAAGGTATTTTAGGAGATTGAAGAGTATTGGGTAAACACCAAATCCCCGCATATCACCAAAACTCTAGTGGATAAAAATACGAGACAAGTAAACAAGGCCTTACAAGGAGGCTCCTTTTGACTGCCCCGCGGCTCACGAAAACGCAAAAGCTTTGCGTTTCGATTCATTGATAGAAAAAGAGGGTTTATGTACAACATACACATGGCTCGAAGGAGCCCACAGCCGGTAATACTCTACCCACTAGATCTACGGTGTCGCGGGGATCAAAGCCTGTAGAGGCTCGATGCGCCCGCAGCCACCCAAGCCCTAGCTTCAGACCGAATCGTACACAGGAGATCACCCAAGGATGGCGACGCGTTGTCGAACACCACTCCGTTCCGATGCTTCCAGATCCACCACGCCGTTAGCATGATGAGCGAAGATGTCCCTTTTCGCATTGCTCTGGGAGTAGAGCCCAACGCCAGCAGCCACCAGTCCACGAAGTCGCCTTCCCCATCCGGTGGTGATGCCGTGGATCAAATCCACGAGAGCACCTCGTGCCAGGTTGCCCTCGAGAAGGGGCAATCCACCATGAGGTGAGACATGGTCTCCTCCGACTGGTCGCACAGGGGGCAGCGAGGGGGGTGTGGCAGACCCCGACGCGCTAGCCGCTCGGCTGTTCAGCAGCGGTCCTGACAAGCAAGCTATATGAAGAACTTGACCCGCGGGGGCGCCCAGGTCTGTCAGTTGAGCTTCCACGAATGCGAGATGATGGATCCGTGGAAGAGGAACTCGTAACAGGACCTGGCAGAGTAGCCGCCGTCCGTAGTCCATCTCCAAAGGAGGGTGTTAGGCACATCCGACAAAACAAACTCCCTCAGCCGAACCCATAGTTGCACATGCTGCCAAAGGGCTAGCGGGCTCAGCGCGCCCTGGATGTCGGAGATCCAGTGGCGCTCCACCAGCGCCTCCCTCACCGAGCGCCGCTCTCTAGCGCGCTTGGGGATAAGCGCGATGAGCTCCGGCGCCATCTCCCCGATGGTCATCCCATCCAGCCATCTATCCATCCAGAATAGGGTTGTGCCGCCATCGCCGACCTGCATGGTTGTGGAGGTGTTGAAAACCTGGAGCTCTGTTTTGGACAAGCGCATGTCTAGGCCACGCCAAGGCTGCAGCCGATCGGTGCGCTTCCTCCAGAGCCATCGAATCCTCGGACTGAGCGCCATGCGGGCAAGGTCGGGGACCCCTAAGCCGCCGTAGCACTTCGGTCTACTCACCCTGTCCCAGTTCACGTGGCAGTGTCCCCCGTTAGCGACATCCCGTCCAGCCCATAGGAACCCTCTAACAATTCGCTGGATCTGTTTGAGGGTTCACTTCTTAAGCCCCAAAACAATGACCTGGTGAAGTGGGATGGCCATGAGCACCGACCGAACCAGGGTGAGGCCCCCGCCTTGGCCATCATCCCAGCTTTCCATGTAGGCAACCGGCTAGCAATGCTATCGACCAGGGGCTAGAGGGCTGTCGCGGATACCCGCCGGAGCGACAGGGGGATCCCCAGGTATCGGACGGGAAAGGGTGCCATCTGGTACTCCATAACCATCGCCACCTGGAGCGCGTCTTCCGTCGGGCAGGCAATCGGGGAAACAGAACACTTGGCGTAGTTAGTGTGGAGTCCTGATGCCTCCCCGAACAGAGCCAGCAAAGCGTGCACCATGTGCAGCTCAGCCTCATCCGGGTGGCAGAAGATTACCACGTCATCCGCATACAGGGAGACCGAAGTCACCAGCTCGCGCGTAGCGAGTCGCTTCAGCATGCCGTGCTCCAAAGCTCTAGCCAACAACCTGTTGAGCGAGTTGATGAACAACACGAACAACATCGGGGACAGGGGATCACCCTGTCTCAGGCCTCTCCGGTGTCAAATGGGAGGGACCGCTCACCGTTGAGCATCACCCTGTGCTAGCCGTGGAGAGTAGGATGGCCACCAGCTCCCTAAAGCGAGGGCCAAACCCTACCTTCCGCAGCACCTCAAACAACAAAGCCCAGGAGACTGAATCAAAGGCTTTGGCTATATCCAGCTTTAGCATGATTCGAGGCTCCTTCAACCTATGTAGCAGGCGTGCTGTCTGCTGGACCAGCATGAAGTTGTCATGGATGCAGCGCTTCTGAATGAACGCGCATTGGTTTGGGTCCACCAGACTCCTCAACTTAGGGGCCAACCTAGAGGCCAACAGCTTCGCTCCCAGCTTCTGGAATCGTGGATGCAATGCTTATGAATGAACGCGCATTGGTTTGGGTCCACCAGACTCCCCAACCTAGGGGCCAACCTAGAGGCCAACAGCTTCACTCCCAGCTTGGCAAAGATGTGGATTAGGCTAATCGTCCTATAGTCATCCAGGGCGGACGCGTCACTCTGTTTAGGCAGCAGAATCAGCAGGGCCTGGTTAAGGCCCTTGAATCCGCGCCCATTCATGGAGTATAACTTGTCAAAGGCAGCCATGAAGTCAGGCTTCACTACACTCCAGCAGCTCTGCAGGAACTCTGCGGTGAACCCGTCAGGACCCGGCGCCTTGCCGTGAGGCAGCCGTTTAACCACGTCCCACACCTCGTCCTCCGAGAAGGGAGCATCCAAGTCCGAGAGATCTTCCGAGTTAGCCCCTAGGAAGTCCAAGTACAGTGAGTACTCCCGGTGGGCAGTGGTGCTGAGCAGCCCCTGGAAATGCTCGTAAGCTGCCTCCGCCATGGCCGCGTGTTCAACCACGACCGCGCCATTTACCCGCAAGCTCCTGATCACGTTCTTCTGCCGCCGATAGGAGGCGTGCTGGTGGAAGAAGGTCGTGTTCGCGTCCCCTTCACCCAACCATCTCACCTTAGCTCGCTGGCGAGCCATGGTACACTCAAGCGATGCCAAACCAAGGTAGGTCTGCTTCATCCTGGCGCGAAGGGCGCGCTCATCCGGGGAAAGCGGTCTAGACTCCATAGCCACATCCAGGCAGTATACCACTTCGCGAGTCGAGGCCAGTAGTAGCTTGACGGAGTCAACCTTCTTGTCGGCCTAGCTCATCAACTGATGTGCGGTGCGCTTGGAAGGGCGATGATGCATGCATGTGTTTTATAGGGTAGGGTTGCAACTAAATATACTTCAAAACTCGTATCGACCAGGACATTTAAAGGTGTTTTTTCACACAATTTGCAACCATTTTCATCACCGGTTTCATATGGACGAGGGCTTCAAAAACTTGGCCTATGTTTCAAAAAACTTATTTTCAGCCTTTTTCTTATGAGGACGTAAGTTGTCAGTTTATTTTGTAACAAGGTACTGTGTAGAAGTTTTAATACTAACACATGCCAACTTTATAAATCTATAGGTGGTAACTTTGAAGAAGAACAAAAAGTTATCAAAACATAGCAACAAGGACCTCGTTTCGAATATCTTGTGAACACCAAGCCGGCAAGGAAGACATCGTAGATTGGATTCACGGTTTGAAAGTTAAATTGTTTTGAAAGGTTTGAATTTTCAAATAGAATCGATGGGGTACGAATCCGGTTCACCTTAAAATTGGTGTATTCTTTCATTGATGTTGTGAGGATGATGATGTCATTGATCATTGTTATGTTAGTGAGGCTCACCTTCATTGTTGATGTTTGTTGGGAGATTGAACGTGGATATTTTCTTGAACTGGATGTGGTTCGTGCTCTAGACAGGGTTGGTGATAATTATGAGCTTGTTGTTGCGGGTTGTCATGTTGATCATGGAGCCGAGGATGTCTTGCTTGTTCAGGTTGCTGGTGAACGTGAGGATCAACCGCATCTTCATGTCGGTGATGAGCTTGCATTGCCCCATTATGATTGTGAGGTCTCCACGTCGGGAGTTTGAGCTCGAAGACTCGCCATCACGACTTGACGTGTGAGTATAGGACGAGCTTGAAGAGTTTGAGTGATGCTCACACCGGTTGGCAAGATTGGTGATGGCATCTTGTATGCCCGTCATTTGGTGTCGCAACAAGGTGAAGTCATTATGGACATCATCAAATTGCTCGTTCAATCTTCTTTTAATCCGTTCAAATCTTTGGCGGGTTCCTTCATGCAATATGCATGTCGTGAGACATATTGATCTTCACCATCAAAGTGTGAGTCGTCCTCCATGCTTGCATTGCTTGACTTATGCATTTTCTCACAAGAGCAAGAGTATTATGGTGGCAACGGAAAAGTGAAGTGTATTCCAACAAGAAATTAGCGATTTAGCCGAGGTCAACCAAAAATGCCAAACATAAAATACACACAAAAAATATTTATGGTGGATGGGTTAGAAAAATGGAAAGCGGATGGAAATACCAAAAAAGGCTATGTCAAATGTGGGTAGAATCCAACAAGAAACCAATGTCAGATGAAAAGGTCAAAAAAAGAGGATGATAATCTATGACTAATACACACGTGGAGATTAATAGGTTAACACGAATATAGGAATGAGCTATAAACAAGGAAAACTAATGAAGACCGGAGCTCGGTGGTGTGCCAACACAAGGAGAGACTGTACCTAGTTTGCCAAAAAGTAGAGAAGCAATGGATTTGTGGAGTTGCCTTGTTCTTGCTACTCTTGTGCTTACAAACTTTCAGACTCTACGGGATGTTGGGAGAGATTCTTTTTCTTTCTATATTTTTCTTTTTCTCCTTTTTATTACTTTCCTCCCTTGTTGTAGTAACCGAGCTGAATTATGATTTTTCTTAATACACTCTCATTATCAAGAACAAGCACACAATGCTTCAGCAAACATAAGCAAGCTACTCTCGGTAGGATAGTTAACACACAAAGGAAGAAAGAGGTTAGCAAGATGGCGTAAGTTATAGATTTGGTACGTTTTGTTGATGAACTTGCGATCGGTGGTGCAAGGAATGCTTGTGTTCCGTGTTGTCGATGTCGAGCGTGGATGATGGTGCAGAAGCTTTTATTAGATAAAATACACACACGAAACACAAATGTCAAAGGATGTTAGCCAAAACGGAAAATTGGAAACACTTGAGGGAAGGCCGGATTCTTTGTCGTTTAGGCCGAAGACTCTGGTGTAGTCCAGGCAGAGATTCTGACCTACCCGGAGATTCTGGTGGTAACAGGCTGGAGACTCGGGCTTGGGATTCCTACGACCAGCTCTTGTTCTTGACAGAAAACTTGGCCTTCAAACCTCAAGTTTGTGGGGTAATTGGCCAAATTGGGCTATGGGAATGCAATTAACAAGATAAGTTTTCTATGAATCAAAACAACGGACTACGCGCCGAATCGTGAGATCGATCCAAAAGCAGTTTTGGGCAATATTTTTGGTATTTTCGAATTTATAGTGAAAATCAATGGACGAAGTCAAATCCGTGGCAACTCAAGGCTACAGATACCATTATAATGAGGACCAACCTCGGGGGTGGCCCGATCTTCATGGATTTGTAGGGGAAATCCAGGGGGAGGGTGATGAACATGAAGAACTCGATAAACACAATGAATGAAAAGTAAGATACAAACTCACGCACACAAACACTTAGGGCGTGTTTGGTTGCAGGGCCTCTTTCCCCCTTTTTCACTATTGGCCCACTGGATACTGCATGGACATAGATTTGACTTTGGCTAACTTTGGACTCTTGATTGGTAGCCCATATTCTTGTTTCCCCCCCCCCCCCCCCAAAAGTCCCTATTGTTTGGTTCCTCTATGTACACACAGTAGGAAATAGGTGTTATGCCTTTAACTAAAGTACTTGATCTTAATCCCCTCTAATCTACCTGACTATACCTCCATTCGAGATAATGTCTAGATGCAAAAAAATGCTCCTCGATGTTATGAATACATTTCCGTAGGTTTGAAATTCTATGTCATGTTCCTTTTTAGAGCTTTTTTGAACGAATTTTGTTAAATTCATCTCACACAGTTGATCATTTAAAATTTCCTTTAGGGGAAGTTTCAGTTCATCATTCCACACAACTTTCATATTGTAAGTTTTCTGGTTTTACATTCCTATACGAGTAGATCTACATATATGTACGTATAGCAGGACAGTTTAGATCTACTCGTGTGAAACGGTGAGGCAAAGCTACACCTCAAAGGAAATTTTAAACGGTCTACCTTATACGATGAATTTGGCAAAATTTATTCACAAAACGTATAAATATGAACACGAGATAGACCCATAAAAGGTCAACAAAACAAGGAACTGGTTGTTGGAATGGAATCGCAATGTCGATTAGCATATCTTCATGTACAACTTATTTTGAATCGGAGCATGGTTAGGTAGATAAGAGGAGATTAAGTTAACCACGTTTAGAGAGGAACATTTAACTGCCTAGGTTGCATCCAGCGAGAAGATTTTGCACCAAGCGGCGCCATTCCTATGGAAACACCCAAAATTGGTGTTTCTAGTGGGCCATCTTTTGGCCTGCTTTAAATCTCGTGCGGTGCAGAAACTTCATGCGACCCGGGAACCCAAACGGTCTTATTTCTTCCCGCCGGATGCGAGAAACAAAGATCCGGCCTACCAAACGTGCCCTTATGGTTTATCTCATTGGCTTGAATCACCAACATCGTAAAATCCATGAGGAAGAGATCACTAAGTAGAGATCCACGGTGGAAAGATCACCAAGCAAGTGTATAGAATCTTCTTATGAAGAGATTGCAATTTTTTAGACACCAAAAGGGAGAGATCAAAAATAATAGAGTGCAAAACCAACAAAGATCCAACTCACAAGAAGGGCCTTTGTATAACCCCTAGATTTTATCAAAAGAGAGGTTCCCCTGCGGAAAGTGGAGGCTAAACCACCCTCCCCTTGGCTTGGTATAATTGTTACAAATGCCTTGCACGAGCTGGGAGGTCAGTAAGAGGAGCTTCGATGCTAGATGTTGGACTGCGCGTGCCACCACCGGAAGCATGGTCATAACGCGCTCCTGCTCATGCTCGCCGGTTTTGCCTTCATTTCCTACCTACTTCTAGGCATACTCATCCGGTCCTCCCAACATCCCCTTCTCTATAGCGATGGACGACCTCTTGCAGTTGTGGAGGACGTGGTGCGACCAGGATTCGACTACGTTGAAACCGTGCTCAGTTGTGGCCAACAATACCATCTATTACGACCACATTGCGGCATGCACCGATGTGTATGTCATGTGCGGGGACATCCGTGTTAGATCCTTAGGATCATCTATCTTAATATTTAGCCACAAATAAGAGAATGAGGGATATGTACCTTGATCTAGAGGTCCATCCATGTCCTCCACTTCACCTGAATCTTGATCTGGAGTTGTGAGTGGATCTTCCTAGTGCTGTGAGTGCTAGGATTGATCATTGAGCAGGGGAGAGTAAGAGAGAGCCATCATGAGAGTGATTTCAACTCAAAACCCTAGAGCCCCTTTTATAGCACCTGCACCAGGGGAACCAACACCTCTAAATGGACGGTCAGGATGCCCCTGATAAGGGAATCCAATGGATGTAATTAACAGGCCCTTAATTCACCCTAATTTGACTTAAAATGATCACAAAAACCTGTAGATCACTTATATCCAATTCTCACCAAAATGACATACGAGACAACAGGATTACAACGGCAATTTGAGTACCGCAAAACCTAGCTACTACAATACCCACTTCATCTAAAAAAAGAACTTCTTTAACTTAGGAGCTCCATAAACTTATGCTTATTACAAACTTTCGAGATCATCTCTTTGTTGAAACTTATAAAGAGACAATAAATTACAATGGTCAGCTAAGTAAAATTGAACTAATTGACTATAATAGATCATTCCATCAAAGAGAAGAAACCCTTCTTAGACTTATGGGGAGATGGTGTCATAATGGTCCCAATTCCAGGATCAAAAGCTTTCTGCCAATCCCATGCTAGCAATGTTCTATTTAAACACACTGGGTGGCAAGCCTTTCGTAAGTGGATCAGCTAACATTGCGTTAGTCCTTATATGATTAATGCTTATCGTCTCATCCTGGATTCTATCTTTCACAACATGATACTGTTGGAAATATGCCCTAGAGACAAATAATAATAAGGATTATTATCATATTTCATAAAGTTTATGATTAAGTTTTATATCATGCTATAACTGTATTGAGAGGAAACATCAATACACGTGTGATATATAAACAACCAAGGGTTCCTAGTGAAACTCTAGTCACTCGTTCATTGGCTAATAGATGATCAAGGTTTCCTGATCATGTGGCATTTATGCCAGTTGGAAATGGAGTCAACTCATTCTGAGAATGAGATGATGAACCAATACCCAACCTAAACATCGTGACCCGATCATGTCACAACGTTCATGTTACGATGATTAGAATGGATCCTCGTAGACATCGTGACCCGATCATGTCCCAAGAATGCTTAGATAGCATCAAACGTCACTTGGTAATACAGTGACAATAAAGGTATGTTTAGGTATTGGGAGGAACCGTAGAGGAAATATATATCAAGAGCAGGATTTGTCCGTCCACATGATGGAAAGATACTCAAGGGCCCACTCGGAGAATTTATATCCAATAACTGCGTAGCATGTGATTTGATCACAGGGATATCACTTGTCGGAACGAGTCAAGTAGCATTGTTCGGTAACGAGATTGAACACGACATGGTGATGTCATTGATCAGATCTTGGGCAATGCGAGTATCGAGAAACAAAGGGAATAAGACACGACTGTCCCGATTCAAACAACGAAAGATCTTCGTGGAATGCACAGGGGTCACATGGCCATCCAGGTCCCTCTGTCGATCATTGGTTCGGGAGTGTCCCAACCATGTCTGGAGTGTTCCCAAACCATGGGGTATCACACTTAAGGGCTTGATGATTCTTAGAGAGTGTTTATAGGATCGGTAGAATCGCCGAAGAAGAGTAGAGAGAAAACCGGAAGGGTTTCGGTAAGTCCGGAGGATGTCCGGAGTGGAGGTGGAAGGTGTTCCATAGCCACGGAGATTGAATAATATGTGAATGAATGTTTAATATTGATTTAATCATTTATTCATAATTATTTAATAAAAGATAAAATCAATTAAATGGTCAAAAGGCTTAATGGGCCAATTCCGGAGGGAAAAGGGCCCATGAGGGAAAGGCAAGAGGGGAGAAGGGGCAAGGGGGTGGCCGGCTGGGCCGAGCCCCCCACCCCCCCCCCCCCCCCCGCGCGGGGCCCACTAGGGCTGCCCGGCGGTGCCCCCCTCTCCCTCTCCTTTAGTCCCACCCCTGGACTTTGAGGGAGGTAGTACCTCCCCCTATATATAGTGGGAGTATTTGGCCAGATAAAGACACACAATATTCAATAAAGGTTTCCTCCCTTTTGGGGAGACCACCAATTGATATTCTCTCTCTCCTGTGACCGTGGTCCCAAGTTTGGACTGCGCGAACGAGAGACATCTTCACTGCGAGGGCCGTCGCGCTGTGGAATTCGGATCAAGGAGCTCTACTTTGACAACTGCTACTAGATCGGGGAAGCGGGAGTCATCGTTAGGTGCCGGATGTGTGTAACTCCCCGCGAGGTGTCACACGAGGCACTCAAGTCGTTGGAGCCACAAGAGCGCAAGGACTTCATCACGACCTTGAGGTTGGCTTCGGCTCGTCTACATCAACCACGCTCTCCCGTGCATTGACAATGCTTTTCGGTCTTCAAGGGTAAGTTCACAAAAAGCCCCTCTCATTACTTCATTACTAATAGATAGGTCATGACAACATCAGGGGTTCAGGGGCGTAGGCTAAAATTTTATTGTTTTCATATGCGGAACCCCTACAGTGGTATCGGAGCTAGATCTATGCGTAGTAATGCTAGTACGGGTAGAACACACGAGATGTAGCGTGTGGGCGTTGATATTTTAGTTGTTACCCTCCCATGTGTACTTGCGTATACCGCAGTAATGCTTGATGAAGCGGCCCCCAACCTACTTTACGCGTTCATTCGCGAGACTGGTCCACGCTTGACATATGGCTTGTACCGTATAAAGTGGCTTAGGCGGGTGTCTGTCTCTCTCGCATTAGTTGGTATGCTATTTGCAATGGAGGGCCCCGAAAGGGGTATAGTATAGACAACTACTTGATCAGTGTTGTGGTGAAAGTTCGTAGGTAAGAATGGTTCTTGTGCGAAAGCCCATTCAGCCACGTATGGTTGTGGCATCTAACTTTGTTTTGCAGGGGCCGTTGCTCTGTGATATGGTTGTGGCAAAGGTAAAGCGATTACCTTGTGTTACGTAGTAGTAGATAGTCATGGAGGTGACGGACTACCACGCCGGAAAGACACCGGTACCCTGGTGTCTACGGCACCAGAACCCTGGTGTCTACGGCACCGGAACCCTGGTGCCAGAATCTGGTGATGACGAATGGAGATCACGACGTGAAGGACCATATCACATCGCATTTGCATTCAATGTTATTTTTTGTATATCTTATTGTGTGCTAGTATTAGATACTCGACGGTAGCCTAATAAGATGATCCATGTTTAAAATACCAATGATTGTGTTTCTTCTTAGTGTGCACCACCAAGAAAGTTCTTCGGTATGAGGCAGGTCGTGATGAGCGGGTGTCATACATATCTACATTCGCATACAGTGGGTGTAAGCCATGTTGCACAGTGAATACACTAAGGTTGAGTTGGCGAGCCTAGCATGTTACAGAGACATGGCCTCGAAATGCGGATGGTCGAAAGATCGAGCACGAGTCGCATGAATGATGTGACCGATGTTTAGCGTTCACCCTAGAACCCACATCGATGACCGTGACGATCGGGGGAGATGTGGGGAAAAGGGGTCGTATTATCACTAGGACCCTTTAGGTGATAGGTGTTTCTGAGTGGAGTTATTATTAACTCATTTAATTATAAACTTAATCTAAATTCCTTTTGCAATCATAAATGTAGAAAATGGTTCTCCCCGATGCTACCTTTCCTATTGACGATTGGTTAGAAGGAGTGAAGCTCAATCTAGATGGATCAAACTTCTCGATATGGGTTGTGCGTCTCCACGTTCTCCTTAGCGAGAATAGCATGGTCGACTATATACTCGACGAGATGGATTTGGAGCAGCCATGTTTCTATGAGACCCCAGAACAGCGGGAGGACCGCTATTATCGTCGGGAGATGGCCCCCTTCATTTCAGTTACAATGCGTTTCAGAATGGTGGACGAGTTGTGGCCTGTCGTGGGTAATGTCGACCCTCGTACGGTAATGCTATAGCTTAGGACACATTTCGTGGAACAAGCACGCATATGGGAGCATGAGCTGATGGGAGACTTCCTCTCCATTAAGATGGAGGAGAACTCTTCGCTTGACAACTACTTGGAGCGCATGCATGATGCGTACATGAGGCCTGCATACTTCCTGGATAGCTGGATGACGGGCTCTTTTGCAAATGGCTTTGTGTTACAATCGATGCCACCAAGCTACCAAGCACTTTCCAAGATTTGCATTATGAGAGGCGATGCGGAAACACGGGATTTCCACGAATTCATATCACATTTTCAGAGATGTGATGGTTGAACCCGTTGTCACTGAGGTCATCTATGACAAAGGTATATATTTGATATACAATTTTATAACTGTTATAAGCTTGCAAACACATTTGCAGTGTTAAGTATATTTGACACTTCTTCTGTCTTACTGAAAACAGGTCCTTCTGCATAGAGATGCTTGCTGGAGAGGAGGTGACATTGCGTGTTGATCGCGAGCATGATGATGATGGACAACGACACTCTCTCTCAAACATTTATCACTTAGTTTATGTTTAGGATGATTATTGTAATCAAAATATTGTGAACTTCTTTAGTGTGTCTCACACTTTGTGAGATGGTTATTCATATCAGTTTGTAACAAACTATTGTTCCACTTTTATGAATGGTCTCTATTCGTGTTCATATCCTGTTTGATTATATGTGAATTATCCTTGTTTTTTGAAACTAATTTATAATACATGAACATTTGTAAAATATTGAAATGCCTTAAAATATCCAACTTAATGATATGTTCATTAATGAATGAAACCATTGTTTAAATTCAAAGTTATGTGATAATATGTGAAAGTCATTTGATTACTTATCACATATGAATCATGCCTAAGTTCAGAAAAATAACTTGAACACCATGTATTACACGAATACAAAGTGTTTGATGAATTGTTGAAAGTAAATACATATTCGATGTATTGTGTTTTAACAAAATGGTAATTATCATTATATGATTGTTTAAATGTGTAAAGAAGTTTACCAAAGGAAACATAAGTATGAAACTATTTGACATGATCAAAGTGTTTCATCAAACAAAGGTCATTAAAGATAAAAGAGAATCTAATTACTACGATTTGATCAATAGTAATGAAATTCGACTTTATAAGAATGGCATAAAGAGAATTGTGGAATGCAAAGAATTTTGAAACGTCAAAATGCAAAGCATCACAATGTGATATTAGATATCAAAGTGGGTGAATAGATGGCGCCAAATAAATCGTTGTAGTGTAGATGTAGAGACAATTAGTTAGAAATAGTTAGCACTCAATTATAATATATAGTGAACCATTTGAATTCATGAAAGCGGCTAAATATCTGGTATGGATCGTCGTAAAAGTTTTGGGGTTATTCGATATAACCAAAAAAGCGAATAAGTCCTTGTAGTGTATTCATTGGAAAACTTTGAATATGAAATCCATAGCTGAAGCCAAAAGAGAAGCAAAATTTCTATTGCTTGGATTTTGGTACATTCTCAAGAAAGTTCACATTCAGTGATATTTCTCGATTATGGAGCAAATGGAAGATAGTGAAAAACACGATGAGTATTCAAAACCCTGCATCCGAGTGTTGAGAAGCGCAATGGAAAACGCTCCTGAACGATTCTCTTCACAAAGGAAAGAATCAATGATAATGATCATTGTGTTTTCCCCACTAGTGTTTTTACTACATAAAGTAGGATTCAAAATGTAGCCCATATCTTGTATGGAGACATTTGTGAATCATTTGTCATGATTACCAGAATATGACATACCTACGAACTACTAAGGAAATAATGGTAAACTAGAATTATGAGAAATCCTAGAAGGAAAATTCCCTTGAGATTAGAAAGAAATTCATTGCTGAATCTTATAAAGTAAAGGAGTTACTTGAATTTTCCTAAATGACTGCAAAGCCATGTGGAAAAGGGGGTGAATGAAAAAAGCACAATTTGTCAAGTATTGGATGAATTCAAATGAATTTGATTCAAGTGTGCTGAATGTCTACTGGATTTAAAACTAGTAAAAGTACTAGTATCTCATAGTAAATCTCCAAGTTTGATATTTGATCAAATGATTTTGAAATCGTTCAAAAATAGTGAGTGGATATGCAATTTGCATGAAATTGAGTGGGAGCTATAAAAGTCTTCCTAAAACAATATGTGTAGGAACATATTTTGAGTGGGAGCTTATAGGAGTGATTCCTAAGTGTGTATACAACACATTAAGAATAAAAGCGCAAGTGCCGATAAATAATGATTTATAAGAGGTAGAAGTTGATAATAAGTGTATTATGATATTATGTAGTATTCCTTAAGGGATTCTAGAAAGGGGTTTTAAAATAGAAGTTAATTAAGGAACGGGTCCTTAATAACTCAAGTTAGGAATAGTATTAAGTTTAACATCAATGGTTGAAAGAAAGAAAAATGATGATCATCATCCACTATGTTGAGACATAGGTTCTATCTTAGAAAAACCATGATGATAACTTAACATAATATATGATCCAATAAGGAACGTTTAAAAAGTGATTAAGTCAAATCACGGTACGTTGAGCTAAGTTTGTCCATAGTGTCTAATAGAGAACTGCAGACATCTTTTCCAAATCCATAAAGGATGGCATATCTTAAAGCATAAAGATTTATGTTATAAGGGAATATGTTGGAAACTCCTGAAAATAACGACTAAAGTCAAGTAGGAAGTGAGGTTAACAAAACATTGAAAGTTGCATAGAGTGCACTCGTGTTTCGATGAATACATTTATAATAATAGATAAGGGTACCATCTAAAGTGTTGCATAATGTTATGGAGGGGCTAGTTCGCTTTTAACATAGAATGCTGTGTCCCAGGGCACAATGCCCATGAGAAAGCCCTTGATGTTGATCTAAAGTCATTGTAGGCTCCTAGAATCCGGCCTCGTTCTGCTGCCATAGCGACGATGCATACACAAAGATGTTATCATGTGATGATAAATTATTAATGTCAAATAAGGTGACATTAGTAATTTGCAAAGGATTTGGGACTGTAAAGTACAGGCCCAAGACACAACCTCTTCCATGAGCAAGCATGATAAGGGTATCGGATATATGGTGCCAATGATTAAGAACAAATGCAGCTAGTTTATTTGTACTCTAGTGCAAGTGGCAGACTCTTGGAAATATGCCCTAGAGACAAATAATAATAAGGATTATTATCATATTTCATAAAGTTTATTATTAAGTTTTATATCATGCTATAACTGTATAGAGAGGAAACATCAATACACATGTGATATATAAACAACCAGGGGTTCCCAGTGAAACTCTAGTCACTGGTTCATTGGTAAACAGATGATCGAGGTTTCCTGATCATGTGGCATTTATGCCAGTTGGAAATGGAGTCAACTCATTCTAAGAATGAGATGATGAACCAATACCCAACCTAAACATCGTGACCCGATCATGTCATGAAGTTCAAGTTACGATGATAAGAATGGATCCTCGTAGACTATTCCTTAGAACATGAGGCTATATCAATCACTATCTCCCGAGAATGCTTAGATAGCATTAAACGTCACTTGGTAATACAGTGACAATAAAGGTGTGTTCAGGTATTCGGAGGAACTGTAGAGGAATATATGCCAAGAGCAGGATTTGTCCGTCCACATGACGGAAAGATACTCAAGGGCCCACTCGGAGAAGTTATATCCAATAGCTGCACAACGTGTGATTTGATCACAGGGATATCACTTGTCGGAACGAGTCTAGCATTGTTCGGTAACGAGATTGAACAATACATGGTGATGTCATTGATCAGATCTCAGGCAATGCCAGTATCGAGAGACAAAGGGAATAAGACACGATAGTCCCGATTCAAACGACAAAAGATCTTCCTGGAATGCGCAGGGGTCACATGGCCATCCAGATCCCTCTGTCGATCATTGGTTTGGGAGTGTCCCGAACATGTCTGGAGTGTTCCCGAATGGTGGGGTATCACGCTTAAGGGCTTGATGATGCTTAGAGAGTGTTTATAGGATCTGTAGAATCGCCAAAGAAGAGTAGAGAGGAAACCAGAAGGGTTTCGGTAAGTCCGGAGGATGTCCGGAGTGGAGGTGGAAGGTGTTCCATAGCCACAGAGATTGAATAATATGTGAATGAATGTTACATATTGATTTAATCATTTATTCATAATTATTTAATAAAAGAGAAAATCAATTAAATGGTCAAATGGCTTAATGGTCCAATTCCGGAGGGAAAGGGGCCCATGAGGGAAAGGCAAGAGGGGAGAAGGGGCAAGGGGGTGGCCGACTGCCCCCCCCCCCCCCCCCCCCCGCGCACGCAGGGCCCACTAGGGCTGGCCAACGACGCCCCCTCTCCCTCTCCTTTAGTCCCACCCCCGGGACATTGAGGGAGGTAGTACCTCCCCTCCCCCTATATGTAGTGGGGGTATTTGGCTAGATAAATACACATAATATTCAATAAAGGTTTCCTCACTTTTGGGGAGACCTCCAATTGATATTCTCTCTCTCTCTCTCTCCCGTGACCATGGTCCCAAGTGTGGACTGCGCGAATGAGAGAGATCTTCACCGCGGAGCGTCGTCGCGCTGCGGGATTTGGATCCAGGAGCTCTACTTCCGCAACTACTGCTGGATCGGGGAAGCGGGAGTCATCGTCAGGCACCGGACGTGTGTAACTCCCCGAGAGGTGTCACACTTGAGGCACTCAAGTCGTTGGAGCCATAGGAGCACAAGGACTTCATCACGACCTTGAGGTCGGCTTCGGCTCGTCTACAACAACCACGCTCTCCTGAGAGTTGACAATGCTTTTCAGTCTTCAAGGGTAAGTTCGCAAAAAGCCCCTCTCGTTACTGCATTACTAATAGATAGGTCTTGGCAACATCAGGGGTTCAGGGGCGTAGGGTAAATTTTTATTGTTTTCATACGCGGAACCCCTACAAATACTTGGTGTCAATATGTTTGGCAGAACCACTTGACTTGTTGTTACTCGAGTAGATCACTACGGGTTGATTATCACAGAAAAGAATGAGTGGCTCAGATATACTAGCAATCACCCTTAAACCCGGGATAAAGTTCTTCAGCCATACTGCCTGCCTAGTTGCCTCATAACATGCCACAAACTCTGCCTACATTGTTGACGATGTAGTAACACTTTTCTTGGTGCTTTTCCAAGAAATAGCTCCTTTTGCTAGGGTGAATATATATCCTGATGTGGATTTCTTAGTGTGAACACACCCTGCAAAATCAGCATCTAAATAACCCACTACCTCGAGGTTATCAATTCTCTTATATGTGAGCATGAGACCTTTAGTGCCTTGCAAATAACGCAAGGCTTACTTAGTAGCCTTCCAGTGATACAACCATGGATTAGACTAATATCTACCAAGCATCCCGGTTGCTAATCAGGGTGAGTGCACACTTGTGCATACATCATACTTCCAATAATTGAAGCATAAGGAACTGACTTTATCTGTCCAGATTCACAATCATTACTTGGGAACTAGAAAGTCCCAAACTTATCGCTCTTGACAATAGGAGCAGGTGAGGCTGAGCACTTATGCCTATTATCCTTTTTGAGTACCTTCTCAATATACACTCTTTGTGATAGCCCCAAGATTCCTATAGATCTATCTCAGTGAATTTTAATGCCTAAGTCATAAGCGGCTTCACCGAGATCTTTCATATAAAACTTTAAAGAGAGAAACATTTTAGTTTCTAACAACATATTCTTATTGCTACTGGCTAAGAGTATGTCATCAACATACAGTATCAAGAAGAAAAAGTTGCTCCCCTTGAACTTCACATAAATGCAGTTGTCCATTTCATTTTGTTTGAAACCAAAATTCTTTAAGACTTGATCAAACTTGAAGTACCGTTGCCTTGAGGCTTGATTTAATCTAGAAATGGATTTTTTCCTTTTCTTCCATAACGAAACCTTCTGATGGAGCCATGTAAACATCCTCATGTAAATCACCATTCAGAAATGTCATTTTGACATCCATCTAATGCAACTCCAGATCATAATGATCCACGAGTGCCATAATAATTCTGAATGAGTCCTTATAAGAGACGGGTGAAAAAATCTCATTATAATCAATACCTTCTCTTTGAGTGAAGTCCTTAGCCACAAGACTTGCTTTGAACCTTTCGATATCACCTTTGGAGTCATGTTTGGTCTTATAGACCCATCTACTGCCCACAGTTTTGGCTCCATCAGGAATTTATACCAAGTCACATACACCACTAATGCTCATGGACTTCATTTCATCTTTCATAGCATCAAGCCATTCTGATGAATGATCATTTTGTATGGCTTCCTTAAATGATGCAGGATCATCATCCAATATTGACTCATTCAGATCATCACTCGTATAAGTGACATAATCATCAGGAATATTGGACTTCCTAGCTCACTTTGACCTTCTGAGAGGTTCATTATTTCGTATATCAACCACAACTTCAAGCTACTGAGCATATTCCATAGAAGTATCATTAGGTATGGACTCTGAAGGAGTTACAGGTATCTCAGCAGGTGTAGCATTAGCAGTCCTCTTAACTAGAGGTGTAACCTCAACACGAACAGGAAACATTGGCTCTTGGATCATAGGTATCAGGACATATTTCCCCTTCTACTCCAAGGCTATTTCCCTAGGAGTCATGCTCCCCCTCATCATACCACTTTTCCAAGAATAGAGCATGTCTTGTTTCAACAAACTTAGTGAATTGCCTTGGACAATAGAAACGATATGACTTAGATTTGTCAAGATAACTAATGAAATGGCAGCTGACTGTCTTGGGGTATAACTTTCCCATAATTGTTTGAAAAATCTTGCCTCGACAGGGAAGCCCCACGCATGCAAGTAACTCAGGGTTGGTTTTCTCCCAGTCCATAATTCATACAGTGTTTTCGACACCAATTTACTAGGAACCTTATTAAGAATATGGGCAACTATCTTTAGAGCTTCTATCCATAAACCAAGTGTCAAAGTGGAGTGACTTAACATACTTTGTACCATGTCCATAAGGGTATGATTCCGCCTTTCAGTGACTCCATTTTGCTGAGGTTCGCCTGATGTTGGATACTGGGCTACAATACGATTTTCTTATAGGAACTTAGCAAAATGTCTAGGAATTTGGCCATAAGAATTGTGGCTTCTGCAGTACTCACCACCACGATCAGACCTTACAATTTTTATCTTTTGACTAGCTTAATTCTCAACTTCATCTTTAAATGTTTTGAAGTTCTAATGCCTCATATGTTTCTTTGATAGGATAGATGTATCCATAGCGGGAGAAGTCATTGGTGAATGTTATGAAGGAAACAAAACCATCCACTGAGTTCACATTAAACGGACCACATATATCCATGTGAACAATTTCTAAAACTCGTGTGCTTTAGTTTGAACATTTCTTGATTCTCTTAGCATATTTCCCTTTGATGCAATCAATAAAATGATCCAGTTCGGCATCTGAGAAATCCAAAGGATGAAGACTTTGTCCTTAATGAGAAGCTTGATTCCCCCCTCGAAATATGGCCCAGGCGATAGTGCCATAATTTTGAAGAAGTATCATCATTATCATTCTTACGCTTGGTACTAACATTCACACCAGAAGAGGAATCAACTTCATTTATGGAATCACTTAGGGAAACAAGATAAAGTTTGTCTTGGAGGAAGGCAAGACCAACATTATTATTTTCAAACATAATTATACATTTGTTGTTCCCAAAGTCATAGTGAAACCCATCATCATCTAATCATGAGACGGACACAAGGTTTTGTCTCATAGAGGTTACATAAAGTACATTACCAAAACGAAGCATAAAGCCGCTATAGAGTGTAAGTGTGAACTCTCCAATAGCCTCTGCCTCAGCATCAACGCCATTAGCAACTCTAATGGTTCTTTCCCCTCTTCTTAGGATCCTCTTCATATTGAATCCCTGTAGGGAACTTGTAACATGAATTGTTGCACCTGAGTTAACCCACCATGTATTGGTGGAATAATTAACATAAAGGGATTCATCAATAAAGGTTATAACATTAGTACCTTTCTTATTGAGCCATTTCATGAACCCAATACAATCCCTCTGAATGTGTCCATTTTTTCCACAAAAGCGACATCATTAGGATCTTTACCGTCAGCATTAGGGAGTCCATTAGGGATATTATAACCAGGACAAAAAGGAGATATCTCATGACCTCAGCTAATTTCACCATCTGATCGCCATTTGTTCATTCTTGGCCGTTAGATCTTCTTTAGTTCCTGCACTGCCCAGCTGTCCCTAGAGGATGCTCCTCTAGACATCAAAATGGCCTGATCTCGTGAATCGGGCCCTAAAAGCCCAATTTGGTCGACGCCGGCCTAGAAAAAACATGCGACAAGAGCGAGCAAGGATGACCCAATCGATGTAGCTGGCGGAATCGAGCAACCGATGGGTGACGTCCGGCCTTGTCGACCGATGTGGAGCACCATCCATGGTGATTCTTTTGCCGACGGGAGATGCGAAGGGGCTCTTCACTTAGGCATCACGGGCGAAGCTGATCCACCGATATTTCAAGAGAGTAGTAAAGCATTTGTTACTCATAGCCATTAATCACAGCTGAGTGCTCCATTAGAAGGAGGTGGATGGTGGAGGTACGTTACCCTCTCTAGCTGCCTACACCTTGTGTGCATATATGTGATCTGTTGTGTACTCCGTATTTTCCCCTTACTCCGGCAACATCACTAGCGGCTGATATGTTTCTGGGCTTGCTTGTCCTACTGTGTTTTATAGATGCTAGGCCTGACAGCCCCCTTTGATCAAATTGAGTTTATTTTGTGAGGTGTTCTTCGAATCGATGATGCTTTATTGAGTTTCAATTTATTCAGGTGCTACAATCGAAGGGTTCAGACTCATCCTGGTGATCTGGTCCAGTTCTTCATGTAATTCCTAGAGGTGTTTATAGGTTCCGAAATTCATCACCTGGCAATTTGCAATGTCTAATAGAAAGGTTAGTTTCTTTGATGAAATATCCCATCTTCCTAAATATATGTTCATCATTCTTACCATGGTACTGGTAGTTAGTTCTTGTGGCTATCAAAAGAGGGCATCGAGATGCATGATGAAGTATCAACAAGATATGAGACTCCAACCAGGAACATGTAAGGTAACACAGAACAATATCTATTTGTTCATAAAAAAATATGTCGTTTTTTATCTTTTCTTGGTTCCGATTCTTTTTGGAAAAGGTTCCCGGACCAAGATCAATGTTATTAAGTGGTTCAACATCAGAACTAAAGCTAATTACGTCCACTCAGATTATGAGTTGACCTGTTGAAAAAGGTACAAACTATTAACTTCAGCCCATCCTTTTTCAGCACGAGTTTGTGTTATTTAACTGATTTGTCGACTTACTTGCTTCCAATACGAAATGCAACAACGGGCTTGGTGGCGGTGGGTTGGGATGGGGTAATTACTGTTCCACGGTGCTGCAGCTGATGGCTCTCTTGGCAATTTCCTCTACTACCTTATCTACAAAGAGGGTATGGGAGCCTTTTTATACTAGATGTGGTTCACCAGTTTATTTGGTGACTGATCTGAAGTGTCACAAGGAAAATCATTCCACGCTCAAGATCTTAGACATGTCTTTTAGTTTATATTACTTGTGTGCCTATGATGTGTATTTCATGCCACTGCCTTGTGTATGATTGGTATCATACTACTTATTGTATTTTAGAGAGTAGAGCAAAAAGAACAAAAGTAATATATCATGATCACTACTAGGAAAACGATTATAGGTAGATTTTAATTCTATGGCGCATATATGAAAAATGCTCCACTAAAATTAATTTTGTGGCGCATATAGCAAATGCTTCATAGAATTCCTGCAATTATGTGGCGCATATAGCTATATGCGCCACAGAAAGTGAGAATTCTATGGCACATATAGCCATATGCGCCACAGAATTCCTGTGGGCCCATGTGGGCCTGACCCCAGCACATGGGCAGGCCAGAATTCTGTGGCGCATATGGCTATATGCGCCACAGAATGTCATCTGCCCACCAGGAAGCACCTCGGGAGGCTCGCTGGATTTGGTCACCACGAGGGCTACCGCGCACTCCACGTCGGCATCGAACTCGAACGCGCCGACTTTGATAGGGCAAAGCGAGTCGCGCTACAACACATATAGTTGGTCGGCCCCTAGGTGGATGAGCACAAAACCTTAATCGAGCAGAAGATCGCCAACCTGGGCAAGCCGAGGAAGAAGGGAGACGTAACTAGAGAGCACAACGCCAGCTTCACAGGGTGGTTCAAGAAAAGGCTACTGGAAAGTCCCATGCTGACGTCTTATACTGAAGATCAGAAACTCATATTCTCACTCTCACAGGGCTCCCGGTGCAACATTAGGACCTATCAGACGTACGACATCAACGGCTACAGATTCTACACCGAGGAGAAGGACAAGAATAGCGAATACCAAAACTCAGGAGTAACTATGCTATCATACGCCGATGACGAGACTGATGTCAAGGAAAGATTTTACGGAAGGATCGAGGAGATATGGGAACTCGACTACTGCGGAATGACGGTGCCGATGTTTCGTGTCAGATGGGCCAAGAGCGTCGAAAAAGATGGCCGGTTTTTCACCACCATGGTTATACCCGATGCCAAATCGAAGAACGCCTCCATGAAAAATGAGCCATGGGTGCTCGCTAGCCAAGTTGACCAATGCTTCTTCATTACCGACCCGGCAAAGCCAAGCCGTGTTGTCGTGAGGAGGGGCAAGAGGAGCATCATCGGAATGGAAGGACCCGCCAACAAGCAAGACATTGAAAAGAACGGCGATCCCAAGATCGAAGAGGAATTCGACAAGTACTTCGACAAGCCTACTACTTATGCTAAAGTAAGAAGGAAGACCACCCTACCGGCTAAAGGTTGCCCGTACACGAGAAGAAATCTCAAGGTGGCCGGCCTAAAGTATTCTACGGCGAAGAAGAAGGGCAAGAAAGTTGTTGTGAAGAGACACTAGCTACCTCGGAGCCGACTTAGCGGTTCTTGACGCCTTTTTTGTACTAATTAATGCACATGTGTGCTCGCGCGCCTGCATATATGTACTACTTTGACAAACTAATGTATGCGGATATTGATGTGGGTGTGACACAAGCATATAATATAATATTGAGACAAATATATTAATTCTTGTTTTTAATAGGCAAATATATTAGTTCTTGCTTTTAATATATTATTACCATCCTTAAAATATTTTTTAAAAAGTCAAAAAAAAGATGTGGTAGCCAGCAATCGAACCTGGCCACCCCAGGTTCAGAACAGAGGAGCAAGCATTGAACTAGTGTGGTAAGCAATTCTTTCTATCAAACAACAGCGCAACGCGCCTTTTGTACCATCTTCAACAATTCTGTTGCACATATCTGAACAGATGCGCCACAGAATTCTTTGACTTAACGTTTTGATGAGGCCTCAATCTCACTGTCCCTTTTTCCCCAAATCGCTAAGTCAAATCGCCAGAACCCTAGCACGCCTCCGCTCTCGCCGCCGTGCCGCGCCCGCCTTGCCTCGCCGCCATACCCACCGTGGCCTCGCAGAGCACCAGGAGGAGGAGGCTTCGTCGTCCAGGAGGAGGAGGAGGCTCTGTCGTCCAGGAGGAGGAGGCTTTGAGGTGCTGGAGGCTAGCGGCGCCGCCATCGCGTGTTTCCTTCATCCCTCGCTCTCGCGTCCCCTTCAACTGTTAAGTTGTTCCCTGCCTCATCTCTCTCTCCCGCCGTGCCCCTATGTGGATTTGAAATTTCCTGTGGCGGTGGATTCCTGCACTACGAATCAATGTCCGATGAATCGGTGCAAATCACCTTGCAGTTTCGCCTGATGACCTGCGTATCCTTCCTGGCTAGTATATGCATGATCTTCTGTGCTACTATGTGCGTTTGTTTGAGTGGTAGAACCAACACATGGTAAAATAAATAACAGGGGTTTAGTTGTGAAGGTATTAGGTTTAAATTATAAACTAAAACAGCCAAAGTAGAACCTAAAATACATATCGAATTCGACTGTTTGTAGCAGGGTGCATGTGAGCAACTCCCTCCTTTCCAAAATATATAGGTCATATCTGTTTTGTATTTATAGTCAATTTTATTTGCGTCTGGCCAAGATTATAATAAAAAAATCAATGTCTATAATACTAATAATTACACTGCATACTTATACTGATATTGATTAGGTATTGTAGATGCTGATATATTTTTCTGCAGACTTAAGACAAAAACTGATACTATGACTTAGATTTTGAAAAATATAGAGTAGTTATTTGGTATATCCACTTTCCTATGGATCCACATGTGTTGTAGGAAAACTGCATTTCAACACCACACTACAACGTACCTCTATTTGAAAATAAATGACGTCCTAGCACAACTGTACACAAATGCATCTAATGGTATCAAGTGTCAATATGTGGAGATATATATACGTATATCTTTGTGAGGAGATATGTTAAAATATTGTGACTAGTTAAAACGAAATAATCATCATTAGGTTTTTTGTTGGAATCATGTAGAAATTGCACCTCTCGAAGACTATCATATCTCGTTTGTTATGGCCAGAAGATCATGCATATACTAGTCAGAAGTTGTCGAATGTGTTGAATGGTCCCCAGATTTCCTTCTCATGCAAGTCAATAAACCATTTCAGCCTGAATACTTTAAGAGACAAAATGCAGGGACGGTTTCGGTTCATTTTCTAATGGATCATACCTGGTCTAGATGATACTCACTTATTGTTGTCTACAATAATAGTTTAGTCCAAATCCTTTGGCCATGCAGTTTCTTTATAATGTGTTGAGATGGTCAAGCTTAATTCTTATACTCCTACTATACTGAGGGAGCTGGAATAAATTATGGCATTGTTTGGTTATATTTTGTCAATATAGTATTAGAGCTGGGCAGCTGGCAGTGTACATAAAACATAGTGGTTGATAGATAATGCATTGGTAGTAGGTAATGGAGACACTTGCACTGAATCTAGTAGTGGCATGAACGCTCTTGATGTTACAAACATATCCTACTACTTAGATAAATTAAATTACTCACTTGTGATGAAAACATAGAACAGACTCTAATGTCAATTATTATTGGAAATTTCTGTGACACCGACTTGCCAGAATGTGATTACTTTCGGTGAAGAAATTTCTGCAGGTGAAAACGATGCTGATGGCGCTTCTATACTGTATACTTCCATGCTCATGAAGTTTCTTATTCTTTTTCTTAAATGAAATTCATGGAAGTACGTAGCAGCACAACGACGTGCATCCTCACTTCGCGATAGACGAGGTTCTAAATATTATGCATATTTGACCAACGACCATACGTAGCTGTGAAGCATAATTTGTGCTTTTTGTATGTAAAATGTTTGCAGAGAAATCACCCGAGCTGCCCATTTCTCCCGAAATGTTGATTTCGATCCATTTCGGTCGAGAAATGGGGCTCCTATGTCAAAAAATTAGCGAAGGTCATGCCGAATTTTTGGTCGACACTTAGTAATTTTTTGACATATGAGCCCCATTTCTCGACCGAAGTGGAAGTGAATTGACACTTTGGGAGAAATGGGCAGCTCATTTTAAATATTGTCAACACTAATTAATACTAACTTCCTTAGTTTAATTTGTTTAGAAGTGTGCAAACATGTCGGCCGCCACACTTCTAAGGCCGCCATGAGCGTCGAAGACCAAGCCAGAGCGGCGAACCTCACTTTCTGGGAGGCGGCGGAGTCTCAGCATTATGAGGGGGCGAAGTCTCAGCATGAGGACGTGGCAGCTACCGCGGGCCACGATGGGGATGATGAGCAAGAGGGGGACGAGGACTACCGGATAGATGAAGCCGAGGAGGAGGATGTGACCACCTCCGATGGTGGAGGCCGCACGACCGATGGCAGAGGCCGCACGACCGATGGCGGGGACCACACGGATGGCGGTAGCAACAACCCATCCGTTAAGAAGAATAAGAAGCCGAGGAAGGATCGAAAGCCGCAAAAGCTCGCCGACACCACCGACGAGATCACTCTGGTCTCGAAAAGTGGCCTTCCGTTGGAGCCTCCGGATGTTGTCGCCGGGTACGGCATGCAACTCGGGTGCATCATCCGGGAAAGCATGTCGATCAACAAGAAGCACCTGAGAAGTGAAGCGAATGAGCGGTTGGTGGCGAACTGCCTTAAGAAGCTTCACCGATGGTACAAGTTCCCAGCCCCGTACACCGACAAACTGGAAAAATTCAATAAGGTGAACAGGTTAGCCATCACGAAGATGGCCAATGCCTTGAGCAGCTGGAGAACCCGGGTGAAGAACAAGATCGTGAAAAAAGAAAGCTGGGAGAAGATCAAGAAGGATGAGCCCATGATCGACAAACACGAGTTCAAGATATTCAAGGCGGAGATGGAGACTGACGAAGCGAAGGCATGGACGGAGTGGGGTCGGGAAATGCGGGAACAGAACATAGGTAACCACCGATGTGGAAGCGGCAGTTACAGGGGAAAGAAGGCCATATGGTCAAGGGAGGTCGCCGAGGTTGAGCATCTCGGGAAAGAAAATCCGTTTTTAAAAATCACGGACGAGCAGACCCGAAACTTTGTCCGGGCCCACTACTATCTGGACAAGGATTCCAAGGAATTCATCACCGACGATGACGATGTGAGGAAGTTTGAGAATAAGCTGGTAAGGAATTTACTCGCGGTCCTTTTGCTTTCATTTTGAATAATGAAGGCAAGTTCCTAAATGGGTTCACCTTTCCTTATCTGCAGGACGCTGAAATCAAGGCTGCGCGCGAGGCGCCAGACTCGTCGTCCCAGGGCTCGACGGAGCCGTGGGACACGATTTTCAATAGGGCGACCAACACCTTCAAGGGGAGGCCGCAGTCCAAGCCGCCCACGTCATTCGGCCGTATCTTTGGCTTTGGTACAAGCACAAAGTTCCGCGAGTACTACAACGAGGAAGCCAAGAAGAGAAAGGAGAGGCAGACCCAGTCGGCGGCTCAGGATCAAGCCGAGAAGGAAGAGCTGAAGTGGAAGATCGCGCATCTAGAGGCCAGTAAGGTGGACCAGGACGAGGTGAACGTGATAGTGCAGTAGAAGATCCTCGAGATGCTACCCCCTCGGCTGATAGAGGGGATAGCAAAATGGAATGCGGACGGTCAGGTGGGGCCGATACAAGTGCCCAGCGCCGGCGGCAGCACCTCGATCCACCAAGTGTCGCCAGACATGGTTATCCCGCCGCCCTCCATCCCCGCGGTGCAGCCAATGGAGTTGGATGCGCTGGAGCTGCCCCTCCTGCCGAGACTACCAAGGCGCAGCAGCCGGCGGTGGCGGTGCTTCCTAATGCACCCGAGCCAGAGAAGAAGAAGCATCAGCCACCGGCCGCCCGTGTCTCAACATTAGCCGAGCTCGGCGCCCTCACCAAGGTAAAATAAGTAGTTAGTCAGTGTGCTCTACTCAATGCCTTTGATTGGCTGCCATCTCATGATGCATATCGGTATGCCTCAGGAAACTCCGTGCGTGCTCCTGCACAAGGTGCCCGGCGGTGAGTTGAAGGATGTTGCCACGGGCAAGCTAATACAATCGGCGAACCGCAAGATGCACTGCAAGCACATGGACAATGTCGTGATGCGCGTCGAGTTGGGTCAGGTGTTGGGGGGGTGCGAAGACATGGACCCTCCCATGCAACCTCCGGGAGCCGACGAGCACCTGACCCTGGAAGGTTGCCATGGCTATCCCATGATTTGGCCAAAGACCCAGATTTGTATTGGGTTTCGCTCCACCGGTGCCACCTCGGTCGTCCGGCCACCAAGGACGAAGCCTCCTGCTGCACCGGTCGTCATCCCCGCCACCACAAGCCGTCACCAGAGACTCTTGGGAGCGTCTGCACCGGCGCCACAAGCAGCCAAGGGCGTGGTTGCTCCTCGACCGCCATCGCCTCCTCCTAAAGGCAAGGCCGTGGCTCCGCAACTGCCATCGCCACCACCCCAAGATGACGTGGACATGGCGGCCTTCGATGCCAACATCAAGGTGGATGACGATGATGCACCGGTCGACGTCAATGCCTTCGTCAACACTGGCGCCAGCAAAGGACCGTTCATGCCTCCTCTCGTTGAAGAACCATCATTTCACGATCAAGCTAGCCATCCCAAGACGTGCCTGGTCTTCCGTGGGTTTTCTCAGGAGACGCCTCCAGTCGCCGAGACACAACCTCCATCGGCCGGAATCGTTTTCAGCCCTGACACACTCCACAGGACGGTCGGTGACGGGATAGCATCGCCAGTGGAGGACACTGCTGATGCGAAGAGGAAGAGGGTGAGGAAGAGGCCAAACAAGAACAAGGACAAGGCTGCGAGCCATCCCGCTCTGATCCGTTACTGGGACGACATTGTACCACCCCGCGAGGATGGCTTGACCAGAGTGCACGAAGCAGGTCAGCCCATACTGCCTCCGGAACTGCGCCGCTTGGCTTCAGGAGCTATGATGACTTTGCATGAAGGTATCCTGACACTGGAGGGCCTCCTTCTCATGGAGAAGGACCCGAGTTACCCGGTGTTCACCGCCAAGGTGCCGGAGGACGTGGGCTTCATCACCGATGCCCCCGCGGATGTGTTCTTCATAGCCTACGAGGACATCTTCAAGCTGTTCCACTCGAGACGGCTGGACTATAACTTGGTCCGCCTATTCACGCTCAATATGCGATGAAGGTCAAGGGAGAGGACACCCCGTTCGTCGCGATAGCGGATCCCTACTACATGCGGGATAGCCAGCTGGAAGAAGGAACAAGGACCCGGGCCTAGGCAAAGTCCTACCTTCAGAAGCCATTGATGGACATCAAGAGGAAGGACAACATCCTTGTGCCTTTCTTTCCCGAGTAAGTGTACACATCCTCCTACCGTCGTCATAACACACAAGTATTTCTTTCCATTGCTCTTTTCCAACATCCCATTCCACATTGTGTGTTGCGCAGAGACAAGTACTGCACGCTCATCGTCCTCTCCACGAGGTATTCGCTTGCCACCTACTTCGACTCAGGGAGTGCGAGGAGGAAGAACTACGCCAGATTAAGGAGCGTTCTGGATGATGCTATCGAGGGCTATGCCAAATAGGGAGGCCCCTTCAACTATAAGGGGGAGGCTTATAGGGACGATGGCCGACAAAAGTTCAAGCACGTGTTCGAGTTCCCCTGCGTCAAGCAGCCGTCTGACAGCGTGAAGGAGGCCTTCTACGTTTGCCATCACCTCAAAGGGTTTGTCCGGGATTGTGAGATGCTAACGCTGCCATCTTCTCTCCAAGGATGGGCCCAAAAGTTGCATGGGATCAGTGACCCCGATCTCAGGGAAGACTTCCATGATACGCAGGTGAAGTTGTCACATATCATCATGGAACAGGTCAACACACGTGGTGGGCTCTTACACCAGCCCAGGCCATTCACCAAGAGGGAGATCGAAGCCCGCCTCAAGGCGCAGGGTGACTTCAGGACATGGACGACGAAAGACATGTACAAGCCGTTCCCTGCGCCCTGCGAGGAGAAGGCTACTTGACCGAGAGAGCATGTGCATCGGTGGACATGTAGTGTGTGTGTCGAAAAACTTAACTTGCCTAGCTTGAAACCGTCGTTGTTATTGTGTCAGACATGTTGTCATGTTTCTTTCATTGTCATCGACGCGTTGTTTTAAGTTTATGAATGCCTTGCTCTAATATTTGTCAACATATATATTTGCATGATGTACTAATATGCCTTGTCAATAGAGATGCCGATGTACGTTGTGTACAAGGGTCGGGTTCCAGGTGTCTACGAGGAGTGGGTGGACTGCCACCAACAAGTGGACAAGTTCAGCGGCAACAACTACAAGGGATACGCGACTAGAGAGGAGGCGGTGGCCAAGTGGAGGAGACACGTGTGGAAGAAGAACCGGACGAAGATCTTGGTGCCGCTCCTCCTCACCGGCATCGCGGTTACGGTGTACTACATTCTGTCCTAAGGTAGGCGGTGACAACATCGCGCGGTTGTAAGTTATGTGAGTGAGATGAACACTTGTGAAATATATTTGTACACTTATTCGGTTCTAAGTGATGTGATTGATGAAAACTTGTGAACATTCATTCTTGTTGATGTATTATATGTGAACTGGAACATTTGTACTGCTGTGTGCAGCTTTTCTGTGAATTTCTGTTAATTTTTGTGTATTTCCTGTAATATACCTGTTATATACCTGTATTTGTACCCGATTCTGAAAATTTCGAAATTCTGAAAAAAAAGGATTATGTGGAGCATATGGCCATATGCGCCACAGAATTTTGAGAATTCTGTGGCGCATATGCATATGCGCCACAGAAATATAATTTTACTGGCGACAATTTAGTGGCGACCACTAGATGCGCCATAGAAATTTTTTTTGGTGCGCCACTGATAACGTTTTTCCTAGTAGTGGATGTAGTGGGGACAGATGCCTCAACATCATGTTCTCTGTCCAGGATTTCTGTGATATGTTCTTTGTCCAGGATTTCTGTGATCTATGTATTTCTATTTATCTTTGTTTCAAATCGGTTGGGCACCAACAACATAATCTGCATAAAGGGTAAAAAATAGAACTTATTGTTAATCCGTTGACATGTCTATTGCAATTCAGTTGGTTCTATAAACGTATTCATACCTTCATTTATTTACTAATTCTATAGTCAGTTGTTGACAACTAGCCCAACAGAAGTATGCTAAATTTCATATCAATTAGCATTTCAGCATCCACTTAGAAAATATAATATGCATATTATGTCTTTCAATAAATCAATATTCTTGTGTCAAAATAGATGGGCGCGGCAACGTGCGCCACCAATGATCTAGTTTGCATTATGATCTCTCTTAGGATTCATTTGATGAAAGAACTTAGAAGATTCCCGTTATCTTTAAACTGGGTCAGCTTAGGCTTCATAAAATTTTGATTTTTCTTCTTCTGAGAGTGTTTGAACTGATTGACATGGTAAACACATCCAGCCTTAAGCCTTTCCTCCTCTTGAACACACCTAGCCATCATTTAATCCATGCCCCATGTAGAATCCATCGCATTGTAATTCATGGTGAATGGAAATAACTTTGTGGGCAAGGATGACATAATAAAATGGACAAGAAAGCCTTCAGAGATTTCCATTTCCATTGTCTTAAGTTTAGTGGACATGTTAATCTTCCTAGTGATATGCTCTCGCAGACTCCTAGTTGGATCATACTTTTCATCAATAAGCCTTCTAATGAGACTTGTTGCATAAATTTTGGATGATCCCTTAAACCGGTCCTCAATCTTTCCAAGGTAACCCTTGGCAGTATGAGAGTCTGGAACAGCTGAAAGGGCATTTCCTATCCTAAGTTGTTTTGATGTTTGATGATAACACATGTGTCGGACTAATCGTTTTCCAAGTGTGTCTCTAGTTTTCATGTTGGAGAGGACATTCATTTTCCCCTCTAAAAGGTCCATAGCAAGACATACTTTTTCCTAGGGCTTTTGCTTGAGTCGTAGGAACACCGTACACTAGTGGAGAATTGCTTATCACTGGAGCATATTTTTTGCTATCAATGGCACATATGGAATGCGCCACTAGTGTTGCGCCACTGATAATTAGGTATCAATGGCGCATATCAAATATGCGCCATTGATAGTGCGAAAACCAGTGGCGCATATACAATCTGCGTCATTGATGTTTTACCAGTGGAGCATATTTAGAAATGCGCCACTGATATTATATGCACCACTGGATGTATATATGATGCGCCACTGATGATTCGTATAGGTATACAGAATACAGGGCTCTCATGTATTTATACAGGTACATATACATGTATTTATACAGGTACACAACAGTATAGAAACAGATATAATGGTACAAATAGAATTATACATCATCACATCAATTAGAACTCGACATAGTGACAAGTGCCCGAATATTATACAAGTCTAGAACAAGTTGATCTCATCTTCTCATACATTACACGTTACAACAAGTTGATCATCATCATTAGCCAAGTCCTAAACTACTAAAGGACCGAGTATAGTACAACCGCAATGGCGGTGATGAGCAAGACGGGGAGCATGGTCATCAAGGTATTCATCTGGTTCCTGTCTCTCTGCTCTCCAAGGAGGTGGTTCCTCCACCTAGATTCCACCTGCTCTCTCGTCGGGTACCCTTTGTATCTATTGCCACTGAACTTGTTCACTTGCTTGTGATAATCCTCCCACTCGTCGCAGACTCCTGGGACCCTCCCTCTGAACACCAAGTAGCACAGCATCTCTATACACAAGGCATATAAGTACTATATCATGCAACAGAAAGAATTAAAAGGTTCACATGCATCTCCACAGAAAAGAAGGATTCGAGCTAAGGCAAGCTATTAAGTTTCATACATATGGTAATAAGTAAACGAAGTCCAACAATGATGGTTTCGAGCTAAGGAAAGTTAAAGTTTATGACACACACACACACACACGAGATACACAAACCGGCTGAGCGCTAGCTAGCTACGAACACTACATCATTAAGACTTTGTTTTACACGGCACCAGGAACGGTTTGTAGCCGTATTTCGTTGTCCATGTCCTACGGTCACCCTGCACCATGAGCCGTGCTTCGATCTCGCGCTTATAGAACGCTCTTCTACAGGATAAGGCCCCCCTTGTGATGACATATTCTTGCATGATGGTTGCAATTTGAGTCTAGATGTGTAAGAAGTCGTCCTTAAGTTCATCATTGTCCATTCTTGCCTCAGCTTCGGCCCATGCTCAGAGACTAGATGGCAACGTAATGATGTGTGCATCATGGACGATCGCCCGCGGGTGATGGAGGGCGTAGTAGGCCTCCTTGACACTGTTACCCGGCTGCTTGACGCACGTGAACTTCATTACGTGTTTGAACACGTGTTTGCCATCATTGAAATTTTCTGCCCCTTCTTGAATTCGCCTCCATTTTTGACGTATACCTCGAGAGCATCATCTAGAAGACTCCTTATGTTTGTGTACTCTTTCTTATTTTTCTCGCTCCTTGAGTCCAAGTACATGGCTAGAGAATAACTCGGGTGAATGAGGATCAGTGTGCAGTATTTGTCTCTGTCCAAAACAATTGAAACGAAACAATGTTGGAAAATGAGTAGCTGAAAACTAAGAAAGGACAAGTTACGGCGACGAGCGAGTGTGTGCACTTAGGAAAGAAAGGCAAAATAAGCTCTTTTACACTCTTGTTGTCCACCAAGAAATTTTGGAGGTAGTTCCTTACACTAGCCCGGGTCACTGGATCCAACAACTAGCTATCACGCATGATGTAGGGGCCCACTATCGTGACGCTAGGGGTCTTCTCTTTGTTGACCTTCATCGCCCGATGGAGCACGTATAGGTGGACCAAGTTATAGTTCATCCGCTTGCCGTGGAAAAGCTTGAGGATGTCCTCATACGATATGAAGAAGATATCCGTGGGGGCATTATCGACAAAGCCCATGCCTATTGGAACATTGACCGTGAAAACAGGGTATGATGGACTTGCTTCTTTAAGAAGGCACTCCTCTAGATACAAAATACTTTGCTGCAGGTTAGTCATTGCTCCACTTGCGTGTTTGATCAGCTCCTCACTCAGAATCAGTTGACCAGCTATGTGAACCCTGGTCAAGGTGCCCTCAGGGGGCTGTGTTAACGGGTCATCCTGAGCCCAGGGCCTCTTCGGACCCGGCTGGCTCAAAGACTGCTTATTCTTCTTGGTTCTCTTGCGGGGCTTCTTTGTCTCGACATTAGCAACCAACTACTCATCCGCCGCCTTATGGAGTGTGGTGGGGCTGAAAATGATTCCCTGGGTGCCTTTATAAGGATTAGCGGCACCAACATCCGAAGGTGTCTCCTCTAGGGTACCATGGAAGTCTAGACGTGTGCATGTTCTGGTACGAGCATTTGGGTCATCGCCAACGCGGTAGGGCTCATCCATGTTTAGCATGAACAAAGAGTCGGTGACGCCAGTGTTGATCCACTTATCTAGGTTGTCATCATCATCGTTAATGCTGTCCCCAGGTGCATCCTTGGGCGGTGGCGGCGCAGCGGCGCCCTTGCCATGTGGAGGTGGCGGTGTAGCGGCGGCAAACCAATTGCTGGTGACAAGAGGTGGTGGCGGCGACTGGTTGTTGTGGCCGCCGCGGCAAGGGCACATATGGCCGCTGAGTTACTTGTTGTTCCTTCACAAGCTGAATCTGGGTCTTCGGCCATGTCAAGACCCAGCCACATCAATTTTGAAGGTTCTTATGATCATCGGTGCCTCGAGGTTGGCTGGGGGGTCCCTGTCTTTGCACCCCGGCAACACCCAAGCCAGCCAGACCTTGAACACGTCATCTTCCATCGACTTGTGGTGCATCGTGTGGCTATTTGGTTGAATAATTGTGCCCTTGCCAACATCCTTCAGATCGCCGTCCACGTAATGCAAGAGCATGCAAGGAGTGTCCTACGGAAGAACAAGCATCATGAGATGATGCTAGCTAGTCATCAAAGGCAAAGGAGATGAAATGTGATCAGCATGCATGTGTTGGCTGGCGTCATTACCTTGGAGATGGCATTGAGCTCGGCTAATGTCGAGACACCGGTATCATCCTCCCGCTGAGATGCCTTACGAAGCACCATCGGTTGCGCCTTAGTTTTGGCAGGAGCGGCATCGGTTTGACCTGCGGCTCGATGTTGGCGTCGGCGGGAGGTGTCACTAGAGTGACATCTAGCTACGCGTTGGTGTTGGCGCCGGCGGGAGGGGGCACCGGAGCATCCGGGTGCGTCTCGATGTTGGCGGACTCGGGCGTAACCATGTTCAGCGACACGTGCTGGATCGAGTTGCTGCCGGAGAGGCTGGGCACCACGAGCGGCCCTCGTCGACCTGACGCATTCCAAGAAGTGATCCCTCCCCACGGATCATTGGGAAACATCTCGCGGATCTTCTCTTGCACTTTCTCGTCGATCAGCCTCGGCATCTATTGCATCTGCTCCCGGAGGACTTCCACCTCGCTTTTTTCACTTGCCACCGCCACGGCCTTCCTCTCTTTCTTCGCCTGTGGGTCCTCTTTCCTGAAGTCGCCAAAATTTTCATATGTACCATAGTTGGACACACAGCCAAATGAAGTCGGCGGCACGGACTTGGCCCTCCCCTTGAACATGTTTGTCGCCCTATTGAAGGGTGTGTCCCACCGCGGGTCTGCCGTCGACCCCTGGGATGAGCTCGCACTTGACACACAAGACTTTTCTTCGGATCTCTGAAGAGAAGGAAAGTAATCCCATTTAGAAATTTTGGCTTCATTACTTAATTAGAAACGCAGATCGACTCCGCGATAAATTCCTTACCAGCCTTTTCTGGAACTTCCTCACATCTTCGTCGTCGGTAACAAATTGTTTGAGTTCGGGGTGGAGATAGTAGCAGGCGCGGACAAGCTGCAGCACCTGTTCGTCCGTGAATTTGTGCCACGGGTTATCTTTCCCTAGACGGGCATACTCGGCGTCGTCCTTTGCCCAAACAACCTTTTTTCCTCGGTAACCGCCGATTCCGCAACGTTGGTTACCTATGTTCAGTTCCCGCATACTCCTTCCCCACTCGGTCCATTCCTGACCTTCCGGAGAAGTGCAGTCCGCCTTGAACTTGATGAACTTATCTTCGTCGAGCATCAGCTCGGCCTTCTTTATGTCCTCCCAACTTTTACCCTCGTTAATCCTCCTATTCACTCAGATTTTCCAGCTTCTCAAGGCGGTGCTCATCCTCGTGAGGGCTAACTTGTTTACCTTGTTCCCTTTGATTTTTTGGTTATCGTACTAATCTGGGAACTTTTACCATTTGTGAAGCTTCCCAATGAGGAGCTCTTGCAATTGTTTGTTCCTTCTTATGTTCTTCTGGTTGATGCTCATGCTCTCTTGTACGATGCACCCGATTTGTAGGTCATATCTAGCGGCAAGCTTTGCAGGCTCCATGGATTGGCCACCTGGTTTCACAGGGGTGAACTCTTCGCGGTTGGTGCCGAGTTTCAGCAGCGTCCACTCCTGCCTTTCCGCCTTATTCTTCTTCCTAGCAGGCGGGGAGGCGCCATCGCTGTCCACGTGTTTACCGCCATGACTTGCTTTGGCCTCCTCATCGCCATTACTGCTTTCGTTGTTGTCGCCATCTTCGGGCCCCTCCTCATATTCAGACTCCTCGCCATCTTCATCGGCCGCATCTTGGGCCTCCTTGTCAACTTCATCATCTGCAGCTTCGGCCTCCTCGTCGGACCCGCTTAAGTCATCGCCAAACCGCCAAAACTTGAGGTTGGCACTTTTTTCTTGTTCTTCGACGCTCATGGGATGAGAAGGGCCAGCCCCGACGTCTTTGCCTCTGCTCGACATGTTTGCACTTCATAGAAAAAATGCAACAATTTAATTAGTACAAGCTAGAGTCGACCGAAAATTTTGGTATGACCTTTGTTGTTTTTTTGACCTAGGAGTGCCCATTTCTCAACCGAAACGGAAGTGAATCAACACTTCGGGAGAAACGGGCAACTCAAATTAAGTCCCTGCAAACATTTTACACACACACACAAAAGCAGCAAGCTCCACAGCAACATGTTTCCACAGCTCCACAGCAACATGTTTCCACAGCTCCACAGCAACATTTTACACACACACACACACACACAAGCAAGCTCCAGAGCAAGCAGTAGCAGCACCACAGCAGCAGCAACAAGCTCCACAGCAACACTAGCAAGAACCAGCAGCACCACCAGCACAGGAAGCAGTAGCAGCACAGCAAGCAGTTTCAAGTGTTTTTCTTGACTGCATATAGTCAATAGAACAGAAGGCTAAGTATAAACTAACTACAACTCTAGCACCTAACTAGATGGTCCTACAAAATGAAAAACAAATGACATGTTGTAAAATTTATGTGTGTGTTACCATACTGTACTCCCATCAATATGGTTACATATTCTTTCCATCTCTTAATCAAATAGTGTGAACTCCTGAATGTCAGATCAACCCCTGGATGAACACACACAAAAGGTGGACCATGAACCCAGTGGATAAACACACACAAAAAAGTCATAGAGAGACAAGTTTTGCTACGAGGAACTCTATTTCACTTAACTACTCCTACTGAATCTACTCCAGGTAATTAATAGTGATGATTACAGTGAACTACCAAATCCTAGCACTGCAGTTTCATGAGCAATTTTTTCACTCAAGCTACTAAAACCTAACTAGGAAAATGATGTTTCTTTTAGTGACTACATTTTCAGTATAGGGCATAAATAAAAAGTATTAACTTTAGAGGTTTATATTCAGAGGTTTATAAGGAGAAAAAGTATCATAATATCATATTCATAGGTTTGTTGCAACCTATAATAAACGAAATAAATCTTAGCCTAATTTATAGAGAGGAAATCCTAGCCTAACCCTAATCACCACTAGTCTAGGAGCACACTACATCGGCACCAATGTTCTCCTTCTACAAGAGAAAAAATCCTGAACACTAATCCTAGCCTAACCATAATCCTTCAGCACCAAAATAGTACATGATCACCAATCCTAGCTTGGACCTAATCACCACTCTAGTCTAGGAGCACACTTTAACCCTAAATGAAACAATCCTGAACTATAATCCCATGTTCTTATCCCACTGCAAGAAACACATGATCTAATCCCATTTGCGTACGAATCTGGACAGGGCCTGTTGCATACGAATCTTTTGATAACACCGTCCAGCCTTTCAAATGGCATCATCTTGTGTAGGAATGTCGGCCCTAGATGAATGATGTCATCCATGACATGGACGAGTAGATGAACCATGATGTCGAAGAATGCGTGCGGGAAGTAAATCTCGAGCTCGCATAGTATCACGATGATCTCATCTTGAAGTGTGTCGAGCTGCTTCAAGCCAATTAACTTCCTCGAGATGATGTCGAAGAAGTTGCGGAGGCCAAACAACGTCTCACGGACGTGCTCGTCCATTATCCCTCGGATCACAACAGGAAGTATCTGCGTCATTAGCACGTGACAGTCGTGAGACTTCATCCCGCTGAACCTCTTCTTTGCTTTGTCTAGATATCTGCCTATGTTCCCCGAGTAACCATAATAAACTTTGACTCCTAGGAGGCAGTTGAAAAATTGCTCAAGCTCCTGCTCGCTTAGAGTGAAGCAGGCAGCAGGAAACACTGCAATTCCCCTATTAACCCTTGTGTGGCAACCTTGAGTATCTTCAGCCGTCTCATCATCATCATCATCATCGGGCGGCGTCTCATGAAGTTCTTCCTTGATGCCAAGTTCCATCAGGTCGTTCCTTGCTTTCGGCCCGTGTTTGGTCCTATCCGGCATGTTGATGATAGTGGCAAGCAGACTCTCGCACACGTTCTTCATGATGTGCATGACATCAAGGCTATGGGGCGTGTGGAGGTATTTCCAGTATGGAAGGTCCCAGAAAATAGGCTTAGCTTTCCACAAACCATGCAGCGGATTCGTCCTCAAACGCTTCTTTCCCGAAAAAGGGCACTCTTCCCAGTTCTCCAACATATCTTGGATTACTTCTCCGCTCCTCATACATGGGGCTTTTTCGAGCTCTACATTGCCATCGAACGGATCTCTATGCTTTCTCCACGCATGATCCTTTGGAAGCCACATTCAAGTCCGTTGGAACACAGTCTTCGATGACATGGGATCCCTTGGTAGCTAGAGATGTGGGGTCTTATCCATGCACTTGACACATGCTTTGTGTCCGTGGTTCACCTGGGCTGACACATATGCGTAACCTGGATAGTCCTACACTGTCGTGAGCAACGCGTCTCTCATAGGGAAATAATCTCCTGTGTATGCGTGTTGGGAATATGCCTCAGATACAATCATGAATGATGATATTCCTATGTATTCATAAGGTTATGTTCCATGTATGAACTGCTGATATGTATCATCGAATATGTGATTTGATTGTGGAATTACATATTCATGTTGTTCATACTAATTGTCCTTGGTCATTGAGGTTGTGCCGGACACACAACTTAGACCAATGTGAAAGTCGGCAGATGACTAGGTTCCGCTTGTCATGGGCATGGAGATGCTATTCCGACTTACACGGATTCGACTAAAGAGTTTAGCGAGTCGGACTGACCCATATTGAGATGCAACGAACAAGTCGTCATTTGCATATCTCAATCAATGTAATCCTTAGACCTGAGGTTATTGCACAATCCGAGTTGAGGATCTCCGACTTAGGTTTTGTCAAACGCTGTTCCGTCACTGGGAAGTTATAAAGGCGGAGTTCGGGTCGACTGAGAATCAAGTTGCATGATGTGAATAACCAAGACGGGATTTTGCCCCTCCATCCAAAGAGATATTCTCTGGGCCCTCTCAGAAGATATGATTCGGAAAGCATGGCCATGCGCGTCTCGGATTAAGTGTTAACCGAGGCAACCGACCAAGAGTTAGTCGGATGAATCACTTATCTCGGATCAAGAAAGAGAGTTGGACTATTTAAGGGATGACGATCATTCGCCCATAGTCCGACAAGGCATATTGTGAGGCAAAAGGGACTCAGACGAAAGTCGCATTGGAAGGTATGTCGTCATGACTTATTGGTACTTGGGAGTTGGCACGTTCTGCTAGGAGCCGCTACCAACTGATCGATCACGAGTAAGACTTGGAATCGTGTCCGGGTTACCATGAGCCTGTCGAGTCACACACTTAAGAGTGGGAGCAAGTTTGGGTTAGACCCAAACAGGAAACCTATTTGGGTTGGACCCAAATAGAGACATGGACTTAGTCAGCAAGTGAGACTTGTAGTGGCTAATATAGGCTTTTTTAGTGAATGGGCCACAAGTGAGTGGAACCCACTTTCACTCCCTATATAAGCTGGGGCGTAGGTGCTTAGAGCACAAGGTTAGGTCACTCCATGTGTTGGAAACCCTAGCCCCAGTCCATCCTGTCGCCGCCATATCGGACCTCGTACGTGTGGATACCGGCGGAGGTGCTGTACGTTCAGCACTTCGATGATCGTGAAGAAAGTACAGATCGTGGATCGTGGAACCGGAACGGATCGCGAGGACTGCACTGCATCAAGCGACGTGGTTCATCAATTCCGCAACTGCGCGTCTAGTGGTAATCCTCGTGGCCTTCTACCTGAGCTGGATCTTGGGATCACCACGTAGGGAAAAAGTTTTGTTTATCTCTACGTGGCCCAACAATGCGGCCCACGTATGGGCTGGCGTCTCCCGTAACATGGCTAACTCTTCTTTCAGCATCCCGAGATACAGATGCATGTCGATACCTGGTTGTTTCGGCCCCTGAATCAGAATACACTTGTGGATGTATCTCTGCTTGGTGCATAGCTAGGGAGGGAGGTTGTACGACCATACAAACATGGGCTAGGTGCTATGTGTGCTACTCTGGTTGCCAAACAGATTGAATCCATCGGTGCTCATACCAAGCCTGACGTTCCTTGGATCGCCCCCGAAGTCTGGAAAGTCAATGTCTAGTGTGTTCCACTGGCTAGCGTCCGAAGGGTGTGTGAGGATCTTGCCCTTACGCGGATCATCTTTGGCCAGCTTCTTCTTTTCCGCGTGCCATTGCATGAGCTTTGCTTCCTTAGGGTCCACGAAATACCGCTACAGACAGGGAGTGATATGAAAGTACCATACCACTTTTCGAGGAACTTTCTTGTTCTCTCTCTTGTATCATCCTTGGACACACACCGGACATGTGGTTATATCCTTGTACTCGTCCCGATAAAGTGCGCAGTCATTAATGTAGGCGTGGTACTTAACGTACGGTAGGTCGAGAGGACATACGATTTTCTTGGCCTCCTCGATACTAGTTGTACACGTGTTCCCCTTGGGAAGATGTTCTTGCCAGAATCTCATGTTTTTGTTGAAGCTTACGTCGGTCCATTTGCTTTCCGCCTTCATATCTAGAGCCTTGAGTGTTATGTTCAAGCGGGTATCCTCGGACCGGCACCTACGATACAATGGAGTTTTCCCGTCTATCTCCATCTGCACCAGCTTGGCTTTCTCCCTGGCAGCAACTTTGGTGTTGCTCGTCTCCCTGAGAAGTAGTTCTTGAAGATGAGGGTCCTGCAAGGTTGAGGTTAGCCGCGTCGTCTGTGTGTCCGTGTCTTCTCCACCGGCACCTCCTTCGTGTTGATCATCATGTCCACCGTCAGCATCTCCTTCATGATCATGTCCACCGTCAGCATCTCCTTCATGATGATCATCATGCCCGCCCTCATCTTCATGATCATTGACGTCCTCGTCATCTTCAAAATCATAGCCGCGCATGAAACCATGCGTGAGCAGGTGATTCTCCAGGTCTTTAGAATCAGGGTCAACCAAGCTCTCGAGATTGCATGTTCAACACGGACATCTTATGTAGGTCCTCTTGTTCAGAATCATGTCGGCCACCGTGCGTTTCTTGTATCTAGCTGCTCGACCTTCGCTCATGTGTCTAACCATGGTTGCCTGCGTGGTATAGAGCAAAAAGAGAGAGTATCTTAGAACCACAGCACCATCATGCACACACACACATGCATGCATGGTCGCCGGAAAAATTCGGCATGACCTCTTCTAACAATGGGACATATGGATAGTGCAAAAATCCCTTCGATCCCCGCCCGCTATCCGGCTAGCGGGACTGCCGGCTTCGCCCTGTCGTAGCGCCTTAGATGTCGTTTCGAGTTTCACAACGCCGGTAGATATCGTATATATGCATAACTTGTTTTTGCAGGATGATGTTGTGAATGGTATGGCTTATGTGCATGTGATGTGTGTAATCCATACGTGATCTGCGTATCACGGATTTTGTCAGCCGGCTAGAGCCTAGGTGTTGTCATCTTATTGTATAACGGCCTGCGTGTCGGATTCTCTATGTAATTTGGATTACTAGCTAGTGTAGCTGTTTGGAGAATCCGGATGGCATGCAAGTCGGTGTACAAGTCGGCTACATGGTGTAAGACGACTCGTGACAAGAGTTGACACGAGTCGGATTACAGGCTTTATGGAGATGGAGATCGCCATGAAGAGAGCCATACCATTTCACATTATAAGTGCTTTTATTTTGTGTTATTGTTATGTCTCTGTTTTACCTCTATTAGATAGTTGGTAGAATATAATCCCTCAAAGAAGTTCTAGTCGTTTTCCCCACCAGTGCTGCACCATCACAAGTCGGACATTTTTGGTAGTGGGCTCATAAAATTGAGGTGCTATCAATTCTTTCCGACTAGGTGGGTTCGAGTCGGACTCTTACAACGGAAGCACTTGGTAATCTAGACAGGTCTATCACAATGGTTGTGGGACTTGGGGAAAAGTCAGATGGGAGCCGGGGCATGTGATGCCACCCATCCAACACGAGTCGTATGAGATACGATTGACAAGGAGTTGTCTACCTAGATCACTTGACGGCTAGCGGTGATGCTAAAGCTCACTAGTCGACTTGCTTATTTAGGGTCCTGAATCACTAAGTAACCATCGGAGGGGTGTTGGTTCTAGTGGGAGCATAAATATTAAAGTGTTTAATATGCTTGCTCTTTATGGATACATTTCTTAAGTGTTTTGCATATTTTCTGTTGTAGATCAATGGCACCTAGCAGTCTTCCTCAGATTTCCGGTTTTGCTTTGAGAACCATCTTAGAGAAAGATAAGCTGAATGGAACTAATTTCACCAACTGGTATCGTAATCTGAGAATTGTTCTCAAACAAGAAAAAAGGGATCGTGTCCTAGACAACCCACTTCCAGCTGAGCCGGATGAGAATGCGACTGTCACAGCCACCAATGCCTACCGTCGGATTTGTGATGAATCCACGGAGATTAGCTGTCTTATGCTTGCTCACATGGAACCGGACTTGCAGCAGCAGTTCGAGAATGTTGAGCCCTACGATATGATCAAAAGCCTCAAAAGTATGTTCCAGGCAAAGACTGAGAGGTATCAAGTCTCTCAGGCTTTGTTGAGCTGCAAGCTTAAGGATGGCGATCCACTGAGTCCGCATGTGATCAAAATGGTTGGTTATGTGCAATCTCTGGAAAGGCTTGGCTACCCCATTAGCAAAGAGTTCACTACGGACATAATTATGAACTCTCTTCCTAGTGCGTATGGCCAGTTCATATCGAACTACCACATGCATGGTATGGATAAGAAGCTCACTGAATTACATCGGATGCTCAAGCAGGCTGAGGCGGATCTCAAGAAAGGTGCCAGTCAAGTGTTGATGGTACAAAACAAGGCTAAGTTCAAGAAGAGTTCTTGGACTAAGAAGAAGGCAAAGTCAGGAGGTAAGGCGGAGGACCTAGTCCAAAGCACTTCCTCAGGGACTAAGCCATCTCCTGCAGCCGGATCCACTTGCTTCTACTGCAAGTCGGATGGCCACTGGAAGAGGAATTGCAGCAAGTACCTGGCTGATAAAGCCAAGAGCGGAGGTGTGACTTCCCGCCCAGGTACGCTTGTTTGCAATGTTATAGACATTTATCTTGCTGATGCACCTGGTAGTTCGTGGGTATATGATACCGGATCAGTCATTCACATCTGCAACTCGTTGCAGGGACTGGTAAGAACTAGGAGCGTTGCAAGAGGCGAGGTTGACATTAGAGATGGAAACAAAGCGAGGGTCGCTGCGTTGGAAGTCGGCACAATGCAACTTCATTTACCTTCTGGATTCTTAATGGAGCTAAATAATTGTTATTATGTTCCTGTGCTTAGTCGAAACATCATTTCTGCCTCATGTTTGATGAGACAGGGCTATGAGTCGAATATTACGAATAATGGTTGTTCTTTATATTTGAATGATATGTTTCATGGCTTTGCACCCGTCCGGGACGGGTTATTTATTTTGAATCTTGATAGTGAACCTGTCTATAACATAAATGTGAAAAGGTTAAAACCAAATGATCTGAATATGACTTACTTTTGGCATTGTCGGCTTGGTCATATAAGCTGGAAACGCATGAAGAAGCTCCATGATGATGGACTCCTAACTTCGTTCGACTTGGAGTCGTTCGAGACATGCGAATCCTGCCTTCTCGGCAAGATGACCAAGACACCTTTTGCAAAGAGTTGTGAAAGGGTGTCCGACTTATTGGGACTAGTACATAGTGATGTATGTGGCCCAATGAGCACGACAGCTAGAGGTGGTTATGAGTACTTCATTACCTTCACTGATGATTGGAGTAGATATGGATATATCTACTTGATGAAACATAAGTCAGAAGCCTTTGAAAAGTTCAAGGAATTCCAGAATGAGGTACAAAATCAACTTGGCAAGAAAATAAAGTTTCTTCGGTCGGACCGAGGAGGCGAGTACATGAGCCATGAGTTTGATGACCATCTAAAGAGTTGTGGAATAGTTCCCCAGCTCACTCCTCCAGGAACGCCGCAGAGAAAAGGTGTGTCGGAAAGGAGGAATCGGACCCTGTTGGACATGGTACGGTCAATGATGAGTCGGACAGATCTGCCTTTATCATTTTGGGGTTATTGTCTAGAAACTACAGCGTTCACACTAAACAGAGTACCATCAAAGTCGGTAGAGAAGACACCGCATGAGATGTGGACTGGCAAGAAGCCGAGTTTGTCTTTTCTTAAGATTTGGGGTTGTGAAGCTTTTGTCAAGCGACTTCAGTCGGACAAGCTTACAGCTAAGTCGGATAAGTGTATTTTTGTGGGGTATCCGAGGGAAACCTTGGGTTACTACTTCTACAACCGAGAAGAGGGCAAAGTGTTTGTCGCTCGAAACGGTGTCTTCCTTGAGAAAGAGTTTCTCGGTCGGGGAATCAGTGGGAGTACGGTGCATCTCGAAGAAATTCGAGAGATGCCGGCTAGCAGCAAGTCAACAAAAGCCTTAGAGGTTGAGCCGGATGTGGTACCTGAGCCGGAAACTGCACCGACACTGCGAAGATCGGCTAGATTGCAAAGTGTTCGTGATGTGATGATGTTGTACAGTGATGAGCCGACAACTTATTCGGAAGCGATGGTGGGTTCTGATTCCGAGTCATGGCTTGGAGCCATGAGATCCGAGTTAAAGCCCATGGATGAAAATCAAGTTTGGAACTTGGTTGATCTGCCAGATGGTGCAAGACCCGTCGAGTGCAAATGGGTCTTTAAGAAGAAAACTGATATGGATGGAAATGTTTCTATCTATAAAGCACGGCTTGTCGCGAAGGGGTTCCGACAAGTTCAAGGAGTTGACTACGATGAGACTTTCTCTCCTGTAGCAATGCTTAAATCAGTTTGGATCATGTTAGCCATAGCAGCCTATTTCGACTATGAGATATGGCAAATGGATGTCAAGACGGCTTTCCTTAATGGAAGTTTAACCGAGGACGTGTATATGATATAGCCCGAGGGTTTTGTCGATCCGGCTAATGCTGACAAAGTATGCAAGCTTCGGAAATCCATTTATGGGTTGAAGCAAGCATCTCGGAGTTGGAACATTCACTTTGATGAGGTAGTCAAATCGTTTGGCTTCATCAAGAGCGATCATGATTCTTGTTTATACAAGAATTTTAGTGGGAGCAAAGTAAACTTTCTGATATTATATGTGGATGACATATTACTGATTGGAAATGATGTCCAGATGTTGCAAGAGACCAAGGAATCATTGGAAAAGAGTTTTTCGATGAAAGACTTTGGTGAGGCGACTTACATACTAGGAATCCGGATCTATAGACATAGATCAAAGCGGCTCATTGGATTGAGTCAAAATACATATTTGGACAAAGTGTTGAAGAAGTTCAACATGGAATCGTCTAAGAAGGGGTTCTTACCGATGTCCCATGGCGTAAAACTTAGCAAGACTCAGTGTCCTTCGACAACTGATGAGCGAAGTCGGATGAGTGCGATTCTGTATGCTTCTGCAATCGGATCCATCATGTACGCTATGATTTGTACTAGGCCGGATGTTTCCTATGCTCTAAGTGTTGTGAGTAGATACCAGGCTGACCCTGGAGAGATCCACTGGGCAGCGGCTAAAAATATCCTCAAGTACTTGAGAAGGACTAAGGATATGTTCCTGGTTTATGGAGGTGAGGATGAACTCAGTGTAAAGGGTTACACGGATGCGAGTTATCTCACTGACTCGGATGATTCTCGTTCGTAATCCGGATATGTGTTTGTGATAAACGGAGGGGCTGTGAGCTGGAAAAGTTCCAAGCAAGAAACGGTGTCTGCGTCTACAACAGAGGCTGAGTATATTGCTGCCTCGGAGGCAGCAAAGGAAGCCGTTTGGATGAGGAATTTCCTCATGGATCTTGGTGTGGTTCAGGGCTCGTCCAATCCGTTAGACGTGTATTGTGACAACAATGGTGCTATTGCACAAGCCAAGGAACCTAGACAACACCAGAAGAACAAACATATACTTATGCGGTACCACCTTATTCGCCAGTTTGTGGATCAAGGTGATATCAAGTTATGCAAGGTACACACGGATGCAAACATTGCGGATCCGTTGACAAAGCCACGTCCACAGCCGAAGCATGAGGTGCACCTGAGAGCAATGGGCATCAGATGCCTGGACATGTGATGTCGGAAGATTGACTCTAGTGCAAGTGGGAGACTGTTGGGAATATGCCCTAGAGGCAATCATGAATGATGATATTCCTATGTATTCATAAGGTTATGGTCCATGTATGAACTGCTGATATGTATCATCGAATATGTGATTTGATTGTGGAACTACATATTCATGTTGTTCATACTAATTGTCCTTGGTCATTGAGGTTGTGCCGGACACACAACTTAGACCAATGTGAAAGTCGGCAGATGACTAGGTTCTGCTTGTCATGGGCATGGAGATGCTATTCTGACTTACACGGATTCGACGAAAGAGTTTAGCGAGTCGACTGACCCATATTGAGATGCAACGAACAAGTCGTCATTTGCATATCTCAATCAATGTAATCCTTAGACCTGAGGTTATTGCACAATCCGAGTTGAGGATCTCCGACTTAGGTTCTGTCAAACGTTGTTCCGTCATTGGGCAGTTATAAAGGCGGAGTTCGGGTCGACTGAGCATCAAGCTGTGTGATGTGAATAACCAAGACGGGATTTTGCCCCTCCATCCGGAGAGATATTCTTTGGGCCCTCTCGGAAGATATGATTCGGAAAGCATGGCCATGCGCGTCTCGGATTAAGTGTTAACCGAGGCAACCGACTAAGAGTTAGTCGGATGAATCACTTATCTCGGATCGAGAAAGAGAGTCGGACTATTTAAGGGATGACGATCATTCACCTATAGTCCGACAAGGCATATCGTGAGGCAAAAGGGACTCAGACGAAAGTCGCATTGGAAGGTATGTCGTCATGACTTATTGGTACTTGGGAGTTGGCACGTTTTTCTAGGAGCCGCTACCAACTGATCGATCACGAGTAAGACTCGGAATCGTGTCTGGGTTACCATGAGCCTGTCAGGTCACACACTTAAGAGCGGGAGCAAGTTCTGGTTAGACCCAAACAGGAAACCTATTTGGGTTGGACCCAAATAGAGACATGGACTTAGTCAGCAAGTGAGACTTGCAGTGGCTAATATAGGCCTTTTTTATTGAATGGGCCACAAGTGAGTGGAGCCCACTTTCACTCCCTATATAAGCTGGGGCGCAGGTGCTTAGAGCACAAGGTTAGGTCACTCCATGTGTTGGAAACCCTAGCCCCAGTCTGTCCTGTCGCCGCCGTACCGGACCTAGCAGTCCATCGCCAGCTCTCCTCCTCGTACGTGTGGATACCGGTGGAGGTGCTGTACGGTCAGCACTTCGACGATCGTGAAGAAAGTACGAATCATGGATCGTGGAACCGGAACGGATCGCGAGGACTGCACTGCATCAAGCGACGTGCTTCATCAATTCCGCAACTGCGCGTCTAGTGGTAATCCTCGTGGCCTTCTACCTGAGCTGGATCTTGGGATCACCGCGTAGGGAAAAAGTTTTGTTTATCTCTACGTGGCCCAACAATGCGGCCCACGTATGGGCTAGCGTCTCCCATAGCATGGCTAACTCTTCTTTCAGCATCCCGAGATACAGATGCATGTCGATACCTGGTTGTTTCGGCCCCTGAATCAGAATACACATGTGTATGTATCTCTGCTTGGTGCATAGCTAGGGAGGGAAGTTGTACGACCATACAAACATGGGCCAGGTGCTATGTGTACTACTTTGGTTGCCAAACGGATTGAATTCATCGGTGCTCATACCAAGCCTGACGTTCCTTGGATCGCCCCCGAAGTCTGGAAAGTCAATGTCTAGTGTGTTCCACTGGCTAGCGTCCGAAGGGTGTGTGAGGATCTTGGCCTTATGCGGATCATCTTTGGCCAGCTTCTTCTTTTCTGCGTGCCATTGCATGAGCTTTGCTTCCTTAGGGTCCACGAAATACCGCTACAGACAGGGAGTGATATGAAAGTACCATACCACTTTCCGAGGAACTTTCTTGTTCTCTCTCTTGTATCATCCTTGGACACACACCGGACATGCGGTTATATCCTTGTACTCGTCCCGATAAAGTGCGCAGTCATTAATGTAGGCGTGGTACTTAATGTACGGTAGGTCGAGAGGACATACGATTTTCTTGGCCTCCTCGATACTAGTTGTACACGTGTTCCCCTTGGGAAGACGTTCTTGCCAGAATCTCATGTTTTTGTTGAAGCTTACGTCGGTCCATTTGCTTTCCACGTTCGTATCTAGAGCCTTGAGTGTTATGTTCAAGCGGGTATCCTCAGGCCGGCACCTACGATACAATGGAGTTTTCCCGTCTATCTCCATCTGCGCCAGCTTGGCTTTCTCCCTTGCAGCAGCTTTGGTGTTGCTCGTCTCCCTGAGAAGTAATTCTTGAACATGAGGGTCCTGCAAGGTTGAGGTTAGCCGCGTCGTCTGTGTGTCCGTGTCTTCTCCACCGGCACCTCCTTCGTCTTGATCATAATGTCCACCGTCAGCATCTCCTTCATGATCATGTCCACCGTCGGCATCTCCTTCATGATGATCATCATGCCCGCCCTCATCTTCATGATCATTGACGTCCTCGTCATCCTCAGAATCATAGCCACGCATGAAACCATGCGTGAGCAGGTGATTCTCCAGGTCTTTAGAATCAGGGTCAACCAAGCTCTCGAGATTGCATGTTCAACACGGACATCTTATGTAGGTCCTCTTGTTCAGAATCATGTCGGCCACCGTGCGTTTCTTCAATCATAGCATGAAAGACAAAGTTCTAGCAATAAGACAAAGAAACTATGATGCAACATGAAAAGGCACAAACAAAAGATTCATGAATAACAATGCTTTGCAAGACGTTTGTTTGTTTCACATAAAGAAAACATAGCATAATAGTGTTCAGCTTGTCCCTCAATAGAGTAGCAAATATAAATGCATAGGACACCTTCAAAGTTCATAAGAGTGACCAGATACAATAGTTTAAAACAAGCAATATCAAAGTATGCATCAATCAACTAGGCTTGGGACAATGCACATAGAACTAACAATGGCCACTATGCTCTCAAAGTAAGTGCATAAAGATAGAAGGTGGAGACTCAATGTAATGGTGGAAGAAAAGCCATTGTAAAAGGAAGTAGGGATTCAAGTCTCATAAAGAGCTTCCAAAAATTATGGTACTTATAGCTTTCAGCTCTCATTGCCCCTATCATAAGAATCTTGAAGTTGTTAAGGTTAAAGTGACACAACTAAGAGGATATGCTTGACAAGTTCTCATGCCCCTTACTTACGAAGACCGAACCTCATGCTACTCAACTTTAGTCACGAGTAAGCTCTTGTCATTGTAAGTACATGTGTATCGTTAAGAACCGCCAACGGGGTACCCCTTGCACATGATACGGGAGCTTACCCATAATCAAAATGACAAGGCAAGCAGACAATGAGCATCTCAGCGATCTTTTTATTTGCTATTTGCATAGGTTTTTATTGAGGATGCTTCATAGAATGCTCATTATGGTGATGCTGCATGTTTCCACCATGATTAGGCATGGCTTAGGATAGCGGCCCAGGCGTTTCTCTAACACACATACAAACTCCATGATCTTACAAGTTCCACTTTTATTTCACACCGTCGGGATCCATAAGCAAAATAACATGATATAAACGGGGTACAAAGTACAAGTGCAATGTTGAAAGCGTTCCCCATGTGTCGGGGGGATGATCCCCAGGTACCCAAACCGGACAAGAAACCAGACAGTCGGATCACGTCCGGCTGGCCAGAGGCAGCCGGACAGGGTAAGACAGGCCGGCCATCACCCGGTAGCCGGATCAGCAAGAGACAACCAGATACGGCGACGTAGCCGGACCCAATCAGTGAGACTGGACGACTGGATCCGGCTGGATCCCAAGATAGCTCTCGCAGAACGCCATGAAGTGCGCCAGCGTCCTGATGGCGTTGGCGCCGAGGTGGTGAAGACGGAGGTCGAAGAAGGCGAGAAAGGTCAGGAGGAAGGGGTTCACCGGAAGGGCGAACCCGCGCGCTAGATGAGAGAGGAAGACAACGCGCTCCCCCTCCACCAGGTGCGGCGACACCTCTCCCGTCAGCGCCAACTGCACCGCCACCTCCTCCTTCGACGGGAGCACGCGGGGTGGCGCTGTACTTCTGAATCTGGTCTTCGGTGACGGAGGAGCCGCACCAAGCCCCGCGGTCGGCGGCCATTTTTGGCTGGTGGAGAGGAGCGGCGACGGAAGAGTGGCGGTGGCCCGTAGCGTCGACGACAGCGAGCGGGCGGCGCAGAAGGCAAGAGCGCAGAAGCAGGAGCACACGAGGGAGAAGGAGACTGCAGCGGGGGAGCGAAGGAAAGGAACCACCTCCCCCGTGGCGTCCCTTTAAAGGGCTGGAAGGGCAACCGTCGATGGGGCCACGTGGCGCGCATCTAGGCAACCCACACCCCAACCGCCGCCTAGGATCCGGTATGCCGAAGCAGGATGCGCAGAAGATCCCGGAGCAAGAACCGAGGCGCCGGACAGCGGTTTCCCGAGGTGACATGCGACGGGACGCTACGCTGCCCATCGCAGAGCAATGATGGCGCGTGCGCGCGTGGCCGGCGTCAGCACTGAAGTCATGGGTAGCGCAACCGCCAAGCTCAGCCGGACACAAATTCAAAAACAAGAAGGAGCGCGCGCACATTTTGCCTAAGGGCGGAATCCACACGCGCTCGGGGGCTAGTGTCGGGGGGATGATCCCCAGGTACCCAAACCGGACAAGAAACCAGACAGTCGGATCGCGTCCGGCTGGCCAGAGGCAGCCGGACAGGGTAAGACAGGCCGGCTATCACCCGGTAGCCGGATCAGCAAGAGACAACCGGATACGGCGACGTAGCCGGACCCAATCAGTGAGACAGGACGACATGCGTATCAGTGCACGGTACGCCCTATACGACGAGAAGACTGGCCCCCACCCGGCCATACCGAAGACTTTGCGAGGATGACGCAGGAACAGTGGCATGTGCTGACGACGGGCTCGCACGGCGTCCACTTTGCCTATGACAGCCATACCGCTCGTACTCCGATAAGACATACCATACTGGACACTGTGGATGACCAGCCGGCTGGGGCCCGCGTGTGGGGCCCACCAGTCGGATTGGCCAGGGAGACCACTGCCTATATAAGGAGAGGCAAGGCCTTAGTAGAAAGGGTTGGTCATACAACATTTAAGGCAGTAGCTAGCACATACAGCTCGAGGAGCACTTGTAGTTCGTGTATTCCACATAGTCAGATCCGGCAGGAGTAGGGGCTTTACCTCATCACGAGGGCCCCGAACCTGGGTACTTCTTGCGTCCCGCTACACTCGCTTGTATCCAATCCCTCATGCGGACGCCGTCGATAGCTTCCCTGCTAGTCCCCACACCTCTATCTAACCTCCTCAGGTACTGCCATTCCCAATACAACGAAACCATGGTACATGGTTCTGCTAATTTCAACTTATAAAGCGCAAGCATATAAGCAACAAAGAAGGACCCAATGGTTCAAGTTTATTAGAGGCAATAAAGTAAAGTGTGCCATCAAGTTCGTGAGAGCTTTAATCACCAGTTTTCTCATAACAAGTTTAATTTGGAAGGTAAAAAAAGCATGAATATACTTGGAATAGCATAAGCTAGTAGGTAGGTATGGTGGAATCTTTGGAATAACTTGGTTTGGGGAGTTGGATGCATGAGTGGAACTCATACTTTGTTGTGGAGGCTAGCAAAAGACTGGGAGTGACAAACTAAGAGAGCAATAATGGCCATAATCATGCAGAGCGACAAAACATCATTGATCAAAGCATAAAGTGATACTACAAGTTGAAAACTAAAGGATCATAAAGGCTATGGTGACATGAGATAGTCATAACATGGTGTGAGCATGTGCCAAGTCAACCCAAATAAAGCATCAAAGGATAATACCACTATGCTATGCTTTAATATGCTAAAACAACGCATGATTCATCCAAGGCACATTAAGCAATATCAATTGTTTATAACAAGTCATGGTACAGCAAATAATACTAAGCATAAGGCCAAACCAATATCAAGCATGGCATGACAAAGCATAGGCCACAGTCAAAAACGAGCTCTTTTTACCACATAAGCATGAACTTTTCTACTCTTTTCCAAACCAAACCAAACTATTTGCAAACCAATGTATGAAAGAGGGGGTCCAACCAATTTATTCAGAAAACTAAGAAAGCAAAAGCAAACAAAAACCAAAACGAAAAAGAAGACGCTCCAAGAACAACACAATTGTGCATGAAACAATAAAAATGAAGCCTTTGGAAGAAACCTGGGATTTTTATTGATGAAGAAGGGGATGCCTTGGGCATCCCCAAGCTTTGACACTTGTACTTCTTGGATATTTCTTGGGGTGACACGCGTGGCATCCCCAAGCTTGAGCTTTAGTCCATCCTTCATCTCATTACTCATTCCTCCCATACATCGGAATTTTTTCCTTCATACAAAACTTCACACAATCTTTATTAGCAACATTAGTGCACTCAAGATAAATAAGTCTTAAGGTTAAGTTCTAACACCAAATAAAATTCCATTAGAACACTAGCTACTGAAGCACTTCCCTCAAAAAGCTCAATTTCCCAAAAGAACTCAAGGAGGAACCAACAAGAAGCAAATGCAGAAAATGGCAGAAATCTGTCAAAACAGACCAGCAGGTAAAGACGCATTTTTTTGAAGACCTTCTGTTGCTCAAATCAAAACGTGTTGAACGAACGAAAGTTAGATAACAACCCGGGGCAGAATCACAACAAATTACAGCTCAATCCGACATACATAGCTCGCTCACGATTTTTACGGTGAAGCACAAAAATCTGTTTCGGGACAGCAACTTTCCCAATCATTACTTCTCTCTCATTAGAGGTTACTCTTGGCACAAAAAGCAAATAAAAAGGATAAGGAGAGTTTATTACAGAGGTAATAACTTCCAAGACTCATCTAAAACTTTTGGGTTATCTCCCAATAAGTACTTTGCTCTAACGCCTTTAAGTTAGGCATAAGAAGCAAAGAAAGAATCAACTGTTCTCAAATGAAAAAGCATTAAAACCAAATTTTGTTTCATAGGAGAAGCAAAAGAAATGTTTTCTCTCTTTTTAGGGAAGTGTTCTATACCTTTCTTGAGTGGGAGTTGATATTTAATGGTGCCTTCTTTCATATCAATGATGGCACCAACAGTTCTAAGAAAAGGTCTTCCCAAAGTAATAGGACAAGAAGCACTGTATTCAACATCCAAAACATAGAAATCAACGGGGACATAGGCATTGTTAACCATAATAAGAACATCATTAAGACTCCCCATGAGTTTATTTTTAGCATTATCATCAAGTGGGACATTCAAATAACAATCTTCAAGTGGAGGCAAATCAAACATATCATAAATCCTTCTACGCATAATAGAAACACTACTATCAAGATCACATAAAGCTTTGAAATCAAAGTCATTCACTTTCATATTAATGATGGGTTCACAACCATCTTCTTGTTTTATAGGAATAGAAGCTTTATGTTTCATCTTTTCTTCTTTGATCTTTATGAGAGCATCAGTAATGTGTTTTGTAAAAGCCATGTTCATAGCACTAGCATTAGGACTTTCAGCAAGCTTTTGTAGGAACTTAATAACTTCAGAGATATTGCAACCATCAAGATCAAAATCAAATTTATCATCTAAAGTAGTAGAACTATTACTAGCCTCAACACTAGTGGTGGTAATAGTAGAAACACTAATGTTTCTAGCAATTTCATCTTCTCTTTCCCACTTAGCATGTAATTCAGCTAATAGTCTAACATTTTCATCAATTCTTACTTGTATGGCATTGGTAGCTGCAAAGGGATTCTCATTAGTTTCAGGTTTAGCAGCCATTTTATTCAAAGAAGATTGAGCTTCAGCCAAACATGTTATATTTCTTTCAGCATTAGAGAGTTTTTCCTCAGTAGTTTTATTGAAAGCAGTTTGTCTACTAATAAACTCTTTAAGCATAACTTCAAGTTCAGAGGGAGCACTCTTATTATTGTTGTAAGAATTTCCATAAGCATTACCATTGTTGGCAGGATATGGCTTATAATTGTTGTTACAAAAATTGTTCCTATAAGCATTATTACCATAAGCATTGTTGCCAAAATTATTATTTCTTATGAAGTTCACATCAACTTGCTCTTCTTGAGCAACCAAAGAAGCCAAAGGAACATTATTTCGATCAATATGGGCTTTCCCATTAACAAGCATAGACATAATAATATCAATCTTATCACTCAAGGAGGAGGTTTCCTCAACAGAATTTACCTTCCTACCTTGTGGAGCTCTCTCAGTATGCCATTCAGAATAATTAACCATCATATTGTCCAGAAGTTTCGTTGCAGCACCCAACGTGATGGTCATAAAGGTACCTCCAGCAGGAGAATCCAATAGGTTCCTTGAAGAATAGTTCAATCCTGCATAAAAAGTTTGGATGATCATCCAAGCAGTCTGTCCATGAGTGGGACAATTCTTTACCAACGATTTCATTCTTTCCCAAGCTTGAGCAACATGCTCATTATCAAGTTGTTTAAACTTCATTATTTCACTTCTCATGGATATAATCTTAGCAGGAGGATAGTATTTTCCAATAAAAGCATCTTTGCACTTAGTCCAAGAATCAATACTATTCCTAGTTATGGAATTCAACCATTCTTTAGCTTTTCCTCTCAAAGAGAAAGGAAACAATTTCAGCTTAACAATATCTCCATCTACATCCCTATGCTTTTGCATCTCACAAAGTTCAACAAAGTTATTTAGAAGGGAAGCAGCATCTTCATTACCAATACAAGAAAATTGTTCTCTCATAACAAGATTGAGCAAAGCATGTTTTATCTCAAAGAAAGTATTTTCAGCCACAGGTGGAGCAATAGTTGTGCTCATATAATCATGGTTGTTGGTGCTAGTGAAGTCACACAACTTAGTGTTTTCAAGAGTAGTCATTTTTTTGGGTTTTCCAATAAGAAAGCAAACTTGTAAAACTAATTATTTTTTGTTTTTTTTCATAACAAAACAAGCAAACAAAGCAAAAAGAAAACTAAGCAAAACAAAAACAACAAAGTAAAGAGATTGGTTATGAGGGACTCCCCTTGTGAAGATGTCCTTGACTCCCCGGCAACGGCGCCAGAAAAATGCTTGATGGCTCAATGCACGGCGCCCAGAAAAATGCTTGATGGCGGTGTTGATGTAGAGCTCGTTGGGAACCCCAAGAAGACGGTATGATGAGCACAGCAGCAAGTTTCCCTCAATTATGAAACCAACGTTTAGTCGAACCAGTAGGAGCAAGGAAACACCCCAAAGGTGTTACTAGCGGAGCTTTGGCAGGGCGCACTACCGGTGCTAGTAGCAACGTGGAGACCTGCACAACACAACCACAGAACTTTGTCCCCAACTTGCGATGAGGTTGTCAATCTCACCATGTTTTGCGGAAAACAAAGGATTAAACGTATCGAATGAAAGAAGTAAAAGTTTGCAGAAAGTAAACACAAATAAGTAAACAGTTTGTAGATTGTATGTAAAAGACAAGGACCGGGATCCATAGTTCACTAGAGGTGGCTCTCCTTAGATAGATAACATGCTGGGTGAACAAATTACAGCGGGGCAATTGACAAACACCGAAAAAGCAATACATGCATATACTAATCATCTTAACTCCTTTGAGACTTGATTGGGCATTACAACATTATACATAGACCAGCATCCAACTACATCTATGACTAATAATCCACCTTCAGGTTATCATCCGAACCCCCTCTAGTATTAAGTTGCAAGCAACAGATTATTGATTTACGAACTGTGTGTAAAGTAAACAATACGATTGTTCTATGAACAAAGGATTGTTGTTTTCTCCCTAGTAGCAACAGCACATCTAGTACCTTAGTGATTTCTGTCACTTCCCCAGATTACTAGAGGCATCAACCCACTATCATAAATACTAACTCTTGGAGTTGCTAGCATCTACTCGGCCAAGACAGCTACTAACAACGGAAAGCATGCAAGATCACAAATAACAAAGACATGATAGAATCAATAATCAATCTGAAATAGCATCTCAATGTCCATCGAATCCCCGCAAACACAACATGCAGAATTACAAATAGATGATCTTGATCATGAACGGAGCTCACAAGATCTAGACATGAAAGCACAAAGGAGGAGAACCAGCCATCTAGCTACTACATGGATCCGTAGTCCAAGGATGAACTACTCACGCATCACACCGGAGGCTTGCATGGTGATGAAGAAGGCCTCCAGGGTGAATTCCCCTCTCTAGCAAGGTGCCGGGAAGAGCTTCAGATCCCTCCCGATCTAGGGATGGAGATGACGGTGGCTACAGACTCTTTTGTGGATTTTTGATCGGGTACTTAGGGTTTTCATCCCGAGAGCAATATATAGGCGGAAGGAGAGGTCGAGGGGGTGTCGGGAGTGGCCACACCACCCCCTAGCGCGGGCCAGGCCTGGCCGCGTGGCCAGGTGGTGTGGTGGGCCCCCTGGCCCTTGTTCTTCTCGTATTCTGGCACTTGATGACATCCGGAAAAATAGGCACTTTGGCTTTTGTCCCGTCCAATTCCGAGAATATTCATTTTCTGACTTTCCTTGAACCAAAAACAGCAGAAAACAGGCAGCTGGCACTTTGGCTCTTGTTAATATGTTAGTCCAAGAAATCATATGAAAAGTACTCCAAAGTTGGAACAAAACACAAGAAAGTGGATAAAACCAAGCATGGAACATCAAAAATTATAGATACATTTGCAATGTATCAATCTCCTAAATGCGCCATTGATAATCCTGCCACCTTTCCGAGTGGTGGGGTCCAGGTGGGCCCAACATAATTATCAATGGTGCATATAGAAAAATATGCGCCATTGGTGAGGAGAATATCAATGGCGCGTATGGTGTATGCGCCTTTGATGAGCATATATCAATGGCGCATATGGATATATGCGCCATTGAAGTTTGGTCCACAGTCCTCCGGGGTGTTGGGCCCACATTATCAGTGGAGCATTATTTTTGATGTGCACCATTGGTTAAACAAAATATTAGTGGAGCATATTTTTAAATGCGATATTCAAAAAAATGCTCCATTGATAATAAATCTATCCATAAGCCTTTCTCTAGTAGTGGTACTATCAAGAGGAGGTCTGCGTTGGAAATTTTGGGTGGAACCAACTCAGTTTTGCTACCAGCAAGCCTTCCCAATGGTTGAGGGCTCAAAGGAAATCTCCCCTTGTTGCCATTGCCTACTGCTCTGTGACGACCGATAGTACCGGAAGTTTTATTCGGTACTACTCCTCGGCACCGGTGGTACCGGACGATCTCGAGAAGGCTGGCGAGCCTCGTCTCCCCTTTTGGATCACCCGGTACCACTAGGCCAGCACTACCACCTCGAACTGGTAGTACCGCTCATATGGTCTGGTACTACCGCTATGCAACAGCACCACTCATATTGAGCTTTCACTAACGGGGGAGGGAGTAGCCTTGTCACTATGCTGGACCGCTTCTGGTACACATCTGGTACCTGACCGGTAGTACCGGTTTCATCCGGTACTACCGCTTAGGGAACCGGTAGTACCGCTTCGGTCAAGCTGCAACGAGAAGATTCACCTTGAGGGTATAAATAGGCTTTTCTTCTCCAATGAGAAGGTTGCCTCTTTTATCTCTCTCCTCCATTGTTCTTGAGTTGTAATTTCCATAGATCTCCTCCCCTAGTGCTCCAATCTACTTGATTCTTTGGGATTTGGTGGACGAGGTCTAGATCTAGGGTTTAACCAAAGCAAAGTTGATTCCCCCTTATTTTCCTTTGTGGATCTTGTTACTCTTGGTTTCCTTGAACCCTAGACGGAAGAGTTCAGTCTCGGATCTCGGGCATTTGTTGTAAAGCTTCGGAATCGTGTTGGGAGACTCCAATTGTGGTGGAGGTCTACTCAACAATTTTTTAAAGGTTTCGGTCGCCACCTTCAAGGTCACCGCAGAGTGGAACAGGTGCTTGCCGTGAGACGGGTTCTTGGGAGAATATGGTGATGCCTTCTTGCCCATGTCAACATGAGGTCTTTGCAAAGTCTCCACATGGGAGGCCACATCCTTGGTTTAAAAGATAATGTGTGTTTTATCAAAGATCGTGTGTGTAGGGAATGCATTGAAGGGAAGCTCCATGAGACGGCACACCCCCAACTACAACCATCTATTATGATGGGATCTTGGAGCTCCTTCACAAGGACCGCTTTGGTCCTCCATCCTTTGATAGTCTTGGGTGGAAGAAGTATTGTTTGGTTATTGTTGATGACTACTCAAGATACACATGGGTATATTTTTTCAAGAAGAAGAGTGATACTCAACAAACCGTCATCAACTTTGCCAATGAAGTGCAAAATCAACATGATAAGAAGATCTTGGCCATTAGAAGTGACAATGGGACCGAGTTCAAGAACTACACCCTTGATGAGTTTCTTGGTGATGAGGGGATCAAGCATCAATATTCCGCTCCTTATACCCCTCAACAAAATAGTGTGGCGGAAAGGAAATACCGGACTCTTATGGATATGGCAAGAACCATGATTGCGGAGTTCAAGTCCCCATATAACTTTTGGGTCGAAGCTATCTCTACCGCTTGTCATATTTCCAACCGGGTTTATCTTCGCAAGCATTTGGATATGACTCCATATGAGATCCTCACTGGCAAGAAGCCAAGTATTCACTACCTTCGGGTGTTTGGGTGCAAATTCTACATTCTCGAGAAAGGTAACCAGTTACCTAAGTTCGAGCCTCGTACTATGGAAGGTATCTTTGTTGGCTATGCATCGGACTCTCACGCTTATATGATCTATAACAAGTCCACCGGGCAAGTTATAGTATCCTCTAACGTGAAGTTTGATGAGCATAATGGCTCCCAAGTGCGGCAAATTGATCTTGGTGATGTAGGTGATGAAATTCCTCCTTAATCCATAAGAAGAATGGGTGTAGGATTTTCCCGCCCCATTGAGGAACCCCTTGTGGTGGAAGGAGAAGGACAATGCTCTACTCAAGTGGAGCCTTCACCTACACTAGATATACGTCAACCCCATAGCCATCAAGATACAATTGTTGAAGATATAGCTCATGATCAAGGTCAAGCTCAAGTAAATGATGGGTGTTCTTCACCCCACGATGACCAAGGTCAAGCTCATGAGGATAGTCAAAGCCAAAATGTCGAGCAAGCTCATTTTCAAGGTCAAGACGAGGATCAAAATAGTGGTGATGACCAACTAGCTTCTCAAGAATCCATTGAGGAAGCTCATGCTCGTCGTGAAGCAAGAAGGATCACCAAGCTCATTCGAGAAGGAATTACTCTTGAAAATGTTGTTGGTGATCTTGAAAGGGGCATTTCTACCCGTAACCAAGTGGCTAACTTTGTTGGCCATAATAGCTTCATTTCTTGTGTAGATCCCCAACAGGTGTATGAAGCGCTTGAACACCCAGATTGGCTTGAGGCCATGCCTGAAGAACTTCACAACTTCGAGCGCAACAAACTGTGGTCATTGGTGGGAAGACCCAAGGAGTACCATAATGCCATTGGGACAAAGTGGATCGTCAAGAACAAGCAAGATGGCAATGGGATGGTTATTCGCAATAAGGCAAGATTGGTGACTCAAGGCTTCTCCCAAGTCGAGGGTGTCGACTACGGTGAAACTTTCGCCCCTGTTCCCCGTCTTGAATCCATTCGTATCTTGCTTGCATATGCATCTCATCATAACTTTAAGTTACAACAAATGGATGTTAAAAGTGCATTTATTAATGGTCCCTTAAATGAGTTGGTGTATGTCAAGCAACCTTTGGGTTTTGAGGATCCCAAATTTCCGAACCATGTCTACAAACTTGATAAGGAACTCTATGGGCTTAAGCAAGCCCCACGTGTGTGGTATGAGCACCTTAGAAAGTTGTTGGTAGACCGTGGTTTTGAAGTTGGGCTAATCGACCCCACCCTTTTTACGAAGAGGGTTGGAGGAAACTTGTTCATTTTCCAAATTTATGTTGATGATATTATATTTGGTTCTCCTAACAAAGACTTGAATGATGTCTTTGCTAAGCTAATGACCGATGAGTTTGAAATGTCTATGATGGGTGAATTGCAATTCTTTCTTGGATTTGAAGTAAAGCAATTGATTGGAGGTATTTTCATTAATCAATCCAAATACATTCAAGATATGCTCAAGAGGTTCAAGTTGACGGATTTAAATGGAGCCAAGACTCCTATGCCTCTCAAGTGTGATCTCACTCTCGATACAAAGGGTAAAGATGTGGATCAAAAGGTATATCGATCTATGTTGGTTCTTTGATTTAACTTTGTGCATCTAGACCGAATATCACGTCAAGTGTGGGTATTTGTGCATGGTTTCAAGCCGCCCCAAAAGAAAGCCACCTTGTGGCGGTCAAGCGAATCTTTCGATATTTAGTTGATACCCCAAACTTTGGCCTATGGTATCCCAAGGTCTCAAACTTTGTTCTTCATGGTTTCATGGATTCGGATTGGGCGGGAGACAAAGTTGGAAGGAAATCAACCTCCGGGGCTTGCCAATTCCTTGGTAGGTCCTTGGTGTTATGGTCATCAAAGAAACAAAATTGTGTCTCCTTGTCCTCCGCCGAAGCCGAGTATATTGTGGTCTCTAGTTGTTGTGCTCAATTATTGTGGATGAGGCAAACTTTAAAGGATTATGGTGTCACTTGTGACAAAGTGCCTCTTCTTTGAGATAATGAAAGTGCAATCAAGATCGCCTACAACCCGGGGCAACACACAAGAACGAAGCATATTGATATTCACCATCACTTCATCTGGGAGCATGTGAACAATCGAGATATTAACCTCTCATATGTGAGCACCGAGAAGAACCTAGCGGATTTGTTCACCAAGCCCCTTCATGAGAAGAGATTTTGAGAGTTAAGGCATGAGCTAAATATCATAGATTCGAGCAATGTGGTTTGAGATCATGCACCCATACCCATGCTTTCATATGTTATTCCATCTAGGTGTAGGCATGGAAATAGGGGGAGTGTGATCCTAATTAATTGGGTCATCCCTCCCCCCATTATGTCCAAAGTGACAAAAATCATTCTCTTCATATCATTATGTGATATGTGAGCTTCAATGATGAGTTTTGGTAATGGACCCAAGATATATCTTCGTGGTGCCAAGCCAAGTATACTCAAACATGGTGGCCTAGGCCACCGCCCTCTCCTATTGAGAGGTTGGTCTTTCCTCATATTTGTCATCTTTTGGTTTATATGGATCTTAGAGACTTGCACTCCCTTTTGGTTCTTAAGTATTTCCTCTTGTTTAGAGTGAATTCGTCCCTATATCAGTTTGGAAGTCTCAACCTAAGCCTATGTTCTCCATCTTTAAGACCCCATCTTTTCTGCACAAGAACCCTTCCTTGTCCCTGGCTACTTTCTCTGGTGGAACCAGTACTACCGGACGTCTTGTGGTACTACCGGACCGGGTCAGTTCCTAGGTTCAGACCTAGAGACTGTCCCTGGTCCGGCACTACCGGGGCGTGCATCGGTAGTACCGGTCAGCGGTACTACCGGTTCCCCTAACCAGTACTACCGGTCGGCGTCTCTGGCTAAAAGGTGGGTCAGGGGAGAGGCACCCCTCAGAGCCTCACTTCCCCCCCATCTTCCTCTCATGCCACCGCCACCGCCGGAGCCCCGCCACAACCTCCTTCTGCCAGATCCTCACCGGATCTGGACTCCTCGTCCTTCTCCACCGCCATGGACACCTGTACAACCGCCCCTCCTCTCTTTTTCCTTGCTTCTTGATACATTGCAAATGTATCTATAATTTTTGATGTTCCATGCTTGGTTTTATCCACTTTCTTGTGTTTTGTTCCAACTTTGGAGTACTTTTTATATGATTTCTTGGACTAACCAATTAACAAGAGCCACAGTGCCAACTGCCTGTTTTCTGTTGTTTTTGGTTCCAGGAAAGTCAGAAAATGAATATTCTCGGAATTGGACGGGACAAAAGCCAAAGTGCCTATTTTTTCGGAAGACATCAAGTGCCAGAATACGAGACGGAGAAAGGCCAGAGGGCGGCCACACCACCTGGCCGCGCGGCCAGGCCTGGCCCACGCCAGGGGGTGGTGTGGCCAGCCCAGGCACCCCCTCGGCCTCTCCTTCCGCCTATATATTGCCCTCGGGACAAAAACCCTAAGCACCCGATCAAAAATCCACGAAAGAGTCTGTAGCCACCGTCATCTCCATCCCTAGGTCGGGAGGGATCTGAAGCTCTTCCCGGCACCCTGCCGGAGAGGGGAATTCACCCTGGAGGCCTTCTTCATCACCATGCAAGCCTCCGGTGTGATGCGTGAGTAGTTCATCCTTGGACTACGGATCCATGTAGTAGCTAGATGGCTGGTTCTCCTCCTTTGTGCTTTCATGTTTAGACCTTGTGAGCTCCGTTCATGATCAAGATCATCTATTTGTAATTCTGCATGTTGTGTTTGCGGGGATCCATGGATATTGAGATGCTATTTCAGATTGATTATTGATTCTATCATATCTTTGTTATTTGTGATCTTACATGCTTTCCGTTGTTAGTATCTATCAAAAATCTTAGCCAAGTAGATGTTAGCAACTCCAAGAGTTAGTATTTATGCTCGATAGTGGGTTCATGCCTCTGGTAATCTGGGGAAGTGACAGAAATCTCTAAGGTACTAGATGTGCTATTGCTACTAGGGAGAAAACAACAATACTTTGTTCATAGAACAATCGTATTGTTTACTTTACACGTAGTTCGTAAAGCAATAATCTGTTGCTTGCAACTTAATAATGTAGGGGGTTTGGATGATAACCTGAAGGTGGATTATTAGTCATAGATGCACTTGGATGGCGGTCTATGTATTATGTTGTAATGCCCAATCAAGTCTCAAAGGAGTCAAGATGATTAGTATATGCATGTATTGCTTTCTCGGTGTTTGTCAATTGCCGCACTGTAATTTGTTCACCCAGCATGTTATCTATCTAAGGAGAGCCACCTCTAGTGAACTATGGATCCCGACCCTTTATTTTACATACAATCTACAATCTTTTACTGCTTTGTGTTTACTCTCTGCAAACTTTTACTTCTTTCTATTCGATACGTTTAATCCTTTGTTTTCCGCAAAACACGATGAGATTGACAACCTCATCGCAAGTTGGGGACAAAGTTCTATGGTTGTGTTGTGCAGGTCTCCACGTTGCTACTAGCACCGGTACTGCGCCCTGCCAAAGCTCAGCTAGTAACACCTTTGGGGTGTTTCCTTGCTCCTACTGGTTCGATTAAACCTTGGTTTCATAACTGAGGGAAACTTGCTGTTGTGCTCATCATACCTTCCTCTTGGGGTCCCCAATGAGCTCTACATCAACCACGCACCAAGCACTTTTCTAGGCGCCGTGCATTGAGCCATCAAGTGATTTTCTGGCGCCGTTGCCGGGGATTCAAGGACATCTTCACAAGGGGAGTCCCTCATAACCAATCTCTTTACTTTGTTTTTTTTGTTATGCTTAGTTTCTTTTTGCTTAGTTTGCTTGTTTTGTTATTCAAAACCCCAAAAAAATTAGCTTTACAAGTTTTCTTTCTTATTTGAAAACCCAAAAAAATGACTACTCTAGAAAACACTAAGTTGTGTGACTTCACTAGCACCAACAACAATGATTTTATGAGCACAACTATTGCTCCACCTGTGGCTGAAAATACTTTCTTTGAGATAAAACCTGCTTTGCTCAATCTTGTTATGAGAGAACAATTTTCTGGTATTGGTAATGAAGATGCTGCTTCCCATCTAAATAACTTTGTTGAACTTTGTGAGATGCAAAAGCATAGGGATATAGATGGTGATATTATTAAGCTGAAATTGTTTCCTTTCTCTTTGAGAGGAAAAGCTAAAGAATGGTTGAATTCATTAACTAGGAATAGTATTGATTCTTGGACTAAGTGCAAAGATGCTTTTATTGGAAAATACTATCCTCCTACTAAGATTATATCCATGAGAAGTGAAATAATGAAGTTTAAACAACTTGATAATGAGCATGTTTCTCAAGCTTGGGAAAGAATGAAATCGTTGGTAAAGAATTGTCCCACTCATGGACAGACTGCTTGGATGATCATCCAAACTTTTTATGCAGGATTGAACTATTCTTCAAGGAACCTATTGGATTCTCCTGCTGGAGGTACCTTTATGACCATCACTTTGGGAGCTGCAACAAAACTTCTGGACAATATGATGGTTAATTATTCTGAATGGCATACTGAGAGAGCTCCACAAGGTAAGAAGGTAAATTCTGTTGAGGAAACCTCCTCCTTGAGTGATAAGATTGATATTATTATGTCTATGCTTGTTAATGAGAAAGCCCATATTAATCCAAATAATGTTCCTTTAGCCTCTTTGGTTGCTCAAGAAGAGCAAGTTGATGTGAACTTCATAAGAAATAACAATTTTGGCAACAATGCTTATGGTAATAATGCTTATAGGAACAATTTTGGTAACGACAATTATAAGCCATATCCTCCCAACAATGGTAATGCTTATGGAAATTCTTATAACAATAATAAGAGTGCTCCCTCTGAAATTGAAGTTATGCTTGAAGAGTTTATTAGTAAACAAACTGCTTTCAATAAAACTATTGAGGAAAAACTCTCTAATGCTGAAAGAAATATAGCATCTTTAGTTGAAGCTCAATCTACTTTGAATAAAATAGTTACTAAACCTGAAATTAATGAGAATCCCTTTGCAGCTACTAATGCTATACAAGTAAGAATTGATGAAAATGTTAGACTATTAGCTGAATTACATGCTAAGTGGGAAAGAGAAGATGAAATTGCTAGAAACATTAGTGTTTCTACTATTACCACCACTAGTGTTGAGGCTAGTAATAGTTCTACTACTCTAGATGATAAATTTGATTCTGATCTTGATGGTTGCAATATCTCTGAAGTTATTAAGTTCCTACAAAAGCATGCTAAAAGTCCTAATGCTAGTGCTATGAACATGGCTTTTACAAAACACATTACTGATGCTCTCATAAAGATTAAAGAAGAAAAGATGAAACATAAAGCTTCTATTCCTATAAAACAAGAAGATGGTTGGGAACCCATCATTAATATGGAAGTGAATGACTTTGATTTCAAATCTTTGTGTGATCTTGATAGTAGTGTTTCTATTATGCCTAGAAGGATTTATGATATGCTTGATTTGCCTCCTCTTGAAGATTGCTATTTGAATGTCCCACTTGATGATAATGCTAAAAAGAAACTCATGGGGAGTCTTAATAATGTTCTTATTATGGTTAACGATTCCTATGTCCCCGTTGATTTCTATGTTTTGGATGTTGAATACAATGCTTCTTGTCCTATTACTTTGGGAAGACCTTTTCTTAGAACTGTTGGTGCCATCATTGATATGAAAGAAGGCACCATTAAATATCGACTCTCACTCAAGAAAGGTATAGAACACTTCCCTAAAAAGAGAGAAAAGATTTCTTTTGCTTCTCCTATGAAAACAAAATTTGGTTTTAATGCTTCTTCATTTGAGAACACTTGATTCTTTCTTTGCTTCTTATGCCTAACTTAAAGACGTTAAAGAAAAGTACTTATTGGGGGATAACCCAAAAAATTTAGATAAGTCTTGGAGGTTATTACCTCTGTAATAACCTCTCCTTATCCTTTTTATTTGCTTTTTGTGCTAAGAGTAACCTCTAATGAGAGAGAAGTAATGATTGGGAAAGTTGCTGTCCCGAAATAGACTTTTATGCTTCACCGTAAACATTCGTGAGAGAGATCTGTACGTCGGATTGAGCTGTAATTTGTTGTGATTCTGCCCCGGGTTGTTATCTAACTTTCGTTCGTTCAACACGTTTTGATTTGAGCAACAGAAGGTCTTCAAAAAAATGCGTCTTTACCTGCTGGTCTGTTTTGACAGATTTCTGCCATTTTCTGCATTTGCTTCTTGTTGGTTCCTTCTTGAGTTCTTTTGGGGAATTGAGCTTTTTGAGGGAAGTGCTTCAGTAGCTAGTGTTCTAATGGAATTTTATTTGGTGTTAGAACTTAACCTTAAGACTTATTTATCTTGAGTGCACTAATGTTGCTAATAAAGATTGTGTGAAGTTTTGTATGAAGGAAAAAATTCCGATGTATGGGAGGAATGAGTAATGAGATGAAGGATGGACTAAAGCTCAAGCTTGGGGATGCCACGCGTGTCACCCCAAGAAATATCCAAGAAGTACAAGTGTCAAAGCTTGGGGATGCCCAAGGCATCCCCTTCTTCATCAATAAAAATCCCAGGTTTCTTCCAAAGGCTTCATTTTTATTGTTTCATGCACAATTGTGTTGTTCTTGGAGCGTCTTCTTTTTCGTTTTGGTTTTTGTTTGCTTTTGCTTTCTTAGTTTTCTGAATAAATTGGTTGGACCCCCTCTTTCATACATTGGTTTGCAAATAGTTTGGTTTGGTTTGGAAAAGAGTAGGAAAGTTCATGCTTATGTGGTAAAAAGAGCTCGTTTTTGACTGTGGCCTATGCTTTGTCATGCCATGCTTGATATTGGTTTGGCCTTATGCTTAGTATTCTTTGTTGTACCATGACTTGTTATAAACAATTGAGATTGCTTAATGTGCCTTGGATGAATCATGCGTTGTTTTAGCATATTAAAGCATAGCATAGTGGTATTCTCCTTTGATGCTTTATTTGGGTTGACTTGGCACATGCTCACACCATGTTATGACTATCTCAAGTCACCATAGCCTTTATGATCCTTTAGTTTTCAACTTGTAGTATCACTTTATGCTTTGATCAATGATGTTTTGTCGCTCTGCATGATTATGGTCATTATTGCTCTCTTAGTTTGTCGCTCCCAGTCTTTTGCTAGCCTCCACAACAAAGCATGAGTTCCACTCATGCATCCAACTCCCTAAACCAAGTTATTCCAAAGAGTCCACCATACCTACCTACTAGCTTATGCTATTCCAAGTATATCCATGCTTTTGTTCACCTTCCAAATTAAACTTGTTATGAGAAAACTAGTGATTAAAGCTCTCACGAACTTGATGGCACACTTTACTTGCCCTTAATAAACTTGAACCATTGTGTCTTGTATGTTGTATATGCTTGCACTTATTTGTTGGGAATTAGCAGAACCATGCTTTCATGGGGAATGCTTTCAACATTGCACTTGGTACTTGTACCTAGTTGATATCATGTTCTTTTGTATATGGATGTCGTCGGTGTGAAATGAAAGGGGAGCTTGTAAGTCCATGGAGTTATGTATATGTGTTAGAGAAACGCCTGGGCTGCTGGTCTAATCCATGCTGACATGGTGGAAACCTGCAGCGTAACCATAATGAGCTGTCTATGAAGCATTCTTCTTATAAAAAAGAGCCCTATATTGAGAAAAAAAAGATAAAAGAGAAAAAAAAAGAGATACTATGAAAAGAGGAAAGAGAGAAAAAAGCACCATATTCCAAGGTAAATAAGAAGAATGCTGAGATGCTCGTTATCTACTTGCCTTGTCATTTTGATATGGGGATTCTTCCGTATCATCGGGAGGGGTACCCCGTTGGCGGTTCTCTATGATACACATATACTTACAATGAAAAGAACTTACCGGTGACTAAACTTGAGTAGCATGAGGAGCGGCCCTCGTATACAAGGGACATGAGATTTCTGAATTATACTTCGTCAAGCATGTACACCATAGTTTGTTCACTTTAACCTTAATCACTTCAAGATGCTTATGATAGGGGCAATGAGAGCTGAAAGCTATAAGTACCATAATTTTTGGAAGCTCTTTATGAGACTTGAATCCCTACTTCCTTTTACAAAGGCCTTTCTTCCACCATTATATTGAGTCTCCACCTTCTATCTTTATGCACTTACTTTGAGAGCATAGTGGCCATTCTTAGTTCTATGTGCATTGTCCCAAGACTAGTTGATTGATGCATACTTTGATATTGCTTGTTTTAAACTATTGTATCTAGTCACTCTTTTGAACTTTGAAGGTGTCCTATGCATTTATATTTGCTACTCTATTGAGGGACAAGCTGAATACTATTATGCTATGTTTTCTTTATGTGAAACAAACAAACGTCTTGCAAAGCATTATTATTCATGAATCTTTTGTTTGTGCCTTTTCATGTTGCATCATAGTTTTTTTGCTTATTGCTAGAACTTTGTCTTTCATGTTATGATTGAAGTACTATGATCCCAGCTTTGAATGTTTTGCAAATACTTTGATCAAGTCTTTGATGGTGCATGTCACCTCAAAAATTATTCTTTCTTTTTATCACTTACCTACTCGAGGACGAGCGGGAGTTAAGCTTGGGGATGTTCATACATTGCAAATGTATCTATAATTTTTGATGTTCCATGCTTGGTTTTATCCACTTTCTTGTGTTTTGTTCCAACTTTGGAGTACTTTTTATATTATTTCTTGGACAAACCTATTAACAAGAGCCATAGTGCCAGCTGCCTGTTTTCTACTATTTTTGGTTCCAGGAAAGTCAGAAAATGAATATTCTCGGAATTGGACGGGACAAAAGCCAAAGTGCCTATTTTTCCGGAAGACATCAAGTGCCAGAATACGAGACGGAGAAGGGCCAGAGGGCGGCCACACCACCTGGCCGCGCGGCCAGGCCTGGCCCACGCCAGGGGGTGGTGTGGCCAGCCCAGGCACCCCTTCGGCCTCTCCTTCCGCCTATATATTTCCCTCGAGACGAAAAACCTAAGCACCCGATCAAAAATCCACGAAAAAGTCTGTAGCCGCCGTCATTTCCATCCCTAGATCAGGAGGGATCTGAAGCTCTTCCCGGCACCCTGCCGGAAAGGGGAATTCACCCTGGAGGCCTTCTTCATCACCATGCAAGCCTCTGGTGTGATGCGTGAGTAGTTCATCCTTGGACTATGGATCCATGTAGTAGCTAGATGGCTGGTTCTCCTCCTTTGTGCTTTCATGTTTAGATCTTGTGAGCTCCGTTCATGATCAAGATCATCTATTTGTAATTCTGCATGTTGTGTTTGCGGGGATCCGATGGATATTGAGATGCCATTTCAGATTGATTATTAATTCTATCATGTATTTGTCATTTGTGATCTTGCATGCTTTCCATTGTTAGTAGCTATCTTGGCCAAGTAGATGCTCAACTCCAAGAGTTAGTATTTATGCTCGATAGTGGGTTCATGCCTCTGGTAATCTGGGGAAGTGACAAAAATCTCTAAGGTACTAGATGTGCTGTTGCTACTAGGGAGAAAACAACAATCCTTTGTTCATAGAACAATTGTATTGTTTACTTTACACGCAGTTCGTAAAGCAATAATCTATTGCTTGCAACTTTATACTAGAGGGGGTTCGGATGATAACCTGAAGGTGGATTATTAGTCATAGATGCAGTTGGATGGCGGTCTATGTATTATGTTGTAATGCCCAATCAAGTCTCAAAGTAGTCAAGATGATTAGTATATGCATGTATTGCTTTCTCGATGTTTGTCAATTGCCCCGCTGTAATTTGTTCACCCAGCAGGTTATCTATCTAAGGAGAGCCACCTCTAGTGAACTATGGATCCCGGTCCTTTATTTTACATACAATCTACAATCTTTTACTGCTTTGTGTTTACTTTCTACAAACTTTTACTTCTTTCATTCGATACGTTTAATCCTTTGATTTCCGCAAAACACGGTGAGATTGACAACCTCATCGCAATTTGGGGACAAAGTTTTGTGGTTGTGTTGTGCAGGTCTCCATGTTGCTACTAGCACCGGTAGTCCGCCCTGCCAAAGCTCAGCTAGTAACACCTTTGGGGTGTTTCGGTGCTCCTACTGGTTCGATTAAACCTTGGTTCAATAACTGAGGGAAACTTGCTGCTGTGCTCAGCATACCTTCCTCTTGGGGTTCCCAACGAGCTCTATATCAACCACGCACCAAGCACTTTTCTGGGCACCGTGCATTGAGCCATCACTTCTCTCCATGGATCTAGGTATACTTCGATGCATGGTCAAAAGCACTTGTTTAGGGGTTGTACTGCGTGACCTTGTGTTGTCAATTTGTGGTCCTATACTACCGGATCCATGTGAGTTTCTTCCCGACCGATAGTACACGAAAAATATTCCGGTACTACTGTTCTGTTTTTACGGTATACCAGACCCAGCTTGCAATAGATGTTCCTAAACATTGTGACTTCTTTGTGGTTTGTCTGTTCGGGTTCTTGTGCCCTTATCCCCCTGTTGTTCTCCCTCTTGCTTTCATAGGTGTAGGTGGTTTCGGGGATGCTAGGAAGCGCTCCAAGTCGCGTCATGGGATCGAGGAGGATGAGTTGGAGTTTGAAGAAGAGGTCTTGCCTCATCCTAGCAACCGCATGAAGCTGAAGGCTTCTCAGGGTGGCCGTGGAGGTGCTTCCAAGCGGTCAGTCGGCCGTGGCACTGTCCCTCCCCCTCCATCGTCGAGTCACTCCAAGAGTCAGAGTTCTGGGCCATCAGGGCCAAAGCTTCTTTGTGATCTACCTGACTCTGAATATGCTGCTATGAGGTCTGAGAATCCGTATGGTATGGATCGTGGCCGTGACAGGGGAGATAGTTTGTTTTACACCGAGTTTCAAGAGAGGGTGTACAACAAGGTTATCATGAACAATGACAAGAATGTGGTGCCCCAAAAGTGGATTGATATGTCTCATGTGAATAAGAACCTTGACTATTTCGGGGAAGCTAAGGAGATTTGCACCAACATTGGCTTGCTTCCCATCATGAAGTTCAAACAAGACTATGATCATGTTCTCATTGCTCAGTCTATGGCACCGTTCACTTCAAGAAGAATCAGACAAGGACTTTTATTTGGATGACCTAGGGTATTATGAAGCAGGCTACTTGGCAGAGTTTGGATCCATTCTTGGATATGAGGATCGTGGTATTGACCATCCGTGTGGCTTTCATTCTCACACTAGTGAGCATCCCATGAAGAAGGAGGTCCTTGCTCCTCTCTATATCCGGGGCCACGGTGTTGCTAGTAAGATCAAGGATCTTCTTCCTACATGTGATATCATGAACCGCATCTTCCGTGAGACCATTGCCCCTCGTGCAGGAAACCAAGATGAGATACATGGCTTTATGGTGGACATCATGTTCAACACCTATTACAACCGTGACTCCGGTGTGACGCTTGATGTGATGGATTGTATTTGGAATGAGATGGTTGTTCCCTCATGCACACTGAGGGTGCTACCTTTTGCTCCCTACATTATGTCTCTTATCATCTCCAAGTGTGAACCCGTTGCTAGGAACTTGTCATCTTACCGGCTTGTCCAACATAAAAGCAAGGCTTTGTTGATCAATACGCATGCTACACCTCTCAATGTGGTGGGTCAAGAGGTTGATGAGGAAGGCAATGTGGTTGCAGAGGAATCCGGCGATGAAGATAGTGGTCATGAACATGAATTTTTTGTTTCCCGTCGCAAGCTTGCCCAGCCCTCATGGGCAAAGAGGATCAAAGCCAAGCTCAAGAAAGTATTTTCCTTCCAAGTTGGCAATCAAAAGAGCATGTCTGAAGCCCATGTTTATGCCAAGAAAGCTTGTGCTCGTTAGAAAGAATTGATGGAATCCCAACAATTGACACTCCCCCAAGGCTCCGAGAACAATATCACTACGGAAGAGGACTGGATCTCCGAACATAGAAATTGGGATGATGATGATGCCTCTTCTTCCTTCCGCGCTCCAAGGACCCACGATGGTGATGAGGAGGAGTGATCTTCGGGGCGCTAGTCTTGCTCTAATCCCTTTTTGGTGTCTTGATTCCAAAGGGGGAGAAGGGTAGCAGGGTGCAGGATTTGCATGGGAAAGTCACAAGCTCGTTCTTGCCTTGATCTTTAGTTGCTTGTGAACTTTATGTACCTCATATTATTCGTGAACTCTATGTGCTAACTATTTGTGCTATGTAAGTTGAGACTATGTGGTTATCGTGTGGATCTATCGTTTGTGACTTGTGGTTATTCTTATATGGATCCATCTTATGTGATCATGCTATCTATTGTATTACTCTTCTATCTCTCATCACATATTGTTGTGCAAAGGTATGAGTTTTACGCCTTTTTATCTATGTCTTTGCACTCTTGGTTGGCTTGTAAAATAGAGGGGGAGTATTAATCCTTGGTTATGCTCGATATGTGTGCACACATCTAGGGGGGAGCCCGTCTCTATTTTTCAAACCATGAGCGTTATCATAATATTTGTCATGCAAAGATGTGTTGTCATCAAACACCAAAAGGGGGGAGATTGAAAGGGTATTTCCTATCCTAAGTTGTTTTGATGTTTGATCATAACACATGTGTCAGACTAATCGTTTGGTAAGTGTGTCTCAGGTTTTCACATTGGAGAAGGCATTCGTTTCCCCTCTAAAAGGTCCATATCAAGACATAGTTTTTCTAGGGATTTTGCTTGAGTCGTAGGAACACCGTACTATCAAGAGGGGGTCCGTGTTGGAAAGTTTGGGTGGAATCAACTAAGTTTTGCAACCAGCAAACTTTCCCAATGGCTGAGGGCTCAAAGGAAATATTCCCTTGTTGCCATTGCCTACTGCTCTATGACGACCGGTAGTACCGGAAGTTTTATCCGGTACTACCGCTCGCCACCGGTGGTACCGCTTGGAGGTACCGGATGAGCCCAAGAAGGCTGGCGAGCCTCGTCTCCCCTTCTGGCTCACCCAGTACCACTAGGCCGACACTACCGCCCGGAACCGATAGTACCGCTCATATGGTCTGGTACTACCGCTATGTGGCAGCACCGCTCATATTGAGCTATCACTACCGGGGGAGGCAGTAGCCTTGTCATTGTGCCAGACCGCTTCCGGTACCATGTCTGGTACATGACCGGTAGTATCGGTTTCATCCGATACTACCGCTTAGGGAACCGGTAGTACCACTTCGGTCGAGCTGCAACATGAAGATTCACCTTGAGGGTATAAATAGGCCTTTCTTCTCCAACGAGAAGGTTGCCTCTTTTATCTCTCTCCTCCATTGTTCTTGAGCTATAATTTCCCTAGATCTCCTTCCCTAGTGCTCCAATCTACTTGATTCTTTGGGATTTGGTGGAGGAGATCTAGATCTAGCGTTTCACCAAAGCAAAGTTGATTCTCCCTTGTTTTCCTTTGTGAATCTTGTTACTCATGGGTTCCTTGAACCCTAGACGAAAGAGGTCGGTCTCGGAGCTCGGGCATTTCTAGTAAATCTTCGGGATCGTGTTGGGAGACTCCAAGTGTGGTGGAGGTCTACTCAACAAGTTTGTGAAGGTCTCGGTCGCCTCCTTCAAGGTCACCGCATAGTGGAAGGGGTGCTTGCCTTGAGGCGGGTGCTTGGGAGAATAGGGTGAGGCCTCCTGTCGTGCCGGTGGTCTTAGTACCACCCACCCCTCCAACGGAAATGTACTTCCCCTCAAAATGAAGGAACTTCGAAAAAACATCTCTGTGTCTACTCTCGGTTACTTCTACCCTTTACCCCTTACTTATTGTTGCTTACTTGCTTGCTTGTCATGTAAGTTCTCTCACCTAGTTGCACATCTAGAGAACTTACTTTGTGTTAAGCCTTAATTTGAAAAGAAGCTAAAAAAGTGAGTAGCGCCTATTCACCCCTCTCTAGTCGCTTATTCCAATCTTTCAATAGCTCCCCTCAAACTTTGAGTGATGGATCCATCAATGATCATGAGGCACTTACGATTTGAGTCCTCCCACTTAGTTTTCTCATCATCATAAACCCTTTCAGGGCATCATAATTTTCATCACCTTCAACAGGTTCATTAGGAGGATCCTTAAGGAGGGTATAATCAATATTCAGTAAAGCTAAAGTGATCTCAAGCTTCTCCTTCCATGTACCAAAATTGCTATCAATCAACTGTTCTATGCCATTAATACTTTTGGCAATTTTACAGGTATTAGATGCTGCAAAAGAAAACAAATGCTTTTAGTAAGCATCACCGTTTTTGAACTTCTTTTATTAATCTAGTCCACATCAGCTTTGGTCAGAAATAGACATGATCAATAAAAAATTGTGATCAAAACATCTCCCAGTCAGCTTTGGCCGGAATGACAGATATAAGCCACACTTAATTAAATCCTCTTATATATGGAATTATTTCATCAATCCGGTACACATCAGCTTTGGTCAGAAGTGAACCAGACCAATACAATTTCATTGTCAAAATGTCCATCAAGAAGATTTGGCTAGAATGATAGATATAAGCCATGCTTTAATTTGAGGATTTACAAACTTAATTTTGCAGCAAAACATTATCATCATAATTTATATGAAAAACATCATAAAAGAATCATGTAAGCATAATAAAACACATTAATATTACTTAAGTATGACACATAATTGCATGACAAAGGAATAAAATGGCACACAACCATGTTTCATAATTGGCATAATAAAATATGCCAAATATTTATGCCCCAAAACTTATTAAATTTTTAGTTTTAGTAAACAAATGCTTTAATGTTAGTAAACAAATTCTTAAATTTTTATTCATAATCCGGGCCCAAAAAGAATTTGGGCCTAAAAACCCCAACCTCCCTTTTTAATAGGAATATCTAAAACAATCTTCCTGACTGGGTCGAATCCAGCCTAGCCTGTCTCCCCATCATCCTTCCTTGTGGCCCAAGTGGCCTGCTAAGCAGTCGAGGCTGCGGGTCGTCGTATCGCATCCAATGGCCGAGGGCGCACTCGGTCAGAAATGAGACCGCCCCGCGATGGCCCCCCGAGACCTAATCCCCATTTCCCCCTCCCCTTCCTCTGCCTCCCGACGTGAGCGACGAGAGCGGACACAGCAGCGAAGCTAGCCGTAGAGAAGGAGGACGATAGCACCGGTGAGTGCCTCTCGCTGGATTCACATGCAACTTTGGCCAGCACGAGGCTCCATCGAGCGGTGCTTGTCGGTGTTCTTCGCGCCACGGCTGCGAGCGCGCAGGCGTTCCCGCGATGACAAGACTTTGTGACACCATGTCCGGCACAGTGGCGAGCCTCAACGACGACAAGCGCGCGAGGAGGTAGCACCACAGCCCGATATGGTGGATGGCCAAGAGGCTCGGGTCCAATCCCGAGCACACCTACCAGCTTAGAAGGTTGGCCCCGGCGCTGCCGTGGCCAGCGACGGCGACGAGGCCCATAAGGTACGCATCCACCATCCTTACATCATTAGAGTTAGGGTTAGGGTTCCCGAATTTGGGAATTAGCATTAGGGTTCTTAGGAAATCGGGGAATTAGGGTTAGGGTTTGTCAGATTTGATGAACTAGTGTTAGGGTTCCTCAAGAATTTGGGATTTTGATTAGGGTTTGCACTAGGAACTTCAATCCCCACATCAGAATTGTATAATAGAAAACCCTAGGCCCTATTCTTTCTCAGTTAGGGCTCAAACTTAGTGAAATTCAGCGCTAAAACATCAACTTTATTCAGTTTTGAGCAAGAACTTGATCTTAAACAAAACTTGAGCATCAAAAACTTGAACTTAATTGCTCAAAAGAGCATAAGCTTATTACAAACACATGAACTGAGCATAATCATGGGTTCAATCTTAAAGCTAGATGGCTCTTATACCATTGTTAGATCCTTAGGATCATCTAGCTTAAGATTGAGCCACAACGACGACAAGCGCGCGAGGAGGTAGCACCACAGCCCGATATGGTGGATGGCCAGGCGACTCGGGTCCAATCCCGAGCACACCTACTAGCTTAGAAGGTTGGCCCCGGCGCTGCCGTGGCTAGCGACGAGGCCCATAAGGTACGCATCCACCATCCTTACATCATTAGAGTTAGGGTTAGGGTTCCCAAATTTGGGAATTAGGGTTAGGGTTTGTCAGATTTGATGAACTAGTGTTAGGGTTCCTCAAGAATTTGGGATTTTGATTAGGGTTTGCACTAGGAACTTCAATCCCCACATCAGAATTGTATAATAGAAAACCCTAGGCCCTGTTCTTTCTCAGTTAGGGCTCAAACTTAGTGAAATTCAGCGCTAAAACATCAACTTTATTCAGTTTTGAGCAAGAACTTGATCTTAAACAAAACTTGAGCATCAAAAACTTGAACTTAATTGCTCAAAAGAGCACAAGCTTAGCACAAACACATGAACTGAGCATAATCATGGGTTCAATCTTAAAGCTAGATGGCTCTTATACCATTGTTAGATCCTTAGGATCATCTAGCTTAAGATTGAGCCACAAAAGAGGAGAATCAAGGATATGTACCTTGATCTAGAGGTCCAGCCATGGCCTCCACTTATTCCACTTCACCTGAATCTTGATCTGGAGTTATGAGTGGATCTTCCTGGTGCGGTGAGTGCTAGGCTTTATCAGTGAGCAGGGGAGAGTGAGAAAGAGAGAGCCACTGTGAGAGTGATTTCAACTCAAAACCCTAGAGCTCATTTTATAGCACCTACACCATGAGAACCAACACCTCTAAATGGATGGTCAGGATGCCCCTGAATAGGTCATCAATGGTTGTAACTAACAGGCCCTTAATTGACCCTAATTTAACTTAAATTGGTCACCAAAACCTGTAGATCACTTTCTATCCAACAATCCGCACCCAGGCTGCCTCCAACTCACTCTTCTTGCTCATGCCGGCCAACTCCTCCGCCAGCCGGGCTGGCAAGTGCGCTGTGATGTCTGACACGACGTCATAGCCGGTGTCTTCTCGATCGGCGGGTACACCAGCAACGAGGGCATCATCCCGCTCTGCATCACCGCGCGGGAGCAAATAGGGATGGAATCGAGCCGAGCCGAGTTGGCTCGTGGCTCGGCTCGGTCAGGCTCGGTAGAATTCGAGCCGAGCCCAAGCTCGGGTTGGTATAAAAAAGGCTGAAAGGTGGGCTCGAGGCTCGGCTTGCCAAGCTCGGGGCTCGACTCGAACGGCTCGCGAGCCGTGTGCCAAAATCACAGCCACGCACAAAAATCCTGGAAGGCGAGTGTCCCTGCCTCCACCCCGCTCGTCTATACTCTGCAGCTGGGTTAGCGCCGCCGGGCACTACGACCCAGCGCCGCCGGAGACCGCCTTTGGCCGCCACCTCCAACACCGGTCGACACCGCCCCCATATCCTCCCACCTCCTCCCATGGTTCCCGCTCCCCATCTGCTCCTCCCGAATTAGGACTCACACGGCGTCGCTTGTCGGTCTAGGGTCAGCGGATCCGCCGGCCACACCGGCTGAAACCACCCCATCTCCTCTTCCTCCCGTCTGCCCTCCTCCACTCCACCAGACTAGGCCACCACCGACGGGAGGCCGCCGTCCGCTGGCCCTCCGGATCCGCCGCCCACGCCGGCTGAAACCACCCCATCTCCTCCTCTTCCTCCCGTCTGCCCTCCTCCACCACGCCGGCTGCATATCAAGAGGTCAATCACCTCTCTTTAATTATTTCTACTATTCTAAGCTTCTGTAAATATTTCTCTGCCATGTTCTTCTAGTTTAGGCTGTAAATATTGTAGATAGTGTGTGTGTCAATGTTATTACGAATTGATACGAATATTGATCCCGTATGTATTATATGTTGAAGTTGAATCGAATATCTTGTTGTTGCAGATTGCTACTTTCCTCCACCACCGGCTGCACGGCTCGCCTGCTGCTTCTCTGTTCACATATATCTGTAACTGTACCTGAATCAATATAGATCAGGTCCATCCGTGGGGTTTTTGGTTTATGCACACGACAAATCTCTTGCTGAATATACTTTGATTAAAATCAAGTTAGCAAAGTTGTATGGCATTTATGATATGCATCACCAACATGGATGTATTCATGTTCATTTGTCACTAAATTTTTATTGTTTTATTAAAGGTTATTGTGATTTTTAAATTTCCATCGAGCCTTCGAGCTGGCTTGCGAGCTTCGCCGAGCTAGCTTGTCGAGCCTCGAGCCTGAGTAGCAAGGTTAGGGTTTGGCTTGTCCACCCTCCGAGCCGAGCCGAACCCGAGCCGAGCCTTGTCGAACCCGAACCGAGCCTCGAGCTTTGTGTCCACCCCTAGGAGCAAAGGCTGGGTTTCGCTTGGACTTTCTGCAGACAGGCCTGAACACGAAGCTTGCCCAGATGTACCATTGTACATGCAAACGAGCCACATGAAGAAAGGGACTTAAAATCAAAGGTGCACGAGCTCGGGGGGTTATAATCAATTCACCCCTTGAATTTAAGCCGTGTGTATTGATGTTTGGCTATCTCACGTTGCAGAATAACGGCCGTGCGCATATCGAGCGGGAAAAGATCCTACGCACATCAGTTCCAAACTTAAATTCTAAACATTGTACCTCGCTTCCAAAATAAAATAAGTGATTTGAGTTTATTTAGACTCACATGTATCTATATATACTAAAATGTTTCTATGTGCGTTCAAATATAGATAGACCCAAATCACTTATTTTGGAACGGAGGGAGTAGATTAAACCATGAGTAAATCTACTTACTTCCTCCGATCCATATTATTATTCTCAACTTTGTCTAGATACAAATGTATCTAGACTAAATACTTAGTTAGATACGTACTAATCTAGACAATGTTGAGAACAGTAATATGGACCGGAGGAAGTACTCTCTCCGTTCCAAAATATAAGATGTTTTAACTTTGTGAAAAGAGTGTATCTAGACTCCTTTTAGTATGTAGGTTCACTCCAAACCTCAGTGAACCTACATATTAAAAGGGGTCTAGATACACTCCTTTCACAAAGCTAAAACATCTTATATTTTAGAACAGAGGGAGTACTTTTTTTGTTCTGGAATTTCTTTCCGTTTGCTTCCTTGTCACCATATATGATATATATACTCTCTTTGTTAAATGCACATGCACTCGGAATGAATAAATAAAATAACATCACTTTCTTCACTAAAACACACCTGATCTAAATTAATGTTCTCATATTTGTTTAGATTCGGATGTATCTAGCACTAAAGAATGACTAGATACATCCGAATCTAGACAAATCTAAGAACATTAATATGGATCGGAAGGAGTACACGTAAACATCCATATTTAAAGCTTAGACAGTTTTTTCGCAACAAAAAAAAAACTTAGACAGTTCTGGGGTACTTATGGTAACCAAGGAACGGCTTTTCAGGTCCAAAGAATTTTTCGACCCCAGGTGTCTGGCGCTCACGTCCCCAGCGTTCTTCTTCCTTCAACCCTTCCCTGTCAAAACAACACGACATTCGTTGCCTGCCGTACATGCTATGCAAGATGCACATCATCATCAGCACGGGACTAACTTTTCACTCCAGGAGTTTGGGTGTTGTGCTTCACTCCACGGTTGCTTATTTATCGCCATGAGCCCATGACCACCACACACTACGCCTGCAGCCTGAGCACAACAAGTTTCTGCCCGGCCTCACCACTTCAGCTCAACATGCCTCGCCTCCTCCATTTCTTCACATTGACCCTGTACCTACGCATCGCAGCAAGCTCTGCCGCGACGACGACAACGGACACCATTTTGGCCGGCCAAGCACTTGCCGCCAACGACAAGCTCGTCTCCAAGAGCGGCAGGTACGCGCTCGGCTTCTTCGAAACAAGCAGCAGCAAATCATCCCAATACGCTGCCAGCTGGTACCTTGGCATATGGTTCAATACAGTCCCCACATTTACCTCAGCATGGGTTGCAAATAGGGAAAAGCCGATCAACAACACCGCCTCACTGGAGCTCACAATCTCCCAGGACGGCAACCTTGTCATCCAAAACAGGTCCACCAAGTCCATAATCTGGTCTACGCAAGCAAACATCACAACAAACAGCACCACCGCTGTTGTGCTCTTGAGTAGTGGAAATCTTGTCCTCGCCAACTCTGCAAACTTATCAGAGGTTCTGTGGCAGAGCTTTGATCACCCCACGGATACCTTTTTCCCTGGGGCGAAGCTTGGATGGGACAAGGTCACCGGCCTGAACCGCAGTTTCGTTTCTTGGAAAAACTCGATCGACCCAGCTGCCGGCGGGTACCGCTATGAGCTAGACCCCAGTGGCGTCGACCAGTTATTGCTTGTAGCGTTGAACTCGTCCACAACATATTGGTCCACTGGTTCATGGAACGGGAAATACTTTTCCTCGATTCCAGAGATGACAGCCCGGCACTCTATTAGTGCAAAATTTGTTGACAATGACAGAGAGAAGTACTTGACATATAATTTAGTACAAGAATATATGGATCCAAATATGCTTACTCGTCACGCGATTGATGTCTCAGGTCAGCTAAAGACATTTATCTGGATGAAGGGCTCCCAGGACTGGGTAATGATCAGTGCCCAACCAAAAGCTCAGTGTGATGTCTACGCTGTCTGTGGACCCTTCACAATCTGCACTGATAATGTGGTTCCGCATTGCATATGTATGGAGGGCTTCACCATAACATCCCCCAAGGACTGGGAGCTAGAAGATCGAGCGGATGGGTGCTCAAGAAACACTCAACTAGACTGCATTAGGAACATAAGCACAACACATACCACGGACAAGTTCTACCATGAGCCATGTGTTAGGTTGCCCCAGAATGCCCGAGAAGTAGAAACTGCTGGAAGCTCGAGTGAATGCGCACAGATTTGCCTGAATAATTGCTCTTGCACTGCATACTCCTTTGGCGACAGTGGATGTTCTGTGTGGCATAATCAATTGGTCAACATAAGAAGACTACAATGCAGTGACACAGCCAATTCAAATGGAGAAACTCTTTACCTTCGTATTTCTGCTAAAGATGTACACAGTTTGAAAGTTAACAGAAGAGGGATTGTTATTGGAATTGTAACTGGTGCATGCATTTCTGCTCTAGGATTATCTGGAATCATCATCTTACTAATGATTTGGACAAACAAAACAAGTAGCTCTGGTCGCACACTCAATGGTTCTGGAGGTTGTAATGGAATCGTTGCATTTAGATATAATGATCTACAACGAGCAACACAAAAATTCACAGACAAGTTGGGGGCAGGTAGTTTTGGTTCTGTATTCAAGGGGTTTATAAATGACTCAAATGCCATAGCAGTTAAGAGGCTTGATGGTGCTTATCAAGGAGAGAAGCAATTCAGAGCTGAAGTGAGCTCAATTGGAGCTGTCCAGCACATCAATTTAGTTAAGCTTGTTGGTTTCTGTTGTGAGGATTCCAAGAGGTTGCTTGTCTATGAATACATGTCAAATCGTTCTCTTGATGTCCATCTATTTCGAAGCAATTCTACAGTATTAAATTGGGATGCTAGGTATCAGATAGCCCTGGGAGTTGCAAGAGGGTTATCCTACTTGCATGACAGCTGTCGAGACTGCATAATACACTGTGATATCAAGCCAGGGAACATACTTCTTGACGATTCATTCCTTCCAAAAATTGCAGACTTTGGGATGGCAAAGCTTTTAGGAAGAGACTATAGCCGAGTGTTAACAACAATGAAAGGAACTGTAGGGTACCTTGCACCGGAATGGATTACTGGTGTTGCCATTACACCAAAAGTTGATGTTTACGGTTACGGGATGGTGTTGCTGGAAATATTATCTGGAAGGAGGAACACATGGGCCCCATTTTCTAGCAATAGCAACCTTGATGTTTATTTCCCTGTGCATGCTGCACATAAGCTTCTGGAAGGAGATGTAGGGAGTTTGGTGGATCATATGCTACATGGCATAGTCAATCTGGATGAGGCTGAACTGGCTTGCAAGGTTGCATGTTGGTGCATCCAAGATGATGAGCTTGATCGACCAACAATGGGACAGGTAGTTCAGATTCTTGAAGGGATAGTTGAGATCACGATGCCCCCGATACCAAGATTTCTCCAAGCTATGATTTAAAGCTTGTTTTCAACAGGCTCCTAATCTTTTTGTTTTAGAGAAACTAGATGCACAATATATATGTCTAAACTTGAGGCTACCATTGTATTTACAGTACAAATGTAATGCTTATGATCGAAAAAGATAGTATACTTCACAAAAATTCGTAGTGGTCTCAAAGTACCTGTCACTGCAGCATTATAATTTGGATCCATGTCGAAATAGGCATGATAGATATTTCTCTTTTTTCTTTACTTAAGATAGAAATTCTAGCTTTTGAGATCCAACCTGAAAGCTTTTTTGAGCCTAGCAAGGTGGTGTGCAAACACCTTCCTTACGACATTGAAAATGCATAATGGTAGCCATGGCGCCATCACCAAAGCTATGTCCTACCGGCAATGCTACTGCCAGAACAGCATGCTCGCCTTCGCCTACGAGGGTTTCCATAAGCTGACCTGCACAGAAACAGGGACAGCGGTGAATTAAAGACCCTTTCTCAAGGTAGATACTAGATAGCATCGGCAGTGCGGGAGTTGGGCCAGAGGAGACTCCTTGCACACGTACAGGCAACCAGACGGTTGTATACTCGGGTGACTGATGTGAGAAGTGTAGGAAGAAGACGAACACTATGGCAAAAAATAGACTGAAGCTCCATTATACTTCAGACAACTGAAGAATAGCAAAAAATCATGGGGCTGTTGTTCTTGATAAATAGAGTTTTTCACAACGGTGTTCTGCCAACGAAAAACTGACATAATCTCTATCAAGTATCAACTGACGTCTGTTTACTCATATGAGCCTACCTCGTAGCAATAATTTGTTGCTATTGAAAGAGAAAGAAATGACAATTTCACCTGAAGTGAAGACCAAGCTAGCTCTCGGAGTGTGACATACTTGTGATAACAAAAACCATGATGTGAGCCGGTAACCAAATGTCTGGACTTTGTGCCAGCACGATTCTTCTTAGCTCACACCTCTCCTCTGCACCACACAAACCCAGCCCAAACGAGAGCTGGCTACATGGCTGCCCTGCCATGGATGCTCTGCAGTTCATCCTCACCACTGGAGTAAGTCTTCGTCCAACTAGTTTGGTTGTTGTGCTTGACTGTTGACTCCACCGTGATTATTTACTCCTATCACTACTGAGTACCCATCTCTGCATCTGCAAGCTCGCCTCCTCCCTTAGTTCAGCATGCCTCTCCTCCTCACTGTACTCACCTTGCTCTTCTTCCTATTCATCCAAGCAAGTTCTGCTGCGACGGGCACCATCTTGGCTGGCCAAGCACTTGCCGTCAACGACAAGCTCGTCTCCAAGAATGTCAGGTATGCACTTGGCTTCTTCGAAACAAACAGCAGCAAATCATCCCTGGACACTACCAACTGGTACCCTGGCATATGGTTCAATACAGTCCCCAAATTACTGCTGCATGGGTAGCGAATAGGGATAATCCAATCAGGAACACCACTTCACTGGAACTCACGATATCCCCCGATGGCAACCTTGTCATCTTAAACCGATCCACCAAGTTCATACTCTGGTCTATGCGAGCAAACATCACAAGAAATAGCACCATCTCTATGCTCTTGAGTAGTGGAAATCTCATCCTAAGAGACTCTTCAAACTCATCAGAAGTTCTGTGGCAGAGCTTTGATCACCCCACAGATACACTTTTCCCCGGGGCGAAGATTGGATGGGACAAAGTCACCGGCTTGAATCGTCGTCTTGTTTCTTGGAAAAGTTTGATTGACCCAGCTACCGGTGTATATTGTGATGAATTAGACGCGAGTGGTGTTAACCAGATCTTGCTTACACCATTGAACTCCTCCACACCATACTGGTCGAGCGGTGTATGGAACGGCAAATACTTTCCCTCAGTTTCAGAAATGGTAGTGAGCAATACTACAACATTTGTCGGCAATGACAAAGAGAAGTACATGATATCAAACATAACCGATATAAATGTGGTTTCTCGTCATGTACTTGATGTCTCAGGTCAATCAAAAACATTCATTTGGTTGGGAGGAGTGGGCAATGGTCTATTCCAACCCAAAACCTTAATGTGATATTTATGCAGTATGTGGACCTTTCACAATTTGCAATGATAATGTGGTTCCACATTGCAATTGCTTGGAGGGTTTCACCACAACATCACCTGAGGACTGGGAGCTACAAGATCGAACCGGTGGGTGCTCGAGAAAGACTCCAATAAACTGTGTTAGCAACAAAAGCATAACGCATACCACAGACAAGGTTCTATCCTGTGCCATGTGTTAAGTTGCCCCAGAATGCCCCAAAAGTAGAAGCTGCTGCAAGCTCGAGTGAGTGTGCACAAGTTTGCCTGAATAGTTGCTCTTGCACCGCTTATTCCTTCAGCGACATCAGATGTTCTATCTGGTATAATGAATTGTTCAACATAAGACAACTTCAATGTAGTGCCACTGTTGGATATTAGTGATCTGCAGTTTTCTGTGATCAAACTAAGTCCATATAATGGCTTTTAGGGGTTGTTTAATAATAGCCATTGGATGCCCTGATCAGGGGCATCCTGACCATCCATTTTGGGATGCAGGTTCCCCTAGTGCAAGTGCTATAAATAGGGGTCCTAGGGTTTGAGCTGGGCTGACCTATCCATTCGGCTGGGCTCTTCTCTCTCTCACTCTCCTCTGCTCACTGATCAAGCTAGCACCTAAAGCACTAGGAATAACCACCCACTGATCTTGCAAATTTCAATCAGCACAAGAAGGCAGAAGTGGAAGAACCAAGAGGAGGCCATGGTTGGACCTCCAGATCAAGGTACACAACATCTGATCTCCTTTTGTGGCTCTAATCTTGAGCTAGGTGATCCTATGGGATCTAACAGTGGTATCAGAGCACCTAGCTGCAAGTTTGAGCCCTCTTTATTAAGGTTTTATTCTTAAGTGAGCTTGTTCTTGCTGTTTTTGATCAAGATCAAGGTTCTGTTGCTTCAGAACAGAATAAGGTTGATGTTTTAGCCCCAGTTTTTTCTAAGTTTAAGCCCTAATAGAAGAACTAGTGGGTCTAGGGTTTGATTATGTTTATCTGATGTGGGGATTGAGGTTTTGGTGCAAACCCTAACCCTAAATCCCCAATTTCCTGAAGAACCCTAACCCTAGTTCATCGAATCGATGAACCCTAACCCTAATTTCCCCAATTACTCAAGAACCCTAACCCTATTTTCCCAAAATCCCTAAACAGAGGAACCCTAACCCTAATTCTAATAAGATTAAAGGCAGTGGGCACTTACCTTAGGGCCCTGCCGTCGTCGTTGGCCACGGCGGCGTTGGGGTCATCACCTAAGATTGGGCGGGCCTGCACGGGCTTGTCCCCGAGCGGCCTAGCCATCCATTGCACCGGCCGTCGCCGAGCCTCCTTGTGCGCCTGTAGCCGTGGAAGCTTGTCGCCATGTCGGGTCAGGCGTCACGCCGTCGCGGGGACGCTCGTGCGCGCTTCCGGTCGTGGTGCAAAGAACGTCGGCAAGCACCACTCGACGGAGCCGCGTGCTGCTGCACGCGAATCCGGCAAGAGGCGCTCACCGGCGCCATCTTCCTCCTTCTCTGCGGCTGGCGCTGGCGCTCGTCGCCGCCGCCGCTCTCTCTCGCTCGCATCGCTTGCGTCGGGAGGCAGAGAGGAAAGGGAAGGAGGGGAAAATGGGGGCTAGGGTTCGGGGGGCAGCCGTCGCGGGTCGGTTCGATCCGGCCGGGCATGCTCTCCGCCGTTGGATCGTATCCAACGGCTCGCAGCGCTAGCTGCTTAATGGGCCAGATGGGCCACTAAAAGGGCTGATGGGGAGACAGGCTGGGCCAGATTTGGCCCAGTCTGGAAGTTTTTTCCTTTAAATTGTTAAATAATAAAGGGGTTTTAGGGTTTTGTGGGCCAAAATTCTTTTGGGCCCAGATGATGAATAAGATAAAATTTAAGAATTAATGTTTATAAGTTAGGGCTTATATAAATGGTTTTTGGGGCTAAGTTTTTGGCATGTTTTTATTATGTCAATTATGGAACACAATTGTGTGACAAATTATTCTTTTGTCATGCAATTATGTATCTCACTTAAGTAAGTTTGATGTGTTTTATTATGCCTAGTTGTTTCCTTTGTGTTGTTTTTCATATAAATTGTGATGATAATGTTTTGCTGCAAAATAAAGTTTGAAATCCTCTAATTAAGCATTGCTTATGTCTATCATTCTGGCCAAAGCTGATTGATGGACATTTTGACCATGAAATTTTTATTAGTCTGGTTCACTTCTGGCCAAAGCTGATGTGCTCCAAACTGATAAAAAGAATTTTATATGTGAAAGGATTTAATTAAGTGTGGCTTATATCTGTCATTCTGGCCAAAGCTGATTGGCAGATATTTTGATCACAAAATTTTATTGATCATGTCTATTTCTGGCCAAAGCTGATACAGACTAGATTGATAAAAGGAGTATGAAATAGTTATGCTTAATCAAAGCATTTGTTTTCTTTTGCAGCATCTAATGCCTCTCACATTGCCGGAATTATTAATGGCATAGAACAGTTGACTGGTAGCAACTTGCGTACATGGAAGGAAAAGCTTGAGATCACTTTAGCTTTGCTGAATATTGATTATGCCCTCCTTAAGGATCCTCCTATAGCACCTACTGAAGGTGATGAGAATTATGATGCCCTGAAAAGGGTTTATGATGATGAGAAAACTAAGTGGGAGGATTCAAATCGTAAGTGCCTCATGATTATTAAGGGCTCCATCACTCAGAGTATGAGGGGAGCTGTTCCAGACTCTCAGACTGCCAAGGGTTACCTTGGAAAGATTGAGGACCAGTTTAAGGGATCATCCAAAATTTATGCAACAAGCCTCATTAGAAGGCTTATTGATGAAAGGTATGATCCAACTGGGAGTTTGAGAGAGCATATCATGAGGAAAATCAACATGGCCACTAAACTTAAGACAATGGAAATGGAAATCTCTGAAGGTTTCCTTGTCCATTTTATTATGTCATCCTTGCCCACGGAGTTCTCTCCGTTCACCATCAATTACAATGCGATGGATTCTAAATGGGGCATGGATGAAATGATGGCTAGATGTGTACAAGAAGAGGAAAGGCTTAAAGCTGGACGAGTTAATCATGTCAACCAGTTCAAGCACTCTCAGAAGAAGAAAAATCAAAAGTTTATGAAGCCTAAGCCTACTTAGTTTAAGGATAAATGGCAATCTTCTAAGTTCTTTTAGCAAAAGAATCCTAACAGAGCTCCTAATGCAGATGCACACCCTAATGTTGATGGTAAAGATCCTAATGGATGTCGCTTTTGTGGAAAAAGCGGACACGTTCAGAGGGATTGTATTGGGTTCATGAAATGGCTCAATAAGAAAGGTACTAATATTATAACCTTTGTTGACGAATCCCTTTATGTTAATTATGCCACCAATACATGGTGGGTTGACTCAGGTGCAACAGTTCATGTTGCGAACTCCTTACAGGGATTCGATACAAAGAGGACCCTAAGAAGAGGGGAAAGAACCATTAGAGTTGCTAATGGTGTTGAGGCTGAGGCTGTTGGAGAGTTCACACTTATGCTCCATAGCAGCTTTATGCTTCGTTTACGTAATGTACTTTATGTACCCTCTATGAGACGAAACCTTGTGTCTGTCTCATGCTTAGATGATGATTGTTTTCACTGTGACTTTGGGAAGAAGAGATGTATAATTATGTTTGACAATAATAATGTTGGTCTTGCCTTCCGACAAGACAAACTTTATCTTGTTTCCTTAAGTGATTCCCTAAATGAAGTTGATGCCTCTTCTAATGTGAATGTTAGTACCAAGCGTAAGCGTGATGATGATGAGACTTCTTCGAAACTATGGCACTATTGTTTAGGCCATATTTCGAGGGAGAGAATTGAGCGTCTCATTAAGGAGCAAGTCCTTCATCCTTTGGTTTTCTCGGATGCGGATCTGGATCATTGTATTGATTGCATCAAAGAGAAATATACTAAGAGAATCAAGAAAGGTGCAAATCGAAGCACGAGAGTTTTAGAAATCGTTCACACAGATATTTGTGGCCCGTTCAATGTGAGATCAGTGGATGGTTTTGATTCTTTCATAACATTCACTGATGACTTCTCCCGCTTTGGATACATCTATCCTATCAAAGAAAGATCTGAGGCATTAGAAAAGTTCAAGATATTCAAAGCCGAAGTTGAGAATCAAGTTGGTCAAAAGATCAAAGTTGTAAGGTTTGATCGTGGTGGTGAGTACTACGGTAGACACACTACTTATGGCCAAATTCCTGGACCTTTTGCTAAGTTCCTACAGGAAAATGGTATTGTTGCTCAGTATTCAGCACCGGGCGAACCTCAGCACAATGGAGTCGCTGAAAGGCGGAATCATACTCTTATGGACATGGTACGAAATATGTTAAGTCACTCCACGTTGCCGCTTGGTTTATGGATAGAAGCTCTAAAGACAGCTGCATATATTCTTAATAAGGTCCCCAGCAAATCGGTGCCAAAAACGCCGTATGAATTATGGACTGGGAGAAAACCTACCCTGAGTTATTTGCATGTGTGGGGCTGCCCTGCTGAGACAAGAGTTTTCAATCCAATTATGGGAAAGTTAAACCCCAAGACTGTCAGCTGCCACTTCATTGGTTATCCTGACAAATCTAAGGCATATCGTTTCTATTGTCCAAAACAATTCACTAAGTTTGTTGAAACAAGACACGTTGTGTTCTTGGAAAGTGATATGATGAGGGGGAGTATGACTCCTAGGGAAATAATCTTGGAGGAGAAACGGGATTATGTTTCGATCCCTATGATCCAAGAGCCAGTGTTTCCTATTCATGTTGAGGTTATACCTCCAGTTGAAAGGACTGCTAATCCTACCCCTACTGAGACTCCGCCAAAGTCCATACCTAATGATACTTCTACGGAAGATGCTCAGCAGCCTGAAGTTGTGGTTGAGGTACTAAATAATGTACCGCTCAGAAGGTCTAAGCGGGCTAGGAAGTCCGCCATTTCTGGTGATTATGTCACTTATATGAGTGAGGATATGAATGAGTCGATGTTGGATGATGATCCTACATCGTTTAAGGAAGCCATCAAAGTGATCATTCATCAGAATGGCTTGATGCTATGAAAGATGAAATGAAGTCCATGAGCATTAATGATGTATGGGACTTAGTAGAAATCCCTAAAGGAGTCAAAACTGTGGGCAGTAGATGGGTCTATAAGACCAAACGTGACTCTAAAGGTGATATCAAAAGGTTCAAAGCAAGGCTTGTGGCTAAGGGCTTCACTCAAAGAGAAGGTATTGATTATAATGAGACTTTTTCACCTGTTTCTTCTAAGGACTCATTCAGAATTATTATGGCACTTGTGGCTCATTATGATTTGGAGTTGCATCAGATGGATGTAAAAACGGCATTTCTGAATGGTGACTACATGAGGATGTTTACATGGCTCAACCAGAAGGTTTTGTTATGGAAGGGAAGGAACACTTAGGATGTCATCTTAAGAAATCCACTTATGGATTAAAGGAAGCCTCAAGGCAATGGTACTTCAAGTTTGATCAAGTGATAAAGAATTTTGGTTTCAAAGAGAATGAAGTGGATAATTGCATTTATGTGAAGTTCAGGGGGAGCAATTTTGTCTTCCTGATATTGTATGTCGATGACATACTCTTAGCCAGTAACAATAAGAATATGATGCTGGAAACTAAAAGGTTTCTCTCCTCAAAGTTTGATATGAAGGATCTCGGTGAAGCCGCTTATGTCTTAGGCATTCAAATTCACCGAGATAGATCCAGAGGAATCTTGGGGCTATGCGAGCAAACATCACAAGAAATAGCACCATCTCTATGCTCTTGAGTAGTGGAAATCTCATCCTAAGAGACTCTTCAAACTCATCAGAAGTTCTGTGGCAGAGCTTTGATCACCCCACAGATACACTTTTCCCCGGGGCGAAGATTGGATGGGACAAAGTCACCGGCTTGAATCGTCGTCTTGTTTCTTGGAAAAGTTTGATTGACCCAGCTACCGGTGTATATTGTGATGAATTAGACGCGAGTGGTGTTAACCAGATCTTGCTTACACCATTGAACTCCTCCACACCATACTGGTCGAGCGGTGTATGGAACGGCAAATACTTTCCCTCAGTTTCAGAAATGGTAGTGAGCAATACTACAACATTTGTCGGCAATGACAAAGAGAAGTACATGATATCAAACATAACCGATATAAATGTGGTTTCTCGTCATGTACTTGATGTCTCAGGTCAATCAAAAACATTCATTTGGTTGGGAGGAGTGGGCAATGGTCTATTCCAACCCAAAACCTTAATGTGATATTTATGCAGTATGTGGACCTTTCACAATTTGCAATGATAATGTGGTTCCACATTGCAATTGCTTGGAGGGTTTCACCACAACATCACCTGAGGACTGGGAGCTACAAGATCGAACCGGTGGGTGCTCGAGAAAGACTCCAATAAACTGTGTTAGCAACAAAAGCATAACGCATACCACGGACAAGGTTCTATCCTGTGCCATGTGTTAAGTTGCCCCAGAATGCCCCAAAAGTAGAAGCTGCTGCAAGCTCGAGTGAGTGTGCACAAGTTTGCCTGAATAGTTGCTCTTGCACCGCTTATTCCTTCAGCGACATCAGATGTTCTATCTGGTATAATGAATTGTTCAACATAAGACAACTTCAATGTAGTGCCACTGTTGGATATTAGTGATCTGCAGTTTTCTGTGATCAAACTAAGTCCATATAATGGCTTTTAGGGGTTGTTTAATAATAGCCATTGGATGCCCTGATCAGGGGCATCCTGACCATCCATTTTGGGATGCAGGTTCCCCTAGTGCAAGTGCTATAAATAGGGGTCCTAGGGTTTGAGCTGGGCTGACCTATCCATTCGGCTGGGCTCTTCTCTCTCTCACTCTCCTCTGCTCACTGATCAAGCTAGCACCTAAAGCACTAGGAATAACCACCCACTGATCTTGCAAATTTCAATCAGCACAAGAAGGCAGAAGTGGAAGAACCAAGAGGAGGCCATGGTTGGACCTCCAGATCAAGGTACACAACATCTGATCTCCTTTTGTGGCTCTAATCTTGAGCTAGGTGATCCTATGGGATCTAACAGCCACTACCAATTTCACTGGAGAAATTCTTTACCTTCGCCTTTCTGCAAAAGATTTCCAAAATTTGAAAAACAATAGACATGGTATTGTTATTGGAGCTACAACCGGTACAGGCGTTTTTGCTCTAGGCTTATGTGCACTCATCGTGCTATTAATGAATTGGAGAAACAAAAGGAAGAGCTGTCGTATACAAAACGGTGCTGAGGGTTGTAATGGAATCACTGCATTTAGATACATTGATTTACAACATGCAACAAAAAGTTTCACAAATAAGTTGGGGGAAGGTGGTTTTGGTTCTGTATTTAAGCGTTTTATAAATGATAAAATTGCCATAGCAGTGAAAAGGCTTGATGGTGCTAACCAAGGTGAGAAGCAATTCAGAGCTGAAGTGAGCTCGATTGGAGCAGTCCAGCACATGAATTTAGTTAAGCTCATTGGTTTCTGTTGTGAGAGTTCTAGGAGATTGCTTGTTTATGAACACATGTCAAATTGTTCTCTTGATGTCCATCTATTGCAAAACAATTATCCAATACTGAATTGGACTGTTAGATACCAGATAGCCCTAGGAGTTACCAGAGGGTTAACCTACTTGCATGAGAGATGTCGAGGCTGCATCATACACTGTGATATCAAGCCAGAAAACATATTGCTCGATGCTTCATTCATTCCAAAAGTTGCAGACTTTGGAATGGCAAAGCTCTTGGGAAGGGATTTTAGCCAAGTACTGACTACAATGAGAGGAACTGCAAGGTACCTTGCTCCCGAATGGATTACCGGGGTTGCTATTACACCAAAAGTCGATGTTTACAGCTATGGAATGGTGTTGCTGGAGATAATATCTGGAAAGAGGAACTCATCCGCACCATGTTCTGGTATTGGCAACTTTGATGTTTATTTCCCTATGCATGCAGCACATAAGCTTCGTGAAGGAGACGTCAGGAGTTTAGTAGATCACATCTTACTTGGTGATGTCAATCTGGATGAGGCTGAACTGGCTTGCAAGGTTGCATGTTGGTGCCTCCAAGATAATGAGCTTGATCGACCAACAATGGGAGAGGTAGTTCAGATTCTCGAAGGGCTAGTTACCAAGACTGCTTCAAACAATGGCTGGAAGCTCGCATTCAACGTTCTCCTAATTTTTTTTCAGAGTAAACTAGCTGGTTGGGCGTCTACATGTTCTATTATATGTGTCTATACTTAAAGACAATAATTGTATTTATTATATAAATGTAATGCTTATGATTGAAGAAATAGTTGTATTTTGTATAAATTTGTAACGGTCTTAAATTAAGTGATGGTGGTCTCACCCTTCCGTTCCCGTCGAAAGGGAAGACTCGTGCAGCGATGGTGGCGGCGGACGCGGCGGCAGCCAAGTGCAGCGATGTCAGCGTCGGCAGCAGGTGCAGCTATGTCAGCGGCAGCGGCCAATTCGTGCAGCGATGGCTGATGCGTGTGCCATGGTTGCATAAAAATTATATCCAATGGACATTGGACCAATCTTTAGGTCCAACTACATTCAATATTGTTGGACCTGATATCCAGTGATATCCATGTCCATTAAGGTCCAGTCCAAATGGATCCAACAAAATAGTAGTCCAAAGCCTATTGGACTACGTTGATCCAATTCTAGATTTACTCTTAATGTAACATCACTGCATCATTATAATCTGGAGCCATATTGAAAATAGGCGCCATAGATATTTCACTCTTCTCTAGTTAACATGGATATTCTAGTTTCTAAGATCGAACCTGTAAGCTTATTTAAGCCTTGTTTCAACTAGGACGGTGGTGCCCAAGTGGTAGCCATGGCTGCATATTGTGTGTCACACGACAGCTATGGTACTAACAGAACAATGTGTGGCGTGCCTACGGGCTATGGGGTTCCCATGAACCTGCATAGGAAGCACCGAGTATGGACCTTGGTGGAAATCCTTGCTCTGTGATAACAAGCTACGGTGCGCGAGAATAGCAGCATTATTATTCAGTAAAGTTTGAGACGATGACCATCTCGAGCTCTGGTGGGGGAGGCTGGAAATTAAGTGAGGGAAATATCAGATAGACTCCAATGGCGCATTGACGCGAACGGAATCAGAAGAGGATCAACGTCCAGGGCATTCGGCGGCGCAGGTGTTGGGAAAGTGGTAGATGGAAGCAAGTCAAGCTCATAGATGTGCTCAGCCTCTGATTTTGTAAAGGGAGGTAGCCACGGCCTCACAGGTACGGCAAACTCATACAGGGGGGAGGAGGACTCACCAGGTGCTCACTTGCAGGCGCAGGGTGTGAGCTGCAGGGATTATGGCGACCCGAGGAATTTGGCTGGAGCACGCGGACGGGGCGAGATGGGGGCACTCGAGCGCGCAGCCATGGCGATGCGCAGCTAGGGAGGCTCTCATCGCGCGGTGGTTGTGGTGAGGCGCCGCTTCTCCGTTGCCGCGGAATGGCTACACGAGAGGCGGAGCCGGAGGTTGGGGATGGGTGTGACGAGCGGGCCCAAGTGGCAGCGGCATCGTTTCGGGCCAGGTTAGGGTTGCGGGGGGTTAGCCCACCAAGCATGAAGGCTCCTTCGTAGTGGGCGGGCCCAGGTAAAGTTTCCTCTCTTTTTTTCCCTGTGTTTTTATACTAATTTCCTTTTTTCCTTTACGTTTTATAATACTGTTTTATTATACTTACTTATTTCCATATTTATGTTTTTACTTTTTAGTTATATATTTTATTTTTCTTTTCATGTTTATTTTCTTTTTTTCCTTAGTTCTTTTTTATTTATTTTTTATTTTTTAAATTAATATGAATACTGTTTCATTTATAATAAGTGGACATTTCTTTTCAATCTCGTGAACATTTTTTTGAACTTTGCTAATAATGTTTTGGACCCGCGAGCAATTTCTTGTAACCGTGAGAACATTTTCTCGAACTCATGTAGAAAAATTTGAAACAATTTTGAATTGTATGAACATTTTTCAAACTTGCAATATTTTTTAGCTATATGAACTTTTTTTTAAACCTCGTGATTAACTTCGGAAATATACTTTGTAACGTTCATAGAGAGAAATAATGTTCACACTTTTCGGAATAATTGCCATGGGTTCAAATTTCAAAGTAATGTCCATTCATTAATGTGTGTATGATTTTTAAAAAGTAAACTGAAAAATAGAAAAGAAAAGAAGGGAAAAACATGACACATGAGTTGGAAACAATAAAAAGAAAAGGAAAAATAAAAACAAAAGAAAAAGAAAAACAATCATAACTAGTGAGGCTTGACGCTTTGTGTGAAATAGAAGCGGGTGTTCAAATCAGTTTAATAAGGTGGCAACGGGGATGGGAATGGCTGGCGATGGCTCCACCGTCCCCACACTAACATCCGCTAGTCCCCATCCCGCCAATCATCGCTAGGAAATAAGGGAGGGGGGAATCATATCCCCTATCCCAATGAACAATGGGTACCCGGTACCCGCTAGAGTCTCCACGGGGACCTTGACACCAACGTCGAGGTGGGCGGGTGTAGGAGGACACCGGTGCAGGAGATGTATCGACACGGTGAGCTGATGTAGATAGGCAGATGCAAGGGACATCAACGACGAACTGAAGCAGGCGGGCAAATGCAAGGAACACGGGTGGATCGGAGGTGTGTTGTTGTGGTATTGTCGACAAGTACGCCCTGGGGGTAGATCATGACGGTGAGTGAATCATGGGCATGTAAGGCGGACAGATGTCCGGGACTAGTGAAGTACACGAGTTTCTCGAGTTCGAGTCCCATAACAGGGATGGAACTCTACTCCTGCTATAAGTCAATATATAGGCGACGAGTGCACATGTTACAAGGATTGTGAATCGTGTCTCTAAGGTTGCCCGTAGGCCGGTTTATATAGTCGCCAGGACCTAGGGTTTACAAAGAAATTCTATCCAGCTACATTACAAACTCCCACACTAAGGCGGCAAGTATGCCATGTCTTGTACACCAAGGTTCTAGCCATCTGGCTTGAGGCGGTAACTCCCTGGGCCTTCCATAGCTGGATGGGATGGGCCTCCAGGTTGTTCGGTATGCCAACCGGCAATAGCATGAGTGGGCCACCCTGGCTTCTAGAATAAGTCCACGTCGTAGGTAATACCTATTTGGCATATTCCCAATAGTATCCATCGGAACACTCCAAGATCTTCGCTCGGATCATCGTTGAGCCTAAGGCAGAATCCGTCTTTGGAATTGTGGGTTTGATCGAAGAATCTTGAAGGGTCCTAAAATCTAAATAACAAACCAAAACATTTATCCGAATCAAAGTTAGCCGGATAAATAGCAATTGCATCAAACTTGTGCCGGTGAAATCAATTGAGCCGGCAAATCTTCATGTTCAAACAACATAGGACGGATTTTCAAACTTCTCGTGGCTTCCGTCAAACTTGTCGAGTCACACCACGTCATCTGACAGACATTCCCATCGGAGAACTCCAACATTCCACTAGACCACTACCATTTTATTTACATTACAAATCTTATGATTGAAAAAGATAGTCATACTTCACATAAATTTGTAGAGGTCTCAAAGTACCATCACTGCAGCATTATAATTTGGAGCCATATTGAAATAGGCGCCATTAGATATTTCTCCTTTTTCTTCACTTAACATGGAAATTCTAGCTTTTGAGATCCCATAAGCTCACCTGCAAGAGGAAGCTGGCTCTTGTATGGTCAGGGGCAGCGGTGAATCGTCCACCCTTCCTCTTGCAAGATAGCGCACCAGATTTTTTTTCTTTTCGAAAAGGATAGCGCACCAGATGGCTGGAGCCGGGCCAGAGGCGACCCTTTGCGCACGAACAGGCGACCAGATCACCCGGGAGAGAGACAGGAATGGTTGTATACTCGGGTGGTGACTGACGTGGGCAAGTGTAGAAAAAAGACAAACACTCTGAAAATAGACTGAAGTTCCATTATACTTCAGGCAACTGAAGTTAAACTATAATAAGTCACGGGGGCTGTTGGTATTCTGCCTAAGAAAACCTGACACAATCTGTATAAAGTATCAGCTAACGCTTGTTTGAGCCTACCTAGTACTAGTAGCAACAATTTGTTGCTATCGAAAGAGAAAGAGACGACAATTCGACCTGATCTTTAGACCAAGCAAGCTCTCGTATTGTGATAACAACAACCATGATGTGAGCCGGTAGCCAAATGTCTGGACTTCGTGCGAGCATGATTCTTTCTCGTTCACTCCTCTCCTCTGAGCCACGCAAACCCAGTCCAAAACAAGACCAGATTACATCGCTGCCCTGCAGAGGATGCTCTGCAGTTCAGCCTCACCACTGGAGTAAGTCCTCGCCCGACCAGTTTGGTTGTTTTGCTCGACTGTCGACTCCACCGTGCTTATTTATTTACTCCTGTCACTACTGAGAAACAATCTCTGCAACTGCCTCTTCAGTTCATCATGCCTCTCCTCCTCACTGTATTCACCTTGCTCTTCTTCCTGCACATCCCAGCAAGCTCCGCCGTGACGGACACCATCTTGCCTGGCCAAGCACTTGCCGTCGACGACAAGCTCATATCCAAGAATGGCAGGTACGCGCTTGGCTTCTTCAAAACAAACAGCAGCAAATCATCCCAGGACACTACCAACTGGTACCTTGGCATATGGTTCAACACAGTTCCCAAATTTACTTCTGCATGGGTTGCAAATAGGGATAGGCCAATCAAGAACACCACCTCGCTGGAGCTCACAATCTCCCAGGATGGCAACCTTGTCATCCTAAACCAATACACCAAGTCCATAGTCTGGTCCACACAAGCAAACACCACAAGAAATAGCGCCGCTGCGGTGTTGTTGGATAGTGGAAATCTCATGCTTACTACAAACTCTTCCAACTCATCCGAAGTTTTGTGGCAGAGCTTTGACCACCCCACAGATACACTTTTCCCCGGGGCGAAACTTGGATGGGACAAAATTACTGGCCTGAACCGCCGTCTTGTTGCTTGGAAAAGCTTGACTGACCCAGCTACCGGTGCATATTGTGATGAGTTAGACCCGAGTGGTCTTAACCAGTTTTTACTTAAACCATTGAACTCCTCCACGTCATACTGGTCGACCGGTGTATGGAATGGCAAATTCTTTCCCTCAATTCCAGAAATGGCATCCAGCAACATGGCCAGCAACATTACAATATTTGTCGACAATGATCAAGAGAAGTACATGATATCAAACATAACCGATAACAATATGATTGCTCATCATGTATTGGACGTCTCAGGTCAATCAAAAACATTCGTTTGGTCAGAGGGGTCGCTGGATTGGACAATGGTGTATGCCCAACCAAAATCTCAGTGTGATGTTTATGCAGTATGTGGACCTTTCACAATTTGCACTGATAATATGGTTCCACATTGCAAGTGCATGGAGGGCTTCACCATAACAGCCCCTGAGGATTGGGAGCTAGAAGATCGGACCGGTGGGTGTTCGAGAAATACTCCTTTAGACTGTGTTAGCAACAAAAGCATAACTCATACCACAGACAAGTTCTATCCTATGCCATGTGTTGAGTTGCCCCAGAATGTCCCAAAAGTTGTAGCTGCTGCAAGCTCGAGTGAGTGCGCACAAGTTTGCCTGAATAGTTGCTCTTGCACCGCTTATTCCTTCAGCGATGGCGGATGTTCTATCCTGCATAATGAAGTGCTCAATATAAGGCAACTAACGTGCAGTAGCGGTACCAATTCAACTGAAGAAACTATTTACCTGCGCCTTTCAGCAAAAGAGTTCAACAAATTGAGAAATAATAGAAAGAAGATTGTTATTGGAGTTGCAACTGGTGCAGGCATTTCTGCTCTAGGCTTATTTGCACTCATTCTCCTAGTAATCATTTGGAGAAACAAAAAGAAGAGCTCGGCGTGTATACTGGATCGTGTTCAAGGTTGTAATGGAATTATTGCATTTAGATATACTGACTTGCAGCGTGCAACAAATAAATTCAAACATAAACTGGGGGGTGGCAGTTTTGGCTCTGTGTTTAAGGGGCTTATAGATGGCTCGATTGCCATAGCAGTGAAGAGGCTTGACGGTGCTTATCAAGGAGAGAAGCAATTCAGAGCTGAAGTGAGCTCAATTGGAGCTGTCCAGCACATCAATTTAGTTAAGCTTGTTGGTTTCTGTTGTGAGGATTCCAAGAAGTTGCTTGTTTATGAATACATGTCAAATAGCTCTCTTGATGTCCATCTATTTCGAAGCAATTCTACAGTTTTAAATTGGGCTGCTAGGTACCAGATAGCCCTGGGGGTAGCAAGAGGGTTATCCTACTTGCATGACAGCTGTCGAGACTGCATCATACACTGTGATATCAAGCCAGAGAATATACTTCTTGATGCTTCATTCCTTCCAAAAATTGCAGACTTTGGGCTGGCAAAGCTTTTAGGAAGGGATTATACCCGAGTCTTGACAACAATGAGAGGAACTGCAGGGTACCTTGCACCTGAATGGATTGATGGTGTTGCTATTACACCAAAAGTCGACGTTTATAGCTACGGGATGGTGTTGTTGGAAATTATATCTGGAAGAAGGAACTCGTGTGCACCATGTTCTAGCGGTGGCAACCTTGGTACGTATTTCCCTGTGCATGCTGCACATAAGCTTCTTGAAGGAGAAGTTGGGAGTTTGGTAGACCAGATGTTACATGGTGATGTCAATCTGGTGGAAGCTGAACTGGCTTGCAAGGTTGCATGTTGGTGTATCCAAGGGGATGAGTTTGATCGACCAACAATGGGTGAGGTTGTTCAGATTCTTGAAGGGCAAATCAAGATTGGGATGCCCCCAATACCAAGAATGCTTGAAGCTATGGCCGGGGCACATTCCAACCAATCCTAATCCTCTTGTTTGAGTGAAACTAGTTGGGCTGCTCATCGAGATGGTATGATACATATGGCAATATTAAAAACTATAGATATATTGACTATACAATTGTAGAGCCTATGGCTGGAGACATGCTTGTATTTACATGAAGTTGTACTGGTTTGACCGTACTCAGAACTGTCGCAGCTTCTTTTTCTGGATCTATATAATAATAAGCACCATGATATTTTTTCTCTTTTCGCTCCACTTACCAAGTTACCATGAAAACATCTACTAGCTTTTAAGATGAAACATGGAAGCATTTTTCAACCTTGTTTTGATAACTGGCATGGTGGTGCACGGTCATTATCTTTATAAGATATTGAAAAATGTGTGGCGTATTGGTGAGCATGATGTGATCACGAAATCTAAGGCATGCCGACATGCTACTGCCAATATAACGTGCACAATCAAACGGTGACAAGTCTACAGATTCCATAACTCATTCTCATAGGCAGCAGGCTCTGGTGGTGCATCGTTATAAGATAGTGAAACACACCCGGCATAAGGGTGACCATGACACTATCATGAAAGCTAAGCCATACTGGCATGCTACTGCAAAAATAATGTGCACAAATTAACCATCATACAGCTATGGATTCCCATAAGAACCACTAACATAGGCATCGGGCTCTGGTGGTGCGCCGACGCCATCTTTATATGATATAGAAAAGTGCCCAGCATACTGTTGAGCATGAATGATCACCAAAGCTCATACCCGCATGCTAATGCCAGAGGATATGTGCGTGGTTAAACAGTCATAGGGCTAAGGGATTCCCATAAAACTCACTTGGATGGACAGTAGGCTATGAGATGGCCCAAGGTATGCAGGCGGTGAATCCGACGGCATTGGCGATCTTTGTTTGGTGCTAACAAGCAACTGGTGCAAAAAATGCAACCGGATCAACATGGAGTACAAGAGGTCTATTTGATACTCCAGGAATATTATGGAACTTCGGAGATTAATTACTCAAAAAACTCACCAGAACATGCGCCAGCGGCAGCAGCAGTTTTTGCCAGAGGCAGGAAAAATTGCGACGATCCCGATCACCGGTGAGGGGACCTGCAAAATCAAATGAGGGGGAAATTAGATAAGAGTCCGATTAAGCACTGTGACGCGAGTGGAATTGGACGAGGCTCACCGTTTGGGGAGATCAGCTAAGTGCGACACGGCGGCGCGGCCTCAATTCCAGGGAGTGAATGGGAGTTGGCAAAGTGGTATATCACGGAAGTGATGCGACGCGTGTCGTCGCATCCTATGCTTTGTAAATGGAGGCGGTCACGGGCAAGGCGAGTCACCATTGCAGAAGATGGATTTGCAGGCGGCCAACCGAGTGAGAGGAAGCCCGGCAGACGGGTGGATCGCGAGGGATTGCAAGACGATGGGAGGCGCGATGGAAGCTAGCTATAGGTCGATGCGACCCGACCTGGAGTAGGTCGCCTGCTGTAGGTGCCGGCGCGGCCAACAGAAGAGGCAAGGCCGGAGGTTGGGGATAGATCTGCCAAGCGGGCCCAGGTGGCAGCGGTGTGGACTCGGTCCAGGTTATTGAACTAAACTGTCGTTAGCTCCCCTGACGTTCCCACAGCCTATTTTTCATCCGGACGGCGAAATTTCGTCTAGTCGTGTTCTCAGGACGTCGATTTTGTTCAGATTTAGTTTAAAATTGGTCCGGCGTTTTCAGGCCGAACCCGAGACGCCGGGAACAGCCTGGGAATACCGGATGGAGAGAAAATGAGGGTGGGCCAGCCCTGTCGGCGAGACATCCCATTTCCCACCACCAGTCGTCTCTCCCGCGACGAAGGATTCCCCCCAGCTGCTTCGTCGCCATGCTTGCGCCGGCGAAGTTCCGCCGGTTCAAGCCGAACTCGCGCATGTAGATAGGTCCGCCGCCACCGCCGCAACTTCCCCTGCAGTCTAGGCCACTTCCGTCGCCTCTCCTTCGTCGTAGCTTGGCCACGCTTCTAGCTCCCACCACCTCCCCTGCCAAGTGTTTGACGATTGGCCCGTTCGGCCATGGACTCCGATGACGAAGAGCTGTTCGTCGTGTTGCTGGAGAAAGAGAACGCCGCAACCGCCGAAGATGTAGAGCACGTGCAAATCCTCGCCTCTCTGGCACGGCTCTACATGCAAATTGCAACGCCAAAGCGTGGAGGCTCAGCGAAGGGTCACCGGAAGTGCAAAGCAAGGCAGAGGGTGGAGGGATACTGCATGCTGTATGCCGACTACTTCGCCGATGAGCCGCTCCACGAAGAGGTCGTGTTTCACCGTCGTTTCAGGATGAGCCGAAAGCTCTTCCTCGAGATCGTGCACGCCGTCCGGGAATTCGACCCCTATTTCGTGTGCAAGAAAGACTGCACCGGCATGGTTGTGTTTTCCTCACTGCAGAAGTGCACAGTGGCGATGAGGTTGCTTGCATACGGAGCGCCAGGTGACAGTGTTGATGACTATCTTTGCATGGCTGAGTCCACCGCCATCGATTGCTTGTACCGGTTCTGCAGGGCGGTGATTGTAGTGTTTGGGCCACAGTACTTGAGAACACCCACTGCTGAAGACACTACTCGGATCCTCGCAGTCAATGAAAGAAGAGGATTCCATGGGATGCTTGGAAGCATAGGCTGCATGCATTGACACTGGAAGAACTGTCCATTTGCATGGCAGGGGATGTACAAAGGCCACAAAGGAGGTTGCATTGTGATACTTGAGGCAGTTGCTACACATGATCTTTGGATCTGGCACTCCTTCTTTGGCATGGCAGGATCGAACAACGACATCAACGTTCTCAACTCCTCAAATGTTTTTGCCAAGCTTGTTGAGGGTCATGCTCCTCCTGTGGATTTTGAGATCAATGGACACCACTACAACAAGGGATACTATCTTGTAGATGGTATCTATCCAAGATGGCCAACATTTGTGAAGACTATCTCAAACCCGATACTCTCCAAGCATGCTCAGTATGCCAAGGAGTAGGAAGCTTGCAGGAAGGACATGGAGCGGACATTCAGTGTGCTCCAACAGAGGTTTGCAGTTGTCCGGTTCCCTACAATGACCTGGTCGAAAGATCATATGTGGGAAGTGATGAATTGTTGTGTGACCTTGCACAACATGATCATTGAGGATGAGAGGAAGGACCTAGTGAGTTTGGTCGAGTAGAACAAGCCATACTACAAATAGGGACCTCTTGCACAACATGATCACCAGGTGCCGCCAACCTAGGCTACCTTCATCGCCATGCGGCAGGAGATTCGAGACCCGGTAGTGCATCAACAGCTGCAGGATCATCTGGTTGAGCACCTATGGATACGCAGGGGAAACACATAGATTCCTAGCATGAATCTGGCCGAACTAGGCCGAAATATCTTGTATTTTCATTGTTCGTTGAACTATGTTTAATTTTATGCTGAACTATGGTTAATTTCATCCAGAACTATACCAAACATTGCTCTGTATTTGTATTATGCCGAAATATGCCTAAAGTTGGACGAATTTGAGCCAAATTTGGGCGAAAACACGCCGACCTGGGAACTCGGCCTGGGAACGCGAGTGGAAAATCGGCCATTCCTAGGCCGAAACCTTCCTCCATTCGGCGCTATTTAGGTTCGGATTTCGGTCTGGGAACGGCCAACGAGTGGAGATGCTCTTAGGCCTAGTTCTTTTGACGGCTTTTTCCAGAAGTTGTCCTACCTCGAGCTTTCTCGGAAAACCGATTAAAAAAATTCCAATTTTTTATCTTAACTATTTTGAAAGCCTCGAATTTTTTTAACCGGCTTGCTCAAAAAGCCGGGGAAGGGCGGCTTCTCGGAGAAGCCTGAAAGAACTGAGCCTTAGTCATTTTTAAGCATGGTGGAGCATTACAATGGAAAATCAACCATGGAATGGCATTTTTTGGCCAAAAATTCAGCTGATTTATTGATAACATCACGAGGAGTGCAAAAAGTAATAAGAATATAATTATATTCTTGAACCACCTAGCGACGACTGCAGACACTACCGTGAGCCTAAGGCGCGCCGTCGTCCTCACCCCTCCATCACCGAAACCGGGCAAAGCTTGTCGTAGTAGAGCTTGTTATAGTAGACATATGGAAAATCGTCATACTAAGATCTTAAAGGACCAACACACTAGAGTTGCAGCCATCGCCAATGATGACAATCGTTGAACGGAAGAGACTAACCTGAAACCACACCAACGAACACAAAAAACGACCAGATCCCACGAGATCCGCCAGACACATAACTCCACACGCCCTCTGCCGACCCTAGACGCACCACCGGAGCGAGGATAGGGTGGGGAGCACCTTATTCTGACTTTAGCATAGCCACCACCTCACCATCTCGAAGAAGACACAGAAAACACTCTAAAAAGAACAGAAACCTCCCACCGACGAGGGGCCATGGTCCGCCACGCCTCCAAGACCCTAAGGCCACCGGTGACGGAGAAGACCAGCAGTGTCGCCGACGGAGGATGGAACCCTAGATGAGTTTTCTCAGCGCCTCCAGCCGCCTCTCTCGAGGCTCAGGTCACGAACTGGTTGGTCTCTCAGCTGACCTCTCCATGGAATGGCATTTGATGGTAAGCACAAATTTATTTTTCAACAGGTATACTCCGTTCCAAATTAAGTGTGTTATTATGTCTTTTTAAACAAGACGGAAGATTTGTCATTTCTAATAAATAAGAGTAAATTTTAGAGGTTTCCTAGACACGCCTAGAACAAAGTCTATGACTTTACAAGAGCCTATTCTTTTGGAATAATGTTACAAACAAATTGAGCCCTGGCTAAACTCCAAAGTCTAACTTCATCTTTGATTTTTCGATTATTATTGGCACCGTTGACACACAGTTTCGGAAAACGTGAGCATTTCTTTCCTTCCAAAACTTCCCAAGATACAAGCATAAGCATGGAAGCCATGGCCTTCCTAATGTTTTCTTGACCTAAAGCCATCTTCATCCACCAATCTTTGACACTATCTTCATTTCTTGCCTTCCAAACCAAGGGAGGATGGCATTCATAATGCAAGTGGTTTTTTTTGGAAAGGAGCATATATTAATATCAGAAGGTACCAATTACACCCAGCCTCTACAACAACGCATTGCCCTAGCGGCCATACAGATGCACACAGCCAAAAAAAGAAAGAAGAATTACAAAAAAAAGAAAAGTCTCGCTACAGTGACCCATTCGATGAAACAACAGTACTACCACCACCAAGACAACACCAGAAGTCCAGCTTCTCCAAAAGCGATGCCTCCAAGAAGGGAATAGTACACAACACCATCATCGCTCGATCATAGATCTTAGGTTTTCACCCTGAAGAAAGTCCACGCTCTCAAAACAATGCCTTCAACAAGGTCATTGCCAGGCACAACCAATTAAGGCCAGACCTTGAGTTTTCACCCTGATAGATAGGATTGTGAACCTCTCCTGTGTAGTCGCCCCCACTTGCATGACGCTGCTCCAAGTCACAAGTCACCAAGCCAATTCCTCATCACCATCCAGAGTCGAACCATCATTGTCAGTTCTCAGAACTCGGTCTCCATGATATTCTCCGTCAGCACCATGGAACGATAACATGCCCCATGATATTAACAGCCAATTGAGCTTCTAAGCGCTCCCTCTAAACCCAAACGGCCAGAGTAAAACATGGGTGCGCACGACCGAATCTTTCCAATCCGGCAATCTCCAGGCATTATTCGCCCATGGGAGTTTGCCGGCGGAACCTTCCGGAACTCACCATTCCGACCAGATCAACAAGGGCAAGCAACATCAGATCTTCATCTTTGCGCGAGAGGAACCATAGGACCGCCTCCATTATTCAAGCACACCAGCAGGCCCCCACGCCGCCGATCAGAACAGCGAAAGAGAAGGCAAGGCAACGCTAGGGACAAGTACCAGATCGGATAAATCCAGATCGAACCCATCTCTATGCGCGCCCCGTGACCACCCTTTGCCACTCCGGCTCGCGCCCACCATGGCTAGGACGTCCATGGCCATGCTTGGATCCCGCCGAAAATTAGGGTCAGAGGGCCAATCTAGGTCTTCCAAACGGAATCCCAACACCAGCCCTCCTCCACCAGATCTCCACCACAGGGAACCACTGCCTCCACCCCGACCAAGGGACACCGCCCAGGTCGCCGCGCCTCAGCCTTCGCCACCGCTGTCCCAGCAACTCCGGCCTCCGCCTCCGACGCACCACCCCCCAGCCACCTTCGGCGGCTAGGCCCGCCGCCACCATGGCGAGGGCCAGCGGCAGCGGCGGCGATAGGATCTAGTAGAGGAGCTTTTGGCGGCGGCGGGAGTCGCCCCTGGCGTCGCCCTGGGGAGCGGCACGAGAGGTATCGCCTTAATAAGGTGAGATGCTGACTCTTGTACTTGGTTGCATAAAGGGCAATTGCCACAATTTAGTCACCTTCTTCGAGCCAACTGGTCCTTCATTCAAATTCTATTTTAAAGACTAACCATACAAAGAATTTGCATTTAAGAGGAGCCTAAAACTTCTAGACCATGCCTTCTAAGTTGGATTGAATGATGCCTTCGGATTGCATTTTGTAGGCCAAGAAGGCGGAGTATCGCGCATCAATGATGAATTCCCAAGTTATAATATCTTTGCCTCCAATAAATAGTTCAATATTGGCCACCATCCCCCAAAAGCATGACAAATTGTTGGATATGATCCACTTCAAAACCTTGCCTTAGGTCAATATTGCTAACGACGAGTTGTTTTGGAGAGCCTCCAATTTTTTTGGTGCAATGTCCTTAGGTCTACAACCGTCAAGCCAAGGGGAAGACCAAAAATTTGCTTTTTCTCCGCCACCAACATTGTAATAGTTGCAAAAATGTAACGCCCCAGTTTTAGCTAATCACTAAATAGGGTTTTAATTGTGCATTTATGAGCATAATTCCCTGAAATGTATGCAAAGAAAATAATTTGCAAACACCAAAACCCTAGTTTTTCCTCCCTCTTGAAATCAATTCAAAAGGTTTTAAATATTTTGAAAGCTATAAAGTATGGAGCCCAAATTGATAAAAGGGCCCCTACAATATTTTCTATAATTTTGTAAAGCCTCTGGTATTTTGAATGACTCAAACAGTTTTGAAATTCAAGTATAAAAGGAAAACTGGGAAAATAAAAAGGAAAAAGAGTTCTGCTAAAAAATAACCAGAGCCAGCAAAGCAGCCCAGCCCAGCTCGCATCCTCCATCTTTCCCTCTTTCCCTACCGCTCGCGTGCAGCGCCTTGCGGCCCAGCAGAGGCCCATCCAGCCCACGCGCGGCCTAGCCCAGATACCCCTTCGCCTCGTCGTCTTTGCAGATGACGGCAAGCAGCTGCCTGGCGCGTCGCTCGCCGTTGATCACCGCCAGCCGCTATGATGCATGCCGCCGATGCCCCGTCTCTAACATGGACCAGGATAAGACCGCCACGACGCCCGACATCATCCCTATCTTCTTCCCCTCGCGCTCTCCTCTCCCTCTCTGTATCGCGTAGTGCCGAACCCTAGCCGCCTTTGCCACCGTTGCCGGTGCTGCAGGCCTCCCGAGCCCCGCTGACAATGCCGCGCGCTTCGCCTCGTCGCCCTAACCATCGTTGCCAATGGAATCGTCCGCGCATGCCCCAACCCAGCTTTGCATCCTCGGCATCCCCAACTCCGGTCGCCGCGTTCGTCATCGATTCCGGTGCCTCCCGAACTCCTTCGGCCTCGCCGACCCCTCCGTTCGCTTCGTGGTGAGCTTATGGTCATCAAGGACCACTCCTCTGTCTGCCTCTCGCCTTGCTTCGCCTTCACGTCACGCACCACCACTCCCCGCCGTCGGACACCGTCGCAGCCACGCCCCCGGTGACCACAACCCAGCGGCGCCGCCACTTTTAGGTTCCCTGTGTCATGCTGCGTCGACCCATCGCACCCCCGCATGCTCGCGCGTGCTCAGTCGCCATCCCGCCACCGACTTACGGCTCACCGCCATGCTGGCGTCATGCCGACGTCAGCATGACATCAGCAGCGCACCGGTCAGCACAATCAAACCGCGTCGGGTCCCACCCCACCCATGTGGATGTTGAGGTGGCCTCGTGCCCTTCTGTCAGCCACTATGGCTAGGTGCTTCCCCGGTGTAAAAAGTTTCAGGGTTGTTTTAAATAGTTTAATAATTTCAGAAATGGTTTAAATCTTATAAATTCAATAACTAATTCATTTTAAATCAGAAAAATATGTATAATATATCAAAATGTTTAGAAAAATGAGATCTATCTCATAGCATCAAAAGCATGCATTGTTAAGCAACTTTAAGTACAAGTTTAGTTAGAAGAACAAATCAACCCCTCTCATATGCATCTAGGGCTTCTCCAAATTAGGGTTCATATCCCTCGGACCCTGTTTAAAATGTTTCTGCTTCTTTCCGGTAGAATGCGATATCAAGATCGAGATCGAGATCGAAGACCGAGGTTAACACCATCGAAGGTCGACGAACAATACTTGACCAAATGTAATTGAAGTCAAGTATAAGATATCCGAAGATCTGCTTTTGGTTATTAATAGGCAAAGGCAAGCATAGCCCCACCATTATATAATCCTATGGTTTTGAAAGCATTTCAATTCTTGCCATGATGCATACGATTCTATTGTGGTCTTTTATCGATAGATAGAGTATCCCATCTGTTGCATTACTCCCTTGAGCTTATATTACCTGATCCACTGCTCCTAGCATAACTAGGTTTGGCTTGTGTGCACTGCTAGAGCTACTATCTGTGTCTTGCTTAGCATGCTTAGCTATCAGTGCTAGTCCATCTAGATGATGTACGAAATGCAGAGAATCTAGTATGACAGGAGAACGAGATAAGGTAAGACCAGTGGTAAAGGTTAAACATGCTAAGGCTTGTATGGGAGGCCACGGTGGGATGTGGTTTTTGTAGTCCCATGCTCGCCACTACTAGGATCTGAGTTCTTGCCTCTTGAACCAAGACGAGTGTATGGCCACACGGAGCTTGGGAACCCCTCCACTAATTAACTTGCCTAGAAGATTCCATGAGTCACCTAGTTCGGCGTTCCATTCGACATATGCATAGAAAACGTTTTGAAAGATTTGGCGGGTGAAGGTGCATCATAACAGGTAGGTAAGCATGGTCGGGGTTGCTTGAGGTGGTTCCTCTGGTAAACCAACCTCGCCCACATCTCTAGGGACCGGCTTTAGGATTTTATCCGTTACGGCGGAACCATCTTAGGGCGTGACTCATGGTCTCGGCGAAAGCAAGGTAAAGGTCGTGGCTAACCACCCTCTGTCGGCCTTCCACGGAAGAGGGCTAATGATCTGTCATTAAGAGTCGGTTGGTACGTGTGGGTAAAGTTGTACATCCCTGCAGGATATTAATCTTTTCAAAAAGCCGTGTCCACGGTTATGGATGACTTGGGAACGGACATGACGATCATAGAGAACATTAACTTAATCGTAAACCTTGGCAACTAATGTTTGTTAAGGATACTTCCTCATGGGTACGAGGGGATGATCCTAGTTGATGGTGATGGTGATTACTTTGGTGGATATCAAAAGATGATGATCAATTCTTCGGAGATGTCGCTCTCTTATCCTCTTTTAAAATATTCTGATTAGTAAAAGCTTATTCTCTTCCCCTTGTTTTATAAACAAAGATGGCTTTATGCAAAATAACCCCACCAGCCATAAGTCTTGCGGAGTACACCCTGTACTCACCCTTGATTTGTTGATACTTTTGTAGTAGAGTAAGTGTTCCTCAGAAGTCAAGTTTGGTACCACATCGACACCGACGAGTAGCTTGGGGTTCCCGGCCGGTAGCTTGGAATCTATGGATTGGGACGTCATCGTTATGCTTCAGGCCTCTTAGGCCATTTGTTAAGTTTGATATACTTAATAACATAATTTGCCTTCCGTTGTTTGATGTTTGTGGTCAGTGACATCTGCGTGTAATAATTTGGTTGTTCGCTCAATTATGAGCTCGCTATAATAACATTTGTGTCATAGGGTCACTGTAATGTTACCGATTCTTTCTCTGTATGCTTCCAAAATTTAGGTTAGGCTTATATCAGACAGAGGTCTGGGATTTGTCTAGCCCTGATCTCGGAGGTGTCACAGATCTTGGTATCAGAGCAGTACCGACCGTAGGAAAACCTTGCTATTGGTCAATGTTGAGTCTAGTACTTGTGAAAACTATTTCAAAGATGAAAAGTATTTGCAAAAACTCTAGTATGCTTCTTTTGCTCCTTATCTGGTATCGCTCTAACTCTGGGTCATCTCATCTTGTGTTGATTTGGAAAAGTTTTGCTATCTCATCTCGTCTTTCAAAGCTTAGGTGCGTTTTTGGCATGTCGTTTCTTAACCAGTTGACCTAGTGTTGATTTCCTAGAGTCAGTGTGTATGTTCCTTGTTTCCCTTTGTTCTGTTTTATCTGAGAGATTCTTTTCCGTCATGATCTCTCTACCTTATGGACCCACAATATTATATTGTAGGATTCATAGTGTTCTGTTCTAGGCTTCGAGGTTTTCCTTTCGCCTCGTGAGCCTTCTTTTAGTTTGTTTGGGTGCTTCAGAAGTTCTTCCTTCTCCTGGAAGCTACCTCGTGATTACTACATTGCAGTGTATGTTGTGTCACTCAAGTAGTAGTTACTTTTTTCTCGGGTTTTTACCCTTGGACTTGAACCGAAGATCCCGGATTGTGCCGGATTCTAGTGTGGTGAATCTTGTACATGAAGCTGATCTTTAACCCAAGATCCATTCCATGGATCCATGTTGTTAATGTTCAAACATTACCTCAGGATTGAAGGAGATATGCCCTAGAGGCAAATAATAAATAGGTTTTTATTGTCATATCTCAGTTAATTCGTAATAGTTTCATACTGTGTTATAACTGTATTAATACGAAACGTTAATACACGTGTGGTATGTAAACAAATCAAGTCTCTAGTTACCTCTAGCGAACTAGTTCATTGGTCATGAGGATGATCTAGGGTTTCAATATCATGGGCATTTATGCCAATTGACAATGAGATCGTGTCATTAGTTGAATGATGTGATAGACAAACAATCCAACCAGTTGTATCTTAATGAGATCTAGTTACAATGTTCACCATTAATGATAAACTAAGGAAACCTCGCAACATGATCCTTAGACTGTGAGATAATGCAAATCACCATTCTAGAGGGAGCTTAGATGGTTATCAAGTATCACACCGTGACTGGGTGATCGAAAAGGTGCTACTCGGGTTTCCAAAAGGGGCACGTAGAGGAGTAAATATCAAGACCAGGATTTGCCAATCCATATAACGGATATATACATATGTGTCCATCTCGGTGACGTTGGACTAACGAAGCTTGCAAGCGTGTGACTGGGTCACGGAATGCAATGACACGGAAACAAGAAAACAAGTTCATTGGTAACAAGATCGAACGAAGGTATGTAGATATCGTAGATAAAATCTTGGGTGAACTAGGTATCAAGTGGTAAAGGGAATGGGAAACGACTGTTTATGGTTCAAACGACATTATCATCATGGAATGCACAGGGGTCATTATGGGCATCCCGATCCCGCTATTAATCATTGATGGAGATCATGTATGTGCCATTCCTGAGCCGCGGTGAAATACACTTAAGGGTACGATGAGCTAGAGATCCTCTGTAAGTGGAATCACCATATGAAAGAGAAAAGGAAAACGGAAAAGTTCCATGAGAGAACCGAAATCGTTCCGTGAAAGTTCCGAAGTCATTTGGAGGAAATTGAAAGGGAACCAAAAGGTGTTTCAGGTCAAGTCAGATTCTGTAATATGTATTTATATGTTAATTAATGTAATTAATATTAAATATAATATTAAAATCTAATTTGAAGGGGTATTCCACTAATGGGCCAAACTTCCTAGGGAAAAAGGGCCCATGAGGGAAAACCGAAGGAGGGAAGGGCCAAGGCCTAGCCACCTCAAGGGGGCCCACCCGGCCAGCCTAGGGCTATGCACCGGGGTAGGGCCCACCCCTGGCCGGCTGGCCCATGGAGCCCTAGGGCCCATGGCGCCTCCCCCTCTCTCCCTTGATTAGTCCCACATGGGAAACCCAAAGGGAAAGGCACACCTCCCTCCCACTATATAAAGGGGTGCCCATGGGTGGGATTTGACACACCAATATTTGGAGAAGTCCTTTGGTTGACTTTATCCTTCCGTCTCTCTCATCTCCATGCGTTGGCACGGTCCCAAGTAAGGACTGTCCATGCAAGAGACACCGCACCTGCATCATGCCATTGCGCTGCAGGGATTCCAAGCGGGAGATCTACTTCCGCACTCCCGGCAGGGATCAAGGAGCCGGAGGTCATCATCGTACACCGTATGTGTACGAAACCATGAGGAGCCTCACTTGAGGCACCTTGGATGTCGTGAGACGGAGCTGCTGCACGATGAAGAAGGAGCAAGGGGTGACCTGTGAGGAGCTTCGCGACCTTGAAGTCGGCTACGAGTTCGAATACTTCAACCACGTTCCCCTCGGAACGTTAACCGCGTACGGTCTACAAGGGTATGTATTTTGTATGCTCTGGTCGTTACTGCATTACTACATAGATAGATCTTGGACGTATTAGAGTGCCAACGTAGGAATTTTTTTGTTTTCTGCTACGGAACCCTTCAAGGATGGCTGATACTACAATCCTAGTCTTCAAGCTTGTGGTATTTGTCACGATTGAATCTCGACAATTAAGGACTTTCCCTATCACTAGCTACGGAAGATGTTCTTTAATGGAACCAAATAGATCACGACAAGAGTACTCCTCGTGATTCTCGCATCTATATTCGTGACTCTACCACACCCTCCCTTCTCCGCATTGGTTTTCGGAAGAATGATAAACCATGCATCCACATCTCGGGATTCTATCTTGAGCATGTTCTTTTATTCCTTGTCATTTTCTGACCTTTATCTACCAATTGGTAGCCAAGTAGTAATGCGCATTGGTGTCTTTCGATGCAAGATACTCTTGTGGTCCATCAAGAGAAACCATTTCAGGATGTCAGGAGAAACAAACTCCAGTACCTTGTCATATCTAGGACCAGGTCAAAGTGTTGTAATCCACTGATCAATAAGCATTGATTAGCTTTTGTTCTGTTCTACCTTAAAGTATCACACTCTTATATACTAAGAGGTCGTGATGAGTTCATGCCTTAATGAAGTGATTCTCTTACACATATTTACCCACCCTTCCTCCAAGCTTTCGTACTCGTTAATGATGTGTGTGCATAATAATGTGGTCATCTGAGATTCTTAGCAACTACTATTGCTTTGTACTCCAAGGACATTTGTGTCATTCTTAGCGTGATGGTTAACCTATCACTAAACAAAGTTTGACTGTGCTACCAAGTCTGTTATTCAGGTACACTCGGTCAAAGAGTTAGGCTTGTGTCGAAGCTTTGAGACTATGTCATCTTGCCTTACCAAGCAAGTTTCCTCTTGAACTAAGTGACATATCGGTGGTTCCTGATATTCTAGATGTCTACTAGAAGTATTGCCATGTTGCCACATGACCGTGTTTGTCAAGTTCTTGAGCATGCAAGTTTTCTGAACTGCTCCTTTCTCCAAGGATCTGTATTGAATACTCCTGAACTAGTTGGTTGAGCTTAAACAACAACTTGGAGAGTTGTAAGACAAAAGTTCTAGCAGACTTGTTCCTTCGTAAAGGGATGTCTAGTTTTGTTCACAATGAAGAAAGATAGTGTTTACTTCGTGGAAATGTTATCGTTCCCACCTTTGATCTGATTCAGGCTATCGTCAAATCAAACTCAGTCCTAGGGACCCTGATGGTGTATCTGCTCATGATGTTTCACTTGAGTACATCTTCTTGTCCTATGGTCTGGCCAATATTGTTGTCTTGTTCATACAACATATGGGTACATCTTCTTGGAGTATGTTGATAAGTTTATTATTGAGCCCATCGATGACATCCTTATCTTTTCCATGCTAGAAAATATTCATGTAGAACAATTGTGTAACATTCCAAAACTTTAATCAAGGTTAATCAAGATCAAATCTACCCAATTTAGGGTTAACAAAAAACTTTTTCCATTTAAAATCTTTAAGCATTCATATGTGTGTGCATTTAAAATCGGAGTTGTTTGAAATGCCATTATTGTTTGTTCTAATGGTTGTAAAATGGTTCTATGATGAATGTCACATCATCTAGATCATTCCTAAGAAAAAACCAAAGAAAAAGAAATAAAAAAGAATTAAATAAAGGAAATGGTCACTTTTGCCATTTTAATCACCTAACCCACTTTGGGTATTCCTAGCACTCAAATTCTAACAGAAATAATTGTGGATCTTTGCACCCCTTGCTAGTACAAGTAGTGATGTGCCAAGGCCCACTTTGTGATCTCCCAAAAGCATTCAAACTCTAAATTTAAATGACAAGTGAAAATGGAATCTAGTTCATATGTCTAGATCACACTTTTTCAAAAACCACTCAAATGAATTCCATTTAACAAATCCTAGCAACCAGAGATGTTTAAGCATGTGACAAACCACTCCACACAATTTCATCTCAAAATTCAAAAGTTTTCTTCTTGCGGCCATTTGGTCGAACAGGTGGCATGCACAAATTTTCTGCCTAACAAACACTATTGATGGATCAAAGCTTTGTCGAGTAATTGGCCTCCATTTGGTCCCCTTGTCTCCCCTAACTCTAACCAGCCCATAACTAAGCTACTAACCGGCCTAGAGCAGCAGTGTCGTGCCGCTCGTTTTTGGTCACCGCCGGCCGAACGTGGGCAACGCTCCCCAGACCGCGCCGCGCCGTTCCAGCACCACCACTAGCTCCGCCCAACCCTACCGCACTCTGCTGTCCACCCTACAGCCACAGCCAGCCCCTGGACCACCTCCACTCGCTCGTGCCCATGCCTCTCTGCGCCGCGCCAGAGCACGCCAGAGCGCCATCGCCGTCAGCATGCCACATACCGCACCTCGACCGCAGGTCGCGCGCGCCGTTCCGCCTTGACCCCCTCACCCCGCCAGACACGGCCGTAAACCGCCGCTCAACCCACACTCGCCGGGAACTGCGTCGAGCACCACCTCTGTCTCCCAGAGCGTTGGACGCTCCCGACCGATTGCCACTGCCCCTAGCTGCGCCATAAAGCCATAGAGGACCGCTAGGAGGCAAGCCACCGTCCGCCTACGCCTCCCATGCCGATAGCACTATGTATCGTAGTCACCGATGAGCTCGCCGTTGCCCCTTCGGTCCCCTCCTCGAGCCTATATAAGGAGGCCTTACCCAGCCTCAATCGCCACACCATTCAACTCCCCTCTCTCCACCAGTCCTTCCCCACCTCTTGCCGGAGTAGTTCGAGCAGCCTCTCGCCGGAATTGAGCCGGAGACCGCCGCAGCACAGGAGGAGACACTGCCGTTGATTTCGTCCACCTCAGCCTCTGCCGCGACTTCGCCTGATCTCGCCGTCGTCTACTCGTTCATTTTCCCACCTCGCCGCACTAGATGGAGCCCTGGTATGTCCCCACTGCACCCCTACCGAGCCACTAGGGTTCAGTATCATCGGCGACGAGTCCGTCGTCGACAACGACCGTGAGCCGTTGATCTAGTTCTAATCCTGCGGTCCGTATCACCCTATACCGCTTTGCGTGTAATGAGCCACTAATAGGCGGACCCCCCTGTCAGTAGTCCTTAGCGCCGTGGAGTGAATCTGGGCCGGCCCAATTAGTTTCCCACGCGACCCAGTTAATTCAAATTAGGATTTTTCTTTTTAGACTTAAACTAGAATTTGTCCCTTAGTTTAAAAATCAACTCAGAGAGTTTTACAAATCCAAATTGAGTGATTCAAATTTTGTTGAAAAGCTAACGAAAATCTGTATCAAAGCCCGTTGGATTTAAATCATTTAGAGTTAGAGATCTCTCCTAGTAAAAATAACAAGACATGAGCTTTTGCACATTCAAACATTTTTATAAAATCAACCATAATAGCTTTTGAGTTGATTCCAACTCTCAAAAATCACATTTAACTATACCTATTTGAATATGTAATAATATTAAGGTTTGCATGTAGTGACTTTGGAATAGTACCAAAATAATGCTATATAGGCATTTCTAGTCACTTTAAATCATTAATTATTAAACTTAAACTTATTAAAATGTGATTCAACCCTTGAAATAACATTCCCATATGTTAGAATATGTGGTGATGACATGTATCCACATGATCCCATATTTTAATTGGAGAATATTAAATCTTAGTTAATTTCAATGAGTAGAAATTACTTTTCTCAAATAAAAAGAATGAAACTAGTTCATTAAACCTTGTGATGTTTGTGATGATACTAGATCATCAAATGTGTGCCTTAGTGTGCTAAGTAGACTAGTTAAGTATTGTTTGGTAATTGTGTATCCCGTTTGTATTTATAGATGATAGTACTGACCAAGTCTACGAGGAGGAGGAGTTCTACCAAGAGGAGGAGGAAGAGAATTTCAACCACTGCACTAATCAAGGCAAGCCATCATTAACAATGCAAGCTAGATAACCTAAGCAAAGGCATTAGGCGTGCTTTGGTTATACCATTTTGACTTATACCTACTCCAAGTGTTATTTGCGAGCTTTACCTTCCTTACTTTACCAAAGTCCTTTACTTGTTTAAAGGTAGCATAGAGAGTATAAAACTTGACCGATCTAGTTAGACTTAGATGTCATTCTATGGCATGAGATTGATATTAGCATCCCACATTAGTGAACACTCTTAACTTAGTAGTTTAGAGCTCAACCAAAACTTGATCACTTTAGATGGGAATACTTGGTGAAAATGATTTGTGAAAACCTTGGAATGATGAGTCATTCTATTGAAATGTTTTGACATGTGTTGAGAAACACCAATGGTTTATGATGATGATGAAAATGTTAAGGCATGAGTCTTAGCCCTTTTACCAAAACTGATGGTTGGGTTCGGATGCGATACCATTCCAATTTTACCGTACAACCACAATACCTGAATTGGGTAAGGCTTAGCCAGAAGTTTATATGCATTAGTATTAGTTCCCTCGCGGGAGAGGTTTGAGCTGAGGCTACCTCTCAATGTTGTCCATCTATGCAGTGCCCAGGATGACAGATGGTCATGGTTGGGAGGCCATACTCATAGGAGAGGTGTTTATACTAGAGTGTGTAAAGGAAAGGTTATGTTTGATTATCTGCATACAAAGTATGATGATTTGGGGTTATCCCTGATAGATGTATCGAATCTTGTGGTGAAAGTGTACCACCTCTGCAGAGTGTCAAACTATTCGAATAGCCGCGTCCGCGGTTATGGACAGTTGGAGTGGCCATACTGTTCCGTTGTCAGATGTTTTCAAAATGACTTATGAAATGAATTGTGACATGACTTGACCACAATAGAGTTGTGACTATGACAATTAAGTTCCCACTTAGGTGTTTTCAAACTTTATTTTATCTTTCTTTGTTTCTAAACTCAGCTTAGTTTTCAAACTTAGCTTTACAAATAAACTTAGAACTTAGCATTTCCTTCTACCAATATCTTACTTGTTAGTGATAGTTTGCGAGTACTTAAAGAGTACTCATGGCTTTGTCCCTTTTTATTCCTATGGCCAGACTATGAGGAGGACTACCAAGATGAAGGACAGCAGGACATCTATGATAACTAGGACTATCTCCCATCGTCAGCATTGCCTGTGACTCTGAAGATGGACCCCACCGCTACGCTATTTATTTCGCTACTTGATTGTACTAAGACTGGATCATGAGATCCTTTATTTGTGTAAGACCTTATTATGGTTTGTAATGGATGATGTACTATGATATCCAATTTGTTATGTCTCGCAAAAATGGTAATCCTGGGATTGTGATGTATGGCATAACAGGCATCTGGGATTAAAAATCCGGGTGTTGACAAGCTGGTATCAGAGCCATCCTGACCATAGGAGACCCTAGTTAGAATGGACGTCCGAACAAAAACTTAGTTTCAAAAACCAAACTGAGTATTTATGAAAACTATTTCCTCTCTTACCCTTGGGAATTCTTTCTCTCAAAAACATTCATGTTCCTCCAAATTCTCACCTTACTACATAAAACTTTGACACACTTGATCACTTCACTAACTTCTCATCCTAAATTCTTATAGATGGAAGCTCAATACAGCAAGTTCTACCAGTTGGGCAATGGAGGCCAACTGATCTTCGAGAGGGATCTTGACTCACTGTCGGAGTTCTTGGAGCGTCCGCATCCGGAATTTCTTGGAGCTCAACTCCCGGGTCCACAAGGAGGAGATTTACAATGGCTAGTAACTGCTGATCTTCGCGGCAAGATAGAAGCACCAGTATCTGGGAGGATTCAGTTCTCCGTGAGAGAGAACAACTGGCTAGATGGATTAGCCAGGGAAATGCATGAAGCTCTTGCACGTCTTTGCGCCCAGAGTGTCAACCTAATACAAGGAACCCGCATTGTTCACTATGCAAGGCGTGATTCCATGGGAATGCCGCTAGAGATGCCAAGTCACCGAATACTGAAGCGTCAAGTGGAGAACCTCGACTTCCTACTGTACGACAGACAGAAGGAGTTGGACAATGCTAGAGAGGTCGCCAACCACAACCTTGCCCTTGTCGCCCAGAAGGCCCAGACTTTTTCACTGCTAGTCAAGGATCGTCAGTCTCTTCGCCGTCAACGCGCAAAGAAGGATCACACCATCGACCGTCTTCGCAAGAAGGTGGCCGACCTCGAGAAGACCATCAAGGAGCAACAAGCTCAGCTTGCCGTAAAGGAAGAAGAAGAGGAAAAGACATCCAATGGGCTATTGACTCGTACCTCAGCAATGATGATGACTACCTAGAGGAAGATGTCGTGGACTTCTACACCGACGATGATGACTCCGACTTCATCGATGATGAGTAGACGCATTAGAGCACTATCATAGAGTGAGGAGTATCGGTCCCATTGTATCGTAGCTTGCAAAATGGTTCTTAAAACCATCTGTTTTCCTTTGATGTTGTGGTGTGTGTGTGTGTGTGTGTTTGTATCATGTTCTTTGCTTGAATGAATGAAAATAAGTTAGTTGCAAAACCTGAGTCAAACTCAACGTTTTAGCTTTGAAATCAAAACGATGAACCTTAGAACTTTCCCTCTTACCCCTTTATCTATCTCAATCTTCAGATGACTCGCGGAAACCAAGGAGGGAGTAGCTCATCGCAAGACCCAATGCTGCAGATTCTATAGACTCTCATTGTAGACCGTGAAGCTAGTAGGGCAGAGCGCCAAGCTAATCTAGCAACACTGTAGCAGATCGCCCAGATGGCTCACAACAACCAAAACCATGGAAATCAGGATCATCATGGATCCAAACTCAAAAACTTCCAGAATACCAATCCCCAATCTTTAGCCAGTCTGAAAACCCACTGGATGCTGATGATTGGTTACAGACCATGGAGAACAACTTAGAAGTAGTCGAAGTAGATGCCAACGAGAAGGTTCTTTTTGCCACCCATAATTTGGCAGGAGATGCAAGAGCATGGTGGAACAGCACCCGCACAATGAACCATGGTAAAGTGATGACATGGGAAGCCTTCAAAATCAAGTTCATCCGCACCCACGTGCCGCAGGGTCTAGTCACCCGAATGAGGGATGAATTCAGAGAGTTAAAGCAAGGCAGAATGACTGTAGTGGAGTACCGTGATAGATTCTTGTCCTCGCTAGGTATGCACCTGATGAGATCAACACGGAAGCCAAGAAGGAGAGATTCCTGAACGGACGGCATGATGAGATGCAGACTGTCCTCGTCAACATCCGTTTCGAGGATCTCGAAGAGCTAGTCGACTCTGCCATCCAGATGGAAGGAAGATATGTCAAGCAAACGACAACTGCAAATGTCGGATGATGCACCAAGCTGGAGCCAACAGTGTAACATCCTCGAATCGGCCCTATGCAAGTTTTAGCGCTTCCCGCCAAACCCGCATAGAAACGATTCAAGGACGCCCACCAGGCACTTGCATGCGGGTGGAGAACGAAGTAATACCATTACGCATTAGTCCACGATGGAACCCACATAACAGATATATATACAGCAACGACTCACTGAGTCAAGAATACAAATATACAATACAAAGATCCAAATCACCTTGAAAACAATTCAACATCCGAGTATGGATAAAATGCAAATGGGGCTAAGAGCCCTGGAGAATAACCAATGGCGTCCATAACCCTGCCCAGGCCAAGCCGGAAGGGTAACCCTGCTAACAACGTCGATCTCAAACCTGCTAAAACAAAAGGGGTGCCGACGAAGGCAAAGGAAAAAGAGGAGCATTAGTACTGAGGCCAGCACATGGCGAGGCTCGAATTCGGCGGCTCTCGCCTACATAGGTATGGTGGGCTGAAGCGGCAGCGAAGCATGCACTAAACAACCTATAGAGACTCGATAAACTGTCGGCTATTAGAGAGAGATGAGAAAGACCTATTCGGAACCAAACTTATACTAGCACCAATCATACCCATCCTGGTATTCCCCCTCGAGACCAAACGAGTAAGTCAAACCGAGGAACTCACACAGTTGGTAGTTTTATTCATTCCATTATAGTTGCAGCACTTACTAGTCAGATATAGATAGAATGAGTCATCCTGATAGCATAAGTAGTGGGCAGTTTTAGTTAACCATTCAGTTGTAGTTGCAGTACTTACTAGTCAGATACAATTAGCATGTGACATCCCAAACCCAGTAGTTGTTGGCACTTTTATTTCATTCCATTAGATTTGCGATACTTACTAGGCAGGTATAACATGACACGATACACCCCAGTTCCACCAGTTGTTGGCACTTTTATTATCAATTCCATTGTAGTGAAGCTGATTACTAGTCACATATTAAGTCAAATTTATAGCACTACTTTAGTTATGCTTGTCTAGGATCGAGATACTGTGCTCCAAGTCGTTCATAACCGCGGACACGGCTTTTAGCAAGATTTACCCTGTAGGGGTGCACAAATAGCAACACACACACGATCAACCTCGGAAAAACCAAATCAAAACCCAACGAGGCTTTCACTACAAAGCAATCATAGGATTCATAAAATATTTCAGGGGGCCACCCCACTAAGCTACCCGCAACGAAGTTGGCCAGCTCCGGAATGGACCCAGGGTTTGCGAGAACGGCTGTAAATGACTGGGAACCCGGAAGTGTGACTGGACTTGTCGATACCGCGAAATCGTGCCGCAATTCAAAATAGTACAGGTGCTCCACGCACAATCATAAATAAAGCAGTAAAGCATGGCATAAGTACAGGATAGTAATATATCCCCAAACTAGTTTGTGGACCCAAGAAATAAGAAATGAATCAAGCTCTGGCTAAGGGGGATTCATAGACTCTCCCGGATGTGGATAGTGCGAATAGTCAAGGAACAGATATCAAGTACTCGGGGTCCTACGGGACACAAGTGAGCGTGAAAGAACCAAAAAACATCTACTGCCCACCGATGCCTCTGCATTAGTTATATCTAGCAATTTAATATCAAGTTGTAATTAAAGCCATGATCATCTCCACCATTAAGCATCTCTATCATTAAGCATGTGTCAACCTTTTATCAACGGTGGAACGACAATGACGCGAAGCAGCACCTAAGCAAGCAACTATGACTGCAATAGGATGTGTCCAAGGCAATATAGAGGCTGCAAGGAATATAAATGGTGCATGGAAACTAAAGCATCACAACAAGGATAGCAATAGATCAACATGAGGAAATAAAGACTATAAACACAAAATAGGGAGAAAGGGGGAGAATGCTCGCCTGGGAAACATAGCCGAAGGTTCATATCCGGAGAACTTATCGATACTCGCATCAACTCATCGGCCTAATCCGCGAAGAAGCAAACACTAGAAGAAACACCGGATGCAATATTTAATACTTCGGCAGAAGGTCCGGCATGCTTATGATATGATGCATGGCATGGCACAGATGCGGTGCAATTAGGCAATATTAAGCGGAACTGGGGTCCCGATAATTTATTACACGGTGCAAGTTATTTAGAACCCCCGCAATTTAAATGTTGTATTAATAGGGCGAAACATGGCATCGGTTCGCTACACCAATTTAAATAGAGCCAATATAAGGCTAGATTAGCCCGCATATAGTCTCCATATTTAATTTAAGTGAATCATCGAAATACCCTCAAGCACCCACAATATGTATGCAAACATGTTCAATTAATATGCAACAAGTATATGCCATATTATAAAAATAGGGGCCTCGGAAAGGGATCACACATCGGATCGACGATCTTGGTGTTCACCAGGGTCGATGGGGTTCGGTCTCGGCGGGAAGAACTTGGCGTTCTGAGTGGTTGACGGGGTTCGGGGACTTGGCAGGATCGGTCTTCAGGGTCTCGGCCATCGGATCCGAGAAGGAGGACTTGGGGTTCCATATCGGAGTACTTGTCGATGGTCTATCGAGCGTCGCCATTCTCATTCTCCTAATGTACCGGGCGGACGAGAAGATCATGTCGTATCTTCTCACCTCGCAGCTAAATAGCTTTGATGTAGGTCTTATCGTGGCCAGCCTTGGACGAAGAGGATTGGACGCGGAACACCAAGTGCACCGGAGGCCCAACAACACAACACGGGTATACGCATATGTGCACACAAACGAGTCTTCGAGCAGCACACCAACGAGCACCAACGCAAGGATATGGCGGTCATCCGGGGCTTGCCGTTGGAACCGGAAGGCGTCGAGCGATGCGGGGTCTTGTGCGCGCGAGGTAGATCTTGCGGTTGAGGGGCGAGGTTGACTGGGAGACGACGGCTGGCGCCTAGATGCATGGTAGAGAGGGATGTGGAGGACAGCGACGGCGAGCTTCCTGGGGTGGCCGGGCTCTGCCGGAGGAGGTAGCCACGGTGGCTCGCGGGCGAACCTGGAGGCGGAGGCGGCGGAGATCGGCGGCGGTTCACGGCTTGAGCAGGGGCGGCTCGAGGGCGCCTGTGAGAGAAGGGGGCGAAGCGGTGGGCAGAGCCGACGAGGTCGCGCGTGACTGGCGTGAGGCGGAGGCGACACGCGGCCCAGCGCGGCCATGGAGAAGGCGGTTGAGGCGAGGTCGAGCTGTAGGGGCGGTGCTCACGGCCAGGCGAGGTGGACCTCTGCGAGCTTGCCACCGAGGAGGAGAGGCAGCCGCGGTGGTGGCCGGGGAGCGAGACCTAGGTGGTGCTACGAGGTCGGACGCACAGGAGGAGGTCGAGAGGGCGGCGGAGCTTTGCTGCGGGTGCAGCCACGAGGAAGGGGAGGGTGTGGTCGGCCGGACGCGGGCGACATGGCGCAGCAGACGATGGCGGCGAGCTCCGCACGGTCGACGGCGGCCAGGGCGGGCGCCCGCGCGAGCTAGAGGAAGAAGGCGCCAGGGAATCCGGCGAGCTCACAAATGGAGGCGGGGTAGGCGGCGCGGATCCGAAGCGAGAGGTAGGCGAGGGAAGGAGAGGATCGCGGGGTGGAGGTCGCGTCACGCGGGCGTCGTGGTGGGGGTGGGGTCCACGCGGAAACAGGGGAGCGGGGTGGGCGTCGTGGCAAGGGAGCGGGGCAAGGCCAGGGAGCATGCATCATGCGTGACGCGCGCGCGGTGGCAGTTGTCGCGTTGCGGGGTGGGTGGTGGCGTGTCGGTGCAGCTGCGCACGCACTGGTGAGGTGCAAACTTGCAACGTGACGGGGAGGGGCGGTGCGTTGCAGCGTGTAGTGTGGTAGTGTGTGCGCGCTGCGCGCTGGGGTGTGGCGGCGGCAGGTAGGAGTAGGTGGTAGGCGGGGTGAGCGAATTAGGGCCAGGGTTTGGTTGTTTTTGGGTTGGGTCAGAGTAGTAGCTGGCTAGCTGGGCCACTGGCCTGGCTGGCTCCCCTAACAAAAATAGTGTTTATTTTATTTGTTCATTTATTTTTATACAAAAGACTTTTGCAATTAGTTTTTAGATAAATAAAATATCCGGGAGAGACCGGGGTTTTGATTTGAATAAAGACGGGGATATTTTAGAAAACAAAACTAGGCTTTTAGAAAATAGTTTTAGACAAAACATCTGCATGATAATGACAATGCTCAAATGCAATGTGGCATGATGACATGAGCATGCGGTCATGATGATGCACAAAACAAAACACAGTGATTTTCTAGTAGTGGTTTTATCGGGGTGCTACAATTCGACACCGCTAACAAGGGATCTCGCCCTCGAGATCCGCCTCATGGTACCGAAAGAAGGCTGGCGATGTGAATCTTCTCGCTTCGGGTAGATCCCTGTGACACCACTAAAAAGATTGTTGCTCCATCTTGAAATCGGCGACACCACCAACAAGGGGTCGTTGTCCATGGTCGTCGAGAAAACACTCCGGGAACAAAGGACGAAGGTAAAGGTATCAAGAGATAAAGGCCACCTTTAACTTCCGTGGACGGAGCGAAATTGCTTGATCCATCGATTCGATGTACAAAAGTGCACAGTGAGAGGCGGTAGGGTGATCAGTCCATCCCGTACTCAAAGCATCCTTCTATAAATGAATCGCAGAATCGTGCAACCAACTCTCGGGATTTAGACTTAAGATCTTCACAAGTGGTGTTCGGAACAAGAGGGGTGATGCAGGATCTTCATCGGATCTGGCGTAGTTGATGTCGTCGCATTGGGGACCACCGGAAGATACAAAGAAACATCATATGAAAAGACACAATGATCAGGTTTTGCGATGGTTCCATTGGCATGAGCAACACATGCTCAAGGTATACTCCAACTTCACCAATGCTCATCCTTCTCATATGCTTTTCAACGATACAGATATCTGTCAAGGGGCACATATGGATAAAGAGTTCAAGGACAAAAGATTGGATGAAGGTACAACAGCCGAGAAGCAGATTGATGATTGTAGAACCACCGGTATAAAGGGAGAAAGCGAAACCCTGAAGGTACGACAGAAACCCAACCACAGGAAATCCTGGACTCGAAGAAGAGATAAGAGAGTACAATCAAAACACGCAGAGGTAAGAGGAGAACAGCAGGGGGTAATGAGTAAAAGCAGACCTAATCAGATCTATCCAACCGATTTTGCAAAATAGTTTTAACACTCTACTTTGGCCGTTAGCTAGGTTATCCTACAGGCTGGACAAGTGGGGTATCGTAACTGCTGAGCTCTGATACCACTCTGTAACACCCTCGAATCGGCCTTATGCAAGTTTTAGCGCTTCCCGCTAAACCCGCATAGAAACGATTCAAGGACGCCCACCAGGCACTTGCGTGCGGGTGGAGAACAAAGTAATACCATTACACATTAGTCCATGATGGAACCCACATAACAGATATATATACAGCAACGACTCACTGAGTCAAGAATACAAATATACAATACAAAGATACAAATCACCTTGAAAACGATTCAACATCCGAGTACGGATAAAATGCAAATGGGGCTAAGAGCCCTGGAGAATAACCAATGGCGTCCATAACCCTGCCCAGGCCAAGCCGAAAGGGTAACCCTACTAACGATGTCGATCTCAAACCTGCTAAAACAAAAGGGGTGCCGACGAAGGCAAAGGAAAAAGAGGAGCATTAGTACTGAGGCCAGCACATGGCGAGGCTAGAATTCGGCGGCTCTCGCCTCCATAGGTATGGTGGGCTGAAGCGGCAGCGAAGCATGCACTAAACAACCTATAGAGACTCGATAAACTATCGGCTATTAAAGAGAGATGAGAAAGACCTATTCGGAACCAAACTTATACTAGCACCAATCATACCCATCCTGGTATTCCCCCTCGAGACCAAACGAGTAAGTCAAACCGAGGAACTCACACAGTTGGTAGTTTTATTCATTCCATTATAGTTGCAGCACTTACTAGTCAGATATAGATAGAATGAGTCATCCTGATAGCATAAGTAGTGGGCAGTTTTAGTTAACCATTCAGTTGTAGTTGCAGTACTTACTAGTCAGATACAATTAGCATGTGACATCCCAAACCCAGCAGTTGTTGGCACTTTTATTTCATTCCATTAGATTTGCGATACTTACTAGGCATGTATAACATGACATGATACACCCCAGTTCCACCAGTTGTTGGCAATATTATTATCAATTCCATTATAGTGAAGCTGATTACTAGTCACATATTAAGTCAAATTTATAGCACTACTTTAGTTATGCTTGTCTATGATCGAGATACTGTGCTCCAAGTCGTCCATAACCGCGGACACGGCTTTCAGAAAGATTTTCCCTGCAGGGGTGCACAAATAGCAACACACACACGATCAACCTCGGAAAAACCAAATCAAACCCAACGAGGCTTTCACGACAAAACAATCACAGGATTCATAAAATATTTCAGGGGGCCACCCCACTAAGCTACCCGCAACGAAGTTGGCCGGCTCCGGAACGGATCCAGGGTTTGCGAGAATGGCTGTAAACGACTAGGAACCCGAAAGTGTGACTGGGCTTGTCGATACCGTGAAATCGTGCCGCAATCCAAAACAGTACAGGTGCTCCACGCACAATCGTAAATAAAGCAGTAAAGCATGGCGTAAGTACATGATAGTAATAAAGCCCCAAACTAGTTTGTGGCCCCAAGAAATAAGAAATGAATCAAGCTCTGGCTAAGGAGGATTCATATACTCTCCCGGATGTGGATAGTGCGAATAGTCAAGGAACAGATATCAAGTACTCGGGGTCCTACGGGATACAAGTGAGCGTGGAAGAACCAAATAACATCTATTGCCCACTGATGCCTCTGCATTAGTTATATCTAGCAATTTAATATCAAGTTGTAATTAAAGCCATGATCATCTCCACCATTAAGCATGTGTCAACCTTTTATCAACGGTGGAACGACAATGACACGAAGCAGCACCTGAGCAAGCAACTATGACTCGCAAGGCCGACTGTCTATCAATCAATAGGCAATAGGATGTGTCCAAGGCAATATAGAGGCTGCAAAGAATATAAATGGTGCACAGAAACTAAAGCATCACAACAAGGATAGCAATAGATCAACAGGAGGAAATAAAGACTATAAACGCAAAATAGGGAGAAAGGGGGAGAATGCTCGCTTGGGAAACATAGCCGAAGGTTCATATCCAGAGAACTTGTTGATACTCGCATCAACTCATCGGCCTAATCCGCGAAGAAGCAAACACTAGAAGAAACACCGGTTGCAATATTTAATACTTCGGCAGAAGGTCCGGCATGCTTATGATATGATGCATGGCATGGCACAGATGCGGTGCAATTAGGCAATATTAAGCAGAACCGGGGTCCCGATAATTTATTACACGGTGCAAGTTATTTAGAACCCCCGCAATTTAAATGTTGTATTAACAGGGCGAAACATGGCATCGGTTCGCTACACTAATTTAAATAGAGCCAATATAAGGCTAGATTAGCCCGCATATAGTCTCCATATTTAATTTAAGTGAATCATCGAAATACCCTCAAGCACCCACAATATGTATGCAAAAATGTTAAATTAATATGCAACAAGTATATGCCATATTATAAAAATAGGGGCCTCGGAAAGGGATCACACATCGGATCAATGATCTTGGTGTTCACCAGGGTCGATGGGGTTCGGTCTCGACGGGAAGAACTTGGCGCTCTGAGTGGTTGACGAGGTTCGAGGCCTTGGCAGGATCGGTCTTCAGGGTCTCGGCCATCGGATCCGAGAAGGAGGACTTGGGGTTCCATATCGGAGTACTTGTCGATGGTCTATCGAGCGTCGCCATGCTCATTCTCCTAATGTACCGGGCGGACGAGAAGATCATGTTGTATCTTGTCACCTCGCAGCTACATAGCTTTGATGTAGGTCTTGTCGTGGCCAGCCTTGGACGAAGAGGATTGGACGCGGAACACCAAGTGCACCGGAGGCCCAACAACTCAAACACACGGGTATACGCATATGTGCACACAAACGAGTCTTCGAGCAGCACACCAACGAGCACCAACGCAAGGATATGGCGGTCATCCGGGGCTTGGCGTTGGAACCGGAAGGCGTCGATCGATGCGGGGTCTTGTGCGCGCGCGAGGTAGATCTTGCGGTTGAGGGGCGAGGTTGACTGGGAGACGATGGTTGGCGCCTGGATGCGTGGCAGAGAGGGATGTGGAGGACAGAGACGGCGAGCTTCCTGGGGTGGCCGGGCTCTGCTGGAGGAGGTAGCCGTGGTGGCTCGCGGGCGAACCTGGAGGCGGAGATCGGTGGCGGTTCACGGCTTGAGCAGGGGTGGCTCGAGGGCGCCTGTGAGAGAAGGGGCGAAGCGGTAGGCGGAGCCGACGGGGTCGCGCGTGACTAGCACGAGGCGGAGGCGACACGTGGCCCAGCGCGGCCATGGAGAAGGCGGTCGAGGCGAGGTCGAGCTGTAGGGGCGGTGCTCACGGCCAGGCGAGGTGGAGCTCTGCGAGCTTACTGCCGAGGAGGAGAGGCAACCGCGGTGGTGGCCGGGGAGCGAGACCTAGGTGGTGCTGCGAGGTCAGACGCGCGGGAGGAGGTCGAGAAGGCGGCCGAGCTCTGCTACGGGCGCAACCACGAGGAAGGGGAGGGTGTGGTCGGCCGGACGCGGGCGACATGGCGCAGCAGACGATGGCGGCAAGCTCCGCACGGTCGACGGCGGCCAGGGCGGGCGCCCGCGCGAGCTAGAGGAAGAAGGCGCCAGGGAATCCGGCGAGCTCGCAAACAGAGGCGGGGTAGGCGGCGCGGATCCGAAGCGAGAGGTAGGCGAGGGAAGGAGAGGATCACGGGGTGGAGGTCGCGTCACACGGGCATCGTGGTGGGGGTGGGGTCCACGCAGAAACGGGGGAGCGGGGTCGGCGTCATGGCAAGGGAGTGGGGCAAGGCCAGGGAGCATGCATCATGCGTGACGCGCGCGCGGTGGCAGTTGTCGCGTTGCGGGGTGGGTGGTGGCGTGTCGGTGCAGCTGCGCACGCACTAGTGAGTTGCAAACTTGCAACGTGACGGGGAGGGGCGGTGCGTTGCAGCGTGTAGTGTGGTAGTGTGTGCGCGTTGCGCGCTGGGGTGTGGCGGCGGCAGGTAGGAGTAGGTGGTAGGCGGGGTGAGGGAATTAGGGCCAGGGTTTGGTTATTTTTGGGTTTGGTCGGGGTAGTAGGTGGCTAGCTGGGTCACTGGCCTGGCTGCCTGGCTCCCCCTAACAAAAATAGTGTTTATTTTGTTTGTTCATTTATTTTTATACAAAATACTTTTGCAATTAGTTTTTAGATATGTAAAATATCCGGGAGAGACCGGGGTTTTGATTTGAATAAAGACGGGGGATATTTTAGAAAACAAAACTAGGCTTTTAGAAAATAGTTTTAGGCAAAACATCTGCATGATAATGACGATGCTCAAATGCAATGTGGCATGATGACATGAGCATGCGGTCATGATGATGCACAAAACAAAACACAACGATTTTCTAGTAGTGGTTTTATCGGGGTGCTACAAATAGTCACCAGAAGTACCGTCCCAACCCGTCTGTCGGATATGCCCCGCGGAACAATCGACCCCCAATGTCTTGCCCAAGCTACCCCAACCGTAGCGGGGGAAATGTGAAATCCGGAGGAAACAACAATCACCCCGGCAAATCTAGCAAGTTCAACCGTGCAACTCCCAAGCACAACAACAACACTGCACCCAGAATTGGAAGCAATGTTGTGCCCATGGCAGCGAAAGACAAGTCTCAGATTACCTGTTTCGAGTGTGGAGTGAAGGGTCACTATTCCAATGAGTGTCCCAAGAAGATTACTGCCAACGCCAATGTGCATGCCCTAGCTCAATAGCAGCGTCGGGTTCAACCAGGAAGAAGATTCGCCCCAGGGAACCCTCACAACCGCAACAGTCGTCTCTTCCACATGAACGCCGAAGAAGCCCAAGAAGTGCCAGATGTAGTGCTGGGTATGTTTTCTATTAACTCAGTTTTAGCAAGAGTGTTGTTTGATTCTGGAGCATCGCACTCATTTTTCACCGAAGAATTCGCATGCACTAGTAAGATTCACCCAACCAACTTGAAGCATGTCATGATAGTTCAAATCCCCGGTTCAACTACAAAAGCTAGAAAAATTTGCAAAGCTGTGCCTATCAGAATACATGGGATAGATTTTTATGCCAATCTAATAGTACTTGGAACCAAAGGTTTGGAAGTAGTACTCAGAATGGATTGGATGTCAAAGCATAAAGGATTGATTGACTGCGCCAAGAAAGCCATCACCATGACTAGTAGCTCTGGAGTCTCCGTAGAGCATATTTGAAACCTTGTCCCGTCAATTCAAGTGCAATAAGAGTCTAGCCCTACCCACCATAGAACAAGTCAGAGTAGTCTGTGAATACCCCGACATATTACCAGATGAATTGTCAGGTATGCCCCCGGATAGGGATATTGAGTTCATTATTGAACTAATCCCCGGAACCAGACCCATAGCCTAGAGACCCTATAGTATGAACCCCTTAGAGTTAGTGGAATTGAAGAAGCAGTTGGATGCTATGTTGGCAACATGCTTGATTCAACCAAGCGCATCGCCATGGAGATCGCCCGTGTTATTCGTCGACAAGAAAGATGGAGGCAACCGTTTGTGCACAGATTACAGGAAGCTAAATGACGTCACCATCAAGAACAAGTACCCTTTGCCAAAGATAGAGGATCTATTTGATCAGTTGACTGGAGCTAATGTGTTCTCTAAGATTGATCTTAGGACTGGTTATCACCAACTTAAGATTCATGCAACGGATATTACGAAGACCGCCTTTACTACTCATTATGGATTATACGAGTATACGGTCATGTCTTTTGGATTAACCAATGCCCCTGCTTATTTCATGAATCTCATGAATAAGATCTTTATGAATTTTCTAGATAAGTTTGTCATTGTGTTTATCGATGATATCCTTATCAACTCCAAGTCAGAAGAAGAGCATGAGCAACATCTGAGAATCATCCTTGAAACCCTTAGAGAGAATCGGTTGTATGCCAAGTTCAGCAAATGTGAGTTTTGGCTGAAAGAAGTAGGATTCCTAGGACATATTGTGTCTGTCGGAGGAGTAGCTGTTGATCCTGCCAAAATCAAAGATGTCGAAGAATGGGAAGCCCCAACCACCCAAACCCAAGTCCGTGCATTTCTCGGATTAGCGGGATACTACAACAAGTTCGTAGAAGGGTTTTCGAGCATAGCAAGACCCATGAACCAATTGTTGAAGAAGGACAAAAAGTTCGAATGGACCGACAAATGTGAAGCAAGTTTCCAAGAGCTCAAGAAGAGATTGATTTCAGCCCCAATATTGATCATGCCAGATATCAAGAAGCCGTTTGATGTGTATTGTGATGCATCCAAGATTGGTCTCGGATGTGTATTGATGCAAGAAGGCAAAGTCATCGCATATCTGTCTCGACAACTAAAGCAGCATGAACATAACTATCCTACTCATGATCTTGAAATAGCTATCGTAGTTTTGGCATTGAAGACATGGCGTCATTATCTTATGGGTAATTGCTGTGAGATTTACTCGGATCACAAAAGCTTGAAGTATATTTTCACTCAGAAGGAGCTGAATATGAGGCAAAGGAGATTGATAGAGTTAATCAAGGATTATGACCTTGACATTCACTATCACCCTGGCAAAGCCAATGTGGTAGCGGATGCTCTGAGCAGATTGTCGTGTAGGCTAAACACCATGATCAAAGAGAACCAGCCAAGTTTGTATGAGGAGTTAGAGCAGTTTAGAACTGAGCTTGTTAGCAAAGGATTTTTAGCTAGCATTGAACTTCAACCCACTTTGATTAGCCAAATCAAGGAAGCCCAGAAGGGAAATGAAAGTATTGACGGAATCAAGCGTCGTATTGGTATAGGAAAGGTACCGGGATTCACCGAAGATGAAGAAGGAGTTCTGTGGTACAAAGGACGTATCTGTGTGCCAGCAGATTCGGAGCTGAAGCAAGTGATCATGCAAGAAGCTCATGATACTCTTTATTCTATCCACCCCGGAGGAACAAAGATGTATCAGGATTTGAAGGAGCAATTTTGGTGGCACAAGATGAAGAGAGAAATCAGAAGCAGAGACCCGTAGGACTATTACAACCATTGCAGATTCCGGAATGGAAATGGGATTCCGTCGGAATGGAATTTATCACCGGTTTGCCTACTTCTAGTAGGGGAAATGACTCAATCTGGGTCATCATTGATAGACTGTCCAAGGTCGCTCATTTTATACCTATCAAGACAACCTACCAGAGTTCGAAGCTAACAGAGTTGTACATTGCTAGAATTGTTAGTCTGCATGGAACCCCCAAGACCATAGTGTCAGATCGAGGAACCCAATTTATCTCAAGATTTTGGCAGAAAGTCCAAGAAGGATTAGGAACCAAGTTGAATTTCAGCACCGCTTATCACCTGCAAACCGATGGACAGACTGAAAGAGTCAACCAAATCTTAGAAGATATGTTGAGAGCTTGTGTGTTAGAGTACGGATCAAAATGGGAAGATTGTCTGCCTTTCGCAGAATTCTCATACAACAATAGTTATCAAGCCAGTTTGCAAATGGCACCATTTGAGTTCCTATACAGAAGAAAGTGTCGTACCCCTTTGAATTGGTCGCAAGTAGGAGAGAGTCAGATTTTTGGACCCGACATTCTCCGAGAAGCTGAAGAGAAGGTTCACAAAGTTCGGGAGCACCTCAAGACAGCCCAATCCAGACAGAAGAGTTATGCTGACAAGAGAAGGAGAGATCTGACTTTCAATATCGGAGATTTTGTGTATCTCAAGGTTTCACCATTGAAGGGAACGCAAGGTTTTAGTCTGAAAGGAAAGTTAGCCCCCAGATATATTGGACCCTTCAAGATTCTGAATCGTCGAGGAGAAGTATTGTATCAACTGGAACTGCTAGAAGAGATGTCAGCCATCCACAATGTGTTCCATATCTCGTTACTTTGCAAATGCTTAGAAGTGCCGGAGAAGACCGAAGTTTTCAAGAACATCGATCACCGAGCTGTTGATATCAACAAGGATCTGACGTATCGTGAAGTGCCCATCCGTATCTTGGAGGAAACCTACAGAACCACCAGGACCCGGAGTATCAAATTTATCAAGATCCAATGGAGCAACCATACCGAAGAAGAAGCCACTTGGGAGCGAGAAGATTATATTAGGACTGAGTTCCCAGATCTCTTTAGTTCCTAGTTTTCTTTCTTAAATCTCGGGACAAGATTTTGTTTAAGGGTGGGAAGGTTTGTAACATCCCAAAACTTTAATCAAGGTTAATCAAGATCAAATCTACCCAATTTAGGTTAACCAAAACTTTTTCCATTTAAAATCTTTAAGTATTCATATGTGTGTGCATTTAAAATAGGAGTTGTTTGAAATGTCATTATTGTTTGTTCTAATGGTTGTAAAATGGTTCTATGATGAATGTCACATCATCTAGATCATTCCCAAGCAAAAACCAAAGAAAAAGAAATAAAAAAGAATTAAATAAAGGAAATGGTCACTTTTGCCATTTTAATCACCTAACCCACTTTGGGTATTCCTAGCACTCAAATTCTAACAAAAATAATTGTGGATCTTTGCACCCCTTGCTAGTACAAGTAGTGATGTGCCAAGGCCCACTTTGTGATCTCCCAAAAGCATTCAAACTCTAATTTTTAATGACAAGTGAAAATGGAATCTAGTTCATATGTCTAGATCACACTTTTTCAAAAACCACTCAAATGAATTCCATTTAACAAATCCTAGCAACCACAGATCTTTAAGCATGTGACAAACCACTCCACAAAATTTCATCTCAAAATTCAAAAGTTTTCTTCTTGCGGCCATTTGGTCGAACAGGTGGCATGCACAAATTTTCTGCCTAACAAACACTATTGATGGATCAATGCTTTGTCGAGTAATTGGCCTCCAGTTGGTCCCCTTGTCTCCCCTAACTATAACCAACCCATAACTAAGCTACTAACCGGCCTAGAGCAGCAGTGCCGCGCCGCTCGTTTTTGGTCACCGTCGGCCGAACATGGGCAACGCTCCCAAGACCGCGCCACGCCGTTCAAGCACCACCACTAGCTCCGCCCAACCCTACCGCACTCCCCTGTCCACCCCACGGCCATAGCCAGCCCCTGGACCACCTCCACTCGCTCCCGCCCATGCCTCTCTGCGCCGCGCCAGAGCACGCCTGAGCGCCATCGCCGCCAACACGCCACAGACCGCGCCTCGACCGCAGACCGCGCGCGCCGCTCCGCCTCGACCCCCTCACCCTGCCAGACACGGCCGTAAACCGCCGCTCAACCCACACTCGTCGGGAACTGCGTCGAGCACCACCTCTGTCTCCTAGAGCGCGCGACGCTCCCGACCGATTGCCATCGCCCCTAGCTGCGCCATAAAGCCGTAGAGGACCGCCAGAAGGCAAGCCAACGTCCTCCTACACCGCCCATGCCGATAGCACCCTGTATCATCGTCACCGACGAGCTCGCTGTCGCTCCTTCGGTCCCCTCCTCGAGCCTATATAAGGAGGCCTTCCCTAGCCTCAATCGCCACACCATTCAACTCCCCTCTCTCCACCAGTCCTTCCCCACCTCTCGCTGGAGTAGTTCGAGCAGCCTCTCGCCAGAATTGAGCCAGAGACCACCGCAGCAGAGGAGGAGACGCTGCCGTTGATTTCGTCCACCTTAGCCTCTGCCGCGACTTCGCCTGAGCTCGCCGTCGTCTACTCGTTTGTTTGCCTGCCTCGCCGCACTAGCTGGAGCCCTGGTACGTTCCCACTACACCCCCACCGAGCCGCTAGGGTTCAGTCTCGCCGGCGACGAGTCCGTCATCGACGACGACCGTGAGCCGTTGATCTAGTTCTAATCCTGCGGTCCGTATCGCCCCGTACTACTTTGTGTGTAATGAGCCACTGACAGGCGGACCCCCTGTCAGCAGTCCTCAGCGCCGCGGAGTGAATCTGGGCCGGCCCAATTAGTTTCCCGCGCGACCCAGTTAATTCAAATTAGGATTTTTCTTTTTAGACTTAAACTAGAATATGTCCCTTAGTTTAAAAATCAACTCAGAGAGTTTTACAAATCGAAATTGAGTGATTCCATTTTTTTTGAAAAGCTAATGAAAATATCTATCCAAGCCCGTTAGATTTCAATCATTTAGAGTTAGAGATATCTCCTAGTAAAAATAACAAGACAGGAGCTTTTGCACATTCAAACATCTTTATAAAATCAACCATAATAGCTTTTGAGTTTATTCCAACTCTCAAAAATCACATTTAACTATACCTATATGAATATGTAATAATGCTAAGGTTTGCATGTAGTGACTTTGGACTAGTACCAAAATAATGCTATAGGCATTTCTAGTCACTTTAAATCATTAATTATTAAACTTAAACTTATTAAAATGTGATCCAACCTTTAAATTGCATTCCCATATGCTAGAATATGTGGTGATGACATGTGTACACATGATACCATATTTTAATTGCATAATATTAAATCTTAGTTAATTTCAATGAGTATAAATTACTTTTCTCAAATAAAAAGAACGAAACTAGTTCATTAAACCTTGTGATGTTTGTGATGATATTAGATCATCAAATGTGTGCCTTAATGTGCTAAGAAGACTAATTAAGTATTGTTTGGTGATTGTGTATCCCGTATGTATTGATAGACGATAGTACCGACCAAGTCTACGAGGAGGAGTTCTACCAAGAGGAGGTGGAAGAGAATTTCAACCACTGCACTAATCAAGGCAAGCCATCATTAACAATGCAAGCTAACCCTTGCAAGCTAGATAAGCTAAGTAAAGGCATTAGGCATGCTTTGGTTATACCATTTTGACTTATACCTACTCCAAGTGTTATTTACGAGCTATACCTTCCTTACTTTACCAAAGTCCTTTACTTGTTTAAAGGTAGCATAAAGAGTATAAAACTTGACCTATCTAGTTAGACTTAGATGTCATTCTATGGCATGAGATTGATATTAGAATCCCACATTAGTGAACAATCTTAACTTAGTAGTTTAGAGCTCAACCAAAACTTGATCACTTTAGATGGGAATACTTGGCGAAAATGATTTGTGAAAACCTTGGAATGATGAGTCATTCTATTGAAATGTTTTGACATGTGTTGAGAAACACCAATTGTTTATGATGATGATGAAAATGTTAAGGCATGAGTCTTATCCCTTTTACCAAAACTGATGGTTGGGTTCGGATGCGATACCATTCCAATTTTACCGTACAACCACAATACCTGAATTGGGTAAGGCTTAGCTGGAAGTTTATATGCATTAGTATTAGTTCCCTCGTGGGAGAGGTTTGAGCTGAGGCTACCTCTCAATGTTGTCCACCTATGCAGTGCCCAGGATGACAGATGGTCATGGCTGGGAGGCCATACTCATAGGAGAGGTGCTTATACTAGAGTGTGTAAAGGAAAGGTTATGTTTGATTATCTGCATACTAAGTATGATGATTCAGGGTTATCCCTGACAGATCTATCGAATCTTGTGGTGAAAGTGTACCACCTCTGCAGAGTGTCAAATTATTCGAATAGCCGCGTCCGTGGTTATGGACAGTTGGAGTGGCCATACTGTTCCATTGTCAGATGTTTTCAAAATGACTTATGAAATGAATTGTGACATGACTTGACCACAACAGAGTTGTGACTATGACAATTAAGTTCCCACTTAGGTGTTTTCAAACTTTATTTTATCTTTCTTTGTTTCTGAACTCAGCTTAGTTTTCAAACTTAGCTTTACAAATAAACTTAGAACTTAGCATTTCCTTCTAGCAATATCTTACTTGTTAGTGATAGTTTGTGAGTACTTAAAGAGTACTCATGGCTTTGTCCCTGGCTATTCCTATGGCCAGACTATGAGGAGGACTACCAAGATGAAGGACAGCAGGACGACTATGATAACTAGGACTATCTCCCATCGTCAGCATTGCCTGTGACTCTGAAGATGGACCCCACCGCTACGCTATTTATTCCGCTACTTGATTGTACTAAGATTGGATCATGAGATCCTCTATTTGTGTAATACCTTATTATGGTTTGTAATGGATGATGTACTGTGATATCCAATCTGTTATGTCTCGCAAAAATGGTAATCCTGGGATTGCGATGTATTGGCATAACATGCATCTGGGATTAAAAATCTGGGTGTTGACAAATTGGAATTAATGTTGGAATATTTTGAGAACCATCTTCGTGTCATCTTGAAGTATGTGTTCTGAATGTTAGAAGTGACCTTCCCCGGTTCACTTGTAATAGTTGAGAGTTGTCGCCGTGGATTAGAGTAGAGTTATTTTTATTTCCTCAGGAATCATTTCAAGTCAGTCAAGCATGTGCGAAGTATCCTTGATATGGTAGGTTGATACCTTCACATTTCGAGAACATCCTTTGAGCATGCTAAGCCACTGATGATTTGTCATGGAAGAGAAGAAGTCCTACAAACTTCAGTATTTTCCTAAATGTTCCCAACAAGGATTCGGTTGTGTTCCATTACAAACACTCTATGCAGGAGAAATTATCTTTTGGATAACTTGTTAATACATGGGTGTCGCAACCTAGCTCATCTTTTAGAGCTTGACAATGTAGTCCATTTCTTGAGAATCTAGTAGCTTTACCTTTATGGTAAATGTTACAAAATTTCTATTCAGACATGCTGAGTCTGAAGTATCTTTACACTGAACCAAAGCCGAATCTCAAGAAGATATGGTGGTTGGTGTTCTTCAAGGTTTTGACATAGGTTTCTTTGTAAATCTGGAAATATTGATGTAATGGGTGACACAATTAGCCGGAAGACCTCTTGTCACATTCTCTTGAATCAGCAAAAACAACCACTCTTCACGAGGCTCCTTCTATGATTTGTTATAGGAGTTGTGCTTATGTTTTCCTTTGTAACCAAAGTCTGTCCATTTACTTGATGTTCACCTTCTCGAACATCAAGGAGAACATTTAAAGAAGTATTGCTAAATGTCTCTCGGCCGATCTTTCAGACCCTTTTATGTTGGCAAGCATCTTGTTGTGCCAAGTAACTGAAGTCTAAGAATGAAGTTTCTTTTTCCTCGTGTCATCAGGAATCTTCTTATATACTCATCTTAGTGGTGTGAAGTGATATCATGATCGCTGGCAAAGATTTTGATAGACCTAGATGAATAAAGAGTTTCCTTCGGTTCCTCTAACGTGTTCGAAGAGTGACTATGATTTTGTTAATCAAAAGTTCCTCTTGTTACATGTTCCTTGTGACTCTTACGAGTCCTCTTCACAAAACAACCTTTTTGCCTGGACCTTCTGTTGAATGAAAAGTGACCCTTCTGTATCAAAAGTAGTTGGAAGCTCTACTTAAGCCGTTAGTAGAGGTTCATATTTTGAAGTTTGTGGTCGTGTTCTTTCTATTGTATGCTCTCCTTCTCAGAAGCTTAAAATCTTCTGAAGCTCCATGGTCTCAATCCTTATGAAGACTAGGTATCTACCACCTTGACACCATCTCCTTTTGTTTCCTCCGTTACCTTGATGTGTTTCATGCTCGTTGGCTCCAGAGATGTTATGAAACATCTATCCACGAGTTGACCATGAGATACTCTGTTTGTGGTTCTATGTCCTTCTCTCTCTTCTTTAGTGTGTGCAGCTACCCCGAAGAAATGAATCGCTTCATTCATTCAATGATGGTGGCATGGATCAACCTCCTCGAGAAGATCGTAGAATTTTAGTGTAACCCTGTTCCTTCTATCTTCCTACCTAAGAATCTCGGGACGAGATTCTGTTAAGGGGGATAGAACTGTAACACCCCAGTTTTAGCTAATCACTAAATAGGGTTTTAATTATGCATTCATGAGCATCATTCCCTAAAATGTATACAAAGAAAAGAATATGCAAACCCCAAAACCCTAGTTTTCCCTCCCTCTTGAAATCAATTCAAAAGGTTTTGAATATTTTGAAAGCTATAAAGTATGGAGTCCAAATTGATAAAAGGGCCCCTACAATATTTTCTATAATTTTGTAAAGCCTCTGGTATTTTTGAATGACTCAAACAGTTTTGAAATTCAAGTATAAAAGGAAAACTAGGGAAATAAAAAGGAAAAAGAGTTCTGCTAAAAAATAACCAGAGCCAGCAAAGCAGCCTAGCATAGCTCGCATCCTCCCTCTTTCCCTCTTTCCCTGTCGCTCGTGCGCAGCGCCTTGCGGCCCAGCAGAGGCGCATCCAGCCCATGCGCGGCCCAGCCAAGATACCCCATCGCCCGTCGTCTTTGTAGACGATGGCAAGCAGCTGCCTGGCGCGCCGCTCGTCGTTGATTGCCGCCAGCCGCAGCGATGCGTGCCGCCGATGCCCCGTTGCTAACCTAGACTAGGATAAGGCTGCCACGACGCCCGGGATCATCCCTATCTTCTCCCCCTCGCGTGCTCTCTCCCCCTCACTGTACCGCGCAGTGTCGAACCCTAGCCGCCTCTGCCGCTGTCGCCGTCGCTACAGGCCTCCCCTAGCCCCGCTGACGATGCCGCGTGCTCCGCCTCATCGCCCTGACCATCCTCGCCAAAGGAATCGTCCATGCACGCCCCCAACCGAGCTCCTCGGCATCCCCAACTCCTGTCGCCGCGTTCGTCGTCGATTCTGGCGCCTCCCGACCTCCTCCGGCCTCGCCGACCCCTCTGTTTGCTTTGTGGTGAGCTTATGGTCATTAGGGACCACTCGCCGTCTGCCTCTCGCCTTGCTTTGTCTTCACATCGCGCGCCACCACTCGCCGCCGTTGGACACCATCGTAGCCACGCCTCCGGTGACCATAACCCAGCAGTGCCGTCACTTTTAGGTTCCCTGCGTCACGCTGCGTCGACCCATCGTGCCCCCGCATGCTCGCGTTCCATTGATCTGCGGCTCACCACCGTGCTGGCGTCATGCCGACGTCAGCATGACGTCAGTAGCGCGCCGGTCAGCGTGGTCAAACCGCATCGGGTCCCACCCCACCCATGTGGATGCTGAGGTGGCATCTGGCCCTTCTGTTAACCGTTGTGGCTAGGTGATGGCCCGGTGTAAAAAGTTTCAGGGTTGTTTTAAATAGTTTCATAAATAGTTTAATAATTTCAGAAATGGTTTAAATCTTATAAATTCAATAGCTAATTCATTTTAAATCGCAAAAATATGTATAATATATCAAAATGTTCGGAAAATGAAATCTATATCATAGCATCAAAAGCATGCATTGTTAAGGAACTTTAAGTACAAGTTTAGTCAGAAGAACAAATCAACCCTCTCATATGCATCCCGAGCTTCTCCAAATTAGGGTTCATATCCCTCAGACCCTATTTAAAATGTTTAATCATGCCTTAGGGGTTCATTACAACACTAATTAACTTGTCATATCATCATCCTTGCTTGAACATGTGTTGATTGTTTCCCCTTTCTTTCCGGTGTTTCTACTTCTTTCTGGTAGAATGCGATATCGAGATCGAAGACCGAGGTTAACACCATCAAAGGTCGATGAACAATACTTGACCAAATGTAATCAAGTCAAGTACAAGATATCCGAAGATCTGCTTTTCGTTATCAATAGGCAAAGGCAAGCATAGCCCCACCATTATATAATCCTATGGTTTTGAAAGCATTTCAATTCTTGCCATGATGCATACGATTCTATTGTGGTCTTTTATCGATAGATAGAGTATCCTATCTATTTCATTACTCCCTTGAGATTATATTACCTGATCCACTGCTCCTAGCATAACTAGGTTTGGCATGTGTGCACTGCTAGAGCTACTATCCGTGTCTTGCTTAGCCATGCTTAGTTATCAGTGCTGGTCCATCTAGATGATATACCAAATGCAGAGAATCTAGTATGACAGGAGAATGAGATAAGGTAAGATTAGTGGTAAAGGTTAAACATGGTAAGGCTTGTATCAGAGGCCACGGTGGGATGTGGTTTTTGTAGTCCCATGCTCGCCACTACTAGGATCCGAGTTCTTGCCTCTTGAACCAAGACGAGCGTACAACCACACGGGGCTTGGGAACCCCTCCGCTGATTAACTTGCCTAGTAGATTCCATGAGTCACCTAGTTCGACATTCCATTCGACATATGCATAGAAAACGTTTTGAAAGATTTGGCGGGTGAAGGTGCATCATAATAGGTAGGTAAGCATGGTCGGGGTTGCTTGAGGCGGTTCCTCTGGTAAACCAACCTCACCGACATCTCTAGGGACCAACTTCGGGATTTGATCCGTTACGGCGGAACCATCCTTAGGGCATGACTCATGGTCTCGGCGAAAGCATGGTAAATGTCGTGGCCAACCACCCTCTACCGGCCTTCTAAGGAAGAGGGCTAATGATTTGGCATTAAGAGTCGATTGATACGTGTGGGTAAAGTTGTACACCTCTACAGGGTATTAATCTTTTCGAAAAGCCGTGTCCACGGTTATGGACGACTTGGGAACGGATGTGATGATCATAGAGAATATTAACCTAATCGTAAAACTTGGCAACTAATGTTTGTTAAGGATGCTTCCTCATGGGTACGAGGGGGTGATCCTAGTTGATAGGTGATGGTGATTACTTTGGTGGATATCAAAAGATCATGATCAATTCTTCGGAGATGTCGCTCTCTTATTCCCTTTTAAAATATTCTGATTAGACGAGCTTCTTATCTTCCCCTTGTTTTATAAACAAATATGGCTTATGCAAAATAACCCCACCAGCCATAAGTCTTACGGAGTACACCCTGTACTCACCCTTGCTTTGTTGCTACTTTTGTAGCAGAGTAAGTGTTTCTCAGAAGACAAGTTTGATGCGACATCGACACCGATGAGTAGCTTGGGGTTCCCGACCGGCAGCCTGGAATCTATGGATTGGGACGTCATCGTTATGCTTCAGGCCTCTTAGGCTATTTGTTAAGTTTGATATACTTAATAACATAATTTGCCTTCCATTGTTTGATATTTGTGGTCACTGACCTCTGCGTGTAATAATTTGGTTCTTCGCTCAATTATGAGCTCGCTATAATAACATTTGTGTCGTAGGGTCACTGTAATGTTACCGATTCTTTCTCTGTATGCTTCCAAAATTTAGGTTAGGCTTATATCAGACAGAGGTCTAGAATTTGTCTAGCCCTGATCCTGGAGGTGTCATAAAAAATCTCTCGATCATGTTTATTATATGGGTTGCCATGTCCGATCCAAGCCTTTGTTTCTTCCGTCCATTCAAACCATAGCCACCGTAGCCTAAGAGAGGTTGTGAATTTGTCAATATTCAAAATGCCAAGCCCTCTAAGCTTTGTTGGCCAACAAATCTTCTCCTGATCCACCTTGCATTTTTCATTGGTAACCTTGTCGCATCTGGCATACAAATAAGCACGAAGAAGGCTTTTAATCTTTTAGAGGAACTGCTTAGCAAGATAAAAGAGGTGATATGGTAGATGGCTTGCGTAGTGAGAATGGTGTGGACCAACTCTCTACGGCTGGCCATGGTAACATTTTTTCAACTTCCGGAACCAAGCTTCCTGGCAATTTTATCCTCAAAATGTTGGAGGTAAACCCTTCTAAGTGATGTATGGAGAGAGGAAGCCCAAAATATCGCAAAGGAAAGGTGGTCCTTGTCGCCGGGAAGGACTGAACACATTATCAAATTTAACTCTTCTCACCTAATTGGCACCACGAGACGCTTTTGACCATTGGTGCATAAGCCGGTGGCACATCCAAAGGATGAGAGTGAGATAGTAGGTTAAGGTGTTAGTGTCATGGTGTGTAGCCAGATCTTTGTTCGCAAAGATAGTGGTTTCTTGTAACTTACATTGCTTTCTTCTATAAAAACATGGTGCGCTTTTGGCGCAGTCTCGAAAAAAAATAGTGCTAAATTATGTATCAAGGAATTACGAAGATACAAAATGATATGTAAAAAATGTGTACAAAGTCTAGCTCAGCAATGCGCGGGTCACTCTGCTGTTATATTTAAACTGGCTAGGTAAGTCCAACGATATTTTTTGGCCGGTCCAGATTTCGACTGGTGGTAACCAAATGCCTGGCGCGCACGTCCCACCTACGCGTCCTTCTTCCCCTTTCCTTTCCTTTCCTTTCCACCACGCAAAGCCAGTTCAGAACAAGGCTGAATAAATCGTTTCCCTGACGTGCATGCAATGCAAGATGAAGTTGATTATCTCCACTGGCACAAATCTTTACTCTAGCAGCTTCGTTGTTGTGCTTCACTCCACCAAGCTTATTTATCTCCAAGACCCCGACCTCCCATTCTACATTGGCCGGGTTTCTGCACGCCCTCACCTACAATTCACCATGCCTCTCCTCATAGCTTTCACCCTGCTCCTCTTCCTACGCATCCCAGCATGTTCTGCCGCGACGACGGACACCATCTTGGCCGGCCAAGCACTTGCCGTGAACAACAAGATCGTCTCCAAGAATGGCAGGTACGCGCTCGGCTTCTTCGAAACAAGAGGCATCAAATCATCCCAGGGCACTACCAACTGGTACCTCGGCATATGGTTCAATACAGTGCCCAAATTTACTCCTGCATGGGTCGCAAATAGGGATAAACCGATCAAGACCAACACCTCACTAGAGCTCATAATCTCCCATGATGGCAACCTTGTCATCCAAAACTCACCCACCAGATCCATAATCTGGTCTACACAAGCAAAAATAACAAGAAATAGCACCACTGCAATGTTGTTGAGCAGTGGAAATTTCATCCTAACAGACCCTTCAAACTCATCAGAGGTTTTGTGGCAGAGCTTCGATCACCCCATGGATACATTTTTCCCCGGGGCAAAACTTGGATTGGACAAGATTACCGGCTTGAATCGCCATATTGTTTCTTCAAAAAACTTGAACAACCTGGCTAGTGGCAGGTACCGAACCGAGTTAGATCCCAGCGGTGTTAACCAGTTCTTGCTTGTGTCATTGAACTCTTCAGTACCATATTGGTCCAGTGGTGTATGGAACGGCAAATACTTTGCCTCAATTCCAGAGATGCAAGCCGGTTATATTTTCACTTCGACATTTGTCAGCAATGACCAAGAGAAGTATTACACATATAACTTGCAAGATGAAGATATGGTAACCCGCCAAGTACAAGATGTCTCAGGAAGATCAAAGTTGTTCATTTGGTTAACTGGCTCACAGGATTGGGTAATGATTTACGCCCAACCAAAAGATCAATGTGATGTCCATGCAGTTTGTGGACCTTTCACAATTTGCCGTGATAACACACTTCAGTATTGCAATTGCATGGAGGGCTTCACCGTAACATCACCTGAGGATTGGGAACTAGAAGATCGAACTAGTGGGTGCTCAAGAAATACCCCGATAGACTGCATTAGCAACAAAAGCACAACACTTACCACATACAGGTTTTACTCTGTGCGATGTGTTAAGTTGATGCAGAATGCCCCCAAAGTAGAAGGAGCTACAAGCGCGAGTGCGTGCGCACAAGTTTTCCTTAATAATTGTTCTTGCACTGCATATTCCTTCGGCGACAGGGGATGTTCTATCTAGCATAATGAACTGCTCAACATAAGACAACTACCATGTAGTGGCACTACCGATTCAGTTGGAGAAACATTTTACGTTCGCCTTTCTTCTAAAGATTTCCAAAGTTTGAAAAACAATCGAAAATGTATTCTTATTGGAGTTGCAACTGGTGCATGCGTTTCTTCTCTAGGCTTATGTGCACTCATCGTGCTATTCATGAATTGGAGAAACAAAAGGAAGTGCTCTGGTCGCATACCAAATGGCCTTGAACATTGTAACGGAATCATTGCATTTAGATACATTGATCTGCATCATGCAACCAAGAAGTTCACAGATAAGTTGGGGGAAGGCGGTTTTGGTTCTGTATTCAAGGGTTTTATAAATGACAAAGTTGCCATAGCAGTGAAGAGGCTTGATGGTGCTTACCAAGGAGAGAAGCAATTCAGAGCTGAAGTGGGTTCGATTGGAGCAGTCCAACACATCAATTTAGTTAAGCTCGTTGGTTTCTGTTGTGAGGGTACTAGGAGGCTGCTTGTTTATGAACACATGTCAAATCGCTCTCTTGATATCCATCTATTGCGAAACAATTCCCCAATACTGAATTGGACTGTAAGATACCAGATAGCCTTGGGAGTTGCCAGAGGGTTAGCCTACTTGCATGAGAGCTGCCGAGACTGCATCATACACTGCGATATTAAGCCAGAAAACATACTTCTTGATGCTTCATTCCTTCCAAAAGTTGCAGACTTTGGAATGGCAAAGCTTTTAGGAAGGGATTTTAGCCGAGTACTGACTACAATGAGAGGAACTGCAGGGTAACTTGCTCCTGAATGGATTACAGGGGTCGCTATTACACCAAAAGTCGATGTTTATAGTTACGGAATGGTGTTGCTGGAAATAATATCTGGAAAGAGGAACTCATCTGCACCATGTTCTGGTGATGGTAACTTCGATGTTTATTTCCCTGTGCATGCAGCACATAAGGTTATTGAAGGAGACGTCACGAGCTTAGTAGATCGCAGGCTACGTGGTAATGTCAATCTTGATGAGGCTGAACTGGCCTGCAAGGTTGCATGTTGGTGCATCCAAGATGATGAGCTTGATCGACCAACAATGGGAGAGGTGGTTCAGATTCTGGAAGGGCTAGTTGAGATCAGGATGCCTCCCATACCAAGACTGCTCCAAGCAATGGCTGGAAGCTCGCACTCACGTCCTCCTAATGTTTTTGTTTCACGGGAAACTAGCTGGTTGGACGTCTACATGTTCTATTATATGCGCCTATACCTAAAGACTATATTTGTATTTATTATACAAATGTAATCGCTTATGATTGAAGAAATAGTTATATTTTCTACAAATTTGTAACCATCTTTATGTACCTGTCACTGCATCATTGTAATCTGGAGCCATATTTTCTTAAGATAAAAGAATCTGAAGCCATATTGAAAACAGGCACCATATATATCTCTTTTTCTCTACTTAACATGGAAGTTTTACCTTTTAAAATCCAACTTGAAGCTTATTTTAACCTTGGTTCAACAACTAGGACGGTGGTGACTAAATGGCAGCCATGGCGCTATGGTGCATCGCCACAGCTATACCGTACCACCAATGTGTGTGCCTTCGCCTATGGGCTATGGGGTTCCCATGAATTCATCTGCATTGGAGCATGCTCTGATATGCAGTGGTGAATCGATGTTGGTGGCGAAAGCAAATCAAGGTCACTGATGTGCTCAACCTCTGATTTTTGTAAAGGAAGGCTGCCACGGCCTCACGGCAACGTTAACACATGGAGGGGGAGGAGTCGCTAGGGGTCGAGCCAGGTTGCTGTAGCAGGCGACACGGCCGGATCCAACTTGTTTTCCAGCACCGAGCAGTAGAGCAGGGGGCGCTCGGTGTCGCTGACATCTTGGATGATTCGGAAGCAACGCAATGAGTGAATGCGCAACCCAGCTTGTCCAGGCGCTGATCAAAGCACATCAATGGGCTAGAGATGGTGCTACTGCTCTTCGCGTTGTGCTTCCAGTTGACTGGGATGTGCACTGACTTGTTTCCTGTTTATTGTACGCGTGTTGTAACCTAAAAACTTCTTTCTTTCTTTCAATATGTCGAGACACGAGTCTTTTGCATTCTTAGGAAAAAACGTGATGAATAAAAACAGACAGATGCTAAACCTGTTGAGCCATCGCAGCTTAAGATCGATCAAGCCAGCGCTCCAATAATTACACGTTTTGATGACAAATGCCTTTATTTGGGCCTGAGTAGAGCGTTTCCTGAAATCAAAATAGTCATGATCTGGCAAGTCCAAATATCTAAAAAGAAGTACCGCCTCTGTCCTAAAAAGGATGTCGGAGATATATGTAAATTTGAATGTATCTTGACACTTTAGTATATGGGTATATCCAAATTTAGACAATTTTGCGACATCCTTTTCAGGACGGAGCGAGTACAAAATCCTTCTATTCTATGACCACCTGGAAAACTCACAATTTTAAGGAACTCAAATTGTGCAAAAAAAAAAAATCGTATCACGACAATGTCTCTTGTCAAATTCGCTGAACTAGAATTTTCGCAATACAAGTAGACACACACACTGGCATCATAACACGCCCGTGGGCCACCTAGACATGCAAGGAAAGACCACTTTCAACAAATAAAAGAGCATCACTCTCATCACTAAATCACATACACATCCGTAGGTTATATTCAGGTCACCATTTCTGGCTGGTCCGCTGGGTTAACTGAAGGAGAGCGACGAGATTTCGACCAGCAATCCAGTCCAGAAAAAAAAAACTAGTATACACAACATTCCTTGCCTGCCGTGCATTCTATGGGTGTTGATGAATTTGATCAGCACCACAGGACTAACTTTTGACTCTCACTAGTTTGATTGATTATATATTCCCATGACCACTGAGCTCCCAGCCCAAGTTTGCAGCCTCTGCACAACAAGTTTCTGGACGCCCTCACCACCTTCAGCTGACCATGCATCTTCATCACATTGTTTTCACCTTGCTCTTGTACATACGCATCCCAGCAAGTTCTGCCGCGACCGACACCATCTTGGCTGGCCAAGCACTTGCCGTCAACGACAAGCTCATCTCCAAGAATGGCAGGTACACACTCGGCTTCTTCGGAACAAACAGCAGCAAATCCTATGGACGCACTACCACCTGGTACCTAGGCATATGGTTCAATACGGTCCCCAAATTTACTTCAGCATGGGTTGCAAATAGGGATAAGCCAGTCAATAACACAAACTCACTAGAGCTCACATTCTCCCAAGATGGCAACCTTGTCATCCAAAACCGCTCCACCAAGTCCATAATCTGGTCTACACAAGCAAACATCACAACAAATAGCACCACCGCTGTGTTGTTGAGTAGTGGAAATCTTATCCTCACAAACTCTTCAAACTCATCAGAGGTGCTGTGGCAGAGCTTTGATCACCCCACGGATACATTTTTTCCCGGGGCGAAGCTGGGATGGGACAAGGTCACCGGCCTGAATCGCCGTTTTGTTTCTTGGAAAAACTCGATCGACCCAGCTGCCGGTGGGTACCGCTATGAGTTGGACCCTGGTACTGGTGTCAACCAGTTATTGCTTGTGGCATTGAACTCATCCACGCCATATTGGTCTAGCGGTGTATGGAACGGAAAATACTTTACCCCGATTCCAGAGATGACAGGCCGCCACGCTATTAGTACAAAGTTTGTTGACAATGACCAAGAGAAGTACTTCACATACAATTTACTAGAGGAATATATGGATCCAAATATGCTTACTCGTCACATGATTGACGTCTCAGGTCAAATAAAGACATTCACTTGGGTGAAGGGCTCACAGGACTGGGTACTGATGAATGCCCAACCAAAAGCTCAATGTGATGTCTATGCAGTGTGTGGACCTTTCACAATTTGCACTGATAACGATTTTCCACATTGCATTTGTATGGAAGGCTTCACCATAACATCCCCCAAGAACTGGGAGTTAGAAGATCGAGCGGATGGGTGCTCGAGAAATACTCAGCTAGACTGCATTAGGAACGCAAGCACAACGCATACTACAGACTTATTCTACTGTGAGCCATGTGTTAGGTTGCCCCAGGATGCCCAAAAAATTGAACCTACCAGAAGCTCGAGCGAGTGCGCACAAACATGCCTGAATAATTGCTCTTGCGCTGCATACTCCTTTGGCAACAGTGGATGTTCTGTGTGGCATAACGAATTGCTCAACATAAGACAACTAGACTGCAGTGACACAACCAATTCAAATGGAGAAACTCTTTGCCTTCGTCTTTCTGCTAAAGATGTACAAAGTTTGAAATATAACAGAAGAAGGATTGATATTGGAGTTGTAACTGGTACATGCATTTGCGCTCTAGGCTTATTTGCACTCATACTCTTGCTAATGATTTGGACAAACAAAAAGAATAGCTCTGGTCGCATACTGAATGGTTCCGCAGGTTGTAATGGAATCATTGCATTTAGATACAATGATCTACAACGAGCAACAAAAAAATACACAGATAAGTTGGGTGCAGGGAGTTTTGGTTCTGTATTCAAGGGGTTTATAAATGACTCAAATGCCATAGCAGTTAAGAGGCTTGATGGTGCTTATCAAGGAGAGAAGCAATTTAGAGCTGAAGTTAGCTCAATTGGAGCTGTCCAGCACATCAATTTAGTTAAGCTTGTTGGTTTCTGTTGTGAGGATGCTAAGAGGCTGCTTGTTTATGAATACATGTCAACTCGATCTCTTGATGTCCATCTATTTCGAAGCAATTCTACAGTGTTAAATTGGGCTGCCAGGTATCAGATAGCCCTGGGAGTTGCCAGAGGGTTAGCCTACTTGCATGACAGTTGTCGAGACAACATCATACACTGTGATATCAAGCCAGAAAACATACTTCTTGATGCTTCATTCCTTCCAAAGATTGCAGACTTTGGGATGGCAAAGCTTTTAGGAAGGGATTTTAGCCGAGTATTGACAACAATGAGAGGGACTGTAGGGTACCTTGCACCTGAATGGCTTACTGGTGTTGCCATTACACCAAAAGTTGATGTTTATAGCTATGGGATGGTGCTGCTGGAAATAATATCTGGAAGGAGGAACACATCAGCACGATTTTCTAGCAATGGAAACATTGATGTCTATTTCCCTGTGCATGCTGCACATAAGCTTCTTGAAGGAGACATCCTGAGTTTGGTAGATCACATGTTACATGGTGATGTCAATCTGGATGAGGCTGAACTAGCTTGCAAGGTTGCATGTTGGTGCATCCAAGATGATGAGCTTGCTCGACCAACAATGGCAGAGGTAGTTCAGATTCTTGAAGGGGTAGTTGAGATCAGGATGGCCCCAATACCAAGACTGCTCGAAGCTATGTTTGGAAACTCATACTCAACGTGCTCCTAATGTTTTTGTTTAGGGGAAACTAGCTGGTTGGGCTCTAAATGTTATATTATGTATGTGTATACTTGAGACTATATTTGTATTCATACTACAAATGTAGTGCTTATGATTGAAGAAATGGTTTATTTTGTATCGATTTGTAATGGTCTTAATGTAACCCCACTGCAACATTATAATCTGGAGCTATATTGAAAACAGGCGCCATAGATATTTCACCTTTCTCTACTTAACATGGAAATTGTAGCTTCTAAGTTCGAACTAGGAAGCTTATTTTAGCCTTGCTTCAACTAAGATGGTGTTGCCCAAATGGTAGCCATGGTCACGACGGCTATGCCGTGGCAGCAATGGTACTAACAGAACAATGTCAGTGCCTGCGGCTTCGCCTACGGGCTACAGGATTCCCATAAACTCACCCGCATAGGAAGCTGGCTCTGATAATGCAGCAGTCCAGCAGTGATTCGACGTTGGTGGCGATCCTTGCTCAGTGATAACAAGCTGGGAGCAGCATTATTCAGTAAAGTTTGATACGTTGACGATCTCGAGATCCGGTGAAGGAAGCTGAAAATTAAGATGACGGAAAGATCAGATAGAGTCAAATGGCGCACTGTGACGAGATCGGAATCGGACGAGGCTCACCGGCCCCGGCAATCGATTGAGGGCGCAGGGTGAGCAGAGGGCTCGAGCACGGGGAGAGGCGAAGGGACAGGAACGGGGCGGGATGGGGGCACACGAGCGCGCGTGCAGCTAGGTCGATGCGCGTCACGCGAGCGGGTGTCTGCAGATCCGCTCGACGCGGGGAGGACGGGCTCGCAGGGCTAGAGAGAGCAAGAGGCGGAGGCCGGAGGTTGGGGATGGGTCTGAACTCTGACGAGCGGGACCCGGCGGCAGCGACGTCGATTCGGCCAGGTTGCGGTTGAGGGTCCGGTTGACTGATTGACTCCGTCGACTCCGTCGACTCATCAGTTGTCAGTTCTCGAACGGGCCGGGTCCAAAGCGTTTTGCAGCACAGTAGAGTAGAGTAGGGCTGCAGGGGGGAGCTCGACCGCCCAGCGCAGGCCGCCATGCCATCGCCGTCAAACGCCGCCGCCTCGGCGGCTCTCCGCCGCGAGGACCTCCTCCGCATAGCCTCCCCGCTCCGCTCCTCGCTCGCCGCGGCGCCCTACGCGCCCCCTGAGGGCTCCTCCACCTCCGTCAAGTCCTTCCTCGCCTCCCTCCTCCCGTCTCCCTCCCAACAACCCTCGACGGACGGGGCCGGCAAGGAGGCCGTGGACCTCCTCCTCTTCTGCGCCGCCGCACGATCGGCCTCGGCGGAGACCCCCGCGCTGCACTGGGTCCCGGAGGGGCTCTCGAAGGCGGCGGCTGGAGCCATGGAGGAGATGGCGGCGGCTGGTGGGTGGGGCGATGCCGGTGAGATGTTGCTGGCGATGATGCCGGAGGCGGTGCTGCCACTGAAGGCCGTTCTGAAGGATACGGATGTGGACGCTGAGGATGACATGATTTGCGCCGACAAGCCGCCCAAGGAGCACGCCTTCGTCGCCGCGCACCAGTTCCGATGGCTGCTATCTCAGGTTTGTGTGCTCGATTATGGTTACATAAGCATCTTTCTCCGTGCAATTGATGAATTCTATGACCTCTGCAGAGTAGACAAGTACTTTATTCAGGAAAACTTGACACCTGCTTGAATAAAAATGCTCAAATTACTGTGGGAACCAGAAAATGTGTTTCAACAAAAACTCGTGGCAGAAGCACCAGCAGCAGTATTCTGTTAATTTTTGAGGCATTGTCTTAGAGATGCTTCTGTTACTTTCTTTGACATTTTCAGGTTAATTATCCAAAGCTTGGGGATCTTTGTTGGTTAGTCATTCCTTGTGCTTTGACTGCATTGGATCATTGGTCACCAGATGTTAAGGTATGATGATGCCCTTTTTGGTTTTTCTATTGCGGATAAATTTAGTGCATGCTTTATAGCATGCCATCTCTATCTTAACAGTATTCAGCTACACACAGTTTGCCGTTCTGTGCTGTTAGATGTTAGTGGGTGTTTTCAATAAGACTGTTCCATATGATTACCAGGAACAAGGAATGGTTAGCTTCATGCACATAGCAAAGAATGTGAACGTAACAGAATTAAGTTTGTATGAAGATGCAATACTTGATGCGTGCTGCCATAACATTCCTGCAGACGATGAGTTATGGTACCGCATTGTTGAGGTATCGGTGCTGCTGTTGACTTGCACCCAAAGAAGTAACCCGCGTAGCCCTTGGTACGCACTCTTTTCCTAGTTGTAAATTGTGTCCCCTACAATCTTCAGTAGGGATCATGTCTATTCTTTCAAGCTCTATAATCTCAGAACAAATAAACCTTATCCTTCTTGGTGTACTCCCTCTGTTTCAAATTACTCCGCCGGCACGCTTATGTAGGTGGGCTAGTACTCCCTCATTTTTCATTCAAAAAAATCCTGGGATTTTTGAAATAGATAGTATGAAATGTGTACTACGTATACCAAAAATCCCAGGAATTTTTTGGATGAAAAATGAGAGAGTACTAGCCCACGTAGGTAAGCGTGCACGCGGAGTAAATTGAAACAGAGGGAGTATAGATCAAAGCAAAGGGTATATGTATAAGATAATTATGATATAAACATACTCATCTGGCATTAAAACTGGGTATAGCCTTTTCCTTTTGCACCAAAAGGCAAAGCTATGCGCATGATTGGAAGGAGCATTTACCTTTGTTGAGTAAATGCAAACGAGGCCCTGCTGCTTCCATAATGGCTCCGGAAATTTACATTTACAAATGAAATCGTTTAAAACTGAGAAACTGCCTTTATGTGAGATGCCATCTTCTCTTTTTGTTAGTCACTGTTTAGAAAAAATAGCTTAGCTGGAATCTGCTTAACTTATATTGATGTACAGTTTATTATTGGTGAAATCTAAGGTTTATGCTGTAGTCATTGTTTGGAGAATGCAAGCCTAGGAAAGAGGCACTTTTTACTGAACTATCTATTGTATATGTTTGCATGCTAGCATGAGTTTTTATACGTATGCTATCATCATTCTGGATCGGTTCTAGCATAAACATCCACAAAATACTTGTTTCTTTTCCTTGAACTTCAGTTTTCCGTTGGTTTCAGGTACAGTAGAATGCTTGCCGAGATGTTGGGCCACCTGGAACGTCAACCACTAAACAAGGATCGTCGTATTGCATGGCTTACCCTTATCAGCCCAGTTTTTTATGCTATGGGCCTCTTCCTATTGGCACATTTTCGTCTCCTTTTCTCTCTCTTTTTCCAATGGATGCATGCTGATGACGATAGAACAGTTCTTCTGGTAAGCAAATTGCGCAGGCTACGAACAATATATTGAATACGTATTAATAAACAGGGCCATGATACATCTTCATCTTAGACTTTTGGTTTTCTGTTACTGTCAGATAATCTTACTAAGTTATCTTTGCAATATTTACGGGACATGATTTTTGTAGCCTTGTGGATATAGGAAAACTTTGTATCGGTATTAGTAGATAGGACCATGCTATGGTATTTTAATATTTTAACCATGTATAATTTACAGGTTTTAGAGCGAATTCATGCAGTTATTAGGCTCACCTGGATCAGACAGTCACCCTATAGTTCAAGGTAGTAGGAATTGTGATACTTGTAGTTCTCTTCCATTTTGTCGGCCTGCTGAATATGGAAATTTTCAACTCATTTTGTTTGTATTTAGGCTGGTGGATGAGCTTGTTCTTGTATATAAAGAGTCTGCCACACGAAAGAGCCGTGAGATCATGAGAAATCACATAGTAGGAATACTCATGCTACTCCAGAAGTAAGCTTATCGTTCACTCTGATTTTACTATTTGCTTCACATTTCTCTTAAATGGCAGTTCGACTCAGTCTTTCAGAGTCGAACAGGTTTAGAAATCAGGATAGTACATTGGTTCGGCATGATTCCTTATGTTCCATCCTGATGGCTGTCATTCTATTAGATATTTAATTCTTCACTCTAGTTTACTTGTTGGTTTTTGGAATTAGTATTAGAGATAAGCTTGTATTATTTCATCTCAGTTAGTTAGCTTAAAGTTAACAATAATTTATCCAACTCGACAAGACTAGTTGGAAAAGAACCTTCTGCTGGGGTAAAATTATTTCATCTTAACCTTATATTGTGTTTCTAGGGTGATGATGGCATTTGTTTCTCTTTAGCGTTCACATGAACCAAGAGAGTTTCTGTACAGGGCAACTGTTTACCTTGATTGGTATCTGCCACTGGGATTAAGCCGTGACTTTCTGTAGTTTTATTAAGGTGTATGGTTCATGTCCCTTTAGAAATTCATTGAATGCCACTTGCCAGGGACAACTCTAGGAAGTATGCTAATAGGTGCAACTTTCAAACGTATCACGTCCAAAATAAAATAAAAAGGTGCAACTTTCAAACATATCACGTCCAAAATCAAATTGCTCATCCACCCAAACTCCTGACTTGGTACTTTATGCACTTATTATGGTGTTTCATCCTTTCTCTTCCTCAGAGATCTCTCCTTCAGTCTTTCTCATAGTAAGATGTACTCATGCAGATGCAAGGGACAGCTGTTTGAGGAAGCTTGGAAGAAGCATGAAGCTGATCCGGATTTAGCTTTACTGCTGTCCTGTTTGAAAGAACTTTCCACCAAAGCTAGTTCGCCAGAATTTTGAGTTTGTCTGATAGATGTAAATAGTTGTAACTTCTATCAAATTAGGGATGTTACATCTTAGCTGTTAGTGCTTGATTTTGGATGAGCTGATAGAGGATTGCGTACATATGAAACCGTAGTTGCACTAGACAGATACATTGAACTGAGGCAACGTACCAAGCGCAATCCACTCTTGTCTTGTAGTTTCTGTAACTTCCTTTTTAGGAGAGACGCAACTTTGTAACGGTGTACCGGGCTTTGGCTGGGGCACCAAATCAACATGTATCATTTTTCTTTTGTCATAGTATGGTTTATCATCTGTCAAATCCCCATAAACCTAAAACTGCATTGTTTACTTTCATACCTATTTTCATCCGGATAAATCATGTAGAGTATATCATTGTAGCATAGATATACTACTAGAACTGACAGAATCTGATACACTAATAAGTAGATGCAAGAACCCCACTGAAGACTCGAAATGTCTCAGCAAAGGGTTCTTCCGTCGTGGAGTATCAGACGGGTTTATCATGTCTGCCCATTCCCCTCCGGGAAATTCAGTATCTGGGGCTGCAGATACCTCCCATGATAGATGAGCCTGGACATGGCCTTGTATGCCGCCTGTGTCATGTGTATGCCGTCCCAGCTCAGGTAAACCGATGGGTCCGTGCACGCTGTGGTCCCCTCCACGCCGCACATCCTCCTCTCGTCGTAGTTGTACCTGCCGCCCGCACCACAGCATGCCTTGTGGGTGCTACTCGTGTCGAAACCGAGCTCTGAGGCGCCCTTGAGGAGGCTGAAGAAGGAGTTGAAGTAGTCGGCGTAGGCGATGGAGGTGTTTGGGTAGGATGCCCGGAGACTGGCGATGGCTTGCTGGAGCTTGGAGTTGTGCTTTGCGGCGAAGAGGTTGAGCTCCTTGAGGCAGCCCATGGAGTCGTAGTCCGACGGCTCCGATGAGGCCATCGAAGTCAGGTAGCCCGGGATGCAGCCGATGGGGAAGTTGCCCGGGACGATGACCCTGCTGGCGCCCATGTCAAGCACTTCCTGTGACAGAGGCAACTCGGCAGAATTAGCATCATGCTTCATGTGTGCTTACAGTTCGTTACTAACTGTACATGTAAGAAATTGTGAAAAAAAAAAAACTGTACATGTAAGAATATGTCTGAAAATACCTTGGTGGCGTCGATGATGGTCTTGACGACACCTGGGACCAGTTTCTCCACCTCTCTCATAGACTTGTTGCCGAAGAATGCGAAGTTGTAGTCGTTTCCCCCGATCTCCCCGACCAAGACCAGAGAAGATTGGAGCCTCTTGCGTATCTCTGCAGCACACACATTTTTTATCTGAACTGTTAGAAAACAGAGTGCGCACCGATGAGTAGAAGGTGATGACTGAGATGAAGGAAATGACTTGCCTTGATCGGTGCCGAAGCTTGACTTCATGAAGTCCTTGAACCACCGGAGCTGCAGCTTGAGTGAGTTGAAGGTGAAAGGCAAGGAGGAGGAGGAGTTGCCGTTGAACTGGTCGGCGGGGTCCATGGCAGTTGCTCCGGCGACGGCGAAGTTCGCCCCGTGGTCGAAGCTCCGGTTCTTGGCCAGGTAGGGGTTCAGGAACGGGAGTCCCATGTCCTGAGCTGCATTACAGAGATCGAAACACTCAATACGTCTGCAATAATCTCATCATTGCAACATTGTGCCAACTGCCAAGCATCAAAGTTCAGAGTAGGAGCTGGCTCAGCTCTCAACTTGAGAAGGTAAGTAGGTACCGAGGAAGTCGATCATGAGGAGGCCGTCGGAGCATCGGCCGGTGGGGTAGCCGAGGGTGACGCCGTAGGGGAGGTGCTTGATGGTCTCGAACGCGCCGGGAGGCGCCTCCTTGACCAGGTTCCCCGTGTCCGTGATGGAGTCGCCCAGGCTGTAGATCGCGGCCACGGCGCCGCCATTGCCGGCGGCGTCACCTTGCCCGTGACAGCAGCACCAGTGCAGTAAAGTAATTACAACGAGAAGGAGGGAGAAAGGTGTGGAGGAAGCCATGCAGAAACGCTACTAGTAAATGACTCGGAAAGGACACGGAGGATATGTAGAGCGAGCGAATGATGCGGAGTTCTTTGCTCGCCACGGCCCTTTTTATACACGGATGCTGGGCGTGCGCGCGACGAGGCCAGAGCTGCACGGGGTGTTCTAGAGGAAAGCGTGGTTGGATAGGCAGAGTGGTGGTTTTCGTCGCCGGGACGGCCACGGTCGGTTGCATGCGCGCGTCATGCGAGTGGGAAAACCATTTTTTTCTGTGGATTTTCATTTTCTGACACTGTAATTTTGTTTCTGGCGATACTTTTGCTGGTGAAAATGATGGCTCGTATGATCAGATCCGGTCCGAGATAGTGGGATTCTCCTTTTGACTCGAGTCATCTTGACCACAGGAAAAATGAACACTCAGCGCGCAGGAAGTACATCCTGCCAATTGCTCGCCACATACGTACGTTTCTCCTTCCGAAAGGAGAAACCATATGAACCATGCATTTTGCGGTGTACGTGCCCGGAGCATGCTAGTACACCTTCCGTCCAAAATAACTTAGTTTTGTCTAAATTCACATGTATCTAGATGTGTTTTAGTTTATAAATATTTATGTGAATATAACAACGGATAGAGTAGTTGTTTGAGGGGTGTTTGATAGCCTGCATCCATTTTGGAGCTCACTAGGGGCATGTCCACGGTCAGCGGTGCCACACTCATACAACCCAAAAGCACATTGTGCAAGTTGTTTGGTAGCCTGCATCAAATTTGGTGCATCAGTTGGGCGACTAGGACCATGTTGTTTGGTTGCCTGCATATTGCGCTTTTGGTCAATGTCATGCATTTTCTTCTTGTTTGGTTCACATACAACACTGGTTGTGGTCACCTTGCACTTCCATACTGTAAGAGTATGCGATTGGCGTAATATGTTAGATGTACTTCCTCCATCCCAAGGCTTAAGGCATATGATTTTTTGGAAAAGTCAAACCCCGTAAAGTTTGACTAAGTTTTTAGAAAAAAATATTAATATTTACAATGTGAAATATATATCCTTGGATACATCATGAAACATATTTTCACGTGGTATCTGTATAATATCATAGTTCTTGATAGTTTTTTCAAAAAGTTTGGTCAAACTTTGCCTAGCTTGACTTTTCAAAATAATTATACGCCTTACCTTGGGACGGAGGAAGTATTATTTATCCTATGGACGAGTATATATAGGAGTACATAGATCATCTTGAAGTATAAGTCAAGTTAGGCTAGAATCCTAACTTTTCTAAACTACAATACTAGACTTATACTACTCTAACACTCCCCCGCAGTCGTAGCGGTAGCGTTGTGAGCAACAGGAACATCGCAAACGGTCAGACTGGAGTGCCGAAGTAGACCAGTAGGCTGACATCCCCCCGCAGTCGCAGCGGGAGTGTCGTAGACGATGTCACGGCGCGGATGCTTGGACTGTAGAAGAGGCTGATGATGCTCAAGCGAGGTGGAAGCCCTTGTGCCGATGTTGAGGGAGTGGAGAGCGTGGAGCGGTGCCGAGGTTGATGTAGCCGTGCGAAGGGTCGTCGTGGTCGGGGTTGCCGGTGTCGATGTAGCTGCAAATGAAGCCGCAAGCGCATAGTGCGCGAAGAGGATGGCGGAGACGCATCGAGGCAGGTCGAAGGTGTCGATCAATGCCAGAGTCGATGCAGTCCGAGCCGTTGGGTACGATCGGCGCCAATGTTTTGCCAGAACTAGGCGCATGTCAGGGACGAAGGCACATCTTGGTTATGCCAGAACCTAGTATGCCAAGAAGAATGCGTCGCTGATGCGGTCGAGGTAGTCGTAGAGGAAGGTGTCAATGCCGAAGTAGACGTTATCATGCCGACGAAGACGAGGCGTCCGGCACGAGTTTGCTAGACTCGGGAACGCGTCGGGGACAAAGGCACGCACCGGTGTTGCTAGTACCAGGCGTGCAGGGGTAGTTTCCATCATGAACATGTGCGCTAATATCGTATGACGATGCCGACGAGTTCGATGTGGAGAACATAGAAGGCGGCGAAACCAACGGCGACCTGAAGTGGTCATGCTGGACACCTAGAGAGGCGCAGTGGCGGTACTCGAAGTAGGCGGAGAAGAACCCGGCGACGTGATGTAGAACATGCACGGACGGCGGTGATCTGTGCCTAGGGAGGCAGCGCGATGTAGCCAGGGATGTCGGTGCGTGGAGACGACGATGAGGTGACGGCGTGGCTGCGGGACGCGAGTTGTTGCAGCGGGCTGAGGCCACCGACGCGTACGCGCTTGTGAGGCGCATTGGCAGCCAGTGGGCGAAGACCAAGGCGGCGACGCTGCGGCTCGAAGGGACGACGCTGCGGAAGCCCGTAGCTCGATTGCTGGTAGACGCGTGCTCGAGGACATGCTTGGCGTAGACGGGAACGAGATCGGTTGATCAGACCGACGGTGTGCCATATGCGCCATGGCGTGGACGACGCGTAGACCGGAGTCGATGGCGGCGTTATCGGTGAAGTCCTGGACGATGACGACATAGACGATCTGCATGGGACGGCCGTGACAGCCTCTCGAGGAAGGCGTAGCAGCCGGCCACGGTGCACGGAAGCCTGCCTTGAGGGGCGAAGGTGGCAGGCGCATGAGCACGGTGTAGATCGTCGGTGTCGATGGTCAGAGTAGAGGCACGACGATGACGACGGCGGTGGAGGGCGACTCAATCCGATCTATGATCGGTAAACCAAAAAAGAAAATACAGGTCGAACGACCGACGGAGAGAAAAACCGATCAAGAGATCGGAAAAGACTCACCAGGGCAGCCGATCACGGATCGCGCGGCCCCCAACGGAGATCATGGAGATCGATCCCGCCGGGGGCGGCACGGTGGAAGCGTGTCAGTGGTGGCTCAAATTTAGCTGATACCATGTAAGAGTATGAGATTGGCGTAATATGTTGGATATATTATTGAGCCTCATGGGCGAGTATATATAGGAGTACATGGATCATCTTGGAGTACAAGTCAAGTTAGGCTAGAATCCTAACTTTCCTAAACTACAATACTAGACCTATACGTATACTACTCTAACACATATGGTGAGGTTATCATAACCGGATAGAGAGGAAGACCATACACATGAGAGAAGAACACACAATCTGGAATCACAAAGCATGATTCTCACACACCGGAACAACAGAATCGCAAGTATGATCCCCATAAGCATGATCCCACAACCATGATCCGCACAACCATGATCCGCACAAAACATAATCCCCGCAAGCATGATCCTCACAAGCATGAACAACACAGAATATGAACACCACAACCATGAACAACACAAGCGTAAGTAACACAAGCAAAGGGGAATCGCAATTGACCATGAACAAATGAACACCCTTAGCAGAAACAACACAAGTACGAATTAGTGTTAATAGGCAAGATCATTGCCAAAAGGGAATCAGTTTAACATACCACCATGGTGTTAAACTACCACCACATAAAAAGTGGGTGTCATCCTACCACCACCACCAGTTCACCGTCAGCAGTACAGCAAGGTGCAACAAAAGAGTCAACCATCACATATTTTTTTGATCTTCTTCAGCTTATCCTTGTTAGCGTCATTGGCTTTGAACAATTCATAGAGCGCATACTTCAGTTTCTTCTTTTCCTCCTTGAAGATCTTCCGGTCCTCATCCCATTGCTTTTGCTTCTCTTTGATTACACCAGCCTGAAATTTCTGCACGGTCTTCAGCATCTCATCCTCATTCCTCAACGCGTCAGTCTGCTCGAAATTCATCTCCTCAGATCTCTCATTGTTGTCATTCATCCTAGAAAAGTTCTCCTCCAACGCCTTCTTCTCTGTTTCTTCAATGAATTTATTCACATCAACCAACAGACTTGAGTACTTTTTGTCAAGCTTGTTCTTCTCATCAGACAGTTGCTTCACCAACTTCACATTCTCAACCTTCTCGTCGATTCTTGCACTTCTTGTATCATCATATATTCCCCATAGCTTCGCAATTGCGTTCTTCGTAGCATCTGGTCATTCATTGTCTACCCAAGCCACAAACCCACAGTTTTCGACCTCTTGCAGGTCAAAAATTCGTTGGCACAGACCTAATGCTTGTCAGACAGGTGAATGGAGATACAAGGAACTAAGTACTTACGTTCTGAACTTGGCAAAGATAGAATATACGACATGTGTTGGTTCCTTCAAATGCAACATGCTTCACAAGCTCAAGTTTGTGGAAGCGCAGACCTCGCGACAATCTTTCGCTATGCTACAAAAGCTAGGATCTTCGTAGGAGTCAGGAGAAAAGTCCATGTCTGTGATGTCCTAGCACACCAAATCGAGTTCATCTGATTGTAAATCGAGGATTCCTAACTCACTACTGAACCCTAACCCTATGAAAGAATTGGGGGAAAGTAGACTTACCCCTAGATACAATTGGCAGGAGCTGTCGCCGTCATTCCAGCTCGGCATGGCGGCCGCCCTGCTGGTTTTGTCTTGCCGGGGCCATAGTCGCCGTCGCCGCCGGTGGCTGGCTTTGACCGGGCGAAGGAGAAGGGGGAAAAGGTGGATCTAGTTTTAGCGGTGAGCGGGTAGGGTGTGTCTCGGCGGGAGGTGAGGGAAAGGATCCCGCCTCTTTTCCAGGCCAGCGGTAATCTCCTGGCTGCGCCATCGTCGACCAAGCTCGTGCAGGGGACCGTCGCTTTTGCATCCGCCGGGCGCACGACGAGGATGGCTCGCTGGAAACGGCCGATTCGAGCGTAGCAGTTGGACCTGACCCCGAGCTGCCTTATGGTTTGCGCTGGCCAACGCCTCATGTAAGTAACCAAACAGCCCAGTTTCACCTCCCGCTAGCATGCCCGGAGGGTATGCAGGCTACCAAACGCGCCCCGTACCCTGTACATGAAACCGAACACCCTATAGTGCTAGATTGCCAGAAGCACCGAATGGGTTGGGTTTTACTGTTCTTTTATGTATGGCCATAACTGAACTGACGTGACTCGTCTCTCACTCTGAACCTGAATGGATCGGACCATCTAGCTAGTAGCACAGTATAGTGCACCGCTGATGTGGTACATACAAGGATCGAGCATTATTACACCGCTACTACAAAACCGGGATACGCACGCACGCGCGCGCGCCCGATCCAGCAGCTAAGTGGAGGATGTCGGAGTGCAACTTTTCTGCTCGACTTTAGGCCGATATATGGCGGTGGATGACGATATATAGATCTGCTCGCCGCCCCTGCGTTCGTGCGGACGAAAGGTTGCAACGATTGGACCGAGGGGCAGGGGCGGATCGAATCTCGGCACCCACGACGCTTGGCCGGCAAGGCATGGCGTGGTCGGCGAATAATTGCCGGTGCGCACGTGGCGGCCCTGGCTCACGATCACCATTGTAAAGGTAGATCGTGTGATCGGCGGAAGGACTCGAGTGTGTGGAGGAGCTCCCGTGTACAGCACGTACGTGCAGCGCGCACTGGTGCAGGGGGGGTGACAGGTTCCGGCCGGACTCCGGAGGGTGCTCGAGGTTTCGGAGAGGCCGAGAGCGAGAGGGCACGATCGAAGGGAAAACGGATCGGAGCGGGATGCTCCCGGTGAGCGACATGCACGTCCATGTTCGCGTATCACCGAGCCTTGGAATCAAGCTTTTGGTCCCGTATATCGCATGTAGTACCATCATCTTGCCACGTACGCTACTTTGTGATTCGTGGAGTACGTACTCCACGCCATAGATGGTTCAAGATTGATCCTTACGATTTCTTATTCGAGGAAAAAGACACTAGGAATAGAAGAAAGAATGCTGGTTCGTCTCGATCTCTGTCTCATCAGATGATTTTCTCGTCCATATCGGTTGTTTCATCGACCGCCAACACCATTTCGGCCACAATCGCCGTGAACAACGATCGTCGATTCGGCTCTTTGCTGCCTTTCGGCTATTCAAGTCGAAATTGATCTTGTTCAATCTATTTTCGTTTGAGATAGGGAGAGATGTCTCATTGTCAGGGCGGCAAACCAAAATTATACGACCATAGATAGCCTCCTGGTCGACAGTCTCACCAAGCTCAGCGCTCATTTGATTCATAGGATTCTCATAGGCGTAGGCATAGGAAAATCACGGTAGTGGCATGTCCACTTGAGTCCTATACAATTAGAGAACCGCAGGATTTGTTGAATTATTAGGCATAATTTCCATAATTAATTTCGGATTATAAAACAGGAGAACAACTGCTACAAACACGTGAAACTCTAACATACTAGATGTATTAATCAATAAGAACAGTAGCAGTGCATACGCAATAGCAGCCATAGTTTCACAACAGACTGGATCACGGTATATGTACTAATCGGTTGCCGATGAAGTCACCGTTGGTGCAGAGGTTGCAGTGCAGCTTCTCGAAGGAGACGGCGTTGAAACCGAGTCGCCCGTGGACCAGAAGATCGCTCAGAAAGACGCGTCGTGATGATGAACTTGAGCAGTCACGCGGAACGCTTCCAAAAACCTTATTCGCCCTCTCCCATACAGGATCGCAAAGGCGACTGGTTCTAGTGGCAGCGCAAGCAAAGAGGCTGGCTGAATCTAGATTGGTTTCGGTGTTCTGTGTGGTGAAAGACGTACAGACGCTTACAGCAGCCCACATCGCGCACGAGTTCGAATCCCACGATCCGAGAGTGACCCGAACGGACTAACCGTTGACACGTCTGTCAAAATCGCACAAATTTTCCCGAGCAGCAAAAAGATAAGCTCGGCTCGAGACAGGCGGGCGAGCGACGTCCTCGGAGGAGGAGCGTGCGTGTGCACTTCTCTTTTCACTCACTTACAAAGTGGTGAGACACTCCACCTTACAAGGTGGTGTAACTCTCCTCCAACTTTTTATGTGAGACTAAACTTTACCTCCCACTCCTCTTGCCACACTCACATGTGAGCTGCGACCAATTTGGGCCAAATCACATATGGGATTTGAGATTTAGGAAAAATCTGAAATCTGCATGGGCCAAAAGTATTTAGTCCAATTATTTCTAACAATCCCCCATCAGATCTCAAATGCCCATTTAAAGATTTGCCAACCCCCACTACTTTTTTATATACCAGTGTTTCAACAGAGACTATTAAGTTGAAATTCCGCCTAGAATCTTGAGCTACGTCTATCAACAACTTGAACAATGGATGAAACTTGAATTGCAAGTTTGGTGCCAATAGGTTTCACTCAAAATCATAACTAGCATCTGGCTGCCAGTAGCCTACCCTGCGGGTTGGAGCATATGCGTCATACTCCCTGGTCTTTTCACGAGTTTACTAGAGATCGCCCAAATCTCATAGACTGCGACATTTACAATCGAGCTCATATAGGTGTGTCTTTCAAGAATGCCATGTAGGATAACATTTGCTAGTTATAGCCAATAGAAACATATTAAGACATGTCGCCAACCTGCTTTACATATTTTGAGAGTTATGCATCTTCATATAGAGAGGGTTAGAAAATACTCTCATCAGTCAAACCACTAGCTTGTTCTTCTCAGATCCTAATTTACGGGATCTTCGATCAGATAGGTTGGGTTACCACTATGGTGTGACATCCATGGTTCTCAACCCCATCTCTCTCGATGCACTTCCTATCATATTTCGTGATAGTCCCTTTGTAAAGGCATCTGTCAGGTTTTTGCCTGTTTGGATATACGTAACAGTTATTACTCCGGAATTCCTCAATTTCCTAACAGATTTCAAACATACCTTTATGTGTCTTGATGACTTCATGTTGTCTTTAGAATTGTTCTCTTTGACAATAACAGTTTGGTTGTCACAATTCAAAAGGATTGTCGGCACATGTTTTTCAACCATAGGCAAGTCCATCAAAAGCGCATGCAATTACTGTGCCTAAAGCAGTAAGTTATGTTTCCATGGTTGACCTCGTCAATATGGTCTGTCTACGTGACCTCCATGACACTACGCCACCTACAAGGGTAAACACATACCATCTTGTGGCATAGAGTTCATTAACATCAGGTATCCAATTCGAATCACTATATCCTTCAAGCACGGCAGGGTGCCCTGAATAATAAATCACATAGCTCATTGTACCACATAGATAGCGCATGACCCTTTCAAGTGCATGCCAATGATCAATACCCGGGTTAGACATGAACCTACTCAACTTGCTCACATCAAAAGAGATATCGGGCTGGTAGCGCTTATTAAGTACATGAGAGAACCAACAATCTATGAATATTTCAATTGATATGTTGGTTCCTTCTTATTCTTTTGCAATGTTAAACTGGTATCATAAGGTGTTGGAGAAGTCTTGCTATCGGTAAAGCCAAATCGGCTCAAGACCTTGTCAACATAACAAGATTGTGTTAAAGTAATCCCATTCTTGTTCTTAATAAGCTTGATGTTCAGAATCACATCAGCCTATCCCAGATCTTTCATATCAAAACTCTTTGACATGAAAGACTTGACTTCCTTTATCACTTTCATGTTTGTACCAAAGGTCAGAATGTCATCCACATACAAACATAACACTATTAACCCCGCCATGGCGATAGTAAACACACCTATTAGCCTTATTAATGACAAAGCCAACAGAAATAAGGGTTTTTTCAAACTTGTCATGCCATTGCTTAGGTGCCTGTCTTAGGCCATATAAATATTTTAACAACTTGCACACCTTTGTATCTTCACCCTTTACCACAAACCCATCCGGCTGATAGATCTCCTCTTCCAACTCTCCATTAAGAAAAGTTGTCTTCACGTCCATTTGATGAACAAGAAGACCATAAGAGGCAGCTAGGAAAGGGGTACATGAATGGTGTTGAGTCTAGCAACAGGTGAATAGGTGTCAAAGTAATCTTTGCCTTCTTTCTGGGTGTAGCCCTTTGCTACAAGCCATGCCTTGTACTTCTCAATAGTACCATGAGGCCTTAGCTTCTTCTTGAACAGCCACTTACAGCCCATAGGTTTACAACCATAGGGATGTTCTGATAATTCTCAAGTTCCATTAGAAACAATCGAGTCCATCTCATTTTGGACAACTTCTTTCCATTCATCTGTATAAGGAGATGCATATGCCTTAATAGTGGATCTGGGAGTATCATCTACAAGGTACACAATGAAATCATTACCAATTGTTTTTGCAATCCTTTGTCTCTTACTCCTCGTGGACGGTTCATCATCATCCTTCTCAAGGACTTGCTCATGTGGTTGTTTAAATTTTTCGATAGATGCACTAGATTTAGGAAGTATTTCAGATTAAATTCTAGCAGTGTTATGCATATCTTTCATAGGACACATATTCTCAAAAAATGTTGCATCACAATATTCCATTATAGTATCAACATGCATATCATGCATCTCATATTTAACCACTAAAATCTACAGCCTACACTCCACGAAGCATATCCTAGAAATATACAATCCACTATCCTAGGTCCAAGTTTGCGTTTCTTGAGAATCAGTATGTTGACCTTTGCCAAACACCCCCAAGTGAAGGAGGTATGTCATAAAGACAAATAATAAAGGGGTTTATTATAATATCTTATTAGTTTATAATAGTTTTATATCATGCTATAACTGTATCAAGTGGAAACATTGATACATGTGTGGTATATAAACAAACCAAAGGTCCCTAGTAGCCTCTATTCAATTAGTTCATTGGGCAGCTGATGATTAAGTTTTTCAGATCATGGTGCTTCTATGCCAACTAACAATGAAGTCATACTATCTAAAGATGATATGGTGGAAATTACCCATCAATGATTATTGCAGCGCGATCATGTCACATAGTTCAGAGTTGCAATTGTCAGAAACAGAGTGTCCTAATCCTTAGACTATGAGATCATATTAATCACTATCACCCAAGGTTGCTTTGACTGCATCAACCGTCATGACCGTAATTGGGTGACTATAAAGATGTACGTTGGGTATTCTAGAGGGGCATGTTGAGGCCTATGTATCAAGATCGGGATTTGTTCTTATGTGTGACAGGAAGATACACTGGGCTCGCTCAGTGAATTACATCCATAAACTACGTAGCGTATAACTAGGTCATGGAGATGGAATTTCACATGAACGAGTAAAATAGTACTTGCTCAAAATGAGATTGAACAAGGTATCATGATACCGATGATCAGATCTTGAACAAGTCAAGTATCAAAGTAACAAAGGAAATTGAATTCGTCGTTTATGGTTCGACACGAAGGGTGTTTCGTGGAGTGCATGGGGGTCATTATGGGCATCCCGGTCCTGCTATTGATCATTGATCGGAGATCGTCTCGATCATGTCTATGACATTCCCGAACCATATGGTAACACATTTAAGGGCACTATGACGCATAGAGATCTTCCTATAAGATGGAATCACGAGAAAGAGAGAGAAACTGGAATCGTTCCGAGGAGAATCCGAAGATGTTCAGAGGAAGAAAAAGGAAAAAGACTGAAAGGTATTTTGGATAAATGGAAATTTATAATATGCATTTATTATATGTTAATTATGAATTAATATATACTAAATAAATATTTATAGGGCAACTTCCTACACAAGGCCAAAACCCCGGAGGGAATCGGCCTAGGAGAAAGCTACCCGAAAAGGCAGCACAAGCCACCGCTAGGCCTAAGGTGGCCCATGCATGCGAGCGGGCAGGGGCAGGTGCTATGCGGGGCGGCAGATAGCCGGTCGCCGCTGGCAGGCCATGGACTCCAGGCCCAACTCGGGTGCGAGGGTGTGCGTGGCGAAGCGGGCTTGCGGTGGGCTGCGCCAAGGCCCACTCGGCCACAACCTCCCCACTGCTTCGCCTTGCCACTGCTGCTGGGCCGCGCCTCGCGTGCGCGGGTGGCCGGCCCACCCAACCGATGCTGCAGGATGTTGCTGCTGCTGTGGGTCGCCGCCGTCCCTTGCTGCTAGGCTGGCCGTGGGTGGCCCACTTGGTTGCCCAGCTATCCTAGCCGACCAGCCCCTCCTCCTTTTTATTTGCACTTTATTTAGTCCCACATGGGATAGCCTTTGGTAAAGGTGCCCCCCTCCACCTATATAAAGGGGTGCCCATGGGTGGGAATTAAAACAATAATTGAGATATTTCTCTAAGACAGTTTCCTTAGAGAACTCTCCCCTCTCTCTCTTCCTCGTTGCCTTTGTGGTGGCACCGTCCTAGGGAAGGACTGTACACGCAAGGATAACACCACTGCGGAACGCCGTTGTGCTGCAGGGATCACTACAAAAAGTTGATTTTTGGTGACAAAATCCTTTTGTCATGCATAATCTAAATCTGTCACCGAAAATACCCTCATGAAAAAAAACGGTTGTCATGAGGTCCGTCATGGAAGCTCCATCATAATCAAACTTGAGACCATGGATTTCAAAAAGTTTGTCATTGTCACACGGGTTATCGTTGATAGTTCCTAAATCTGTCATCGTCATTCATTATCAATGATGGGAAATTTTGTCACTGGATATACGATATTCTATCACATTCTGTTACTAGGACCGGTCAAATGTGGGTCCAGACGTGATGACGTGGTTGCTGCCAGGTAGGCCCATCCGTGTTGACGTGGATGTTGTCAGATGGGTCCAACATTGTTGACATGGATTATGTCATGTGGGTCCATCCGTACTGACGTGGGTTCTAATAGGAGAGTCCAACATTGATGACGCGGTTTCTAACAGGTGGGTCTAGCCTTGATGACGTGGATTCTATCAGGTGGGTCAAAACCGTGTTGACATGCTGTCAGGTGAGTCCAATAGTGTTGACATGGATTCTTTAAGGTGGGTCCATGCACATGTGGGACCAGAAGCTGGTGATGGCGTCGAAAATTCTGCCACATATGGAAAATTACAAGAATGTAAATAAATAATGCAAATTTTTAGGAATTAATTAAATATGAAAACAAATATAATTTGAAGCATTTGAAAATGAAGCCAAACAATATTACAACACTCAGTAGCACACAAACTTTCCATATCTGACAGAGATATATGTAAGATAGAACTAAAAGTGTATGAAACAGATCCTGTCACCATCAGGATTGGGGTGCATTTGGTCCTTTGCCCTGGTTCCTTAAGATGAAACCAATAATGGTATCCATTTCTTGGTGTCTCTTCTCATATGCTAAAGTCTTCTCCTCCTGGTCCTTCTTGATAATTGCAAGTTCTTGTTCCTACTTGATTCTCAATGCCTCATATTTTTGTTACTAGGCTAGCATCCTTTCCTCTAACTCCTGCTGATTCCTTTCTCTTGATTCCACAGATTGATGTTTATCTTTTGCAAGTGTATCTTCTAACTCTCATGTGCGTGCAGAAGAATTGCTTGATTTTGTTGAGCTTGTTGAGACACTAATGCTTGACAGGAATGTACTAGATGAGCTCTATTCATGAAGAACTTCTTGAACAATCTGCAGATCAGTTTTGTGAGTATGATCTCTTGGGTGTGGTCCCATCCTTCTCAACGCCATCTGAAGTTGCAATATGAATTCATGTCTGTCAATGGTTAGAATATTAAATTTCCAAATTCACCACGAGTGCATTGGTTTTGAATAAAATTATCTCACATAAGCAGATTCTGATTTAGTAGACATCAAACCGTTCTTGTTAGTGTGGGTTGATTTGTAAAACTCAATGGGACATATTTCCTCGCAGTCCTCCTTAGCCTTCTGCATGAGTTACATAAGATGTATCATAACAAGTGTATATGTTATATTAATAGAAGATATACTATGCATATGGGTAGTTTAAATACTTACAACATACTCGTAGTGTGCAACATAGCTTCTAAGCCACTCGTATGGTTCTGCTTCACACCTTCTTGTTTTTTATATTAATCTTGCAATTTTCATGTGTATAGGTACATCAGTTTTGTAGTTGTTAGTACGTATTCATTGAATGTACATGATAAAGCTGACAGAAATATGAATCATGTACCTGGTAGTGCTCAACAAACCATGTATTGACAAGGGATTCCCAACACTTCTCTTGCATGCTATCTGGCTTTAGCAGATATGCTTGTTGTGCTATAAGTTTTTGCTTTTGAATTGTAGGCTAGTAAGCCCTTTTAAGTCCGTACCATTGATGGAGAATACCATTATGTATGATATTGGTGCAAACATCTTTGGCGAAAGGAGAATTTTTGTCCATTTAAAATTTCTCCTGCATAAAATAAAATCCAAGATTAATATGAGCATGGTAAACAAAAATTGCAATTGCATTGAGATCATGAAGATTTGTGCAGACTCACCGCAACAGATTTAAGAGCACCAGAAATAACATTTGTCATTGCTTTATATTTATCAAAGTACTATTTCCAGTGTGTTTCTAGGGGCCTATTGCCGCGGACGTGAATACCAAACCCTGAAGCTAGTTTTTGCTGCCTAGACTGGATCTTTGGGTCTCCTGGCGCCCTCGGTGAACACAATGGGCATCCTTTTGCCTCCATTTCTTCTTGAATACACATGTAGTGCATGGCCCATAGTATTTATGCGTCCACATCGCTTGTTCTCTGGTTCGCTAGAGTTTGCAATTTCATTTGAAACTATGCACAAAAATAAGTATAGGTTACATATAAATATTGACAAGTTAGGAGGCAGAGCATAATGCAACCAAATAATGTTCATACCTCGCTGTTCAGAGGTAACAAATGCATTTTAATCATGTGAGTTGCTATTTATAGAAGTAAGATTCCTTGGTTGTGGTGTTTCTTCTTGTGTGTTACTGTATTTTCCTTGACTAGATTCGTCATCTGTAGTATCTTCAATAGCTCTTGATCTAGTTGATACAGTTGGTGCAACAAGTACAAGTGTCTTGGAACGCTTTTGTTGTGGTAGCTGTGTATAAACATCAACTAACTGCATGGCATAAGTGTGTTACATGGTTAGCAGAAAAAAGCATGCACAACAGTGAACAGTTCAAGTATATGAGATTATATGACCTGAGATGGAGAGTCTTCAAGATAGTGCTTGTGTTCATCATCAGAAGTGGCCTCCTCTGCTGCATCAGGTATGTAGTTAGGGTCCTCGTTGATGTCGCTATGTTGTAGTTGTGTATCTTCTTGTATTGTCATTGATGGCGGTGGTTTAGAAGCAAAGACAAAAGCACGAGCTATGGACATGAAATCTTCAATTGGCTTTCCAGTTTCAGCAGCTTTCATCTTGAATGCTTCATACATCTTAACAATATTTTCTTCCATTGTTTTCTTCATATATTAATATTGATTTGGTCTTTTCTCGTCAGTAGAAATTGTAGCTGAAATAAATATAGAAACATAAATAAATAGTTTGGTGAAGGGCTTTTGAGACTGTGAAATTCAGGTAATGAAGATAAGTGAGGACAATAATACTGAAAACTATCCAATAGTTCTTCAGTAGAACAAATTCAGTTTGATCTTATAGAAAATGTTATCCATTTAATCAGTTGGGAGAAAGGTGTAGTATATGGTATGCAAAACAACGAGGAAAAGGTGTGGCAAATGGGTCTAGTAGCAATTTGTCTATTGATGTAATTCAATTTCAGATATAGATGTGCACTACTTTCTTCAGCTACTGTAGCTCATCAGGACATTGTCGACAACAGACATACTTTCTTTAGCTACTGTTGCTCGTCAGGACGTTGTCGACAATAGATGTACACTCTTTGATTAATACTAATAATCATGAACTGATCTAGGGACAAGTCTATCGCCAAAGCTAGTTGAAGCAGATATTACAGATCGTTTTTTATCTAGTTAACATGATTAACGGCAGAAATAATTATCAATATGGCATACATCTAAATATATTGAAAATTCATGTTAACAAAAATAGTCAGATGCATCTCGAGAAACAACCTAACATGTGTTGCATCTCAAAACAAAATTGCAGATGAGGAACGGATCTAGCCGAATGTATGGATTAAAGGGAAGGAGAGGGAGAGACTTTGGACCTTTGCATTTAGCCTTTGCGTTTGTCTTGGCTGACATCGTTGGGGTACACCGCGGGTGTTCTCGCTGCACAGAGAGCCGACCATGTCACCACCGGGAAAGTACGATCCCCTAGTAACCACTGCCGCGCGTGCATGATCTAGAGCAGGAGGAGATGACGATGTAGGTGGAGGAGGAGGGCACGAATGATGCGATCACAATTTGCGGGAAAGGTTACATGCGGGGGGCGGTATTTGAGTACAGTCAATCGAGCGGGCTGCTACAAAAAATAGGAGGGGACGTAAATTTTCGGAAAGAATGGAGGGGACAAACATTTTCAGGGAAACTAGAAGGGAACCATTTTTGGTAGTTAAATAAATTGAGAGAATCAATTTAAAAACACATACATGACTAAAACAATAATGGTCGTGAACAGCTTTTCAAACATTAAATGACGTAAATTTTCAAATTCATCAGCATAGATCGAGGACAATTATAAATTTTGCTCTATGCATGAAAGAACATGCTACGTGACCAAAGTGGTACATGGAAAATTAGATAAATACTGGTAGACCACATGGTTTTTTGTGGTAATCCACGTAAACAAATCAAAAAAGATCAAACAATGGTACTAGTAAGTCTAACTGCGTATGAAGAGTACATGCAATCAGCAAACAGTTTTACAAGTAGGTCCAATTAGCGTCAAATGGTACGAGAAGATATGTTCAAGCCTATGCATACAACATGTGGGCCCTTATTGCATTTGTGAGTCCAATGATAGCAAGATTGACTCATGGTAAGCCAGTTTGTTGATTGTACCATACATGTAGATCAAGAAGGGCACCAAGAGTATATGTAGGTCTATGCAACTTCAACTGGCATTTGCGGGTCCAAGGATACCAAGATTGTTACATGTGGGCCATAAAGTATTTATGAGTGAAATGTGAGTTGTGTTGGTGAATGTGGGCCCATGTAGCATTTATTTGAGCAAGAATGATACATATGTGGCCAGTTTGAAAATTACATCATTTAACTAGGTCTACAAGTGTAGCAAGAGTATATGTAGGTCTTTGCATCTTCAAATGGCATTTGTGGGTCCAGGAGACCAAGGTTGATACATGTGGGGCCATATGGCATTTATGAGTGCAATGTGAGTTGTTTTGGTGAATGTGGGCTCTTATAGCATATATCTGAGCAAGAATGATACATGTGTGGCCAGTTTGTTGATTATACAATATAACTAGATCCACAATGGTCCCAATATTATATGTAGGTCTATGCAACTTCCACTGGCAACCAAGATTGTTACATGTGGGCCCATAATGTATATATGAGTGCAATGTGAGTTGTGTTGATGAATGTGGGCCCTTATAGCATTTATCTGAGGAAGAATGATACATGTGTGGCCAGTTTGAGAATTACATGATTTAACTAGGTCTATAAGTGTAGCAAGAGTATATGTACATATTTGTATTTTCAAATGGCATTTGTGGTTCCAGGAGATCAATGTTGATACATGTGGGCCCATATGGAATTTTTGAGTGCAATGTGAGTTGTTTTGGTGAATATGGGACCTTATAGCATATATGTGAGTAAGAATGATACATGTGTGGCCAGTTTGTTGATTATACAATATAACTATATCCACAATGGTACCAACATTATATGTAGGTCTATCCAACTTGAAATGGCATTTGCGGGTCCAAGGATACCAAAATTGTTACATGTGGGGCCATAAAGTATCTGTGAGTGCAATGTGAGTTGTGTTGGTGAATGTGGGCCCTTATAGCATTTATCTGAGCAAGAATGATACATTTGCGGCCAGTTTGAGAATTACATCATTTAACTAGGTCTACAAGTGTAACAAGAGTATATGTAGGTCTTTGTATCTTCGAATGGCATTTGTGGGTCCAGGAGACCAATGTTGATACATGTGGGCCCATATGGCATTTGTGAGTGCAATGTGAGTTGTTTTGGTGAATATGGGACCTTATAGCATATATCTGAGCAAGAATGATACATGTGTGGCTAGTTTGTTGATTATACGATATAACTAGATCCACAATGGTACCAAGAGTATATGTAGGTCTATGAAACTTCAACTGGCATTTGTGGGTCCAAGGATACCAAGATTGTTACATGTGGGCCCGTAAAGTATCTGTGAGTGCAATGTGAGTTGTGTTGGTGAATGTGGGCCCATGTAGCATTTATCTGAGCAAGAATGATACATGTGTGGCCAGTTTGAGAATTACATCATTTAACTAGGTCTACAAGTGTAGTAAGAGTATATCTAGGTCTTTGCATCTTCAAATGGCATTTGTGGGTCCAAGAGACCAATGTTGATACATGTGGGGCCATATGGCATTTGTGAGTGCAATGTGAGTTGTTTTGGTGAATGTGGGCCCTTATAGCATATATCTGAGCAAGAATGATACATGTGTGTCCAGTTTGTTGATTATACGATATAACTAGATCCACAATGATACCAAGAGTAGTATATGTAGGTCTATGAAACTTCAACTAGCATTTGAGGGTCCAAGGATACCAAGATTGTTACATGTGGGCCCATAAAGTAGCTGCGAGTGCAATGTGAGTTGTGTTGCTGAATGTGGGCCCTTATAGCATTTATCTGAGCAAGAATGATACATGTGTGGCCAGTTTGTTGAATTACATGATTTAATTAGGTCTACAAGTGTAGCAAGAGTACATGTAAGTCTTTGTATCTTCAATGGCATATATTGTTGCATGTGGGCCCTTATAGCATATATGTGTCCAAGTAGAGCAAGATTGATACATGTGGGGCCGGGTTGATGATTATACGATAGACATAAATCTAGAAGGTTAGAGGATATGCAGCTAATGGGTCTGTGCAACTAATTTGCATGGTAAAATTTTACACATGAAAACATAGGACGCAGAGCACATGAGGTAAGGTGACGCAGTGGGCAGCGGTTCACAGGACAACACGACCGATAGCGTGAATTTATGTGACAACGCACAATGCATATCCTTGTCATTACTATTTTTAATCTTTGTTTACTCAGAAACTGAAACAGCCACCGCCCACGCATCTCCCTATTGGACTTCCGCCCCCTATTATCTGCAAGTATGACAAATGCGCATTGACGGTTCCACCATTCCCCTGTCTCGCAAAAACCCCACTTCTTCCTGTCGTCTATCTTCTACTTCCTTGTAATGTCCTAGCATTAGAGCTTAGAAATAAGCTGAACACAGGTGTGTGCATTGCATTCATGCATAGAAAATCCGAATAATTTCCGCGCTTTTAAATAAAACTTGTCAAAGTGATTGGAGCTTCTCTTAACTTGGTGGAACTGAAGTAGATCATCAAGTTGACTGCGATAAGTTTCAATATTACCTTTGCTAAAACCTTATCTTTGGGTAATATAATTTGATCTAAGGGTAGATCAAATGTAATAAAACTAAGGCACAACACACTACTTAATAAGGAGTACTTGATCTTCTAGAGATCATTACATGGTATTCCATACCAAAACTCAAGGATGAATACTTAATATTCTAAAGATGATATTAAGATATTACCTACCACAAACTCTATATACCAAGTTAAGTATATAACTTAAGTAAAAGAAACTTTATAACTAAATCTTGACACACTTGATTGCCATAGTTACTCCTACCATGGGTATCATGGTAATTCTTAAACCTTGACTCTTATTACAAATAGAGTAGAAATGGAAGTCAAGCCAAGACCATCCATCACATACCCTTAGTGTCATGTTAATATATGACAATCCTATTTAACCAAGTCCTAGTGTCAAGTTGATCATCAATGTTGAGTGATCAATTCTTGATCTAGCACATATTTACTTTTAGCTTTAACCTGATATATTAACCTTGCAAATACCTTAAGTAAACTTAATAAGAACGAAAAACTAGATATGGTTGAGTGTATGATGACCCACAAGTATAGGGGGTGTATCGTAGTGTCGAACCCAACGAGGAGCAGAAGGTGCTGGCTAGTGGTATGGATCAGGAATTCTCTGCAAATACTTAGCAAACGGATTTTTAGGGTTTTTTGATAAAGCAAGTAAAAAAAGTACGAGTAAACAAAAGACAATAGGAATGAATGCAGCAAGTGGCCCAATCCTTTATGCAGCAAAGGACAAGCCGGCTGTATTACTTAAGATGACCAAACGTTCTCGAGGACACATGGGAAGACTGTCAAGTGCTTTCGCTTCATATACTTGATTAATCTTCTCTAGCTTGCTAAGTGTTGTGTGGGTGAACCTGTGCTAATGTACCGACCTTCCTCGGACTAATACATACTTTTTATTATACCCCTTGCAAACATCCGTAAGTACAAGAAATTAATTAAGGTAGAAACCTAACCACAGCTTTAAACTCTAAGACCCTTACGTCCCTTGTGCAATGGTTTCCTAACAGGGGTTCAGGTTTCTGTCACTCCGGAAACCCCTACGATTAGTAGCCAAATACACAATGCATTCCCCTAGGCCCATATAGGTGAAGTGTCATGTAGTCGAAGTTCACATGACACCACTAGAAGAAGTACACCACAACTTGAATAACAAACTATTGAATCTTTCTCAACACAACTCCACTACTAACAACATGACTTCTCCCATGTCCTCAAGACCAAAACGAACTACTCACAAGACATCATATGGATCATGATCAGAGATGGAATAATGATGTATGACAATCTGAACATAAACAATAATTCAACGGTTCACTCAATAGCATCAACTACAAAGAGTAATCAACACCGGGAAAGTTTCCCCTATAAACTAATGCAAGATTCAACCAATTTTTACAGCAATATGGAGATGGTGATGATGGTGCTGATGGTGATGATGATGATCCCGATGAAGTCCAGCTTGATGATGGTGTTGATGGCGATGATCTTCCCTCTCTGGGAAGGAATTTCCCCGGCAGAAATCTGTCTGCCAGAGAGATCTTTCTCTCTCGGTGTTTTCCGCCCCGCAGAGGCGGTGGAATCTTTCTGTGGTCGCTCCCCGTGTCTTAGGGTTTCGGGAGGATGATATACGCCAGAGGGGAGAGGATGGAGTGGGACAGGGTGGCCACACCACCTGCTAGCGCGGCCTAGGGCTGCCCGCGCCAGGGGGTGGTGTGGGCCCCATGTGGCCCATCTCCACTCCGTCTTCTGGCATCCTTAGTCTTCTGGAAAAATAGGATTTTCCGTATATTTTCCCGAATTTTCTGATCTTTGCGAATTTTGCCTCCAAACAACACATTTTCCATCAGAATCCTAACTCCAGCGGTCCATGCTCCAAAAGTCATCAACCATGCAAAAATAGATGAAATAACATAAGTATCACCTCTCAATAGCTGTCGAGTGTTCCATTCTTTCGTATGTAGACCCCAGCGAAGAAGGAGAATTCGAATGGAACTAGTCGAACACGCATAAGATACCGGTTTTAGGCAGAACCCCGGGTTAAATGAAATATATCAATGAATAATAGTGAATTAAGACATAGAATAGTGATGCAAAATGGACGTATCAACTCCCCCCCAAGCTGAGACAACTCAATAAACATGGCCTCAGGTTTATGGAGTGAAGAGTCGATAAAAGAATACGGACAAGAATCATCACAATCATCAAATACACAGATCATAATAGAAGACAACTCACTATTATATAACTAAACTTGCAATGAGTAAAGGAAACACAATAAAGATACATAAAGTGAATCATAATTGGTAATGGCAAACTTAGCTCTTGGTCGAAGAATAGTTGATAATTTGGTGGGGTTCACAAATAGCTGGTTTTCAGTGATAACTTTCAAAGTAGTAAACATCAAGATAAGAGCAACGTGCAAAACAAGGAACATAAGCAACATGATTGAATAAATCATCATATGAATAAATGAAACACAACAACTCAAAATACTTGCTGAGATGGAAGGGAAGTAGGTTTACTGACTCAACTACAAAGTAAAAGAAAGGCCCTTCACAGAGGGAAGCAGGGATTGCAAGTCTCATAAAGAGCTCCCAAAAATTATGATACTTACTAGCTTTCAGCTCTCATTGCCCTATCATAGGCATCTTTTGGTGATTAAGGTGAAAGTGACACAACTAAGAGGATATGCTGGACAAGTTATAAATTGAAGTCCCATGCCCCTTACTTATGAGTACAGAACCTCATGCTACTCAACTTCAGTCACGAGCAAGCTCTTGTCATTGTAAATACATGTGTATCATTGAGAACCGCCAACGGGGTACGCCTTGCACATGACACAGGAGCTATCCCATAATCAAAATGACAAGGCAAGCAGACAGTGAGCATCTCAGCAATCTTTTTATTTGCTATTTGCATAGGTTTTTATTGAGGATGCTTCATAGAATGCTCATTATAGTTATGATGCAAGTTTCCACCATGATTAGGCATGGCTTAGGCTAGCGGCCTAGGCGTTTCTCTAACACACATATAAACTCCATGATCTTACAAGTTCCACTTTTATTTCACACCGCCGAGATCCATAAGCAAAAGAACATGATATCAACTAGGTACAAGTACCAACGAAGTGTTAAAAGCGGTCCCCATGATACATGGTTCTGCTAACTTCAACTCATAAAGCGTAAGCATATACGCAACAAAGAAGGACCCAATGGTTCAAGTTTATTAAATGCAAGAAGGTAAGGTGTGCCATCAAGTTCGTGAGAGCTTTAATCACTAATTTTCACATAACAAGTTTAATTTGGGAGGTAGATAAAACAAGAATTTACTTGGAATAGCAATAATGCTACTAGGTAGGTATGGTGGACACAAATGGCAAAGGCTTTGGTTTAAAGGAGGTGGATGCACGATAAGAATTCCCTCTCAGTACAGGTTTTTGGCTAGCAAGGCTGGGTAGCAAGTATAAGAGTTGAAGGAAACAAACAAACATACAAGTGATAAAGACAAACATGCAATCTTCCTCAGAAGCACAAAAGATCTTAACTAGAGAATACTAAACTTATGAGCAAATCAAGAAAGAAAGATGATGAAATTATTTTTCTTTAAAGGTACTTTTATCTTTTCTTTCAACTCTCAAAACTAGTGTGCTACTGACCGAGCCAGGTTTGCCAAAACTAACTAAATTAACTCAATGATCCCAAAGTGATACCAATACTAACAACAAGATCAATCATATAACCACGAATTGAAAACTAATATAAGCTATGCAAAAGAGTGAATGATAGAACTTCTCATTAATAATCCATAACGGCAACTCACACCAAGGGATACATATCTAACAAGAGAGGGGACACTTCCATAATGCAAACGATACTACATAATAACTCCTCTATTCATGATATGACTCTACTAAAAAGGTAAAAAGATAGAAGATAGTGATGTGATACCGTGGCACTCCCCCAAGCTTGGAATAAACCAAGGGGATGCCAAACCTGATGAAGAATTACTCCTTCGGTGGTGGTGGTATCCTCTCATCTTCGTCCGTCTTCCAGGGTAAGGGATTCCCATCAACAAAGGACATCGTGGTTTCCAACATCCTGAAACTTGCAGTAGAACTTATGCGTTTAAATCTAGCCTCATACTCACCGTTTTGATTTTGAACGTCATAGAACTGTGCTTGCAGTTTGTTGGTTGTTTGGCGGAGTGAGAGGACTTCGTCTTTGAGTTCAGCAGTATCCTTTTGGTGCTCAGTGATGAGTTCGAAACAAATCTTATGGATGATATCCACTTCGCGCTCCGCCATCTTCTTATACCTAAAGACTTCTTGCTCCATTGCTTCCATCCTGTCCTCCAGACTTCCTTCACCTTTAGGGCCTTGAACCTCTTTAATCCGGACCTTCCCACCTTCGAGCAACAACTCCTTGGGATGAATCTTCAACTCTCTCATGTATGGGTTGATGATCTCTTCTAAGGAATCTCCCTCGGCTGATCCAGTGGAAGACACTGTGGCTACAAATCTGGGATTCTACCTAGCAAAAACAGATCAAAACAAAAACACGACGAAAACACGATATACGAACCTCGGAAGATCCGGGGGGTTATATATTACGAAGGTTCATAACAAGAGGAAGATACTGGGTGAAAACGGGTCGGAGGCGGAGTCTGAGGTGGACTCACCACCTGGTGGCGCGGCTAGGGGAGGGCCCGCGCCACAGGGTGGTGTGGGCCACCCTGGCTCCGTTTCCGTCCCTTTTTCGCTTCGTAACTTTCCATATTGACTGAAAACTGCAAAAATATAGTTGGATTGTATTTTCGTGGAACTTTTCTTACCAGAACCGTTACCTATTTGAACACGGACTCTGTAGGTCTCTGAATTTGGTATTTAGTGGATTCTTTCGGATTATCCACTTGAATAATCATCAGTATCTTCATCTTCATACACTTATTACTTGAGTCATAAAACCCTTCTCTTCCTTATTACACCATTATCTCCACTTCCTGGAAATTTCTTTCACATCGAACTTCACACACTTCTCATTAGCAACATTAGTATAAGTGAAGTGATAAAACCATTTGAGTCCAACTTCAACTGAAAACCATCAAAATATAAGCTACTGTAGCAACTCCTTCTGAAAATCCAAAAAGAATTCAAAAAGGAAATCGAATAAAGAAGCAAATGCAAGATTGGCAAAATCTGTCAAAGCAGACCAGCAGGTAAAGATCAATTTTTTCGAAACTCTTCTGGTGCTCAAATCAAAAAGTACAAAACTAACGAATGTTAAATAACAAACTGGAGCAGAAGCACAAAAAATTACAGCTCAATATGACATACAGAGATCTCTCACGAATTTTTACGGTGAAGCAAAAAAATCTGTTTCGGGACAACAACTTTCCCAAATATTAATTCTCTCTCATTAGAGGTTAATCTTGACACAAAAACCAAACAAAATAGATAAGGAGCGGTTATTACCAAAAGTACAAGAAAGTAATTAAGGTAGAAACCTAAACATAGCTTTAAACTATAAGACCCTTACGTCCCTTGTGCAATGGTTTCCTAACGGGGGTTCAGGTTTCTGTCACTCCGGCAACCCCTACGATTAGTAGCCAAATACACAATGCATTCCCCTAGGACCATATGGGTGAAGTGTCATGTAGTCGACGTTCACATGACACCACTAGAAGAAGTACACCACAACTTAAATAACAAACTATTGAATCTTTCTCAACACAACTCCACTACTAACAACATGACTTCTCCCATGTCCTCAAGAACAACACGAACTACTCACAAGACATCATATGGATCATGATCAGAGATGAAATAATGATGTATAACAATCTGAGCATAAACAATAATTCAATGGTTCACTCAATAGCATCAAGTACAAAGAGTAATCAACACCGGGAAAGTTTCCCCTATGAACTAATGCAAGATTCAACCAATTGTTAAGAAATATGGAGATGGTGATGAGGGTGCTGATGGTGATGATGGTGGTGATGATGATGATCCCGATGAAGTCCAGCTTGATGATGGTGTTGATGGCGACGATCTTCCCTCTCCGGGAAGGAATTCCCCTGGCAGAAATCTATCTACCGGAGTGATCTTTCTCTCTCGGTGTTTTCTGCCCCGCAGAGGCGGTGGAATCTTTCTGTGGTCACTCCCCGTGTCTTAGGGTTTCAGGAGGATGATATACGCCAGAGGGGAGAGGCTGGAGTAGGCCAGGGTGGCCACACCACCTGCTAGTGTGGGCCTAGGGCTGCCCGCGCCAGGGGGTGGTGTGGGCCCCCTGTGGCCCATCTCCACTCCGTCTTCTGGCATCCTTTGTCCTCTGGAAAAATAGGATTTTTCGTATATTTTCCCGAATTTTCTGATCTTCGTGAATTTTGCCTCCAAACAACACATTTTCCATCAGAATCCTGACTGCAGCGGTCCATGCTCCAAAAGTCATCAACCATGCAAAAACAGATGAAATAACATAAGTCTAACCTCTCAATACGAAATATATCAATGAATAATAGTGAATTAAGACATAGAATAGTGATGCAAAATGGACGTATCAGTGTACCATCATCAATGGAATGTGATCCTTAGTGGAGACCAAACCATTTGGTGTTGAAGGAGTTAACCCACTCATGAGTTAACTAGAAGTAGTACCTAAACCCAAGAAGTAACTAGTGATCATTGAGCTATGAGAAAGCTAGTAGTATTAGAATATCCAATGATAGTTTTGTTAAGCCAAGTGGGTATAAATTTCAAGTAAGTTTCTTTAGAAATATAAGTCTATTGAGAGACCAGTACAAGTCCATTATTTAGTGGATGATAGATCTTGATCAGACAATTAGAAGCCTAAGCTTAGTTTGATCAAATGACGGTGGTCATTATTCTCAAGTCACTTGGGAATATATGACTAGGTGTTGAAGAAGACTTGTGAGTATACCAAATTAGGTAAAGCCTAGTAAGCTGAATCATCTAGCTTGAACATGAGAAGTCAAGATAGAGTATGAGGGAGTATATAACATGAATATATGGAGTAGTTGGAGGCATAGTAGATTAATCAAGTTAATACAAAAACAACTTGTATTATGGGGAGTAGTACCATACCTATTCTGGAGGATTATTATCACTTGTGAGGTATAGAGAGAACTATAATCTTGCAAGCCTTAGAAGTAGTTGCAAGATGAAGTTAAGGAAGTTAATAGATGGAGTTAGCAGTAGCTACATTGATAGGTGCATCAATGGTAGTTAATTAAGAGGAGTTATATACTAGGAGTAAGAATGGAGTATTGTTGAAGTGACATGACCATGTCATCATGTGATGATGGATATGGTGGAGTCATATGATTGTCTTATTTAGGAAGATGTGATGTTTGTAAATAAGATAAGAGAGATTTATAGAGTATATTTAGGAAAGGAATTCCTTATCTAAGGATAAGCCTAGTGAAGTCTTAAGGTAGGAGTGCTTGAGAAACCTTTAACCAATAGTACATCAAATTAGGACAAGACTCATGTCTACCTCTTTGTTTGAAATCCCAAAATAAAGAGGGTAGTTAAGACAATTCCTATCTTTAGGCAGCTAGTGGATAGTATCTCTTAGTCAAATGAAATGTCTAACAGATAAGTAGAATATCAGATGAGTATTTATGGATGAAAACCTTGTATGCTTTATTATCTTAAACCCTAATAGAAACTTAGTCTCATAGGATTATTAAGATCACATTCTGAAAGCAATCCCAGTAACTCACTTTTAGTTGAGATGTTATTCAGGATCATAAAACATGGTGGCAATATGTCTAACCTTAGTATTAATCCATATCTACATTTGAACAAACATTAGCATTTCTCCACAAATTATTAATACTGATTCATGATGACTTAACCAAGATTGTTCTGTGGTAATTCTAAACACTACAAATCAAGTAGAATTGGATTTGGTGAAATCACAAAATACGTAGAAACATGGAATTCAAATCACCATATTATAAACCCAGGATTTAAACCAACATCTAATATGGTTATTAAAAGAGGTTAAATATACATATATTTCATGACTATCACTCACCATCATAAATCATTAGCCTCTTGAACCACTACGAATACATTATATTAGTGGTAATATAAATCATTTCTATAAGATTTTCTTATAGGAAGTAAACCCTAAAACCCTAAATTATATTTATTTTATTAAATAAAAGAATCCTTTATATAATTATGAATATCTTATACACAATAAGAAATGAAGGGAAAGTAGTTATAATTCCTTTATACAATAATATTTACAACTTACCAAATTTCTAGATATTTAAATCCTTGAAGAATTTCCAATTTGAAAGGAATTTATTAAAAAATTAGAAAACAGAAAATAGAAAAGATTAAAGAAAAAGGAAAAGGCAGCCAGCCGCTTCGGCTCACGGCTCAGAGGAGTTTCTCGCCTAATCAACACTCGCGAGCAGCAGCAGTCACTTTTCGCTTGCTCGGCCAAAGCCCAACACCAGCCCGGCCTAGGTACCGTTTCATCCTATCAATCGTTGTCGTCCACCTTGCGAGCCCCCCGAAGCAGGTGCATGTCGCCGTCCGCTGCATCGGAGTGCGCCAAGATGCTCACCACCGTCACCGGGTGGGGATAAGGAGGACACGATGATACCCTATGCCCATCCTCATCCATTTCCCCCTCTGGAGCTCTCGCTTCCTCTCTGTGCCGCAAAGGAAGCCGAAACCCTAGCCACAGATCACCGTCGATTACCACCGTTCTAGCCTTCCCCGTGGCCGCTCAGGCATGCCACGAGCACCGCCATGTCCTCCTACGTCTGCCTGGTGGAGGAATCGAGCCAGGGTTCTCGGAATCGAGCTCCACAACGATTTCTTCCTCGACTCTGACGAGGTTCGTCGTCGTCTTCAACTTCTTCCGGTCTCCTCATCATCCCCAACACCACCATAGTGAGCTTGTGAGTCTTCCTATAGTATCTGTTCACTGGTGTGTGCTCAGTAGGCATCGCCGTCGGACACCGTCGGACACCGTCGGACACCGTCGTATCCTATTGTCCAGCGACCAAAAACAAGAGGCACAACCCCTATTAGGTCCGCCTCGGTCTCCTTGTTCCAGCGCACTGCTCCGCAGCCCCGTGTGCGCTCGCATCTGCTGTCGCCGGTGACCATCTAGTGGTGGCCGGCGAGGTGACGTCGGGCTGACGTCACGCTCGTGTCACCGCCTGCCAGTCAGCCGGTTTGACCGGTCTTCTGCACGTGTGGCCTGCCGATGAGGCCCTGACCCCACTAGTCAGTGGCTAGGGCTAATTTGAATCCTGGTGTAAAAAGGTTATCTGTTTAGTAAAGACATAAAACAAAATAAGTTTAACTATAAATATAATTTCCAGGAATTTAATAAAATGGTTAAATCTTATAAATTCAATATCTTTTGTTTTATAATTCAGAAAAATGTACATAATATATCAAAATGTTCAGAAAAATAAACTCTATATTATAAACCAATTATTATACTTTATTTTCCACTTAAATAAAATCATTAGTATTTATTAGTAAATAATCTATTAGAGATAAATCTTTATAAATAGATTCTATTACTTAAAATTCATAAAAATAATTATAAAATATCAAAAATATTAGAAAAACAAAGTAAAGACTTATAAATTTGTTTTATATATTTTCTATCACTTAACTAATATTTATTATTTATTAAATATTTATAAAGTGATAAAACTTATAAAAATCAGATCTTATTATTTAAAAATCACAAAAATACTTATAATATACCAAATTGATCACAAAATTAAATTCTACACATCAAAAATGTCAACTGTCACTTTTGAAGTAAAATAAAAGGTAAAGGTATAGTAAATCTTATTTTAACTCTTTTCTTTTATTTCAATTCATTAAAAATATATAAATCTTTACTATTGCCTTTAGTATTATTTGTTTGAAATCCAAAAATGTAATAACAAGTCAATTAATGTTTAAGTGAAGTTAAAATAGGTCAAACCATTTTAAAATGTATCTACTAAAACTATCATCTCAAATTAAGGGTATTTTAATTTCCTAAAAAGATTTTACCAACTATAAAATCAACTAAAATAGTATATTATTTATCACAAGAATCCTATGCACTTTTAACCTCACCAAACTTTTATTTACTAATTCCTTCACCAGTTTGAGAAAACCACTTAAAGATTTAAACCAAATTTCAAAGTAATTGAAGTAATACCTATTATTTACTTATTAAGTATAACCATTGATTTGTAAGATAAAAAGGTAAATGCATTCCCTTATACTATGGTTGTTTAATGTAGTAATGTTTTCCTCTTTAATAATCTTAGCTAATAAGAAAACCTTAAAGTGTTAGGTTTAAGTTTGAATACTTTTTACTTTGTAAACGTAGTCTTTCCTCAAAATTATTCTTTTAAGGAACATTAAAAGTAATCCTTAAACACTTCCTTAAAAGCTCTAATTGATTCTTAATCTTGTTTAAGAAATATTTTTGATACCATGCCTCATTTGAGTGTTTTAATATTGCATATTACTTGTTGTATCTACATATTGTTTCACACACTCTCACCAGCCTTAATAAGAAGCACAAGTGCTAAGCTGGTATAAAAGTGTAACACATTCCAAAGAACTCATCACAAACTCCAAACCCTAGATCAGATACAATTGTCTCAGGGATTTGCGTTTATCAAATTGCATTACATTAATTATGCATAATTACCTCTTGCCCCTTTAAACATTAGTCCTTACCGGACCAATGATGCTAATTTTAGAATTTGGATCTTCTATTGTCTTGAAGCCCGTGAGTGCATAATCTTGCAATCACAAAAGGCAAGTTCACAACTTGCTCATGTCCTTTGATTATTTTCTATGCTTGTAACTCAACTGTGTCATCACCTGTATTTCAAAAAGGATAGAAAATACTATTTTAATAATAATATGATTATGGATTATTTACCAAGTGGTAAATATCTATTGATACAGTTCTAGTGGTAAAGGAACATAATATCTAGGACTTAACAACCAATGTCGCCAGTGATTCTAGGGCTGTATATTACGCGTCAACCATGAGATTTTGAATGGGACAGAGAAGTCAGCTGTATCTTCTTCCTTTCATATGGAGGCAAGATGACCTTATCGTGACGCTGTGATTCCTTGTGTGGATCCAGCATATGGGTGGGAACCCTTAGGCCCCATGATTTTGGTATCTAGATTATCTATGAGTGGCTGCCAGAGGTATAGTCAGACCTTTATGGAGCTTGCCAGGGGCATCACCAGCTCATAGAGTCTCCGGGAACTCATCAGGGTTGTAGCTTGCCCCAAAAGGGGGGTTAACGGAGGTGTAGTCAGCCCCGGAGGATCGTGTAGACTTATGGGGTCGCGGATAGGGTAGCGATTGGCTTGGATCTTAAGTTGGGACTCAAACCAAGGAAGTTTGAACGGGGACATACTCCCGGCTGTGCAACAAAGCTGAAGGTCTCTTGTGGGAAAAGTGACGCACCTCTCTAGAGTGTAAGAATTGTGACATGTTACTCCCTGTTCCGTGAAGGAGCTACGAACGTGGCAGGAAAGGAACCCCACGAAGGTTCTAGTCAACCTGTGAAGGCTGTCGGACATAGTTTTTAGAATAAAAGCAACCTTTGAAGAAATGTTTACGAAAACCTGCATTGTGTACGACCTATGGTTTGTGGCTGTAGAGATAGTGCATCATACACTCCTTTTTTAGTGAACTTGCTAAGTACGCTCGTACTCAACCATACCTTCTTAACCCTTGCTAGGTTCTAAGCCATTCAAGACGATGTCAACATCAATTTCTGCTCAAGAAACCATCATCAACAAGTCAAGTTCTTCAATTAACCGAATTCAGTCAACATATACATCAGCTGAAGTGAAGATAAAGTGTCGGTTTAGATAGGAGTAGATTCTCTAGCCATAAAACCTATTTCTGTAGAGCATTGCAATATCAAGCCAAATAGTTTAGATACTAGGTAGTTCTAAGTTATTATTTCTGGTTTTTCTTTGTAAGAAGTTCTTTCTCTCTCTTTAACCTAGAGTGTTCTTTGGATCTTTTGTAAAGAGTCGAGTTGTAATCTATAGTCATGTCTTGGACCTGCTGTGTTTCTGTTGTACCACTCTGAGGGATGTAATACTAGTGAACGGTGTTTCATTGGTGTTATGTCAACGACTATAGTGTACTACATCATGCAGTGGTATGCTGGGTCCCCGCAGCTGGTATCAGAGCATATGCTTTGACCTTAGGAATACAACCCTTTTAGGAAGATCTATAGGTTGGATAGTGACTATAGGAAGCCATCTTATCTAAACTAAGACTTGTCATGAGTATCCATTTGAGGATAAACCTTGTCACACTTAAGTTGGATGTTCTTATAATCTTTCTTAAGGATTAGTTATAAGTATTCTCTAGAGAAATGTCATTTTAGAGTAGCTCTAAATAGGTATAACACCACTATGGTATCTTAAGTAAGATAAAATATCAAAGAATATTATGATTAAGATTAGGATATCATGTGGAGTAGTATTAGTGACGGAGTCTATATTTAGAACCCCTGCGAAGTAGCAGAATCTTATCACTAGTTGATACCACTATACCATATAGGGTAGACCATCAAAGTATGTATAGATACAATTGGAAGTAAATCATGTGGCATTCACTTGAGAATTCCATGTGATGGAGTATAATTTTTTTAAGAATGATTAATAGTGAGCTAAGAAGAAGAGTCGTCATGGTGAGATTAGCTCTTTAATCATGATGACTAGGTAAATCTTAACAAGTTCGTGGTGAGAATAGCTCCGAGACCATGATAAGTATGTAATTAGGACACGTACTTGGTAACTAATCTTGTAGTACCAGTAAGTAAAGAACAGTGTAGGTCTATGATATAAGTCATATATATTATAATATTACGATAATTGTTGGATTAAGGTAGTAACTACAATTTTGTTAGTAGTTTTGAGAGATCATGTGAGGATAGTTTATGATAGAACAATAGATTGGTAGTCTTTAATAGTCCTGAAAGAAAGGTAAGAGGTTAGTTAGAACCAAAGTGAGACCACTTTGCTCAAAATTATCCAACTACAATAGGGTAGTTTGGGTAAATAATGAGACAAAGAGTAGTTTGAACCTTAAAGTGCTAAGTATCACGAGGTAAACCTATATTAGGAGGTGTCATATACTACACAGCTAAGCCTGAATTCTAGAGGTATTATACTCAACTATTATATTCCGGGCTTGGAATGATGTGTGTTATATGTACCACATTTGGATTTTTGTTTTTTCTTGCATCTTCTTGATTGACTAGATCTATGCATGGAGTTTGACTTGATGTGCAAATGCATGTTGCATCATCATATTATTACTTGATGTTATAGACCTAGATAGGAAAGGGAATTCGTGTAAGGGAGTGACGAGTTTCGAAGATCAAGTTGAAGACTTGCAAGAAGAAGGAAGCTAAATATAAGGTGTATCAACACTATTTTGAAGGATGGATCAACCCCAACTCACTATGAGATGGCAACAAGAAGGATTATTAGTGCAGAAAAAGGGGGAGAGCAACATGAAGGATGAATTTAAGTTCACTTAAGATAGGAGATGTTGCTAAGAAGCTAATGAAGTAGTTGTACCAGGTTCATGGAAGTATCATGAATCCGTGCAAAGAAGAAGTCTTGAAACAAAAGTGGTATTCAAGCTCTGACAAACTCAGAGAGGATGCCAGTAGAAGTCAAAAACCATAGGGTAATTCATACACCTAGCACTACTAGGAAACAGCTTATCTGTGGCGTATGGAAATGAGACTTCTATGGCGCATATACCAGTCGACACTATTACCTCGCCACTGATAATTGCTTCGTGTGGCGCATATAGATATGCACCACATAAGTCTCAAACTTCTGTGGCGCATTTCTACCTATGCACCACATGAGCAAGTTCAGTGGCACATTCATTAATATGCGCCATAGAAATCATATGCGCCAATGAGTATAATTATATATGCGCCACTGACTATATAACACATATTCAAAGTAAAATATGTTCTTGGTGTATAATCAGGTATTTATACAGGATTTATATAGTATTTATCCAAATGAGTATAAATAGTATATTGCACAAGTAGTAGATGCATGAAAATTGACATATATATAGTACAAACACTTAGAGCCCGATCGAGATACATATATAGTGTCAAGTGCCGAATTTTTACACAAGTGTCGAATACAAAGTTCATATCATCTCACATTACAAATATGAAGTGGTCACCGCCGCCTACACTAGGATCAAATAGAATACAACTGTGATGATGGTGGTGAGCAAGAGCATGAGCCTGACCAATATCTTCATCCAGTTCTTCTTCCATAGGTGGTTCCTCCACTTGGCTATCGCCTCCTCTCTAGTCACGTATCCTTTGTAGATGTTGCCGCTGAACTTGTTCACTTGTTTGTGACAATCCTCCCACTCCTCGTAGACTCCTGGAACCCTACCCATGTACACCACATACCAGCTCGTAGCCATCTCTATAGACGACAAGGCATATTAGTAAAAATACAACGAAAAGAATTAATAAAGGGTTCACATCCATATATATATATATGTTCACAGAATATAAAACAAAGGATCCATAAACCTAAAAGATAGATCATCATAGAAGCAATAAGTTCAACGACAACATGACCACAAGGTAGTTTAAGTCTAACAACAGTGACCATTTCGACCACAAGATAGTAAAGTTTATGACACACAGTAATACAGCATGCGTCCATCAAGAATATACACACACTGGATCATGCTAGATGCACACATCGATCATGAAGACTTCTTCTTCTCGCTCGGCTTCGAGAACGGTAGATAGCCCTCTTTCTTCATCCACATCCTTGTGTCACCTTGCTTATGGAGGCATTCTTCGATCTCCCTCTTACTCAACCCTCTGGCTTGTTGTAGGCCCCCCTTGTGTTGACATCTTCAATGATGATTTGCCACAACTTCATCTAAATGCGATGGAAGTCTTCTCTAAGATCATCATCATCATCGATTCACGCCAAAGTTTCGGCCCATCCTTAGAGACTAGATGGCAGCGTTAGGTTCTGGCAATCCCGAACATAGCCTTTAAGCTGATGGAGGACGTAGAAGGCCTCCTTGGCACCAGTAGTCGACTGCTTAACGCAGGGGAACTCGAGCACGTGCTTGAACACGTGTTTGCCATCCTTGATACATTCCCCCTTATCTACGAAGGTGCATCCCTTCTTGGCATAGCCCTCGAGAGCCTCATTGAGAACACCCCTTATTCGGGTGTAGTGTTTCTTCTTCGTCAAACTCCCCGATTCGAAATACGTGGATAGCGAATACCTCAGGGCAAGGACGAGGAGTGTGTGGCATTTGTCTCTACGCAACACAATTGGTACAGAATGTTGGAAAAAGAGCAAAGGAAGAAATCTATAAGAAATGCATAAGTTACGGCGGCGATGAGCGAGTGTGTGTACTTACTCGGGAAAGAAAGGCAAAAGAAGCGTGTCCTTCCTCTTGTTGCCCACCATGAACTTCTCGTGGTACGCCGTCACCTTGGTCCGTGTCTCTGATCCTTCGACCAACTAGTTGTCCCGCATGTAGTAGGGATCCACTATCGCGATTTCCGGGGTACTCTCTCTCTTGATCTTGATTGCCAGATTGAGCGCGTATAGGCGAGCCAAGTTATAGTCCAGCTGTTTCGTGAGAAATAGCTTGAATATGTCCTCGTACGCTATGAAGAATATATCCGCGGGGCGTTCATCGACGAAGCCCACGTCGAATGACACCTTGGCTGTGAAAACCAGGTAATTTGGATCTTCGTCTTTAAGAAGGATGCCCTCTAGTGTCTTGACACCCTCGTGCAAAGTTAACATGGCTCCAACCATGATGTGGAGCATATCCAGAGTCAATATCGGATCACCAGCTACATGCACTTGGGGCAAGCCATATTGTGTGGATGGTACGACGACAGCGTCCTGAGCCCGAATCCTCTTCGGAAGAGGCTGGCTCGCACCCTTCTTCTTATTAGTATTACCTCGCTTCTTGTAGTGCTTCTTCTTCACAACAGTGTCAGCCACTACCATCTGCTCATCAGCCGCCTTTCGGAGTGTGTTGGGGCTGAAAACCAATCCTAGTTTCTCTTGTGGTGGATCAGCGGCTAGAGGCATCTCTTGAGAAAGACCATGGAAGACCAGGCACTGCATGCATGTATTGGGCCGACCAGCTTGATGGTCGCGAGCTGTGAAGGGTTCTTCATCCACAGAAGGCATATACAATTCTTTGTCGGCACCGGTGTTGATGAAGTCGTCAATGTTGACCAATTCATCATCATCTTCATGGGTGCCATCATGTGGTGGTGGTAGCGGGGGCGACGGCGGTTGCGGCACAACGTCTTTGCCATGTGGCGGTACACACGCTGCCAACAGTTGCTGGTGACAGCTGGTGGTGGCGACGATGGTGGCTGCTAGCTTCCGAGGTGGTGGCCGGGCGATCGATCAATCGAGAGGTGGCGCTGGTGCTCCCCCCACAATACGAATCTGGGTCTTCGGCCATGTCAAGGGCCAGTTGTAGCATTCTCCAAGGGTCCTGTGTTCATCGTCTCCCTGAGGTTGAAAGGGGTGGTCCATGTCGTCGCACCCTGGCAACACCCGAGCCAACCTGACCCTCATCACATCATCATCCATTGGATTGTTGTGCATCGTGCGGCTCGCTGGTTGTTGAGAGTGCCCTTGGCAACATCCTTCAACTCACCGCCGACATCTTTAAGTAGGAGTACGCAAGAAGTGTCATGAGGCAAAACATGTTGTCGGGCGTCATGAGATGGCAGCAGTCATGCATCAAAGGCATAAAGGAGATGACGTGCACTAACTAATTAGTTACCTTGGTGATGGCGTGGAGCTCGGCTAATGTAGAGACACGGCCGATGCCGGCGGCTGGCCTATCATCATCTGCAATCTCTCGCTCGGGTGCCTCACGAAGCACCACCGCCGTCGGCTGCGCCTTATTGGTATATTTGGCGGGAGGAGGCGTCGTTGTGACCAAAACGAGCGGCTGCGTCCCGACATTGATGGCCAGCGGGGTCACCAGGTCCGGCAACACGGTAACATTGATGCCCGAGTTGCTGCCGCTTAAGCTGGGCAGATGTATCGGCCCCTGTCGACCTCCCGCATTCCAAGCAGTAAGCCCCTCGAGAAACACAAGGGGGTCATCGAGCGGAGTTTCTCTTCCACTAACTTGTCCAGCGTTTTCTCGTCCACCGCCTTCTCCTCCATTGTCTGCACCTTCATCTTCAGCTTTTCAACAACGGCTTTATCCTTAGCCGCCAACTGAGGACGGCGGCAACCCCGTGTCCCTCTTCTTGTAAGCATTGGTCGTCCTGTTGAAAATCGTGTCCCACGGCTCCGTCGAATCCTGGGACGACTCTATGGCAGTAACGTTCAGTTCCTCCTCCTGCAGAGACAAGGAAAGGTGAACCCATTTAGATTCTTGGCTTCATTATTTTAATTAGAATGCTATAGACTTGAGATCAGTGATAAATTCCTTACCAGGTTCTTCTCGAATTCCTTCACCTTCGGATCGTCGGTGATGAACTCCCCTGTTTCCTTGTCCAGGTAGTAGCGGGCCCGAACAAATTGCCTAAGCTGTAAGTCCGTGATTTTAAGCCAAGGGTTGTCTTTACCAAGGCGTTCAAGCTCGGCGTCCTCCTTGTCCCAAATGGCATGTTTCTCCCTGTAACCGCCTCTTCCAAGGTGGTGGTTACCTATGTTTTGTTCCCGCATACTCCTTCCCCATTTAGTCCATTTTATAGCGTCAGCGGTAGCTATATCCGCCTTGAATATCTTAAACCCCTCTTCGTCGAGCATCGGATTTTTCTTACTAATAACCTCCCAGCTTTCACCTTTGTCAATGCTATTCTTCACTCGGGTTTTCCAGCTGCTCAAGGCGTTGCTCATCTTCGTGAGTGCTAGTTTGTTCACCGGGTTCTTTCTCTTGAGGTTTCTAAAGCGCTCTAGGAATATGTATCGCTTGTGAAGCTTCTTAAGGAGGTTATCTACCAAAGCTGCATTGTCACCATGTCTGATGTACTTCGTGTTGATCGACATGCTTTCCCGGACAATGGACCCGAGTTGTAGGCCGTACCCTTTAGCAATCACCTCTGGCGCAACGGGTTGGCCACTTTCTGTGACCTTAGTGAACTCATCGCAGACGGTGGCGAGCACTGGCACCTTTCGCTCCTTCTTTTCCTTCTTCTTCTTCTTCTTCTTCTTCTTCTTCTTCTTCTTCTTCTTCTTCTTCTTCTTCTTCGAAGCGGCCGGGTTGCCGCTACCGCCATCGGTGTGCTCGCCACCATCGGTGCGCTCGCCGCCATCGGTGGTGTCATCCTTTTCGCCACCGCCTTCACTAGTTCCATCGTAGTCGTCTTTGTCCCCCTCGTAATTAGGATCTCCTCCCTCATTGGCCCCAGAAGCTCTGGTGACGGTCGCCTCCTCCTCCGGTGGTGGTGTCATCCTCATCGCCTCCTCCTCCTCCTCATGTTGGGACCCCCGCCAGAATGACTCGTTGGCCTGTCTAGCTTGTTCTTCGACGCTGATCATGTGCTTAGAAGGGCCGGCCTCGTTGTTGCCCGACATGTTTGCACTACTCTATTAAAAATAGGCAAAAGGTTAGCACAAATCTTGGCCAAAAAATTCGGCATGACCTTTGCTAATTTTTTGACCTAGGAGTGCCCATTTCTCAACCAAAACGGAAGTGAATCGACACTTCGGGAGAAATGGGCAACTCAATTGAAGAAATATATCCCTGCAAGACAAAAGACCCCATCCCCATATTGACATCCCCATGCATTGACCCTAGTATCCATCATCCATCATCCATAGTACATTTCAACAGAAGGTACCATCATCCCCATACATGTATAACAGATATATATAACGAGCTCTAATTCTGGCATAACAGATATATATAACAGATATGTATGACAGATAGTATAACCGATATATATAACATATATGTATAACAGATATATATAACATATATGTATAACATATATATATAATGAGGTACATGTATAACAGATACATGTTCCTCTAATTGTAAAGCTTCAATACCACATCATTAGCCAAGAGGGGAAGTTTCACTTGAGACAGTAAAAGTGAGGTGGACTCAGACAACTATAGTAAAATCCAGTTCAGTGCACTGTGAAGATAAGAGAGTCAAGACGGTGCTGGGTGAAACTAATGAAACATTGGAAGCTCCAAGCAGCAATATTTTACTAAGTAGAGTATTCTTAATGTCTATAAATGATAAGCAACCAAAAAGACACAATGCAGAGAGATCTTGGAGGTGGAATGAGGGGTCACGGCCTCTGAGAAGTGGACAAGTACACATCATAGACAAACAAAACTGTTGGCTTTGGATGGACTACTACCAGATTCCCACAGCTCCACGGACTGTGGTTGACTAATTATCTGTAGTGTTTAAGCAGTAGGGCAAAATTACAAGGGAAAGCCGAAATCTCAGACGACGATAATGGGAAATAATAACACTCTCTTGGTAAACTATCCAAAAGGGAAAAGGAGGCACTGGCAGCATAAAACTAGCTTCAGTTCTCCAACCCAATGATAATTACTCTTGCTAACCTAGGAGTGGAACTACGGAAGGGAATGAAAGAGCAAAGAATTTTGTACATAAAAAATGAAATTGGACAGACCACAGGCACAACAGTGCTCACTGCATCCTAGTTGTTAACCAACATATGGAAGAAATGTTGAAACTTGGACTCCAGCTAGAAACTTCCAGAGCAGCTGAACTGAAACCTGAGAAATAAAAATCATGAACCCGAAACTAGAAAGAGGGGAGTGGAGTATCTGCTATAAACTAGGGGAAGAGGGGGGAAACAAAACCATATTTGGGTCAAAAAAGAAAGGAAGACATAGAACAATACAACAATTGCAGTAAAAAAGCAGAACATCACAAGTGTCGCAGCAAAAATCATCAAGAAACGGCTACGGAAGGGAATGAAAGAGCAAAGAATTTTGTACATAAAAAATGAAATTGGACAGACCACAGGCACAACAGTGCTCACTGCATCCTAGTTGTTAACCAACATATGGAAGAAATGGTGAAACTTGGACTCCAGCTAGAAACTTCCAGAGCAGCTGAACTGAAACCTGAGAAATAAAAATCATGAACCCGAAACTAGAAAGATGGGAGTGGAGTATCTGCTATAAACTAGGGGAAGAGGGGGAAACAAAACCATATTTGGGTCAAAAAATAAAGGAAGACATAGAACAATACAACAATTGCAGTAAAAAAAGCAGAACATCATTCTCGTCCTGCCACATTAAGAAACGGCTCAAGAAACAGCTCAATTCTCGTCCTGCCACATTAAAGAGGGCAAAGAAATAACACGGAAAAAAGATGAGGTGCACAGTACAGGAACAAGAAACACATCATTCTGAAGTGCGGAGGAAGCAAAGGCAGGGTAAACAGGGGAGGGAGAGAAACAGAACAGAGAGATGCAGAGGAGGAGAGAGAGAGCAAATCAGGGGCATAAAAACAAACATACATAGATGTTCTTGGGAGCACTAGAAAGGGAAGCACGAAATTCTCTATCTAGAGATCTAGAACAACTGCACAATAACACTTTCTCTCGCTCTCTGATGTTGCTTTTACTTGGCAAATAGAGAGGTGCTAACATAAGATGGAATTTTAGAACTACTATATGGTTGAGATTAGGTAAACATGTACAACAGGAAATTACATGTCTAGCCCTTTGGCCTAAAAGCAACATCTGTACGTTTATCTCCTTATTTAGACAAGAACAGAATAGTATGATCATAAACAATGCACTAGTCAAATGTTAGTGCACTGGATTGAAGGAAACCACACGCACTGTCTTAGAATTGTCAGAAATCAGGTTGCTCTGAATCCCTAAGCTGCAACGTGCTCCTGCTGCTCCAATAGAACATGTAGGTGCAGCAGAACTCCGAAAGTTCAGAGAATGGCATTATAATTTAGAATTCTAGGAAACCCTAAGTTGCACATCATTCTATAGTGTCATTGACCACTAGAGTAAAACACAGAGGAATGTATGGAGAAGAAAACAAAGCACAATGATAAATCTAGGGCCCATACACTCCTATGCATCCTATAGTGCTCCATCTTAGTGGTCTAACATAGATAAGCTACAGCAATGCCAATTGGTCTAACAGTGATATCAAATACCAAATCTCAGTGGTGCAAGATCAAGTACCTATGACTTGTCTTGAGAAAGAATATCTGCCAGGGCATGCTAGGGTTCTTCACTGAACAGAGAGCCAGGGCATGCTAGGGTTCTTCACTAAACAGAGAGCCAGGGGAAGGATGCATCCATGGGAATAAGTGATTACCTAGGGACAATGGATGGCGGATGGCGAGGTGGATGCTAGGGACGGTGGATGGTAGACGGCGAGGTGGCTACTCCTCCTGCATGCTGCGGACGACTGGGTTCCTCCTACGCACTATGGATAGGATCCTCCTCCCGCGTGCTACGGATGTGCTCCTCCTCCACGGGCTCTGGCGATGGGGGCGGCTCTCCTCCACGGGCTTCGGCGGTGGGGGCGGCTCTCCTCCATGGGCTCCAGAGGTGGGGGCAGCGAGGGTAGCTAGGGTTGCGCGCGGCGCTGGGGGCGGCGAGCGAGTGAAGAACCGATCGAATGGATTAGCAGGGGAATGAAAGGCCTAACCATTTATTTGGCTAAGTCCACAGGTTCTGTGGCGCATTTCAGCAATATGCGCCACAGAAGTTGGAATATCTGTGGCGCATATTTCCAGAATGCGCCACAGAACATGTGGACTTAGTACAAAATGCGGCGCGCGTGGTAGTATGACAAGATCACACACTTGCCTTAGTGGTCTCTGCTTTCTTGTGCCATTCTAAACCTAGGGCAGCCAAGTTCGAATCCTGGTTGTCTCACACTTTTTTCCTTTTTAAAAACATATTTTTAATTATAGATTTTTTTAAAATAAAGCAATAAATATACAAACATTCATATTTATTCAAAAAACTCTCTCCCCGAACATATACAATCATGTGATGTGTTTTTAATTATATATATGTTTAAAATAAAGCAAGAACATATACAAACATTCATATTTATTCAAAAAACTCTCTCTCCGAACATATACAATCATGTGATGTGTCGAGCTAGTGTCTCTCACAATCTTCTTGCCCTTTTTCATCGCGGTTGAATACTTTAGCCCGTGCATTTTGAGATTTCTTCTTGTGAATGGATAACCTTTAGTAGGTAGTGTGGTCTTCCTTCTTACTTTAGTAGTAGTAGGCATGTCAAAGTACTTGTCGAATTCCTCTTCGATCTTTGGGTCGCCGTTTTTGTCGAAGTTTTGCTCGCTGGCGGCTCCTTCCATTCCGATGATGCTCCTCTTGCCCCTCCTAACTACAACACGGTTGGGCTTTGACGGGTTGGTAATAAAAAAGCATTGATCAACTTGGCTAGCGAGTACCCAAGGCTCATTTTTTGCGGAGGCGTCCTTCGTCGATTTGGCATCTGGTATAACCATTGTGGTGAAATACCGGCCTTCTTTTTCCACGTTCTTGGCCCATCTAACATGGAATATCTGTATGATCTCTCCACAGTAGTCGAGCTCCCATATCTCCTCGATCCTTCCGTAGAATCTTTCCATGAAAGTAGTCTCGTCATCAGCAAAGGATAACATAGTTACTCCTGAGTTTTGATGTTCGCTAGTCCTGTCCTTTTCCTCGGTGTAGAATCTATAACCGTTTATGTCGTATGATTGATAGGTCCTTAGGTTGTGCCCTGTGCCCTGCGACAAGGAGAATATGAGTTTTTGATCTTCCGTAGAAGGTGTCTGTGGGGGATTGTCCAATTCCCTTTTCTTGAACCAACCCATGAAGATGGATTTGTGCTCTCTAGTTACATCTCCCTTCTTCCTCGGCCGGCCCTGGTCGACGTACTCCTGCTCGATTAAGCTTATGTGCTCTTCGACCCAAGGGTCGACCAATTCAGTGTGTTGTAGCGCGACTCGGTGTGCCCTGTCATAATCGGTGCGTTGCCCATCAATGCCGACATGCAGTGAGCGGTAGCCCTTGCGGTGACCATATCCACCGAGCCTGCCGAGGTGCTTCTTTGTGGGTATTCCAACATCCTCGTTCTCGGTGGTTAGATAATTTTGGCAGAAGGAGATACACTCTTAGATCAAAAAGCCCTTTGCTATGCTTCCATCTATACGGGACTTGTTGCGAACGAATCCTTTGATGACACCGTTTCGCCTTTCAAATGGCATAATGTTGTGCAGGAATGTCGGCCTGAGCTGGATGATGTCGTCCACAACATGTACAAGCAGATGCACCATGATGTCGAAGAATGCGGGAGGGAAGTAAATCTCAAGCTCGCATAGTATCATCACGATCTCTTCTTGTAGCATGTCGAGCTGCTTCACACCGATCGACTTCCTAGATATGACGTCAAAAAAGTTACAGAGGCCAAAAAATGTCTCACGGACATGCTCATCCATTATCCCATGGATTGCAACGGGGAGTATCTGCGTCATCAGCACGTGACAGTCGTGAGACTTCTTTAGTGTAGGCCTCCCACATACGGGCCGACGTCTCCCACAAGCTGGCTAACTCCTCTCTCAATAGCCCAAGATACAGATGCATATCGATACCTGGTTGTTTCAGCCCCTGAATCAGAATGCTCATGTGTACATACCTTTGCTTCGTGCATAGCCACGGGGGGAGGTTGTACGGCCATACAAACACGGGCCAGGTGCTATGCGTGCTACTCTGGTTTCCAAAAGGATTGAGTCCATCGGTGCTCATACCCAGCCTAACGTTCCTTGCATCGCCCCTGAACTCTTCGAACTCGATGTCTAATGCATTCCACTAGCTAGCGTCTGAAGGGTGTATCAGGATCTTGCCCTTCTCTAGATCATCTTTGGGTTTCTCTCTTTCCGTGTGCCATTGCATGAGCTTTGCTTCCTTAGGATCTATGAAATATCGCTGCAGACGGGGGGTGATAGGAAAGTACCATACCACTTTTCGAGGAACTTTCTTGTTCCCTCTCTTCTACCTTCCTTGGCCACACACCGGACATATGGTTCTATCCGCGTACTCGTTCCGATAAAGTGCGCAATCATTGATGCATGCGTGGTATTTAATGTGTGGTAGGTCGAGAGGGCACACGATTTTCTTGGCCTCCTTGATACTTGTTGGCAATGTGTTCCCCTTAGGAAGTCGGTGATGCTAGTATTCCATGTTCGTGTTGAAGCTCACATCGGTCCATTTGTGTTCGGCCTTCATCTCCAGAGCCTTGAGCGTTACACTCAAACGTGTATCCTCGGGGCGACACCTAGGATACAATGGAGTCATCCCGTCTGCCTCCATTTGGGCCAGCTTGGCTTTCTCTCTGGCTGTACCTTTGTCGTTGCTCGTCTCCTTGAGGAGCAGTTCTTGAACATGAGGGTCCTGCAAGACCGAAGTTAGCAGCGTCTGTGTGTTCGCGTCTTCTCCTTCTTCATGATGATCATGCCCATCGCCATCTCCTTCTCCATGCTGATCATTCCCGCCGGCATCTCCTTCGTCATGATGATCATGCCCGCCGTCATCTCCTTCGTCATGATGATCATGCCCGGTAGACTCTTCGTCTTCTCGCCCGCCCACGTCTTCGTGACCACCATGTCATGTCGGCGCCTCATTGAGGTCGCACATGAAACCGCGCCTGAGCAGGTGAACCTCCAATTGTCCAGAATCAGGGTTGATCCAGCGCTGCAGTTTGCATGTTTGACATGGACATCTTATCATGGTCTTGTTGTTCAGAATCATGTCCTCATTCGCGTCTTTCTTGTACCTATCAATTCAACCTTTGATCATCGTGAGGACCATGGTTGCCTGAGCGGTCAAAATAGAGAGTATAGGTGAGAACCACACCATATGAACACAAACATGCATGAATGCTTGCCGGAAAAATTCGGCATGACCTTTCCTAAAATTAGGACATATGGGTAGTGCAAAATTTTGCCAAAATGGAAATGAATCAACATTTCGGCAAACATCCATGCACCACACCAGCTAGGACAACAACAAGCAAGCAACAAAAAACTTCCTCCCAATGCAAACATTCATGCGCCACACAAGCATCGTCTCACCATGGATCGCACACACACCGCCCGCGCGACAAGCTTCACCTACATGTTCATGGCCAAGTACTCACCTAGTAGACACAATAATAGCGAGACGAGACTGCGCGATGAGAGAGTGTGGACAAATAGATCTACAAGTTGGTGGAGAGGAAATTAGTAAACAAATAGAGATGTGAGAGAGAAAAGTAAGGAACTTTTAGATCTACAAGTTGGAGGGAAGCTTCCACTTACCAATCTATGGACTAAAGTAGGTTTAGTTACAAGAAAATGGAGAAACTATGGGCAAAATGGGGTGTGAGGGAGGAGGAAGACGAGTTGGGAGGAGGTAGAAAGGAAGAGAGGTGAAATGGGTGGTGGTGGATAGATAAGGTGGGAGCTTGTCACCTTTTTAACATGGATCTGGACGCCCTCATCTGTGGCGCATATGGAAGAAATGCACCACAAATGCTCAAACTTCTGTGGCGCATAAGTCCATATGCGCCACAGAACTTATGGTACAAGGTAAAGTTGTGGGACCCAGGGTTAGGTTTCTGTGGCGCATGTGTGGATATGCGCCACATAAGTGAAACATATCTGTGGCGCATATCCACACATGCGCCATAGATCGTGGGTGAAAAAGTATCTGTGGTGGGGCCCACCTCCAAGTTCTGTGGCTCATAGTGGAATATGCGCCACAGAAGAGGCAACTTTGGTGGCGCATATCTCATTATGCGTCACAGAACTTGGATCACCCCACCCCGGCTGGCGGGTCCCACTAATCATCTGTGGCGCATATTGTATGAAATGCGCCACAGAACTTCTAAGTTTCGGTGGCGCATGTTTCCTAGTGCGCCATTGACAAGTCTCTATGGCGCATGGATTTACATATGCGCCATAGAGTAACTTGTCTACCTATAGGTTGTTTCCTAGTAGTGTAGGAGGATCCGCAGCTGGTATCCATAGCTGGTATCCTAACGGTGTAGTGAAGGAAGTCATATTTGTGTAATCTAAAGAGTATAAAACTTGGCCTAAGTTAAGTTAGACCTAAGGAAGTACACAATTAAAGATCGTCTTTCGAGATGCTTCTTGAAGTCGGGCTTACTAAAGTGAAAGTGTCCATAAGGTTAAAAGTAAGACAAGTAACGTTGGAAGATTTATTTCGGAGCTCCACAAATGTGTGGGTGTACCGCAGATTCTTTTGTGAAGCCTTAAAGAGATAAAATATAAGCTAGACAAAGACCAATATCCTTATTATCAAGTTAATGGATGCTATACAAACAAATTAGAGACCATCAGGAAACCCCAAGGGGGAGAGTAAACAATAAACACTGAAATATTCTTGTCTAAATTTCTGACTAAAGGTTGGAGAAGTAGTACAAAGTTATGATGAGATTAAGCCTTATTCTCATAAGGTTATAAGAATCCACCATTATAAAGTATTTCCGAGAGTATGTTCGGATGAAAGATCGAAGGAGATATAACTGCTTAACCTTAGTAGACTAATTGTAAGGGGGAAACAGCTAGTAAGTTGTCCTTAAGAAGGAGGAGAGCTTACTAAAATAGTCAAATGTAAAGTAGTAGGAAAGCCTGATTGGAATGGACTAAATGTGTCCCAAACCAATCCTAAGCAAAATTTTAAAGAAATAACCAGGGGATGGTAGTACAAAGAATTTATACTACCAATAGGAATCAACAGTTGTAAGTTACCAAGTATGAACAGAATTCAAGGAAACAGATCTAGATACGGGATACCACAATTATCCCAACTGTGATCACAATGGAGTTGACAAATGTCGCGATCAATACAACTCAACACCTCATTCCAAAACGCAAGAGAGTACAAACTTTGGGGACGAAGTTTATTTTAAGTGGGAGAGTCTGTAATGTCCCAGCATTAGAGCTTAGAAATAAGCTGAACATAGGTGTGTGCATTGCATTCATGCATAGAAAATCCGAATAATTTTCACGCTTTTAAATAAAACTTGTCAAAGTGATTGAAGCTTCTCTTAACTTGGTGGAACTGGAGTAGATCATCAAGTTGACTGCAATAAGTTTCAATATGACCTTTTCTAAAACCTTATCTTTGGGTAATATAATTAGATCTAAGGGTAGATCAAATGTAATAAAACTAAGGCACAACACACTACTTAATAAGGAGTACTTGATCTTCTAGAGATCATTACATGGTATTCCATACCACAACTCAAGGATGAATACTTAATATTCTAAAGATGATATTACCTACCACAAACTCTGTATACCAAGTTAAGTATATAACTTAAGTAAAACAAACTTTATAACTAAATCTTGACACACTTGATTGCCATAGTTACTCCTACCATGGGTATCATGGTAGTTCTTAAACCTTGACTCTTATTACAAATAGAGTAGAAATGGAAGTCAAGCCAAGACCATCCATCACATACCCTTAGTGTCATGTTAATATATGACAATCCTATTTAACCAAGTCCTAGTGTCAAGTTGATCATCAATGTTGAGTGATCAATTCTTGATCTAGCACATATTGACTTTTAGCTTTAACCTGTCATATTAACCTTGCAAATACCTTAAGTAAACTTAATAAGAAGGAAAAACTAGATATGGTTGAGTGTACGATCATCAATGGAATGTGATCCTTAGTGGAGACCAAACCATTTGATGCTGAAGGAGTTAACCCACTGATGAGTTAACTAGAAGCAGTACCTAAACCCAAGAAGTAACTAGTGATCATTGAGCTATGAGAAAACTAGTAGTATTAGAATATCCAATGATAGTTTTGTTAAGCCAAGTGGGTATAAATTTCAAGTAAGTTTCTTTAGCAATATAAGTCTATTGAGATACCAGTACAAGTCCATTATTTGGTGGATGATAGATCTTGATCAGACAATTAGAAGCCTAAGCTTAGTTTGATCAAATGATGGTGGTCATTATTCTCAAGTCACTTGGGAATAGATGACTAGGTGTTGAAGAATACTTGTGAGTATACAAAATTAGGTAAAGCCTAGTAAGCTGAATCATCTAGCTTGAACATGAGAAGTCAAGCTAGAATATGAGGAAGTATATAACATGAATATATGGAGTAGTTGGAGGCATAGTAGATTAATCAAGTTAATACAATAACAACTTGTATTATGGGGAGTAGTACCATACCTATTCTAGAAGATTATTATCACTTGTGAGGTATAGAGAGAACTATAATATTGCAAGCCTTGGAAGTAGTTGCAAGATGAAGTTAAGGAAGTTAATAGATGGAGTTAGCAGTAGCTACATTGATAGGTGCATCAATGGTAGTTAATTAAGAGGAGTTACATACTAGGAGTAAGAATGGAGTATTGTTGAAGTGACATGACCATGTCATCATGTGATGATAGATATGGTGGAGTCATGTGATTGTCTTATTCAGGAAGATGTGATCTTTGTGAAAAAGATAAGAGAGATTTATAGAGTATAGTTAGGAAAGGAATTCCTTATCTAAGGATAAGCCTAGTGAAGTCTTAAGCTAGGAGTGCTTGAGAAACCTTTAACCAACAGTACATCAAATTAGGACAAGACTCATGTCTACCTCTTTGTTTGAAATCCCAAAATAAAGAGGGTAGTTAAGACAATTTCTATCTTTAGGCAGCCAGTGGATAGTATCTCTTAGTCAAATGAAATGTCTAAGAGATAAGTAGAATATCAGATGAGTGTTTATGGATGAAAACCTTGTCTGCTTTATTATCTTAAACCCTAATAGAAACTTAGTCTCATAGGATTATTAAGATCACATTCTGAAAGCAATCCCAGTAACTCACTTTTAGTTGAGATGTTATTCAGGATCATAAAACATGGTGGCAATATGTCTAACCTTAGTATTAATCCATATCTATATTTGAACAAACATTAGAATTTCTCCACCAATTATTAATATTGATTCATGATCACTTAACCAAGATTGTTCTGTGGTAATTCTAAACACTACAAATTAAGTAGAATTGGATTTGGTGAAATCACCAAATAGGTAGAACCATGGAATTCAAATCACCATATTATAAACTCAGGATTTAAACCAACATCTAATATGGTTATTAAAAGAGGTTAAATATACATATATTTCAAGACTACCACTCACCATCGTAAGTCATTAGCCTCTTGATCCACTACTAATACATTATTTTAGTGGTAATATAAATCATTTCTATAAGATTATCTTATAAGAAGTAAACCCTAAAACCCTAAATTATATTTACTTTATTAAATAAAAGAATCCTTTATATAATTATGAATATCTTATACACAATAAGAAATGAAGGGAAAGTAGTTATAATTCCTTTATATAATAATATTTACAACTTACCAAATTTCTAGATATTTAAATCCTTGAAGAAATTCCAATTTGAAAGGAATTTATTAAAGAAAATAGAAAACAGAAAATAGAAAAGATTAAAGAAAAAGGAAAAGGTAGCTAGTCGCTTCGGCTCACGGCTCAGAGGAGTTTCTCGCCTAATCAATGCTCGCGAGCAGCAGCAATCCCTTTTCGCTCGCTCGGCCAAAGCCCAACACCAGCCCGGCCCAGGTACCGTTTCGTCCTGGCAATCGTCGTCGTCAACCTTGCGACGCCCCCGAAGCAGGTGCGTGTCACCGTCCGCCGCGTCGGAGTGCGCCAAGATGCTCGCGGCCGTCGCCGGGTGGGGATAAGGAGGCCACGATGATACCCTCTGCCTATCCTCATCCATTTCCCCCTCTGGAGCTCTCTCTTCCTCTGTGCCGCAAAGGAAGCCGAAACCCTAGCCATAGATCATCGTCGATTCCCGCCATTCTAGCCTTCCCTGCGGCCACTCAGGCATGCCACGAGCGCCGCCATGTCCTCCTACGTCTGCCTGGTGGAGGAATCGAGCCAGGGTTCTCGGAATCGAGCTCCACAACGATTTCTTCCTCGACTCCGACAAGGTCCGCCGTCGTCCATGTCGTCGTCTCCGACTTCTTATGGTATCCTCATCATCCCCAACACCACCACGGTGAGCTTGCGAGTCTTCCTATAGTATCTGTTCGCTGGCGTGTGCTCCGTAGCCATCGTCCACCGTGCGCCACCGTGCATCGTCGTCAGACACCGTCGTATCATGTTCTCCAGCGACCAAAAACAAGCGGCACAACCACTATTAGGTCTGCCTCGGTCTCCTTGTTCCAGCGCACTGCTCCGCAGCCCCGTGTGCGCTCGCATCCGTCGTCGCCGGTGACCATCTGGATCGGGTTGACGTCACGCTTGCGTCACCGCCTGCCAGTCAGCCGGTTTGACCAGTCTTCTGCATGCGTGGCCTGCCGATGAGGCCCTGACCCCACTGGTCAGTGGCTAGGGCTAATTTGAATCCTGGTTTAAAAAGGTTATTTGTTTAGTAAAGAGATAAAACAAAATAAGTTTCACTATAAATATAATTTCCAGGAATTTAATAAAATGGTTAAATCTTATAAATTCAATATCTTTTGTTTTATAATTCGGAAAAATGTATATAATATATCAAAATGTTCAGAAAAATTAACTCTATATTATAAACTAATTATCATACTTTATTTTCCAATTAAATAAAATCATTAGTATTTATTAGTAAATAATATATTAGAGATAAATCTTAATAATTAGATTCAATTACTTAAAATTCATAAAAATGCGTATAAAATATCAAAAATCTTAGAAAAACAAAACAAAGACTTATAAATTTGTTTTATATATTTTCTATCACTTAACTAATATTTATTATTTATTAAATATTTATAAAGTGATAAAACTTATAAAAATCATATCTTATTATTTAAAAATCACAAAAATACTTATAATATACCAAATTGATCACAAAAATAAATTCTACACATCAAAAATGTCAACTGTCACTTTTGAAGTAAAATAAAAGGTAAAGGTATAGTAAATCTTATTTTAACTCTTTTCTTTTATTTCAATTCATTAAAAATATATAAATCTTTACTATTACCTTTAGTATTATTTGTTTGAAATCCAAAAATGTAATAACAAGTCAATTAATGTTTAAGTGAAGTTAAAATAGGTCAAATCATTTTAAAATGTATCTACTAAAACTATCATATGAAATTAAGGGTATTTTAATTTCCTAAAAATATTTTACCAATTATAAAATCAACTAAAATAGTATATTTTTTATCACAAGAATCCTATGCACTTTTAACCTCACCAAACTTTTATTTACTAATTCCTTCACCAGTTTGAGAAAACCACTTAAAGATTTAAACCAAACTCCAAAGTAATTGAAGTAATACCTATTATTTACTTATTAAGTATAACCATTGATTTGTAAGATAAAAAGGTAAATGCATTCCCTTATACTATGGTTGTTTAATGTAGTAATGTTTTCCTATTTAATAATCTTAGCTAATAAGAAAACCTTAAAGTGTTAACTTTAAGTTTGAATACTTTTTACTTTGTAAAAGTAATCTTTCCTCAAAAGTATTCTTTTAAGGAACACTAAAAGTAATCCTTAAACACTTCCTTAAAAGCTCTAATTGATTCTTAATATTGTTTAAGAAATATTTTAGATACCATGCCTCATTTGAGTGTTTTAATATTGCATATTACTGATGGGTTCGTAGCATGGAAAACAAAAAAATTCTACCGCAAGAACGAAGAAAACCCAGATCTTATCTAGATAAAAGCCAAGATCTAATCTATTAGACATGTGCAACGAGATAGATCTGTACTATCCCTTGTAGATCTGAAAGCGTTACGAGATTGGATCTCGTGGTTGATGTAGTCGATCACTTGCCGATCTCAAGATCGAGTGGACGATCCTTCCGACGCCGCGTTCCGGCAGTGCTTCCGCAGTTGGTCACACGTGCGGAGTCGAAGCAGATCTTCCTCTCCCCGTTCCAGCGAGCAGCGGAGGTAGTAGATCTTCTCCACGGAATCCCAGCAGCACGACGGCGTGGTGGTGGTGGTGGAGTAGAGAATTCTGCAGGGCTTCACCTAAGCCTGAGAAGAAGAAAAGAGGAGGAGAGAGGCGGCTAGGATTTGGAGTAGTGGAGGGGGCCAGGGGGTGGCGCCTCCACCCCTCTATTTAAAGGAGGGAGGCGCCATGGGAGGGGGAGTCCTAGTAGGACTCCCCTCCCTTCCTTGGCCGGCGGATTGGGAGGGGGGAGGAGTCCTCCTCCCCCACGACTCCTTGTCTTGCCCCACAAGGACTCCTTGATCCTTTCTTGGTTTTCAAGCAAACTCCACAAAATCTTCCAGAACCTTCCGGAACATTCCGAAACCTTCTAGAATCCTCATACAAATACTCCGGAACATTTCCTAATTCAGAAAATGATCCCCAATATATGAATCTTATTCTCCGGACAATTCCGGATCTCCTCGTGATGTCCCGGATCCAATCCGAGACTCCGAACAACATTCGGTCTCCAACGCACATTCCATATCTACTTAAAACAACTTCGAACCTTAAGTGTGTCACCCTACGGTTCATGAATATGCAGACATGATGAAGACACCTCTCCGATCAATAACCATCAGCAGGATCTGGAGATCCATAACGGCTCCCACATACTCAACGATGACTTCGTGATCGATAGAACCATTAACATACGAAACCAATTCCGTTTGTCACGCGATACTATACTTATCCGAGGTTTGATCGTCGGTATCTCCATACCTAGTTCTACCTCGTTACTGATAAGTACTCTTTACTCGTTCCATGTTATGTCATCCCTTGTGACCCAGTCACATGCTTGTAAGCTAACTAGATGACATTCCACCGAGAGGGCCTAGAGCATATCTATCCGTCATATGGATGGACAAATCCCAATCTTGGTCCATGCGCTTCAACGCATACTTTCAGAATACCCAATGACACCTTTATAACCACCCAGTTATGAAGCGGTGTTTGATGTCATCAAAGTACCCATCCGGTGATGGTGATTAACACAACCTCATGGTCGAAGGATTAGGTTACTATGCATTTAAAAGCTTATAGCAATACGAACTTAATGACTTGATCTTATGCTATGCTTACTATGGGTGTGTGTCCATCACATCATTCTCCTAATGATATAACCTTGTTATTAATCACATCCAATGTCCATGATCAATAAACCATGATCATCAATTAATCAACAAGCTAGTTCAACAAGAGGCTTACTAGGGACTCTTTTATGTTTACAAAACACACATGTATTAGTGTTTCCTAATAATACAATTATAGCATGGGATGTAAACATTCATCATAAACACAAAGATATAATAATAACCACTTTTATTATTGCCTCTTGGGCATATCTCCAACAGTCTCCCACTTGCACTAGAGTCAATAATCTAGATTACATGGTAATATACCTAACACCCATGGCGTTCTGGTGTTGGTCATGCTTTGCCCTAGGGAGAGGTTTAGTCAACGGATCTGCGACATTCAGATCAGTGTGTAATTTGCAAATCTTTATGTCGCCATCTTGGACATACTCGCGAATAGCATGGAAACGTAGCTTGATGTGCTTCAGCTTGCTATGTGACCTTGGCTCCTGTGCATTAGCTATGGCACCTGTGTTGTCATAGTAGATAGCCATCGGGTCCAACGCACTAGGAACCACGCCAAGTTCAGTAATGAATTCCTTCATCCATATGGCTTCTTGTGCAGCCTCCGAAGCAGCTATGTATTCCGATTCAGTTGAAGATTTCGCCACAACGCTTTGCTTGGCACTCCTCCAGCTCACTGCAGCACCATTCAAAATAAATACGTATCCCGACTGTGACTTCGAGTCATCCGGATTGGTGTTCCAACTAGCATCGGTGTAACCGTTTACAACAAGCTATTCATCACCTCCATAAGAAAGAACCATATCCTTAGTCCTCTTTAGGTATTTCAGGATATTCTTGACCGCTGTCCAGTGTTCCATTCCATGATCACTTTGATATCTGCTAGTCAAACTAACAGCATGTGCTATATCCGTTCTTGTACACGCCATGGCATACATGATAGAACCTATGGCCGAGGCATAGGGAATATTATTCATTTTCTCTCTATCTTCTGCCGTACCTGGACTTTGAGTCTTACTCAAGGTCTTACCTGACAACATGGGCACGAACCCTTTCTTGCTATCTTCCATTCTAAACTTCTTTAGAACTTTGTCTAAGTATGTACTTTGTGAAAGCGCTATTAGGCGTCTTGATCTATCTCTATAAATCTTGATGCCTAGAATATATGCCGCTTCACCAAGATCCTTCATTGAAAAACTATTATTCAAATAGGCTTTGACACTATTAAGAAGTTCTATATCATTCCCAATCAACAATATGTCATCTACATATAGTACTAGGAATGCTACAGAGCTCCCACTCACTTTCTTGTAAATACAAGCTTCTCCATAAGTTTGTATAAATCTAAAGTTTTTGATTACTTTATCAAAACGTTGATTCCAACTCCGGGATGCTTGCTTCAGTCCATAAATGGAGCGCTGAAGTTTGCATACCTTGTCAGCATCTTTAGGATCGACAAAACCCTTGGGTTGTACCATATACAACTCTTCCTCAATGTCACCATTAAGGAACGCCGTTTTGACATCCATCTGCCAAATCTCATAATCGAAATGTGCAGCAATTGCTAACAAAATCCTCACAGACTTTAGCTTCGCTACTGGTGAGAATGTCTCATCATAGTCAACTCCTTGAATTTGTCAGAACCCTTTGGCGACAAGTCGAGCTTTATAGACGGTAACATTACCACTAGCATCTGTTTTTCTCTTGAAAATCCATTTGTTCTCGACAGCCTTACAGCCATCCGGTAAGTCCACCAAAGTCCATACTTGGTTTTCGTACATGGATCCCATTTCGGATTTCATGGCTTCTAGCCATTTGTCGGAATCTGGGCTCGCCATAGCTTCTTCATACGTCGCAGGGTCATCGGCGTTGTCCACCAACATGACGTTCAAGGCAGAGTCATACCAATCAGGAGCGGTACGAACCCTCGTTGACCTGCGAGGTTCAGCAGCAACTTCGTTTGAAGTTTCATGATCATTATCATTAGCTTCCTCTCCAATTGGTGCAGGCGGCACAAAAACATCTTCCGGTGCTGCGCTACTCTCAAATCCGAGAGAAGGTTCAATAACCTCATCGAGTTCTACTTTCCTTCCAGTCACCTCCTTCGAGAGAAACTCCTTCTCAAGAAAGGATCCATTCTTGGTAACGAAAACTTTGCCTTCGGATCTATGATAGAAGGTATACCCAATTGTTTCTTTAGGGTATCCTATGAAGACGCATTTCTCCGCTTTGGGTTCAAGCTTATCAAGTTGTAACTTCTTTACATATGCTTCGCAACCCCAAAACTTTAAGGAACGACAACTTAGGTTTCTTACCAAACCACAATTCGTACGGTGTCGTTTCAACGGATTTAGATGGTGCCCTATTTAAAGTGAATGCGGATCTCTCTAATGCATAGCCCCAAAATGATAGCGGTAAATCTGTAAGAGACATCATAGACCGAACCATATCTAAGAGAGTTCGATTACGACGTTCGGACACACCATTACGCTGTGGTGTTCCCGGCGGTGTCAATTGCGAAAGTATTCCACATTTCTTTAAATGCATGCCAAACTCATAACTTAGATATTCACCTCCACGGTCAGAACGTAGAAATTTAATCTTCTTGTTACGATGATTTTCCACTTCACTTTGAAATTCCTTAAACTTCTCGAAAGTTTCGGACTTATGTTTCATAAAGTAGACATACCCATATCTACTTAAGTCATCTGTGAAAGTGAGAACATAACGATATCCACCACGCGATGCTACACTCATTGGACCGCACACATCGGTATGTATTATTTCCAATAAGTCTGTAGCTCGCTCCATTATTCCAAAGAATGGAGTCTTAGTCATTTTTCCCATTAGACATGCTTCGCATCTTTCAAGTGATTCAAGAAGTCCATCAGAATGGAGTTTCTTCATACGCTTCACTCCAATGTGACCAAGACGACAGTGCCACATGTATGTAGAATTATCATTCAATTTTGTTCGTTTAGCTTCTATGTTGTGAACATGTGTATCACTACTATCGAGATTAAGTAAGAATAAACCATTCATCTCAGGTGCATTACCATAAAAGATATTACTCATATAAATCGAACAACCTTTATTCTCGGACTTAAAAGAGTAACCGTCTCGCAATAAACAAGATCCAGATATAATGTTCATGCTTAACGCAGGCACCAAATAACAATTATTCAAATTTAAAACTAATCCCGAAGGTAGATGTAGAGGGAGCGTGCCGACGGTGATCACATCAACCTTGGAGCCATTTCCAACGCGCATCATCACCTCGTCTCTCGCCAGTCTTCGCTTATTCCGCCGCTCCTATTTCGAGTTACAAATATGAGCAACCAAACCAGTATCAAATACCCAGGCACTACTACGATTACTAGTAAGATACACATCAATAACATATATATCAAATATACCTTTATTCTTGATGTTGCCATTCTTCAGATCCGCCAGGTACTTGGGGCAGTTACGCTTCTAGTGACCAGCACCCTTGCAGTAGAAGCATTCAGTTTCAGGCTTGGGACCAGCCTTGGGCTTCTTTGCAGGTGCGGCAACTTTCTTGCCGTCCTTCTTGAAGTTGCCCTTGTTTTTAGGCTTGCCCTGTCTCTTGAAATTGGTGGTCTTATTGACCATCAACACTTGGTGCTCCTTCTTGATCTCCACTTTAGCAGTTTTCAGCATGGACGATAGTTCAGGCAACGTCTTGTTCATGCAGTGCATATTGTAGTTCATCACAAAGTTCTTATAATTCGGTGGCAGTGATTGGAGGAGATGGTGAATCCCTAACTCATTAGGAATCGATATCCCCAACTCTTGGAGCTTGTTTGCGTACCCAGACATGGTGAGCACGTGCTCGCTAACGGAGCTACACTCTTCCATCTTACAGTTAAAGAACTTTTCGGAGGCCTCATAGCTCTCCATGGACGTGCGAGTCTCAAAAATCAGCCTGAGCTCCTTAATGATCTCGAACGGGTCGTGGTGCTCAAAACGCTTCTGAAGCTCCGCTTCTAAACCGTACAGGATGGCACACTGAACTGTGGAGTAATGATTTTTCCGAGTGGCGTAAACATTCTTTACGTCATCAGTGGCATCTTCTGCAGGTGGGTCACCTAGCGGTGCTTCGAGCACATAGGTCAACTGACCAGCCCTAAGGATGATCTTCAGTCCACGGAACCAGTCCATGAAATTGCTTCCATTGTTCTTAAGCTTTTCTTTCTCTAGGAACGCATTGAAATTGATGGAGGGGGTCGCCATAATCTACAACAAATTTGCAAGTAGTTTAGACTAAGTTTATGATAAATTGAGTTCAAATTTAATTCTTAAATTAACTAGGTGAACTCCCACTCAAAACAACATCCCTCACATTGTCTTAGTGATTACACGAACCAAGTCCACTACACCAAGTCTGATCTTCACGAGAGAAGATGTAGTTTCATCGGCGAACAATCTTCATGTTCATCATATCATTTATATGACTCATGCTCTACCTTTCAGTATTCCGTGTTCCGAGACCATGTCTGTACATGCTAGGCTCGTCAAGATAACCTTAGTTTCCGCATGTGCAAATATGGCTTGCACCCGTTGTATGCACACGTAGAATCTATCACATCCGATCATCACGAGATGCTTCGAAACGATGAGTCTTAGCAACGGTGCCAACTAAGGGTGAACACTTTATTACTTGATATTTAGTGAGAGGGGTCATCTTATAATGCTACCATCGCGATCTAAGCAATACAAGATGCATAAAGGATTAACATCACAGGCAATTCATAATTAGTGTGATATGATATGGCCCTTTCTTCTTGCGCCTTTGATCTCCATCTCCAAAGCACGAACATGATCTCCATCATCACCAGCATTGCGTCAAGGTCAGTGGCGCCGCTTCATGGTTGTCCATCATCACTAGCAACTATTACAACTACTTGGAATAAAGCTATTACAAGATGAATAGACACGCAGGTCTTAACAGAATTAAAGACAACCATTAGGCTCCTGCCGGTTGCCATATTACAACAAGGATCATTGCATACATCAAATATAATCACAATCACATGATGGCCAAATCACATCACAAAACCCCTGCAAAAACAAGTTAGACGCCTCTAATTTTATTTGCATGTTTTACGTGGTTTGGGGCTTTCGAATAAGAACGGATCTTACCTACGAAACTGAACCACAACGTTGATACAAGCGCTATCAAGTGCAAAGTGTAAATTAGATCTATACTATGGTGGGAGAGACAGACACCCGCAAGGCCACTTGTGCAAAGCAAGTTACACGTCAATGGTGGAGCAAGTCTCATGTGCGATGACATGTAAGGTTAGCCCGAGCCGCTTCATCCCACCATACCACAAGATGCAAAGTACACAAAGCAAAAGACGGCACGAGCACCAACGCCCACAAAACCATTGTGTTCTACTCGTGCAACAGATCTACCCATAGATACGGCTCTGATACCACTGATGGGTTCGTAGCATAGAAAACAAAAAATTTCTACCGCAAGAACGAACAAAACCCAGATCTAATCTAGATAAAAGCCAAGATCTAATCTATTAGACATGTGCAACGAGATAGATCTGTACTAACCCTTGTAGATCTGAAAGCGTTACGAGATTGGATCTCGTGGTTGATGTAGTCGATCACTTGCCGATCTCAAGATCGAGTGGATGATCCTTCCGGCACCGCGTTCCGGCAGCGCTTCCGCAGTCGGTCACACGTGCGGAGTCGAAGCAGACCTTCCTCTCCCCGTTCCAGCGAGCAACGGAGGTAGTAGATCTTCTCCACGGAATCCCAGCAGCATGACGGCGTGGTGGTGGTGGTGGAGTAGAGAATTCTGCAGGGCTTCCCCTAAGCCTGAGCAGAAGAAAGGAGGAGGAGAGAGGCGGCTAGGGTTTGGAGTAGTGGAGGGGGCTAGGGGGTGGCGCCTCCACCCCTCTATTTAAAGGAGGGAGGCGCCATGGGAGGGGGAGTCCTAGTAGGACTCCCCTCCCTTCCTTGGCCGGCGGATTGGGAGGGGGGGAGGAGTCCTCCTCCCCCACGACTCCTTGTCTTGCCCCACAAGGACTCCTTGATCCTTTCTTGGTTTTCAAGAAAACTCCACAAAATCTTCCAGAACCTTCCGGAACATTCCGAAACCTTCTAGAATCCTCATACAAATACTCCGGAACATTTCCTAATTCAGAAAATGATCCCCAATATATGAATCTTATTCTCCGGACAATTCCGGATCTCCTCGTGATGTCTCGGATCCAATCCGAGACTCCGAACAACATTCGGTCTCCAACGCACATTCCATATCTACTTAAAACAACTTCAAACCTTAAGTGTGTCACCCTACGGTTCGTGAATATGCAGACATGATGAAGACACCTCTCCGATCAATAACCATCAGTGGGATCTGGAGATCCATAACGGCTCCCACATACTCAACGATGACTTCGTGATCGATAGAACCATTAACATACGAAACCAATTCCCTTTGTCACGCGATACTATACTTATCCGAGGTTTGATTGTCGGTATCTCCATACCTAGTTCTACCTCGTTACTGATAAGTACTCTTTACTCGTTCCATGTTATGTCATCCCTTGTGACCTAGTCACATGCTTGCAAGTTAACTAGATGACATTCCACCGAGAGGGCCTAGAGCATATCTATCCGTCATATGGATGGACAAATCCCAATCTTGGTCCATGTGCTTCAACACATACTTTCAGAATACCCAATGACACCTTTATAACCACCCAGTTACGAAGCGGTGTTTGATGTCATCAAAGTACCCATCCGGTGATGGTGATTAACACAACCTCATGGTCGAAGGATTAGGTTACTATGCATTTAAAAGCTTATAGCAATACGAACTTAATGACTTGATCTTATGCTATGCTTACTATGGGTGTGTGTCCATCACATCATTCTCCTAATGATATAACCTTGTTATTAATCACATCCAATGTCCATGATCAAGAAACCATGATCATCGATTAATCAACAAGCTAGTTCAACAAGAGGCTTACTAGGGACTCTTTTATGTTTACAAAACACACATGTATTAGTGTTTCCTAATAATACAATTATAGCATGGGATGTAAACATTCATCATAAACACAAAGATATAATAATAACCACTTTTATTATTGCCTCTTGGGCATATCTCCAACAATTACTTGTTGTATCTACATATTGTTTCACACACTCTTACAAGCTTTAATAAGAAGCACAAGTGCGAAGCTGGTATAAAAGTGCAACACATTCCAAAGAACTCATCACAAACTCCAAACCCTAGATCAGATACGATTGTCTCAGGGATTTGCGTTTATCAAATTGCATTACATTAATTATGCATAATTGCCTCTTGATTCTTTAAACATTAGTCCTTAGCGCACCATTGATGCTAATTTCATAATTTGGATCTTCTATTGTATTGAAGCCTGTGAGTGCATAATCTTGCAATCACAAAAGGCAAGTTCACAACTTGCTCATGTCCTTTGATTATTTTCTATGCTTGTAACTCAACTGTGTCATCACCTGTATTTCAAAAAGGACAGAAAATACTATTTTCATAATAATATGATTATGGATTATTTACCAAGTGGTAATAATCTATTGATACAGTTCCAGTGGTAAAGGAACATAATATCTAGGACTTAACAATCAGTGTCGCCAGTGATTCTAGCACCGTATATTACGCGTCAACCATGAGATTTGGAATGGGACAGAGAAGTCAGCTGTATCTTCTTCCTTTCATATGGAGGCAAGATGACCTTATCATGACGTTGTGATTCCTTGTGTGGATCCAACATATGGGTGGGCACCCTTAGGCCCCATGATTTTGGTATCTAGATTATCTATAAGTGGCTGCCGGAGGTATAGTCGGACCTTTATGGAGCTTGCCAGGGGGATCACCAGCTCATAGAGTCTTCGGGAACTCACCAGGGTTGTAGCTTGCCCAAAAAGGGGGTTTAACGGAGGTGTAGTCAGCCCCAGAGGATCGTGCAGACATATGGGGTCGCGGAGAGGGCAGCGATTGGCTTGGATCTTAAGTTTGGCCTCAAACCAAGGAAGTTTGAACAGGGACATACTCCTAGTTGTGCAACAAAGCTTAAGGTCTCTTGTGGGAAAAGTGACGCACCTCTCTAGAGTGTAAGAATTGTGACATGTTACTCCCTGTTCCGTGAAGGAGCTACGAACGTGGCAGGAAAGGAACCCCACGAAGGTTATGGTCAACCTGTGAAGGCTGTCGGACATAGTTTTTAGAATAAAAGCAACCTTTGAAGAAATGTTTACGAAAACCTGCATTGCGTACGACCTATGGTCTGTGGCTGTAGAGATAGTGCATCATACACTCCTTTTTTAGTGAACTTGCTAAGTACGCTCGTACTCAACCATACCTTCTTAACCCTTGCTAGGTTCTAAGCCATTGAAGACGATGTCAACATCAATTTCTGCTCAAGAAACCATCATCAACAAGTCAAGTTCTTCAATTAAGCGAATGCAGTCAACATATATATCAGCTGAAGTGAAGATAAAGTGTCGGTTTAGATAGGAGTAGATTCTCTAGCCATAAAACCTATTTCTGTAGAGCATTGCAATATCAAGCCAAATAGTTTAGATACTAGTCTTAGTTACTAGATAGTTCTAAGTTATTATTTCTGGTTCTTCTTTGTAAGAAGTTCTTTCTCTCTCTTTAACCTGGAGTGTTCTCTGGATCTTTTGTAAAGAGTTGAGTTGTATTCTATAGTCATGTCTTGGACCTGATGTGTTTCTTTTTTACCACTCTGAGGGATGTAATACTAGTGAACAGTGTTTCATTGGTGTTATGTCAACGACTATAGTGTACTACATCATGCAGTGGTATGCTGGGTCACCGCATTCCTCCGCCATCTTCTTTTCGTCTCCTCCTGGCCGCCATGGAAGATTACACTCGAGAAACGAGCTTCATTACCCAAGGCAATACGAAGATAGACATCGTCTACACCAACTAGAAGGAGACAGTGGTGCGAGTCCTGAAGATGTACGAGAACTGGCTTGAGATAGACGAGTACAAGTTCGTGGAATTGGACCTCGAGTACACCAAGGAGGACCTAGAGTTCGATAATGAACTCGCTGTTGTTCAACTAGCCATGAGGAAACACGTCCTTGTCAACCAATTCTTAGTTTGTAATTTTCAGAGTATGGATCTTGGATTTACTAAACTTTTGTAGTTTCAAATTCATTCAGGTTATGATATTGCATTGACTAAATAGTCGTAGTCCCAAATTTTATTACAGTGTGGATCTTGCAAGTACTGCATTTTTGCATCAAATTGAATCTATCCATTTGCTAATGTTGCAGCTACTGAATTTTATTAGTACCAAATAAATTATGAGAAGCCAATTTTTAGAGTCTTGATCTTGCATTTACTAAACTTTTGCAGCTTACAATTATATTCAGATGATGATCTTGCATTGACAAAACATTTGTAGTTACAAATTTTATCCAAGTGGTGGTCATGCATTCCATGATGACAAACTACATACTTTTAGGACCGACAAGACATGTCCGGCGCTACGCCAATTCCTTGTAGAAAAGGGGATTTTTTCTGCACTATCCAAAAAACATCTGATTATGTGAAATTGAAATATGAGGGAATTATAATTCCTGAGCACAACTGGACCAATATTCAGAGTCTTGTTAAGATCAAAGGGGCCTCAAGAAAGGATGTAATGGCTAGTCTTGCAAGTGGAATCATCGATGAGTCGTACAACCAAATGAAGGAATATTTTTCTGAAGATAGGCACTATTTCTAGGAGGAGACGTCGTTGCCTGAGATAAACCTGAAGTATGTAGCCATAGATGCCTATGTGACCTACCACCTGTACGTTCAGATGCTTTCTATGTTTCCTCGTGTTTTGCCCCAGTTGCAAGAGGAAAGACAACCAAAGGGGAGACCTTTGTCAGAAATGCAAGTTAGCTGAACTCGACGCTGAATATGCAAAGAAAGTGGCTGCAGCTGAAGTAGTAGACAGAGAGGCAGCAACATAAGCAGCAAACTGAGAGGCAGCAGCAGAAACAGAAACAACCAGGCCTGCGATGCACCGCTCTTTGTGTCGCGGGATGCTCAAGATAGGGAAGCCAACACCCCTTCCAAGTGGGATGAACTTGCATCTTGTCAGAAGTGGGAGGCCCAGAAGGAAAGAAACAACTGGGATGACAGCCGTTGGTATCCTATGAGTGATGGAAAGCGCCTCAAGTGGTTTGATAAGAAATGAAGGAATGCGTCTGCATCCTGCTGCTGGCCCTGCCCCCTTTAAGCTATTTGTATTTCAGTTCTTATGTTGTGATGTAATTAGGTCGTAAACTTTATTTTGGTACTTTAAACCGTGTGTGCTCTATCTTTTGCTATATGGTAGGAGATTGTATATATCTGTGTTTGCTTATGTTATATCTGCTGAGTTTGTTTATGCTATATTTCTTGAGTTTACTCATAGCCTGTTGAAAATCAAACTAAGATTAGGTTTTCATTTTTCATTTTTATTCACATTACTTGGAATGACAAGGAAATACTTCCATTAAATTAAGTAAGGCAACAAATCAGGTGATCAAAGCAAAAAAAATTATGGTAATTATCTAATGCCTTAGAAGTTGGGGTCACACTCAGAATTACAGTTGCTAACTGGCCAACAAAATTAATTTGCTAAAACTAACTTGCGCCAAGAATATCTCCTAATCAAAACCATATCTTGTTAGTAATTATATGTTACATCAATTTGGCATCAGATAATCTCCAGCACTGTGTCTACAAATGACCTACATATCCCCTAATTCTGCTCCTGCCGCAATTGCAAGAGTTATCTCCATCGGAATCCTCTCTCTCCCGTGCTGACATCGGACCATCCTCAAGTTTTTTGCTTCGGCTTTGCAACGTCAAGGATGGAGCAGAAGAATGTCGTACGTATTTCTACTGCCAGATCAGTCAGATCTATTTCGAATCACCACGAATCGGTATGATGGTTGTGATGATGCGTTTGCTCTCGAATCGTAGTGTGGCACTTGCTTGGACACATACCCCCGTGAGAATCTGAATGTGAAGGCTTTTTCTGTCACCCTGCATGAGGGATTTGAAGAAAAGAAAGTAAGATCCAATCTTACTTGTTCCATAGGAACTATCTAGCATGAGAAATTTAGTCGTAAACATGGTCAGATAATTATATTATTGATTAGGCATATTTGTTACGTGAACCAATTGATTAGGCATCTTTCAATTATTATGAGATAGGACCAGCATTTCCATTTAATAGGAAGATTATATTTATTATTTTTCATACAAATGCTACTCAGGTTATCCCCTGCTACAGCAGATACAGTTTCATGAAGAAATATAGGGTGCCCATGGATGAAAATGGAAAGTTTCATTCAAGTTTCACTACCAGCGAGAGATTTGAATTCCCATCTGAGTATACCAAAAAAAATGGGTTGACCTATATACATGGGCCCACCTGGCAAGAATTTGCTTGAGTGTACACGTTTAATGTGGGCCAGGAGATTAAGTTCATGCTGGACACTTCTGTTGGTACTAGCAATGTGATAACTGGACATCTCCCTATCATCCATCAAAGTAAACCGCATGCTTCTTCTTTCAAATTTTTGTACTATTGCTTCATCGTTTACCTAAAGTTGTAACTAAAATTGTTTGTGATATAACCCTGTAGGATACTACCTTTTGTCTGATGAGAAAAGAGATATAGTTGACAATCTCACTACCACTAAGAGGACAACGATCAACTGGAGAGAGATGGAGACGATCACAAACCACGTGATGGACCTTGACCTTTTAGTAGACCAGCATGATGCAGGCGACTATGATCGATGAAGAGCTTATGGATTCGTTCATACCTTGACCTGGTCTGACTGCAACAGGAACTTTGTGGTAAACATAACTGCTGAGTATTGTTCTTCCTATTATCTCGTTTCATTTCAATACAATTTAGTTTTTGTTGTAAATTAATTGTTCTCTTATAAAATTCCAAACAGGAACTGCCTAGGCGTGTTATCCCCGACAACATGGATGAATTTGGTGCCATAACCATTATTTGTGATCCGCACACAAAGGTGTCAACTACGTACACAATTTCGAATATTGATGGTCGGGTCTGCGCCAACAGCTAGAACAAGTTCATAGCGAATGAAAATCACTTGGTCATAGGACACAAGGTGCTGATTTTGCTCTACCTTGGAGATCATGCGATTTATCTTTTTATTTCCCATATTCCACACGTAACTCTCGAGGAGTAGTTTAGCACAAGATAGTGAGCCAAAATAATATATGGGCTTTATAATTCGATGTTGTACTTTGGTACTTTAAGTTGGTGATAGTATTCTTCTGTTCGAGCACAATATAGTGCGCACGACTAAATATTTCCATGATTTGGTTTTGTGGCTTATGTTCTAGTATTCTATTTACTTTGTTGCAACTTCAGATATTAATTGTTTGCTGCACTTCAGGGCCCTGAAAAAACCGTCACATGTCGGAAAAAAGGAGGAGAAACGAACAGCCATGTGCAATTAGTCTATTCATTATGGTAATCGATGCAAATTAAATTAGTCTCTTCATAGTCGAAAGAACTGACTAGAGATATATAAAAGTTTGCAAGCTTAGTACTAAAACTACAGAGTACTACTCACATCTGTGTCCTCATCATCTGAATTCATGGGGACGATATCAATGGCTTCATTTTCAGTAGCATCTTCACGCTCTAGTTCATCAACAATTCGAGCGTCAACACCCTCTAGGTCATCATCGTCATCAACTTCCTTGTCTTCCTCTACGTCCTCTAGTGCAGGATCATTAATATGTTTTGATGTATCATCTTCTTCCTGGTATGCATCTTCATCAGGCTGCTCAACTGCAACTTCGGTGCCATCGTCCTTTTTAAGAACATCGTACACGTGCCTATGACAGAAAGTCTGCACAACCTTCCAAGGATCACCAAACTTTGTGTCGTCCACATAAAAACATGTCTTTGCTTGGCTTGCCAAAATGAATGGTTCATTCTTGTACCACAGAGCAAATGTATTGACACTTCGAAAATATCCATCATCTTTCATCTTTGTTTTCCTGCCGCCTTCAATGTTAAACCAATCACAACAAAATAGTACAGCGTATATGTTTCCATACTTGTTTTTGAGTACTCCAACTCAAGCACTTCCTTCACAACACCGTAGTACTCCCTTTCTTTTCCGGCTTCACCAAATGAAGCCTTCAACATTACGCCTGAATTTTGAGTCCTCAGATTACTGTCACGATCAACAGTATGAAACCTAGCACTATTCACATTGTACGTGGTGTATCTTGCTACTCGTATGTCTACCCCATGTGCGAGTGAGCGGAGATCTTCAGAAACATTTTCCAAATTCCTCACATGATCCTTAAACTAATCTGCGAACTCTTTCTGTACTACCTCGTCGATGTTATTCACACCCTTCTCAACTAACTCTTCTTCGAAAAGCCTAATAAAATCAGAAAATGATATTACTAACGGTAGATCATTAAATTATAGATAAAGACAGATTTACAAAAGGAATTCCAAGGAAACTTACTTAATATATTCTTTTGTATCTTCACAATTATCCAGTACATACCAAGCCAACTTGTCGAACTCACCTTTCAAATTCATCAACTCGGGTTTTCCTAAGGGTTTAGCACCATTTGTTGAAACATACCAGGACGAACTGCTTGAACCTTATCTTGCTTCCTTTCATCTTTGTTGAATCTGGTTCCGTATCCTTACTAAACCATCTTGAGAAAAAATTCGTACACTCATCCACTAGGTAGCCCTCAGCAATTGAACATCCGGGCTGCGATTTGTTACGCACAGATCCCTTAAGGCACCCAAGTCTCCGCTCAATTGGATACATCCAACCGAAATGAACAGGCCCCCTAAGAAGTGCCTCTTCAGGTAGATGAATAGCTAAATGCACCATTACATCAACAAATGCAGGCGGGACTATCATCTCATTCTTGCAAAGAATAATAACAATTTCAACATGCATTCGACGTAGCACATCATTTCTAAGAGATTTGGAACACAACTGCCTAAAAAACTGCCCAATTCAGCAATGGACTCGTAGATTTCTTTTGATTTAATACCTCTCAGCCTAGCTGGCAACACACGCTGCAGAAGTATGTGGCAATCATGCGTCTTCAAACCGCTAACTTTACAACCAACAGTATCCACACATCTAGCAAGGTTACTGGCTGAAATGGATCGTATGGGCACCTAGAGGGGGGGTGAATAGGTGCTACTTCAAATTTTAATGTTTTTTCAATTTTAGGCTTAACACAAAGTGTAAATTCTCTAGATAAACTATTAGGTGGAATTTCCCTATATGCAAACCTATCTACTAACGAGTAAAGAACGAGTGGAAGAGGAACGGGTAAACCGTAGTGAAGCACGCGGAGACACAAGATTTGTTCTACCGCAGTTCCTTCCTTGTTAAGGGAAGTACGTCTGCATTGGAGGGGTGGGCGGTACTAAGACCACCACGCCACAATAGGCCTCACGTTGTTCTCCGATGGATCCCGCCACCAAAGGTCTGATCCACCTTTCCACTATAAGGAGCCTTCGAGGTGGGTACCGGTGCCTTTACACAACTAGCGGGGCACAACTCCACAATCAACTTGGAGGCTCCCGTAATGACAACAAGCTGCCACAAGAACAAGTTATCAATAACAAAGAACAAGATCTAAATATTCACAAGAATACTAGATCAGGGATTTCTCCAAATGAATGGAGAGGAGTTGATGCGCTTGATTCGTGATGATGATGATGATTCTCTCCTCCTTCAATTCCCCCAAAGATCGAAGCCTTCGGGTGGTTGAAGTGGGAGATCTGGAATGGGAGCTCTTGCAAAGGGTTTGAACAATTTTGAATGAATCAAGAGTTCTGCTCGTTGGGGAAGAAGGGATATTTATACCCCTTCCAAAACCAAGCCGTTGGAGCTTTCGGGGGTCGGATTATCCGGCCCAAGTGAGGGCCGGATTATCCGGCCTGGGGAAAACTCCGCCCCAGACTCGGATTATCCGGCACAAAACCGGCCATGGACAGAAGCTCACGCAGACTTGCCCTTCACACTTTCTTCTGGGGACCGGATTATACGGCCTAGGGGAGGGCCATATTATCCGGTTGGGGGGAAAATCCGCCCCAACCATAGAATATCCGGGCGAAATTCCGCCCCCAGAAAGAAGCTTGCGCAGGAGCTCTCTTGGGCGATTTCCCTGGGGCTGGATTATTCGCCCCAACAAGAGGGCCGGATTATCCGGTCCAGGGAGAAAATCCGCCCCAGAGCCGGAATTTTTCGGGGGAAAATCCGCCCCCAAACAGAGACTTGTGCAGAGCCATCCTTGCCCAAGGTGGTCTAGCTGGATTATCCGGCCCATGATGGGGTCGGATAATCCGGCCCCCAAAACTCTCAAACCTTCCTGTAACACTTAGTGCACATTAGAATAATCCATGGTATTGTTATCTAACACACAAAACCTGAGAAATCATGAAATGTTCTTTCAATCTCCCCTTTTTGGTGTTAGATGACAATACTAGGATTTGCAAGAAGGATTAAAAGACCACCAACACAACATGGAAGAGACTCCCCCTCAATGTGTGCATATTAGAGATATGCATTTGAATACAAATGCATACAAGTAGGTGAAAGTCTATTCCATTGAAATAAAAACAACATAATCATACCACCGAGATAATGAGAGAGGCATCCTGGAATATATCCACAATTATCAACATGATAACCAATATACGCGCCTTCCTTGAGATAGATTACCAGCATAGTAAATTAATCCATAGGCATAATTCATGAGATAAATCCAGACGTCCACCGACACAAAGTCTCAAACACACCACAAACCACAAATAAAGTTTAACGCTAAATGGACACAAGCAAGAAAACGACGAATGAAAAAGTGCAAATGCTTGTGCCCGACCCATGCAAATCCTCGAAGTCCTAATAGAACTACTTCTCCCCCTTTGGCATCGAGACGCCAAAAAGGAAGAAGAGCGATGCTAGCGCCCCAAGGTATCACTCATAGTCCTCGTCATCATCTTCATCCTCAAGCTCCTCAGTGTCATCGTCCTCATCATCAGCAGTGGGCGCAGAAGGGAACAAGTGATGCTCCACCTCTCCATAGTTCATCCCAGAAGAAGAATTCCACTAGGCATACGGTGTGGGAGGAGTAGGAGCCGGGGGATCACCAAAGGTACCAGCCACATGGTGAAGGATGAGCTGCTGATAATGAGCCAACTCATGGCGATGCTTGTAGGCATCATACTATCCCTTGCGTGTGTCCACGCCCATGCAAAGAATGTGACGCTGGAACCAGTTCAGCTGCTTGATCTCACGAGCAACGGGATGCACTAGAGGCCTGCGAGCATCCCTCATGAGAGCCTCAGGAGCAGAAGAGGGGTGAGAGGTCTTCGGAACCTTGTTGTAGATCTTCTTTGCCTTATGGTAGATGAAGTCCATCACATCCAGCTTGTACTGCACGGACTCATCCTCACACGAGGCAATCTCGTGAGAGAAGGCTAGGAGCTAGACAAGGTGACCATGAATGATGTCATTGTTGCCTCCACTCAGAGTGATGGAGTCACGGAAGAGGCCCACCAAGGCAGCATAGATAGGAGCAAGACCAGCAAGGGTGCCCACAATGCCATTGTCCATCGTGCAAGGAGAGATAATTGCATCTTTGTTGGGCTTCAGCTGAATGATGATGCGGTGGCCACTGGCTCTATCCCTGCTGCGGAAAGAGTATCCAAGAACCCAGGCCCGGCCCTAAGGGGGGTCGGGAGGGGCGGCCACCCCGGGCCCTCGAAACCAAGGGGCCCCATCTAGACATGACATATGCAGTGGGGTGGGGAAGAATTCACATGTTGCCACCATTATAGCAGGTCGAGTACTTCTCTGGTTTTCTCTGGTACGTTTTAGAGAGGAAGACTAACGATGAATCATTATGTGCACCTCTAACTGGGCTAAGACCTGACCCTTTTTCCCCTTTGTTTAGCTTGGGCCCTTTTTCTATTTTTGTTAGCTCGGCCTTTTATCCTTTTCTTTATCTAATGAAATAATTAAGTGGTGTGGGACTAGTGGGCCATGGAGATGATAATGGTTCAGAATACAAGACACATTCATAGTTGGTCGAACGCTAATATATGGCTTTAATCGTTTTTCTGTTTATTGCTCGAATCAGTCAAAGGTGTGACAACCTAATCCTAGTGGTGATAAGCTAGATTTGAGAGGGCCTGTGAAGCTTGCACTCCAATTGGTAGAAAATCCAGTTTTCCATGAGGCGATAGGCATATGACAATGACGATAAGGGGTCGTTTGGTATCCATCATTTGGGCATAGAATTCTGAAATTCATTTTACAATTCCATCCCTATGCTATTTGGTTGGCATGGAATTGGGTTGTCATTTCATTTGGCGAACCCATCGAAATATCCGCATGTGTAAACCTGTTTCCTATCTCAAACCTGTCATTTCCAAATTCTGGTGGCAGCCAAACATGTGGGTGTTTTTGAAATCATAATATAAATGAAATGAATCCATGTATTCATTGCCAAACGAGGGTCTTCTATGAACCAGAAGTTCAAAATTCTTAGTTCAGATAGCATTGCTATTAGAGAAAGAACAAGAAATGCAAGGTCTGGTACGAATCTGATTTTCCATCTTTGGGGCCTTGTTCGGCCCCGTTTGGTCGCTCCCTAAACAAGTGTTGGACACAATCCATCGTCCGTCCTCACGTGGCCAACAGGGAGGCTAGAGGACGAGGCTCCGAGAAGAGACCTTATCGCCCCCACTGACCACCGTGATGAAACAGGGTAGAGTTGAGGAGATAATCAATCGAATTGACAATGGTATACCATTAGTGATCAACTTGTATCTAGGTATGTTCCAAGAAATTTTTAACATGATATTTTAATCAATATTATCTTTAGGTACACTTTGAGTATCATAACATTATATGTATACAAATATTAATTATTGCTATGATGGTTGTACTAAGGGCCTCCGTTTTTAGTTTCGCCCCGGGCCCTCAGAAACTCAGGATCGGCCCTGCAAGAACCTCAGCAAACACACGGAAATCAGCAGTCATAGGCCTATCATGAGTCATCCACTTCATAGTACAATTCTCATCTCCACAGATAACTAAAGTGGAAAAGAACTGCTTCACCACCTCAGAGTCATATGAGCACTAGAGAGCCATGAGATGATGCAGCCCCATCCGCTTAGCCACGTACATGGCATCAACAAGGTGGGGCATCTCCAAAGCCTTAGCAAGAATCAGCGGGTGCATAGGCCTAATGTTCAGCCCGGCATACACATCTTCATATATCCCTTTTTGTTCAGCACACCAAAAGCGAGAATACCCTAGCTCAGAATCACGGGGCAGCTCTGCAAACAAATCACGGTAATGGATAGAGGAATAAGTGACAGGATCCATAGCCTTATAGTTGATTTTGGGCTCTTTGCCCTTCCTCTTGGACACACCCCTCCTGGATCTCTCCCGCTTCTCTTGTTCTGCCATGCGTGCAGCCTATTTTTCTCTTCTCCTCAGCTCAACCTTGTCCACAGTATGACCCTCACTATCTACCCCGAAATAGATAGTACGAGGACGATGCTTTAAGTCTTGGGAGCACTGGAACCACCTGTGAAGAGAACAAGGGCGATAGCATGGGGATAAGCATACACACAAGCCCAGGAGAGAGCATGGAAAAAGTAGTCAAAAAGTTCATAAGTCAAATCTACTCAATGCACACAATATGGTGAAACTGAACCAGAGTTGAATCTGTCAGGCCGGATTATCCGGCCTAGCCAAGGGCAGATAATCCGGCCCTGGCAGAAATTTTCGACTTCACCTAGATTGAATGCAGAAAAGTAGATCGGGCCTAGAAACTTCAAGACTACGAGTTCTACGCGAAACCACATCCTTCTAGAAAACGTTCCACCCAACAAATGACACATCTAGCCAAAGATGGGGAGAGAGGGAGTTACCCTCACTCATTGGAGGAAGAACGCGGAGGAGAAGGTACCCGGAGGCGCGGAGAAGAAGATCCGGGGAGGCCCGGAAAATACGATGGCCGGAGAGGCTCCGGGGAGGGTGGAGGATGGCAGGCGGCGGCGGCTGAGGAGGAGGAGAGGGTTGGGGGAGAAGTGCTGCTCGTTATGAGACCTTCCCCCCGATCCCTGCCCTTTAAGATGAAATCCGCCAGGGCCGGATTATCTGGCCTACACTTGGGCCGGATTATCCGGCCTCAAATCTGAATTTCTGTTGTACACAGATTCAGGCCCGTGCATCCCCAAACAATACCCCCACAAGGTGTACAAGGTACTTGTGTGCAAGAATAGATGGCTTAGGGGTAGGGAAAGGCTTAGGATTAAGAGAGCCAAACTGAGATGGTACTATACACTCAAAATTGCAAGAACCAAATCAAATAAGAGCCAAAATTGAGGGTGATTCCCGTAAGAACATGAGATGAGCAAAAATAACCAAAAAAATCCACAAAAATCCAATTCTCCTCACGGGAGAGGGCGGTGGCCAAAGCCACCTTGTTGGAGTGTATGGTGTGACACCGCGAAGATATATCTTGGGTTCATGACCAATACTCATCAATAAGCTCACATATCACAAAATGATATTAAGAGAAATGATTTATCTTGCTTTTGGCATTATGGGGGGAGGGTTCGCCCAAATTAATTAGGACCACACTCCCCCTATATCCATGCCCACATCTAGACCAAATAAGACTGAGATGTATGAGTGAGTGCATGGGTAATCAAGACAAACTCATGGAATCAATGATATTTAGCTCATTCCTCAAGTAGCAGAATCTTGCTTCATCAAGTGGCTTCATGAAATATCAGCAAGTTGGCTCTTCATGCTCACAAAAGATAGATCAATATCGCCTCGAGCAACATGGTCGCGAATAAAATGATTTCGAATCTCAATATGCTTTGTCCTTGTGTGTTGTACTGGATTGTACGCAATTTTGATTGCACTTTCATTATCACATAAAAGAGGCACTTTGTCACAATTGACACCGTATTCCTTTAAAGTTTGCCTCATCCACAATAACTGAGTGCAAGCACTAGCAGCAACAACATATTCAGCTTTGGCGGTGGAGAGAGAGATACAATTCTGCTTTTTAGATGACCAACACACTAGAGATCTTCCCAAGAATTGACAAGCTCCAGAAGTGGATTTCCGATCATCCTTATCACCAGCCCAATCTAAATCAGTATAACCACATAGAGAGAAATTGGAGCCCTTGGGATACCATAGACCAAAGTTAGGGGAATGAACCAAATATCGAAAGATCCTCTTGACCGCCACTAAGTGGCTTTCTTTAGGAGTTGCTTGATACCTTGCACACACCCCTACACTCAACACAATATTGGGTCTAGATGCGCAGAGGTAAAGAAGAGGGCCGATCATGGACCGGTATACCTTTTGGTCCACATCTTTACCATGTGGGTTAAGTTCAAGGTGACATTTTGTTTGCATCGGAGTGGCGACACCATTAAGATCCGTCATCTTGAATCTCTTGAGCATGTCTTGGATGTACTTTGCTTGATTGATGAAGGTTCCTTCTCTAAGTTGCTTGATCTCAAATCCAAGAAAGAACCGTAATTCCCCCATCATAGACATCTCAAACCTGTCAGTCATAAGCTTTGAAAATTCATCAATAAAAGCTTTATTAGTAGAACCAAAGATGATATCGTCTACATATAGTTGGCATACGAAGAGCTCCCCCTTAACCTTCTTAGTAAAAAGAGTGGGATCGATTTGCCCAACTTCGAAGCCACGGTCTAGCAAAAGCTCTTTAAGGTGCTCATACCACACACGTGGGGCTTGTTTAAGGCCCTAGAGTGCCTTATCGAGTTTGTAGACATGGTTCGGGAAGTTAGGATCCTCAAATACTGGGGGTTGCTTTACATATACCAACTCATGTAGAGGACCATTAAGGAAAGCACTCTTGACGTCCATCTGCTACAATTTAAAATTGTTATGGGCAACATAAGCAAGAAGGATACGGATGGACTCAAGTCGAGCCACAGGAGCATAGGTCTCGCCGATGTCAATGCCCTCAACTTGAGAGTAGCCTTTGTGCCACAAGTCTCGTCTTATTCCTCACAACAATGCCATTCTCATATTGCTTGTTTTTAAATATCCATTTAGTGCCGATAACATTGCGGCAATCTTTGGGCTTCTCCACGAGTTTCCAGACCTTGTGGCGCTCAAAATTATTCAATTCTTCATGCATAGCAACAACCCAGTCTGGATCTTCAAGAGCCTCAAATACTTTCTTGGGTTCCACCATTGAGATGTGAGCTTGATGCTCACCAAAACTTGCCAATTCCCTTCATGTAGAAACCCTTCGTCGAAGGTCACCTACAACCTTGTCGAGGGTGTGACCCCTTAACTCAAGGTTCCGATCAGCACGAGCCTTGCAACGAAGTTCAATAAGCTTGTTGTCTCTTGGTGGAATAGTTTCATCACTTGAATCTTCATTGGAATCAATTGCTCGACCTTGATTAGACTCCGGGTTAACAGAAGTAGGAGGTGATGAATCATGTCTTTGAGGAGGTTCAGCAGCCGTAATAGGAGGCTGCTGAATAATTGGTGATTCAGGGCCGGATAATCCGGCCGAGGGTGAGGCCGGATAATCCGGCCTAGGAGAACTTGTAGCAGCTTCATCAGGCTGCCTGGGACTTGTTTGAATTGGCGAGGGGCCGGATAATCCGGGGCCAGCCAGAAAATCTGGCCTAGAGCTTGCAGCGATTTCTTCAGCACCAGGAGCAGTTTGGTCGTCAGGAGCGGGGTGGCCGGATAATCCGGTGTCAACCGGATAATCCGGCCTGGAGCTTTCTTGAACATCTTGACCTTCAGCAATTGATGGAGATGGTGTGGAAGTTACTCCCGTGGTTGGAACATGATGAGTATGTGTAGATGAGGGCTCTTCATGAGTAGAGCATTGTCCTTCCCAATCCGCCACAAGGGGTTCCTCAATGGGGCGGAAGACTACTCCCATTCTTCTTATGGCATCTTGGGGTATTTCAACATCTGCATCACAAACATCAACTTGCCCCGCACGAGAGCCGTCATTTTCTTCGAACACCACACTACAAGATTCTACAACAGTTCCGGAGAGCTTATTGTAGACTCTATAAGTGTGGGATTCGACACCATAACCAACAAAAATACCTTCTAGAGCCTTAGATTCAAACTTAGATAAACGAACTCCCTTGATGAGAAAGAAACACTTACACCCGAATACCCGAAAGTATGAGATGTTTGGCTTGTTACCGGTAAGTATTTCATATGGGGTCTTGTCCAAGATTTTACGGAGGTATAAACGGTTGGATGAGTGGCAAGCGGTAGAGATTACTTCAGCCTACAAATTATAAGGAGACTTGAATTCGGCTAGCATTGACCTTACCATATCCATTAGAGTCCGATTTTTCCTCTCGGCTACACCATTTTGTTGAGGGGTGTACGCAGCGGAATATTGATGTCTTATCCCCTCTTCACTTAGGAACTCATTTAAGGTGTAGTTCTTGAACTCAGAGCCGTTATCACTTCTTATATCCAGAATAGGGACGTTGTGTTGACGTTGAACCTCGTTGGCGAAGTCGATGACCGTTTGTTGAGTTTCACTCTTCAACTTGAAGAAATAAACCCAAGTGTATCTTGAGTAATCATCAACGATCACAAGATAGTACTTCTTCCCACCTAGGCTTTCATGAGATGGAGGTCCAAAGAGGTCCACATGTAGGAGCTCTAAGATCCTTTTTGACGACATAATAGTCTTCCTACGATGAAGAGAGTCATGCATTTTCCCTTCAACACAAGCCCTGCAAACATGATCTTTGGCAAAGGAGACATTTTCTTTTAGTCCAAGGATGTGGCCACCCTTGTGGAGACTTTGCAAAGTTCTCATATTGACGTGGGCTAGTCGGCGATGCCATATCCAACCCACGTCAGCCTTTCCGAAAAGACACATCGGGCCTGTAGTGGTTTTCCCTGAAAAGTCCACCACGTACAGGTCATTTTTGACATATCCCACGAAAGCAACTTTTAGAGACTTGATCCACAAGAGTACCACCAAATTAGCATCAATATAAACTGCAAAGCCCATCTTACCAAGGGCGCAAACAGAAACTAAGTTGTACCTGTGGTCTCAACAAGCATGACGTCCACGAGAGAGATATCGTGAGCTACCACAACTTTGCCGAGACCCAATACCTCAGATTTTGACTTGTCACCATAGGAGACGGTTATATGATCATGATTTGGCCGCATCTCCGTGATGATCTCCTTGCTTCCGGTCATATGACTCATGCATCCGCTATCGAGTACCCATTTAGACCCACCGGAAGCATAGCCCTGCAAGAAAGTTATTTCTTGGTTTTAGGTACCTATTTTTCAATGGGTCCTCTCATGTTAGTGACAAGGGTCTTGGGGACCCAAATAGACCAAAGAATGTAACAATCATAAGAACCTACGTAACTAGCATAAACATCACCATAATAATCGCAATATAACTCAAAGTCAGGATTGTTAGCCCCTGCAAAACCATCATAATTAGAATTGTCATTGGTGATGTTGCTAGTCTTTGGTTGAGCAGTCTTGCTCTTCTTCTTGTTGTTGTCTTTCTTGTTCTTTGTCTTGGGAATATAACCGAGATCTTCTTTTCTATTGTTTGTCCTTTGCTTGCTCAGTATCTCATCAAGAACCTCTTTACCGTTGTGTTGAGAACCTCTTGTAAGATCTTCTTTTCCATAAGATGATGTGGAGGTACTTGGCACATCATACAGCTTCAATTGAGTTTGGAGCTGATCATGAGACTCATTTAGAGTAGAGTGATCACTCTTCAATGCCATGTGAGCACTGTCAAGTTTATCAAAAACTTCTCTGAGAGTCTAGCATGAGCAGCACCAAATTCAATCCTTTCTTTCTTTAGTCTCTTTACCTTGGTAAGAGCATTGTCACATTCTTTGATGAGCTAAGCCACAACTTCTTCATGTGACTCCTCAATGGATACGAGTCTCTCTTCCAAAGATACTCGAGCTTCCTCTTCTTCTTCCAAGGCATTTTTCAAAGAGGCTATATCCAAGGCATCTTCTCTTTCGATTCAGCCCTTTTCTTCAAGAAGATCTTTGGCTTGAGCAACTTGACTCATAAGAGCATCAAACTGAAGTTTGTGCTCATCTTGCAGGTTAGTGAAAAAGTTTTCCAAGGCAATAACTTCTTCTTTCATTTTAAGACTAGCATGATCATCCATATCCAAATTTATGTTAGTCTTAGGAAATGAAGAGCTAGAACTTGTTACCTTGGACCCTCTTGCCATAAGGCAAGTGGCGTTATTGTTGATGACGTTTTCGTTTGGCGAGTCGAAGAGAGATGATGGAGTCGATGTGGTGTCTATAGCAGCCACCTCGCGAGAACTATCTTCATCCTCTTCATCTTCACTTGCAGAGGAGTATTCTTCTTGTGCCACCAAGACGATCTTGGGTTGCTTCTTGTAGGGGCCATTCTTTTTAATAAATGGCTTCTTCTTAGGTGCCTTGGATTTTTCTTTAAGAATGAGCCTGCCACCATTGTCTTCTCTATTTTGATAAGGACACTCGGCTACAAAGTGCAGCCTATCTCCACAATTGTAGCATGTTCTCAGTTTTGGGCCACTTTCTCTTCTTCCACTTGCCCCATTCTTGCGCTCGAGTTCCGACTTGGCCTTGGCAAGATCCTTCCAACAGTTCCTTGCATAAAATGCCATGTACTCACCATGAGCATGTTTGACTTCATCGGGGCAGTCCATGGAGGTCCCCTCAAAAGCTGTTTCATCCTCATCTTGCTCAACAACATTAGCCTTTAGAGCAACATTGACTCCCTTTTGCATCCCAATGGCACGAGCACGGGCATCTTTAGCGTTCTTCGCGGTAACTTTGAATGATGCCATTTATCCCATGACTTCATTGGATGTCATTTGATGGTAGTTGTGTCTACCTTACAAGCTCTTCAAGTCTATTGGCTCGAAAGGCATTAAGGCACTCACATATTTTCTTTTTATCAATGCATCATCAGTGTGGGTGGCGCCATGCTTTCTAAATGTTGTGGGAATGCCCTTGAGTCTTCTATACATGTCTTCATGGTTTTCACCATCCAACATGTAGAATCCTTTAGCTTCATTACTAAGGGCATCATACCTATTCCTTCTCATGCTTTCATTCCCAATAAAGAGATCGGTGAGGGCATCCCAAGCTTCTTTAGATGTGTTGAGATGTTCAATGTGGGGCATGTCCTTGGGACCCACACCGAGTTGTATCATGTGGAGAGGCGTAGCATTCAATTGGCTGTCCACAACTTCTCTTCTTGTCAGGTTGGAATGATCTCCAATATGAAGACCCTCTTCAATAATCCTCCAAAGTTCAATAGAGGAGCTGCAAACATGAGACTTCATTAAGAATTGCCATTGATTAAAAGAGGATGCAGTAAGCTTGGGTGGATCACCCCTATTGTTTATATGAGGATGAGGGATAGGTGGGTCGGGGGAATATACGTGACGAACCTCACTATATTCCTCCTTACCACTTCCCTTCTTGGAGGTGGAACCATTATGTTTTTCACCTACCACTTCATCATCCTTGGATCCGGTGTTAGCCTTATCCTTGGATGATGGTGTGGCGGCCTCCAAGGAGGATGGAGATGGGGCTATGGATGATGTGAGACGAGCAATCATTTGATTCATCTCCTCCATCTTGGCCTCAAAGGATTTCAACAAGGTTGGTTCCAACGTCTTGAGGTTATCCATTGTGACCTTATCCACAGCCTCATCCCCATCTCCCTTGCTACCCATACTTCTCTTAGGCGGTTAAGCCTGAATAAAGAGCAGGGGCTCTGATACCAATTGAAATGGATCGTATGGGTACCTAGAGGGGGGTGAATAGGTGCTGCTTCAAATTTTAATGCTTTTTCAATTTTAGGCTTCACAAAGGGTAAATTCTCTAGATAAAATATTAGGTGGAATTTCCCTATATGCAAACCTATCTACCAACGAGTAAAGAGCGAGTGGAAGAGGAACGGGTAAACCGTAGTGAAGCATGCGGAGACACGGGATTTGTTTTACCGCAGTTCCTTCCTTGTTAAGGGAAGTACGTCTGTGTTGGAGGGGTGGGCGGTACTAAGACCACCACGCTACAATAGGCCTCACCCTATTCTCCGATGGATCCCGCCACCAAAGGCCTGATCCACCTTTCCACTATAGGGACCCTTCGAGGCGGGTACCAGTGCCTTTAAACAACTAGCATGGCACAACTCCACAATCAACTTGGAGGCTCCCGTAATGACACCAAGCTGCCACAAGAACAAGTTATCAATAACAAAGAATAAGATCTAAATATTGACAAGAATACTAGATCAGGGATTTCTCCAAATGAATGGAGAGGAGTTGATGCGCTTGATTTGTGATGTAGATGATGATTCTCTCCTCCTTCAATTCCCCGAAAGATCGAAGCCTTCGGGTGGTTGAAGTGGGAGATCTAGAATGGGAGATCTTGCAAAGCGTCTGAACAATTTTGAATGAATCAAGAGTTCTGCTCATTGGGGAAGAAGGGATATTTATACCCCTTCCAAAACCAAGCCGTTGGAGCTTTCGGGGGCCGGATTTTCCGGCCCAAGTGAGGGCCGGATTTTCCGGCCTAGGGAAAACTCCGCCCCAGACTCGGATTATCCGGCACAAAAACCGGCCACGGACAGAAGCTCACGCAGACTTGCCCTTCACACTTTCTTCTGGGGACCGGATTATCTGGCCTAGGGAAGGGCCGGATTATCCGGCTGGAGGGAAATCCACCCCAGCCACGGAATATCCGGGGGAAATTCCGCCCCCCGACAGAAGCTTGTGCAGGAGCTCTCTTGGGTGATTTCCCCAGGGCCGGATTATTCGGCCCAACAAGAGGGCCGGATTATCCGGTCCAGGGAGAAAATCCGCCTGAGAGCCGGAATTTTCTGGGGGGAAATCCGCCCCCAGACAGAGAATTGCGTAGAGCCATCCTTGCCCAAGGTGGTCTGGCCAGATTATCCGGCCCATGATGGGGGCGGATAATCCAGCCCCCAAAACTCTCAAACCTTCCTGCAACACTTAGTGCACATTAGAATAATCCATGGTATTGTTATCTAACACACAAAACCTGGGAAATCATGAAATGTTCTTTCACTAGCATAACCATCTGGGTATCTAATACTGGCGAGATACTAGCACAATTTTAACTTGTCTTCCTTCAACAGCGTCCATGGTGCATGTCGCTTAACATAACTATCCCCCTGTTTTCTCATCTAGTACTTTCTCCTTATTTTCAAATTCTTCAAATCCAATCTAACACTAACAGTATCTTTGTTCTTTCCATCCAATTCAAGAAGGGTACCAAGTATATTGTCTAATATGTTCTTCTCAATGTGCATAAGATCTAGATTATGGACAAATTTAAGTTGTTTCCAATATGACAGATCATAAAATCTCACCTTTAGGTGCTAGGTCGGTTCACCTTGCACAGCTGCGCGCTTTCTCTTTTTATTTGCTAGATTTTTGCCTGATATGTAGTCCTTAACTCTTTCTACCCTCTCGTGCACTTCTTTCAGCGAGAACTTCCTTGATGCTTCTCTATGATCTGCATCTCCATTGAAACGTTTGTTGTCCCTATAATGGTGATCTCTAGGAAGGAATCGACGTGTGCCAATGTATCCAACTTTGTTTTTCAGAGACTCATAGCAAGGATTTTCATCGCAATGCACAGATGCGTAAAACCCTCATGTGCTATGGCCAGAAATGGTGGCATATCCAGGATAATCATGAATCGACCAAAGAAAGGCTGCATGCAACTTGAATTATTTTCCTATGCAAGCATCATATGTGTCCACACCTGCCCATAGTTGGATCATATCTTTTATTAGTGGCTGCATAAACATATGAAAGTCCTTCCATGGTGCATGTTTCCCCGAAATAATCGACGACGACATGAATTTTGTCTGATCCATGCACATCCATGGGGGAAAGTTGTGTGGAATGACAAAGACAGGCCACATACTGTATGAGCTACTCATGTTACTGCTGTAGGGATTGATGAAGGAAATATGCCCTGAGAGGCAATAATAAAGTTGTTATTATGTATTCCTTGTATATGATAGATGTTTATTTTGCATGCTATAGTTATATTGATAGGAAACATCAATACATGTGGGTTTAATAAACAAAAAGGTTCCTAGTTATGCCTCTCTTATAGACTAGCTCGTTGATTAACAAGATGATCAAAGTTTCCTGATCATGGACATTGGATGTTGTTAATAACGAGGTCACAACATTTGTGAAATGATGTGATGAACATTCATCCGAAGTATAGCATTACGATCAAATTCATTATGTTTATATTTCTATAATATCATACGAAGTAGTCTTAGTCCTTATACCATGAGATCATGTTAATTGCTAACACCGGAAGAGTATCTTGATAACATCAAACGTCACACCGTAACAGGCTAACTATAAAGGTGGGTTTAGTGCTACAAAGGTGTTATGTTGAGGCTCATGATCAAGAGTGTAATTTGTCAATCCCGATGATGGATAGATATACTCTAGGCCCTCTTGGTGATATCACACTAAGATAGCTTGCAAGCAAGTGATGTGTTCACTAGAATGTTATATCACAGGAACAAGAAAAGAGTGCATGTCGGTAACGAGATCAAACTAGGTATTTGGATACCGATGATCGAATCTCGGACATGTATTATATCATGAGACAAAGGGAATAAGTTACTAGCGTTAAAGTTTCTCACGATCATAGAAGTCATCGTTGAATGTGCAGGAGTCAGTATGGATCTCCAGGTCCTGCTTCTGATTATTGATTTGAGAAGGGTCTCAATCATGTCTGCATTATTCCTGAACCGTAGGGTGACAAACTTAAGGGTTGCCGAACACCATTTTGGAGCACATATGTTTTAGACGAAAGAACTGAAAAGCGCTGGAATTATTTCGATGGAAACTGAAATTGTTTCGGGTGAAATTGCAGAAACTGGTTCTGCATGTGATATTTAAATGTTGCAAGGGCTTTTATGTGAATGTTTGTTAATTAAAGTAATTAACAAAATTCTGAATAAAATAAATAAAAGAGTTTTATTAAATGAGAGTTGCATTAAATTTGGTGGAAATTTAATGCATGTGAGTGGAACTTTGGGTGGAGCTTGAATTGATGTCAGTGGAGCTTCCACCACATGAATGAGGAAGAGGTGGGGGAACCCCCCCTTGGCCGCCGGCCATGGGAGGGGAGGAGCTCCCCGTCTCCTATAAAAATCCCCCTCTCCTCCCTCACAAAGCACACCTCCTCGTGAAGGATCTCTCTCCTCCTCTAGATATTCCACCATGGTCTCGGATTAGTGAGATACATGTTCCCGGTGGCCTTGCGTCTAGAAGGAGTTGCTACTTCTGCTGATTCCCTGGACCGAGGAGGTGGAGGTTGTCCGGTGGCTTGAACGTGTGTGCGAGAACAGATGCACTGCTGATTTGCGGCGCTAGGACTTCCGCACGATCTTGAGATCGGCAAGCGTGCGACTACATCATCCACGAGTTCCAACTCGTTAACAAAACTCAGTTGTCTTTGAGGGTAAGTTCTCTATGGATGTATATCCACCCGTTTCTCGATATCTAGTAGATAGATCTTGGCGTATAGTTCTCATCGTAGGAAATTTTTTGTTTTCTATGCTACGACCCCAACAGTTGAATCCATTTGTGGCTATACCTAGCCTTATGTTACAGGGATCACCAGCAAACCAACCAAACTCCTTGTCAAAGTGCTTCCATGCCTCACCATCCGATGGGTGCCTCGAAACATTGTTGTCAACAACCCTCTTCTCCTTGTGCCACCTAGTTTGTGTTGACATTTCCTTCGCAATAAACAATCTTTTCAACCTTCGGATTATAGGAAAGTATCTAAGCACCTTATGAGGCATATTTTTATTTCCTCCTTTGTATTTTCACCATGAGTATCCACACACAGGACAGTGGGTTTTGTTGGCATTCTCTCCCCAAAAAAGAGCACAGTAAAACTTACATACATGAATTGTCTCATAACCAAGCCCAACTTTAGAAAGAACACTCTTTGCGTCAGCATGAGATTTTGGAAAATCCATAGATGGCATAGCCGCACGAAGAAACTTAAGAAATAGATTAAAGGCTCAATTTGTGGTCCAAACGTGCACGATTTCATATGAAGCATCTTGATAATGAAATTCAACCTTGTGTAAGTGGTGAATCCTTCATGACGCTCTCGCTTCGCTTCTTCAATGAGCTTTGCTAAATAGTTATCTTGATCATCACTATCCTTCTTTCCATCCTGCTGCATCTCGTCTACCATTTTGGGAACGTCATCATAATTATTTCCATTCTCATCCTCAAACTCATCATCATCATAACTATAATATGCACCATGGTTGCCACTATCACTTTCTGCTTCCCTATGAAAAATCCACTTTTTATATGTAAGAGACATACCTATGCAGTTTAGGTGATGCGCAAGATCCTCTTGATTATGCCATAAGATATGTAGGCAATCAGAGCATGGGCACTGACGAGGGGTAACCTCGACAATCTCCATGGTGATGGACTTAGGGTTTCGCGGAAAAGAGAACGTTGGGGATTTCGTCGGATATCAGGAAAACAATGGAGTCAAAGTCGCGTGAATATTAGGAAATCACACTATTACAAGTTGCCTGGGAGATTTTCGATACCCTCGCTTGGCTTCTCTCGTCCTATATATAATAGGTTGGGTCTCAAAGTTGTATGCAGATAGGTTTTACATACGCGTAATTACAATACCATTACAATGTTAGTTCATAGTCTCTTTTCTAATACAATCAAAATCTTTGTCGGCTGCTTTCTTGGGCTATCATCTGAAATCTTCATGGGTCGTAAGCCTATTACCCAGTATAGGGTAGCAAATCATAAGCATCCGAGTAGTCGTACCTATGTCAGTAGCCCCCGAGACCCTACTTGAACCATAGTTTCAGGTTGAGTGTTAAAGTTTCCTTTTCCTTTATTTCTGTTCCTTGATTTTTATTTTTCATAGGGATTTGGTACAACGATTCTGATGCTTCCGACGGATCAAAAATCAGTTAATTGCTCCTGGGAAAAAACAAGGTTGTCCTACATCAAATTCAAGTCCCCAGGCCTGAACTCGGAATTTACTACTCGCGTAATTCAGTTCATGCCGCTGAGGTCTTATCGAGTACTGAATCCCAGTTTCATTTTATCGGGTACCCAACGCGTTCGTCGGGATTTTTCATCGTATCATTGAGACGGATATTTTACTGGCAGAGCGCATTCTTGTGTGATTACCAGGCCACACAGGACGAGTCCTGCGGTCGTACCTTCATGTTTTTGAACATGGTATTCTTATTTTTATCGTCTCGAGTGCGATCCCAGATTTTTTTTGTTTTTTGTAACTGCTCCCAATAGGAGTATCTGTTGAAGAATTTTTCATTTGTCTTTTCTTTATCAGGTGCGCGCCAGCGCTCCTGATAGGAGTAGCCCCCGAGGCTATGTTCGGATGTATGTATCGGAACATAGGCTCGAAAACTTGAATTTATGGCGCTAGTGTTTCTGTAGATTTTGTCGGGTGCACGACCAGCGCTCCCGATAGGAGTAGCCCCCGAGGCTACAGTCGCAATATTGTATATTTGATTGCAGTCTCAAATCTTCTCTTGGGGGAATTTACTTCGACTCCAATTTTAAGTTCTTCGGGTCATATCTCTTATAGCGAGCCGCATTTTCTGCAATGTCTTTGCTGTGACGTTAGTAATGACATATTTTATGTTATTGATTTCCACAAGACATGTCCTGACGGGACGTTTCGAACAAGGGCCATGCGGCAGTAATGATGACGCCTGATAGCGTATTCAGCGGAGTTTTTTGACTGCACGTCCCCTCTCCATGCGAAGATCGAGGCATCACGCACTGTCCTCCCATTTTTACCGCGGCAATAACTTCTTTAGATTTTTCCTTTATGGAATCTCTTTAACACGTGTCACCACCATGTGATCTTTTGTCGGTTCGATTTTTGCATCCAACGGTCCAAACTTCATACCTTTGCTCTTTATAAGGGTAAGGAGATTTGTTTTACCTTACCTTCCTTTGCTCCATCTTCTTCCTTACACTCTTTCCCCCTTGCAAACTCCTACTCTGTGCTCGTGTTGTTCTTTCGCTGCCATGGGCAAAAGTAAGGCGGGGACTTCCACTGCGGCCATGAAGGCCACCAGGAAGAGGGCTGTCGGATGGGCTCCTTCCAAGTGTACGGTGGGGGATATCCATGAGGCGCGGAACTTCGGCCATTTGGCGGAGGGTACCTTCAAGCTCCCTAGAGACGAAGATGCCCCATCCCCGAGCCCGGCTGGAGGGTAATGTTTCTTTCATTTCTTCCCCGCGGCCTTTCTCTTCCTGTCCACGAATTTCTCCGTGGTCTTCTTTTTGTCTATGGCGTGCAGCTGTATCAGCTCACGTTGAACTCTATCCTCCATGTTGCTTGTTTCGTCACTCTCTATGAGTGCTTTCTCGGGATTCATCCTCATTGGGGCATGTGGAAGCATTTCTTTTATGTTCGCCGTAATGCCACTAACACCATTGTCCATGACGTTGGTGGCGCCATTTTCTCTATTCGCTCCGACATAGATTATTTTGATTTTAAGATCACTGATTCTGTCCAAGGCTGGAAGTCCAAGTGGTTTTATATCAAGGATCAACCAGTTGAAGGCCAGTCTTTCGGTTTAGCCCCCTTTGATCATAAGAAAACTTGATGCAAACTTGATTCCTAGGATCAACGTCCTTCTGCAGAAGAAATGGTGGAAATTCAGCCCTATCTTGATCACATTTCAAAATTGAGGCATGAAGTTGGCAAAGAGTTGTTGGGTCTCCAGATTCTGGCATATTTTTTGTGGATCCGCGTCCAACCACTCCAGACCCGACTTTCTGGTATGTGGGCGTATACTAGGAAAAAGGATCCGATGAGGATTTCATCGGAAGACCTTACCCTGAAGGTGTATGAAAGGAGGGTTCGAAGCTTCACCACTCTCACCAAGAAAAGCACGGTTCCTTCCATCTGTCTTGTGGAGCCCTATGGCAAGAAGAACCGTCTTCCTGAGGTTAATTCCCTTTGCGTCCATCTTTCCTCCCTTTTATTTGCGGATGAATTTTTACTCTATCAATAACTGGCGCTTTTTCCATGTCTTATGTTTGTGTAGGATTTTGATCATTTGTGCTCACTTCCTCCTCTCTCTGTAAGTTGTGAGCCCCTTGTCCATCCTTCTACATCCGACGATCTCCCTGTGACTGGGACTACCGCAGATGAGGAGATGGATTTTTCTACTTCTGATTCTTCATCGAAAATGCAATCCCTTCCGTCGGCTTGCTTTGGGGATTTTCGCGTGGAGCGTGTTGGTGATAAGAGGAAACACTCTTACGCTGTAGAAAAGGGTGAAGACTCGGGTGCCTCAACTGCTTCGAAACCCTTCGATGCTGATCCAGTTTCGGTGGCTCCTATCCAGATGAATTTGTTCCACTTTGCGCAGGGGGGGTAACCTCGGCAATGTCCATGGTGAAGGACTTAGGGTTTCGCGGAAAAGAGAATGTTGGGGATTTTGTCGTATGTCAGGAAAACAATGGAGTCAAAGTCGCCTGAATATTGGGAAATCGCACTATTACAAGTTGCCTGGGAGATTTTTGGTACCCTCTCTTGGGCTTCTCCCGTCCTATATATAATAGGCCGGGTCTCAAAGATGTATGCAGATAGGTTTTAGATACGCGTAATTACAATACCAACACAATGTCGGTTCATAGTCTCTTTTCTGATACAATCAAAGTCTTTGTCAGCTGCTTTCTTGGGCTATCATCTGAAATCTTCATGGGTCGTAAGCCTTTTACCCTGTATAGGGTAGCAAATCATAAGCATTCGAGTAGTCGTACCTATGTCAAGCACAATATATGCTCATCTGCATTCGCATTCTATCGGACAAAACTCATAAACTCCTTTACACCTTTCATGTATACATGAGTAAAAAATTTCCCATTTACTATCCAATCTCGATCATCCATCCCCTGAAAAACAGTAAGGAACATGAAAAACGTGCATGCAATGAATTATTACCTCCTAACAAAATGGATTCAACTTAAATTGTACTCTAGCCACGCAACAAAACATATCTCGAGGAAACTTATTGCTGCTTCGTCCTACCGTGACCAGCTGCCCTGTCGTGCAGATCCTTGGTGAATGTGATCCAATGGACTATGGTCGGGCGGCGTCAGTGGGAACTTCCACCACGCCAGCAACCTGCGGCGCGACGGCCAGCGATTATCGTGATAGCCTTCCGTAGGTCGGTGCGGCACTAACTGTGCTAGGAAAGTAAATAATGAATCGGATATGCTGATCGATAGGGTATAACTAACTATAATTGCTACGTGATGCCCTAAACTTTAAGTACAAAACACGAACAAAGGCTCCTATAACAACAAACACGCAACACCACCACGATAATCTATGTTCATAATTTTACGGTTAGCCCGGGTTCGATGCCCAGCTAATCCAATTTTTTTATTTTTAAACGGAATTAACATGTAGGCCAAGCTTTGATTTTTAGTGACAGAACCGAAGCACCACGAATTTAATCTGGAATTCCATATGACTGTGAAGGATTGCCATGACAGAAAACCCCTCCATCGTGGACTAACTAACATAGATGACAGATTAATAAAATCTATCACTATAAATGGATTTTCCATGATGGATCGGAATTTTGTCATACATGTTTGTGCCACTAGAAATAAGATTTTTTGTAGTGGATTCCGGCCAGGAGATCTACTTCCGCAATCTCGGCAGAGATCAAAGACCGGGAGTCGTCGTATTACACCGTATATGTGTGATACCTCAGGTAGGGGTGGGCGTTCGGTCATGACCGAAAGTTCGGTATTTGTATTTCGGTCTATTTTAGAATCGGTCTTTAAAAAATGAAGACCAAAATTTACTTAGTATTTTTACTACTCGACAAATTCGAGTACCCGATAATTCGGGTTCGGGTTCGGTCATGGCCGAATTGTGTGGTAGATATTATCAAATATAAAAGTTGGATAATATTTCGTAAAAAATGGTACAATTTCAGTTGTAATTTGAAAATATAATGTACTTTGTCAATTCATATCAATTGGTGGGAATTAATAGTCAACAGTACCATATTTGGCTTAGTCGAGGAAGATAAATCTATAGTGATGGGAAACTTAGGCTTTGGGACTAGGCCACTCTCACGTAACTTTCGGTTAGTTCGGTCTATTCAGATAGCGGGAACTAATGACCGAATTAAGCAAACTAATTTTGGTCTTTAAAATTTGCTACCCAATTTTCTGATTGGTCTTTTTGGTCTCGGTCTATTCGGTTTTGGTCTCTTTGGGTTCGGTTTTCGATTATCTGTTTTTCTGCCCACCCCTAACCTCGGGGGTGCTGCCGTTAGTGGCACCAGACTATCATACGAGGACCTGGACAAGGGGTGACATGCGAGGAGGTTCGTGATCTTGAGGTCGGATGGGTACGACTACCTCACTCATGTTCCTGCATGAGCATTATATGCTTACGGTCTACAAGGATACGTTACTGCTGTTTTTCTATGTTACTACATTACTTCCTAGATAGATCCTAGCTAGGTGTGTTCCCGCGTAGTAAAGTTTTTGTTTTCTGCCACGGAGCCCCTTAACCAAGTTCGTAAGTAAGAAAGTGATGGTTTTCTCCTAGTCCACTCTTCATAAGGGGTATTTTATTTATTCTTATTAGGAACTCTATTTAGGACATGACATGAAGTCAACAAAGCCTCCCCACCATTCCTTTGATAAACCAACAGTGGCTAACATGGAATTCACCAAGTTAGTCAGCATGCGATTTTTTCTCTCGGCAACCCCATTTGACTGGGGCGAGTGGGGATGCGTCCTCTCATGAATAACACCATGTTCCTCAAAGAATTCATCAAATACTTTAGGAAAATACTCACCACCACGATCCGAACTAAGACTCTTGATCTTTCTCTCTAGTTTATTTTCAACTTCGACCTTATATATTTTAAAGTAGTCGAAAGCCTCATCTTTAGTTTGCAATAAGTAAACATAGCAGAATTTAGTAGCATCATCAATCAACATCATGAAATATCTCTTTCCACCAGTTGTGAACACACCATTCATCTCACATAAATCAGAATGTATGAGTTCTAGAGGTGCTAAGTTTCACTCCTCGGTAGACTTGTGAGGCTTTCAAGGTTGCTTTGATTGCACATAACTATGGCACTTAGAACCTTTGTCAATAGTGAAATTCGGAATTGAACTCATGTTGGACATCCAAGACATCAAACCAAAATCAATGTGACATAGATGAGAGTAACAAACACTGATATTATCATTAACACCACCATAAATTTGATTTATAGATTTAGTACAAAACTCTAAAAGGGAAAATCGAAACAAGCCTCTGAACTCATAACCTTTACCAATAAATTGTCCATGTTTAGAAAAAACAACTTTATTAGACTCTAAAATAACCTTAAACCCATCTCTGCATAGAATGGAGGTGCTAATGAGATTCTTGTTCATAGTAGGGACATGCTGCACGTTTCTCAGCTACACGATCTTTTCCGAAGTGAACTTCAGATCTACTGTGCCAACACCACGAATACAATCATGTGATACATTCCCCATTAGGACAGATAAATACGGATTAACCTGATAAGAAGTGAACATAGAGATGTCAGCACACACATGAACATTATCACCTGTATCAATCCACCAACATGGTGATTGAAATATTGAAACAACAGTAAATAGATTACCATACCATCAGCATTGCTAGAGGTCACGATGTTGACAGTCTTCCCCCTTTTCCCTCTGCGATCTGCACATTCTGGGCAGTCTTTGGAATGTCCGAGCTCTCCACAGGTATAGCAACCTAGATCAACCTTGTTCGGCTTCTTCTTCTTCTTCTTCTTGAAGGTTGTAGTCTTTTTAGGCTTGTTGAAGGAGGGCTTATAGTTCCCTTGGTTCTTGCCGAAGGTTTTCTTCTACACCATATTGGCGCTAGACCTTGGCTCGAGCCTTCTCCTCAACATTAAGAGACGCTATCAGGTTTTCAACCGATATCCCTTGCCTCTTATGCTTGAGATTTGTGGCAAAGTTCCTCCATGAAGAATACAACTTTGCACTAATGCACCTAGCCACAAACTTGTCAGGTAATATACACTTAAGGATTTCAAGTTCCTTGGCAAAGCACTGTATGTCATGAGCTTGTTTGACTATAGAACGGTTGTTAACCATCATGTAATCATGGATGATCTCCATGATATACAGTTCACTGCCAACATCTGCTACACCAAACTTAGCGTCCAGTGCCTCCCAGAGCTCTTTTGCGTTTTTGATGTGCATATATACGTCAAACAGCTTGTTGTCAAGAACACTCAGAACACATCCCACAAAGGCAAGATTGGTTTTCTTGAACTTTTTAATGAACCTCGACAGATATAGTTCCTTCACGTAAACCCTCATTGGCCTCGAATACTTTCAGAGCTTGTAGCCATATAGTTGTCTTACACTGCCACCTCTTAAAATGAACACCAGTAAACTTATCCGGCTTCATTGCATTGGCCAAGTGTCCCATGTTTAACTAAGGAAATTTCCTATAATAACGTTTTTAGATTGTTGGATTATTTCCACAATTAATTCTAGAATATAAAATAGGACATCAACTGCTACAAACACATGAAACTCTAGCATACTAGATGTATTAATCAACATGAATAGTAGAAGTGCATACACAATAGAAGGCATAGTTTGGAAACAGATCGGATCACAGTATACGTACTAATCAGTTGTCGATGAAATTGTCGTTGGTGCAGAGGTTGTAGTGGCATATTCTCGAAGGAGACGACGTTGAAGATAGTTTGCCGTGGACTAGGAGATAAGTACACACCAAAAAGCTTTTATAAATACTGCTTTAGGAACATTACTCCACCAGCACCTTATCTATGGATTTGGAAATCAAATCTCTGGCCAAAGATAAAAAAATTTGCCTGGTTATTATTGGCAGATAGACTAAACACAAGGAATATCTTAAAAAGAAGAAATTTCAGTATTGGTCAAGATCTTAGCTGTCCAATGTGCAATACTAGGGAAGAAGAAACTTTGGAGCATTTATTCTTCAGATGTAACTTCAGCGTCTCCTGTTGGTCAAGGCTTAATATAAACTGGCCACTAGCAACAGATAATTCGAATTAGTTAGTCAGGCTAAAGAAGCATATCAGGGGCCATTATTCTTTCAAGTGTTTGCCTTAGTAGCACGGGGATCTGGAAAGAGCGGAACAAGCTAACCTTTAAAGATATTAGACCATCTAGAGCCTCTTAGAGAGAAATTGTGAAAGCTAATTTACTTCTGCTAAGGTTCAGGGTTCCTCAAAACCTGATTGATATTATATATAGTCTTATAGATATGATGCAATTCTATTTCCCATCTCTGTAATGAAGGTGGACACACCTTCAATGTAAATATCTATGGCATTAATATAATACAACAGTAGGAGCCTCTCCTACTGTTTTCGATAAAAAAAGATGCACCATGTTGAAGAACTTGAGCAGTCACGCGGAGCGCTTTCCAAAAACCTTATTCGCCCTCTCCCGTACATGATCACGGAGGCGAGTGGTTTCGGAGACCTGCTCTCCTGTCCGCCGGTGCATGCCGTCGCGTGGGATGGAGTAGACTATGGTGGCGGCGTAAGCAAAGAGGCTCGCAAAATTCTAAATTGGTTTTGGTGTTCTGTGTGGTGGAAGTCACACATGCGCTTATATAGAGTAGATCGGGAAACCGTACATGGAATAGCATAGGCCGAGGCCACGTCACACATGAGTTCGGATCGATACAGTAGCCCACGATCCGGGAGTGACCTGAACCAAATAATTGTTGACATGTCTCTCAAAATCACACAAGTTTTCCTGAGCAGTACAGGATCATTCCGAAAAACATGGCGTGCGTGTTGTGACAAGACGAGCGGGTGGGCGAGCGAACGGCACCATCGGAGGAGGAGAGGGCAAGCGGGTGAGCAAGCGGCATCGTTGGAGGATGAGCGTACATGTAGCACTTCTCTTCTCATTCACTTATAAAGTAGTGAGACACTCCACATTATAAGGTGGTGTAACTCTCCTCCAACTTTCCATGCGGGACTAAACTTTAGCTCTCACTCATGTTGTCGCGCTTAGATGTTAACTGCCACCAACTTGGGTCAAATCACATATGACTTCCACACATATGGGTTGAGATTTAGGGAAAATCTGAAATCTGCATGGGCCAAAATTATTTAGCCCTTTAACACCCCACTTTTAGCAACCCTGATTAGTTGTCTAGAATGCAAAAATCAGGAGGAACAAAAAAATCTTGCTTAGTGATACAATGTTTACTTGATTGTTTGTTTGTGTTTATGCATCTAAATGTGTAGTAGATGATATAGTCCTCTACTTCCCCTAAGCTTACAAAACCTACTTAACTAAAATGTCTTAGATTATTTTTCATATTCTCAAATGGTCTGGCATTTCAAAACCTGAGCCAAGATGCCCTTACAACAACAATTTTTTTTCTCGCTTCTATTAACAAAATTATGGAGATCTATATGATACAATATTCTTATGTTTTCAAGGCAGAACTTCCAACTACTCTTACCTCTAGGTTTTTCCAAAACCTTTTATAAAACTCTTTGAATTCTATTCTTGGTAGAAATACCAAGGACCTTTCCTTATTCAAAACTCCAACCTTTTAAAAATACCCACACTTACCTCAAGCTAGGCTTGATGGTAACCCTAGTAGTTGTTTGATTTGCTGGGAAGATGAATTGCCTTGATCTGATGTTTGACTTGTTTCCCTAGGAAGTAATATTAGGTACTCTAGGAGCTCATCCTATAGGAACCAACCAATTTAAGAAACACAAAACTCAACCAAGTTACCCAAGCTTGATATGATCTCTCGTCACTAGGTGACCATAGCATCTTAAGCAGATCAATTAGAGTTAACCCCTTCTACTAATTTCCAGCTCAATGAAGACCAACCCTAAGCATAGATTCCTTATACTCAAACTACACTACAAACTAATCCACTTGATGATGAATTTGGAACCTTGCATCCTCTCAAAACCATCCCCTCTTGTATCCTAGTCAAAACCCCAAATTTGCCAAAAATGACTAAGTCTAGAACTGTTATCAACATCACATCTTTGAGTCTCTCCCTTTCCCAAACCTTGTGAATTTTTGGAAATGCACTTGAACCATCTTGTAAAACATATTAAATACTTCCAAGGACCACTATTTCCCTTGGCTAGATCATCCTTTGCACCACTTGTTCCTGATGGTTTTGCAGGCAAGAAAATAAGCCTTTCTGCAAATCTTGCCAACATGCCTATTTTGGCAGAAGCTCACATCTTCCTGCCATCTTCTTTTGACAAAATCCTAGCATGATTGTGTCCTACCGATGAAGCTCTATCCATCCATACTTCACTTGTTTCAATTGGATCCTTGTGCTTCTAAAACCAACATGGTTTTTAGGCTAAATAATATTCTTCTTTGACACCCTTATTTTTAGCCAACTTCGGCATCAATCCTAGGAAAGATCAACCACGATCAACCCCAACAATATGTACCATGGTGATCTACATCACTTGGTATATCTATCCATCTATCCCATGACCCAAGGGTATCTCTAAGCTCCTTAATCCAACAAGGTTTTGATGGTATAAAAATATTAATGCCCAAGATCCTCAATTCCTTGTTTTCTTCCAAAATGAAGTTTGATTTTCAAAGCCCAAGGTTGCAAATGGTATATACACTATGTGGACATCATCCACCTTGGAGATAAAAAATTATCAAATGTTTTCCATAATTATTTTGGCCCAAAACTATTTAATTTTTCCCTTTTACAAAATCTTGAAAACTCCTATAAAAAATGTGTTTTTCTCCAAAACACGTTTCCAAATTTAGGCACATTTGAGGCCTATTTATTGTTTCCTATCTTCCCACTTCAAAAATAAATATTTTTGAAGAGTTTTATCATTTATGTTTGCCTACTTCTTTAAATGGCAGAAATGCAAAAATAAATGTTTTAAATAGTTTCCTTCTTCAATGATTCGTGGGAAATTCTCCAAAGTTTGAAATGGTATTTGGGACCATATCAAACAAAAAACCTTCTTTGTACAATTCAAAATTCTCAAATGAATTCTTTTAAACCACTTTAGCACTTTTTGGAAACTTGAAAATAAATGGGGATAAACATCTCTAAAAAATCCCAAATAAATCCTAGAGATTTGCATTCACCATATCTATCTACCAGTATCACTGCCCCATCTTGCCAAGATCAAAAACCAAGAAGTTCTTCATGATCAGCAAAATAGCCAAGAATATAAATTAATCAAAACCTTGAGCTAAACCTCATCAAACCCTCATAAAAACTTGTCAAGCACTCCCCCACAGCAACCACACCCCTCTCTGGTTGAAGTAAAGATAAACCGTGGCGAGTATTGGTCCTGCCAATAGAAGCTTGAGTAAAGAAAAAGGTTTTTATACAAAAGATTCCGAAGGAAAGAGGAGGAAAATGTTTACGAAAACGCACCCGGTTCTTTGCAGTTTTCTAGAACAATTAACCCATGCAACCACATTACCCTAAAATGGGACAGGGTTGGACTTGAAGTTTGTCTACTCTAGTATGGGATGTGATACGTCATAAACGTATCTATAATTTTTTATGCTCCATGCTTCTTTTATATCAACTTTCTTATATTTTGTTTACACTTTGAGGTATTTTTATACATTTTCTGGAACTAACCTATTAACAAGATGTTGCAGTGCCAGTTGCCTGTTTTCTGCTGTTTTTGCTTTCAGAAAAGCTAGTAAGGAAATATTCTCGGAATTGGACGGGATAAAAGCCAAAGTCAATATTTTACTAGAAGGAACACGGAGTCCGAAGGGCAGCCGAAGTGGGGCCATGAGGTGACCACAACTAGGTCTGTCGCCCCCTGGACATGCCAGGCCCTGGTGTGGGCCCCTCTGGCGGCCACCGACCTTGCCCCTTTGCCTATAAAAGTACCCCGATGTAGAAACCCTAAGAACCCGATCAAAAATCCACGAAAGAGTCTGTAGCCGCCGCCATCTCCATCCCTAGATCGGGGGGATCCGAAGCTCTTCTCGGCACCCTATCGGAGGGGAGAGATCATCCCGGAGGCCTTCTTCATCACCATGCCAGCCTCCGGAGTGATGCGTGAGTAGTTCACCCTTGGACTATGTGTCCATACAGTAGCTAGATGGTTGGTTCTCCTCCTATGTGTTATCATGTTTAGATCTCGTGAGCTCCATTCGTGATCAAGATCATCTATTTGTAATCCTATATGTTGTGTTTGTGGGGATCCAATGGATATTGAGATACTATGTCAGATTGATTATCGATTCTATCATGTCTATGTTATTTGTGATCTTGCATGCTCTCCGTTGCTAGTAGCTATCTTGGCCAAGTAGAGGCTTGTAACTCCAAGAGGGAGTATTTATGCTCGATAGTAGGTTCATGCCTCTAGTAATCTAGGGAAGTGACATAAATCTCTAAGGTTTTAGATGTGCTATTACTATTAGGGAGAAAACAACAATCCTTTGTCCATGGGGCAATTGTATTGTTTACTTTACATACTTTGCTTAATGCAATTATCTGTTGCTTGCAACTTAATACTGGAAGGGGTTCGGATGATAACCTGAAGGTGGATTATTAGTAATAGATGTAGTTGGGTAACGGTCTATGTATTATGTTGTAATGCCCAATCAAATCTCGTAGGAGTCAAGATGTCTAGTATATGCATTGTTATGCTTTCTCAATCTGTCAGTTGCCCCGGTGTAATTTGTTCACCCAACATGCTATTTATCTTAAGGAGAAACACCTCTAGTGAACTGTGGACCCCAGTCCATCCCTTTACCATCAATATACCATCTACTGTTTAATGTTTACTTTCTGCAAGCAATTATTATCTTCTACACTATATGTTTAATCCTTTGTTTTCAGCAAAACCAGTGAGATTGACAACCTCACTGTAAGTTGGGGCAAAGTTATGTGGTTGTGTTGTGCAGGATTCCAAGTTGCTAGCAACACCTTGGAGTTATTTCATTACTCCTACTAGTTCGATAACCTTGGTTTCATAACTGAGGGAAACTTGATGTTGTGCTCATCATACCTTCCTCTTGGGGTTCCCAACGAGCTCTACATATCTTGATCCATCAAGCACTTTTCTGGCGCCATTGCCGAGGAGTTAAGGATAGCTTCAATCTCTTCCTCCTTGTCAATCACTTTTCATGGAGAAAGAAGATTCTTGCAAGGGGAGTCTCTCACAACCAATCTCTTTACTTTTTTTGTTTTGCTTAGTTTATTTTGCTTTGTTTGCTTGTTTCTTTATCAAAAACACAAAAAATTAGTTGTACTGGTTTGCTTCTTTTTATCAAAAACACAAAAAAAATCCTATTCCAGTTTCTATTTCTGTTGCCTTGCTTTAATCTTGCAAAAAAATGAATACTCCTAAAAACACTAAGTTGTGTGACTTCACTAGCACAAACAACAATGATTTCATGTGCACACCTATTGCTCCACCTGTTCCTGAAGCTGCTTTCTCTGAAATTAAACCTGTTTTGCTCAATCTTGTTATGAAAGAACAATTCTCTGGTGCTGGTACTGATGATGCTGCTGCTCACCTTAATAACTTTGTTGAACTTTGTGAGATGCAAAAACATAGGGATATAGATGGAGATATTATTAATCTTAAATTGTTTCCTTTCTCTTTTAGAGTAAAAGCTAAAGAATGGTTGCTATCCCTACCTAGAAATAGTATATATTCTTAGATTAAATGCAAAGATGCTTTCATTGGAAAATATTATCCTCCCACTAAGATTATATCTATGAGAAGTGAAATAATGAAATTTAAACAATTCGATAATGAACATGTTGCTCAAGCTTGGGAAAGAATGAAATCTTTGGTAAAGAATTGCCCCACTCATGGACTGACTGCTTGGATGATTATCCAAACTTTTTATGCAGGACTGAATTATTCTTCAAGAAATCTGTTGGATTATGCTGCTGGAGGCACCTTTATGACCATTACTTTGGATGCTGCAACAAAGCTCCTTGATAATATGATGGTTAACTATTCTAAATGGCACACTGAGAGAGATCCACAAGGTAAGAAGGTAAATTCTGCTGAAGAAACCTCCTCCTTGAGTGATAAAATTGATGTTATTATGTCTATGCTTGTTAATGGAAAAGCTCATATTGATCCAAATCATGTTCCCTTAGCCTCTTTGGTTGCTCAAGAAGAGCAAGTTGATGTGAACTTCATTAGAATTAATAATTTTAGCAACAATGCCTATAGGAATAATTTTGGTAGTAATAATTATAGGCCATATCCTCCCAATAAGGGTAATGCTTATGGAAATTCCTACAACAACAATAGAAGTGCACTCTCTGAACTTGAAGTCATGCTCAAGGATTTTATTAGTAAACAAACTGCTTTCAATAAAACTGTTGAGGAAAAACTTTCGAATGCTGAAAAAATATTTCATCTTTGTCTGAAGCACAATCCTCTTTGATTAATAAAATGGCTGCTAAACCTAAAACTATAGAAACCCCCTTTGCTGCTACTAATGCCATACAAGTTAGAATTGATGAAAATGTAGACTGTTAGCTGAATTGCATGCAAAGTGGGAAAGAGAAGATGAAATTGCTAGAAATAGTAGTATTTGTACTATTACCACCACCAATCTTGATGGTAGCAAACCACATGAAGTCCCCATTCCTTTTGCAACAATGCCTAAAACCAATGGAAACTTTTCCAATAAAAATGTTGAAATTCTTCGGAATATGGGAAACAATAGTTCTACTACTTTGGATGGTAATTTTGATTTTGATCTTGATGGTTGCAATATTTCTAAAGTAATTATGTTCCTACAAAAGCTTGCTAGAAGTCCTAATGCTAGTGCTATGAATATGGCCTTTACAAAACACATTACAGATGCTCTCATAAAAATTAAAGAAGAAAAATTGAAACATAAAGCTTATATTCCTAGGAAATTAGAAGATGGTTGGGAACCCATCATTAATATGAAAGTGAATGATTTTGATCTCAAAGACTTATGTGATCTTGGTACTAGTGTCTCTATCATGCCTAGAAAGATTTATGAAATGCTTGATTTGCCACCATTGAATGATTGTTATTTAGATGTCCAACTTGATGATAATGCTAAAAAGAAACTCATGGGGAGTATTAATGATTTTCTTATTATGGTTAACAATACCTATGTCCCCGTTGATTTCTATGTTTTGGATGCTGAATGCAATGCTTCTTGTCCTATTATTTTGGGAAGACCTTTTCTTAGAACTGTTGGTGCCATTTTTTATATGAAGGAAGGCACCATTAAATATCAATTCCCACTCAAGAAAGGTATAGAACATTTCACTAAGAAGAGAGAGAAGATACCTTTTGCCTCTCCTATTAAAACAGAATTTGATCTTAATGCTTCTTCATTTGAAAAAACTTGAATCTTGCTCCTATGCCTAGCTGAAAGGTGTTAAAGAAAAGCACTATTGGGAGATAACCCAAATTATTTTTACTTTCAGTAAGTTTTTTTTGTTGAGTCTTGGAAGTTATTGCCTCAGTAATAATCTCTCCTTATCCTTTTTGTGTGGTTTATTTTGCCAAGAATAACCTCTAATGAGAGAGAAGTAAGACTTGGGAAAGTTGCTGTCCCGAAACAGATTTTGGTGCTTCACTGTAAACAATCGTGAAAAATCCTTGTACGTCAGATTGAGCTGTAATTTTATGTGCTTATGCCCCAGGTTATTATCTAACTTTCGTTAGTTTAGCACTTTTCGATTTGAGCAACGGAAAGTCTTTGGAAAAATCGGTTTTTACCAGCTGGTCTGTTTTGACAGATTTCTGCCATTATTTGCATTTGCCTCTTAATCTCTTTCTCTTTGAGTTCTCTTTGATAACTTGAGCTTTTATAAGGAATTTCTACAGTAGATTGTGTTTTCATGGAAGTTTTACTTGTGTTGAAACTAAACCCAAAGACTTATTATCTTGAATACACTAATGTTGCTAATGAAGATTGTGTGAAGTTTTGTATGAAGGAAATTTTCAAGTGTAGGGAAGAATAATATGGTGAGATGAAGTATGGACAAAATCTCAAACTTGGGGATGCCACCTGTGTCACCCCAAGAAATATTCAATAGGTGCAAGTGTCAAAGCTTGGGGATGCCCAAGGCATCCCCTTCTTCATCAATAAAAATCTCAGGTTTTCTTCCAAAACACTTCATTTTTATTATTTCATGTACAATTGTGTTGTTCTTAGAGCGTCTTTGTTTTTGCTTTTAGTTTTCTTTTGTTTGGTTTGCTTAAATAAATTGGTTGGACCCCCGCACTCATATGTTGTTTCAAATAAGTTGATTGGTGTTGGAAAAGAGTAGGAAGCTCCATGCTTATAAGTGGTACAAAAGGAGCTTGTTTTGACTGTGGCCTAGACTTTATCATGTCATGTTTGATGTTGCTTTGACCTTATGCTTAGTGATTATTTCTGTAGCATGACTTGTTCCAAACAATTGATATTGCCTAATGTGCCTTGAAATAATCATGTGTTGTTTTAGCATACAAAAGCATAATATTATGGTATTCTCCTTTGATGCTTTATTTGGGTTGACTTGGCACATGTTTATACCATGTTAAGACTATGAATCAGTCACCTTAGCCTCTATGATCATTTAGTTTTTGACTTGTAATATCACTTTATGCTTTAATTAATAATGTTTTGTCGCTTTGCATGATTATGGCCATTATTGCTCTCTTAGTTGGTAGCTCCCAGTCTTTTGCTAGCCTCCACCTGTACCAAGTATGAGTTCCACTTATGCATCCAACCTCCAAGAAAACCAAGTTATTCAAAAGAGTCCACTATAAATTCCTATGCATGGTGTGTTATACCATTCCAAGTACATTCATATTTTTATCTATCTTCCAAATTAAACTTGTTATATGAAAATTAGTGATTAAAGATCTCACAAACTTGATGGCACACTTTATTTTCTTGCACTTAATAAACTTGGACCATTGTGTCCATCTATGTTGCTTATATTCTTGCACTTTATAAGTTGTGAATTAGCAGAACCATGATACCATGGGGAACGCTTTCAACATTGCACTTATTATTCAGTTGATATCATGTTCTTTTGTTTATGGATCCCGGCGGTGTGAAATAAAAGGGGAGCTTGTAAGCTCATGGAGTTTGTATGTGTGTTAGAGAAACGCCTGGGAGGCTAGCCTAAGCCATGCCTAATCATGGTGGAAACTTGCAGCATAACCATAGTGAGCATTCTGTGAAGCATCCTCAATAAAAACCTATGCAAATAGCAAATAAAAAGATCGTTGAGATGCTCATTGTCTGTTGCCTTGTCATTTTGGGAAAGCTCATGTGTCATGGGGAAAGGGGTACCCCGTTGGTGGTTCTCCATGATACACATGTACTTACAGCGACAAGAACTTACTTGTGACTAAAGTTGAGTAGCATGAGGTTCGGTACTCATAAGCAAGGGGCATGAGATTTTCGAATTATAACTTGTCAAGCATATCCTCATATTTGTGTCACTTTAACCTTAATCACCTCAAGATGCTTATGATAGGGGCAATGAGAGCTGAAAGCTAATAAGTACCATCATTTTTGGAAGCTCTTTATGAAACTTGAAATCCCTGCTTCCCTCTGTGAAGGGCCTTTCTTTTTTACTTTTATGTTGATTCTCCATCTTCTATCTTTATGCACCAATTAAGAGAGCATAGTGGTCATTCTTAGTTTAATGTGCACTGTGCCAAAACTTGTTGATTGATTCATAACTTTAATATTGCTTGTTCTTAAATTATTTGTATCTAGTCACCCTTATGAACTTTGAAGGTGTCATATGCATTTATGTTTTTCTATACCATGAGGACAAGCTGAATACCACTCTTATTATGTTTTCTATATGTGAAACAAACAAACATCTTTAAATGCATTGTTATTCATGATCTTTTGTTTGTACCTTTTCATGTTACAACATAGTTGCTATGTCTTATTGTTAGAACTCTATCTTTCATGCTCATGTTTAGAGTATTTTGATCCCAACTATCAATGCTTTGCAAATACCTTGATCAAGATTGTGATGGTGCATGTCACCTAAAAAATTATTCTTTTTATCACTTACCTACTCGAGGACGAGCAGGAGTTAAGCTTGGGGATGCTTGATACGTCATAAACGTATCTCTCCATGCTTGTTTTATATCAACTTCCTTATGTTTTGTTTACACTTTGAGGTATTTTTATACAATTTCTGGAACTAACCTATTAACAAGATGCCGTAGTGCCAGTTGCTTGTTTTCTTCTGTTTTGGTTTCAGAAAATCAATTAAGGAAATATTCTCGGAATTGGACGGGACAGAAGCCAAAGTCAATATTTTACCAGGAGGAACACGAAGTCCGAAGGGCGGCCAAAGTGGGCCACGAGGTGGCCGCACCTAGGGTTGGCGCGGCCCCCTGGGCACGCCAGGCCCTGGTGTGGGCCCCTCGGGCAGCCACTGACCTTGCCCCTTCGCCTATAAAAGTACCCCGATGCATAAACCCTAAGAACCCGATCAAAAATCCACAAAAGAGTTTGTAGCCACCGCCATTTCCATCCCTAGATCGGGGGGGATCTTAAGCTCTTCCCAGCACCCTTCCGGAGGGGAGAGATCATCCCGGAGGCCTTCTTCATCACCATGCCAGCCTCCGGAGTGATGCGTGAGTAGTTCACCCTTGGATTATGGGTCCATACTGTAGCTAGATGGTTGGTTCTCCTCCTTTGTGCTATCATGTTTAGATCTTGTGAGCTTCGTTCATGATCAAGATCATCTATTTGTAATCCTATATGTTGTGTTTGCGGGGGTCCGATGCATATTGAGATACTATGTCAGATTGATTATTGATTCTATCATGTCTGTGTTATTTGTGATCTTGCATGCTCTCCGTTGCTAGTAGCTATCTTGGCCAAGTAGATGCTTGTAACTCCAAGAGGGAGTATTTATGCTCGATAGTAGGTTCATGCCTCTAGTAATCTGGGGAAGTGACAGAAATCTCTAAGGTTGTAGATGTGTTGTTGCTACTAGGGAGAAAACAACAATCCTTTGTCCATGGGGCAATTGTATTGTTTACTTTATACACTTTGCTTAATGCAATTATCTGTTGCTTGTAACTTAATACTAGAAAGGGTTCGAATGATAACCTGAAGGTGGATTATTAGTCATAGATGTAGTTGGATTACGGTCTATGTATTATGTTGTAATGCCCAATCAAATCTCGTAGGAGTCAAGATGTCTAGTATATGCATTGTGATGCTTTCTCAATTTGTCAATTGCCCCGCTGTAATTTGTTCACCCAACATGCTATTTATCTTAAGGAGAAACACCTCTAGTGAACTGTGGACCCCAGTCCATCCCTTTACCATTAATATACCATCTACTGTTTACCATTTACTGTTTACTTTCTGCAAGCAATTATTATCTTCTACACTATATGTTTAATCCTTTGTTTTCAGCAAAACTAGTGAGATTGGCAACCTCACTGTAAGTTGGGTCAAAGTTCTGTGGTTGTGTTGTGTAGGATTCCAAGTTTCTAGCAACACCTTGGAGTTGTTTCCTTACTCCTACTGGTTCGATAACCTTGGTTTCATAACTGAGGGAAACTTATTGTTGTGCTCATCATACCTTCCTTTTGGGGTTCCCAACGAGCTCTACATATCTTGAGCCATTAGGATGCCTCGCAACTACTTATAAGGGATCACATCTCTCGATTGCCGGGCTTACCCTTAGTGTTCATTTCGCTGAGGGAATGACCTAAGGGAGGTATGAACTGCCTCCAGGAGCACCCGTACGATACTATGAGCCTCTCATTGAAAATGCCCACTCTCGAGGAGTCGGAATGCGCTCTGGTTGGTCTATTGGTACCCGACGTCCCGGTGTTGAGGGGAACAACTCATACGGTAGGTCCTATGCTAGGGTGTCATCCGGAGAGTCTTGATGGGTTACTTGACCCACGATCCATGAGGGATCAGGGTAGGGTACCCGGATGGTATGGATAAAGTGTACAGCCTCTACAGAGTGTAAATCTATTCGAATAATCATGTCCACGGTCATGGATGGTTGGGAAGATTGTTGTAGAGTGGTGCTAGTTTTGATTTCTACAAAGGATTTCGGAAGATAAAGGGTTTTCTAGAAATGGTGGTCTGAGGTGACCACAGAGGAACTGAGGTGATCTCGGAGGATCACGGAAGATGGAAAGCTCGGTTGAGTGAAGACCGTGAGATGAAATAGGATGACCCAATCGTAATGTTTTCCAAAGCTTTGCAAATGTTTTCAAAATGTTTTACAAAAGTGTTTAACAAAGATATAGAGAGGCTATATCTAACAGAGAAAACTATTTGAGAAAAGAACCTTTCATGGAGCTCTCCTACTACCACAGCCATATTGCATATCCTATTATTATTATTATTATTATTATTATTATTATTATTATTATTATTATTATTGTTCTCTTAAGGTGGTTTGTGAGTACATTCAAAGTACTCACTGGCATTGTACCTGGCTATTAACTTGGTTAGATTCGAGAAGTACGGTGAAGAAGAAGGTGATGTTGATGACTATGCTAGTTAGGATGTTCTCCTAGTCAGCTGCATGTAGGTTAAGGTATGACTTGGGCTCGACGCTGAACTAAAGTTCCACTGATGATGATCGATTTAGCCATAGTGGCAATTGAGGTATGACTTGTATCCGCTCAAGTATTGTATATTTAGTTTGATACTTATTGGTTATGTGTCACGACAGACTGGTCATGGGATCGTGGTGATATGCATAACAGGGATTCTCGGAGATTAATCCGGAGGCCCCACGAGCCCAATTATTTCTAACAGTATTTTGGATCAGATAGTGTTCGATTGCACATGAAAACCAAATGAATTATACAAAGAGGTTGGAGTAGATAAAAATAATCTCTAAACTAGAGTGCAAAGAAAACTTTTGAAGAAATTTCTAAGGTTTATGAAACGATTTTTATAGAATGCAGATTCTTTTTACTTGTAGAGATTAGTCCAATTTTATGTCTACTATACGTCAGATGGCACCTATGGTACCCCCTAAAAATGTAGATTCTTTTCACTCGTATAGATTAGTCCAATTTTATGTCTATTATATGTGTTAAAAAAATACTTACACATAATATTTAAGCTACTAATACTGAACTTGGTACTCATCTAATTTAGTCCTACATCCACCACTGCAGCTATCCCATAACACACGAAGGTGGTTTGTAAAACAAACAGGCTCCCGAAGGTAGAGCGGGTCAACTAAAATTAGCGGACATAGGTTAGCACTTAGCAGGAACCATAACTTTGACTATATCACATGGATGACCTGAAGTATAATACTCTCTCCGTCCAGAGATAAGTGACTTCGAATTGCCTAGATTTATATGTATCTAAAATTTTACTATATAGATACATGTGAATTTACAAAAATCAAGTCACCTATCTCTAGACGGAGGGAGTACATTTGTCCCTGTAGGGATATAGGGATGAAGTTCGCTCTCTACAGCATTTTGGGTAAACTGCTAATACTGGCTACGTGGCATTGGCATAAATTGGTAGTGCTAAACAATATATATACACACTATATACTTCAATTTTTGTCTAATCATTGGTTGATATGCATGCTTACAGTTTTCTTTAATATTTCTCTATTTACACTTTTCATTGGTAATTTTTTGATGTGCCTTCCCGGTCATAATTACCAATGATAGTTCCGACAGAATTTTCCGGCCGTAACTTTCTGGTGATCGTTGTCGTTTGATAATTCTTCGACGCACCTTTCCGGCCGTAATTTATTGAGCTTATTTTTCAACTACTTGACATTAACACTTTCTGGCTGTAATTTTTTGACTATATTTACCTTACGTTTACGCTACTCGACAGTAATTTTTTGACGCACCTTTTCTGCTGCCATCTTTCGACGGTAGTTAGCCTGCATCTATGACTTAACTTTCTTAGACAAATTTCTGACCATAATTTCAAGCCTGTAGTTACCCGAAGATTAACTCCTTGAAGGTGAATAATTCTCTAACTGTATTCCTTAAGCAGTATTTTTGGTTCCTTTCATATTTTTTGGCAGTAATTTCTTATCACTTCTCCTGTTGTAATTTTCACACGTTAACTACCTTTTCCATAATTCGGCGCGAAACTATTTAATTTTGTTGTATTTTTTATTCTTTGACACAAATTCCACCATCTGCCGCCTCTTTTGTCCTAGGAAAATACTACTTCTGTCTTCCGCGTAATACAATGTATATAGCGTAATCTCCATTAGTACTTCTAACCCATTTCCTAGTAGGAATTCATCATAGAAGATGATCCTAATATAATAAAGCTTATTTCCTCCCTTCATACTTGTTTCCCACTCAACCACTAGCAATCATTCCTAACTACTCACCCCCACAATTGGACCTCTTATTGCAACGGATGCAACTTGCAATTGCAAGTCATCCTTCAAGGCTTGAGCATTTCTGGCAATCGCCTAGAGTTTTATGAGGTAAGTGGACGTTTAACAAACATGTGGGTGCACATGATGTTGTTAAATGGTGCAAAACAAGCATTCCCGCAAAGCCAAACCAACAAGACTAACAAGATTTGGATGTGGCTCAATTTGCACAACTCAATTGCCATACATCATGTTTTCACCTGTTCTGCTACAAAATATGTTGGAGAGTGGTTCCAAGGACTGTAGGTGCTGACACCAGACATGGTTCCTTTTCCCAATATTTCTAGTAGATTCCAAATTACCTTGCCAATAGTAGAAATATTCAAATCACAGCCTTGGCCTCTATATATTGGTCCATTTGGAAGATGAGGAATCGAGCTTATATAGGAAACAAACTAATTAAATCCCCTATTGATCTAATCCTATATGCTTGTTCATTAAATACTGGACAAAACTCCATGATGCTGATGATCAAGAATTTTTGTGCAGTGGCACTAACACTTTGCAAAGAAATGCCTTGGAGGATGCTGTTGCAAATAACAATTCATCCGCTCCATTGCTGGGGCTGCCTACTAGATCCCAAGTGTGAATGGACTATGTTGAAGCAAGAGAAGAAGAAACATGAAGAAAAATGGCCTTTCTAGTAAAAAGGAAAAAAGAAGAAAACGGGCGACCTTGTTAGATCTTTCACTCTGCGTTGAGGGGGTTGTGGAGCCTGCTACCCCCTAGTTATGCTGATACTGCTATGCTCCATTCCATGTTCTTTTGTCCTCAGGATGACACTAGCTGTGTGCGGTGCGAGAGAGTTCTTAGATAATTGCTTTTATTTTTCAGTTCGGACAAAAACTCCTTTTCTTGTTCTGTTCTATTATCACTGATAGTGGAACCTGGCCCTGCTAAGTTGTTTCATGGAAAAAATGACTCTATCAGGATGGAAATGTCGAAACGATGCCTTGCCCTAGTCTAGGAGGTGTGTCCTCGACATAGTGTGAGCCACATAAAAAATGTTATGTTGTCTGGATTGGAGCAATATAAGATATCGTTTGCACAATCTTTTTTTTAGGGAACCGTCTACACAATCTTTGTTGGCTTAGATGAACCTTTTGAAAAGTAAGAGACCATAGAGATGGCCCTTTCTAAAAAAGTGTGGTAGGAGGAGAGGCATAGATAGTGTTTGCAAAGGAGTAGTGTGGCAAAAAATGTGACTAAAGGGAAGGCATGTGGCATGCGAACGATGACCCCGCGAAGGACATTTTATCCAATACCAGGGAAATGATAAATGTGGATGGTAGTGGTGGAAGCGTTAGAGCACATGCAATTTATATCTTAGACTTCACACTATAAGTTTAGGAAGAATAATATTCTCCTCGAAGAGGAAGGAGGAGTGTTAGAGTATGATACGGACACGGTTATTATGATAGTTTATGATAGTTAGGACTCTAGCCTCTGTATCATACAGCAGGTTGGGCTGAGCTTGACGGGGTCGCCCCCGCTCGGGCGGCGCTGGAGCCCCAAACCCGTCGCGCCGCCAGCAGCCCCTGTCGCCCCTCTTCGCCTCCGTCGGAGGACGCGTCCGAGCAAAGCCCGCGCCGCCAGCAGCCCCCGTCGCCCCTCTTCGCCTCCGTCGGAGGACGCGTCCGAGCAAAGCCCGCGCCGCCGACGATGGAGGCGGGGGCCCCCTCTTCTGGCGCGGCTCCTTGTCGTGGATCTGGCAGCCGGGGTGGCGGTGTAGTGGCGTGCAGCGGCGCAGGGAGGGCGCGTGGCGACGGTGTGGAGGGCACGAGGGTGGCCGCTGCCGTGCGGGTGCTGCGCCCCCTCCGTCCGAGGTCGCCCATGGCGGCTGGGCCCGATCTAGGCCTATGCGGGCCGGGGCAGGCAGCGGCTTCAGGCGCGGTGGTGGGCGTCCTCGGGGCCTCGTCTCTGGGGCGTCGTTGGCTACCAGCAGCGGTGGTGGCTTGTCGGCGTGGGGGGCCTCCTCCTCCTCCGAGCCCACGTGGGCTAGCCATGGTGCCGGCGGTGACCGATGCGCCTCCGTTCATCGACGGTGAGGCCGGTGGTCCCTCTCCTTCCCGTGGTGGCGTCCCTTGCCGACATCTTGCATCCCCACCCACCTTCTCCATGCGGCCCTTTGGGCGGGTTTTGGGGACACGATCCTTGGCTGGGTGAAAGCCCTGCTCAGCTTGAGTTGTTGATGGCTGCAGCGACGCCTACGGGTGCCGCTACCTCCTTGGGGGCGCGGTCATGGCCGGTATCGTATCTTCCTCTCCTCGGGAGCCAGGGGAAACCTTTGGTTCGGGTTACCGGACCAGGCGACGGCGGCGCCATGGTGTCATGATCTTCTTGGAGACGTCGTCAAGGCTGCCCGGGGAGGCCCAATGTTTTGGAGTTTGGGGGGCGAGGTGCTGCCGATGTTGGATGCTGCTCTGGGCGCGAGCATCAGGGGCGCTATGTACATCATGGTGGGCGCTTCCTAGTCGACGTCTTCCTCAAGTCCGAGTGGATTCTGCTGACTCCTTGCCGATCTCTTCTAGGCGTATGAGGAGGAGGTGCGTTGATCCGTGCGGTCTTGGAGTCTTGGTCGTGCTACGGCGGAGTCTCGCTATGATCGTGACGCGGTCCAGTTGCTTAGTGTCTCGTCTCCTCACCTTGGTAGGGGACTTGGCAAGGCGAGGTCTCATTATCGGGTCGTGGTGGAGGGCATGTGGTGCGCCGTGTGGTGGTGTATCGTGTTGCGCGTGTGTGTTGTTGTAGCATTTTGGCGTTGTATCGGTCGTCGACCCCTTCTTCTATGTGTTTGGTACGTCTCCCAGGACGTATCCTAGAAAAAATAACTTGACTCGTACTCCAAATAATCCTTTGTACGCCTATATATACTCGTCCATGAGGCTCAATAATATATCCAACATATTCCGCCAATCTCTCTATCATTCTACATGGTATCAGAGCAGCAAGATCCTTGATCTAGCCGCCGCACACGCTTCCGCGCTGCGCCGCCCCCGGAGAGATTGATCTCCATGATCTCTGCCGGGGGCTGCGCAACCCGTACGCAGGGTTCGTCCGCCGATCCGTGATCAACTGCCTTGTAAGTCTTTTTTCCCGATCTCTTGATCGGTTTTCTTTTTGGTTTACCGATCTTAGATCGGATTGAGTCGCCCACCGCCGTCACCGTCGCCGCGCCTCTACTCCGACCATTGGCATCGAGGATCTACACCGCGCCTGTGCGCCTGCCTCCTCCGCTGTTGCGCTTGCCTCGGCAGGCTGTCGCGGCCTCACGGTAGGCTGCCGGTACCACGGGCGGCTGCTACGCCTTCCTTAGAAGGCCACCGCGGCCGCCCCCCTCGGATCCTCTTCGTCGTCATCGTCTGGGACTTCACCGACAACACCGCCATCGAATCCGATCTACACGTCGTCCACGCCATGGCGCATACGGTGCACCGTCGGTCTGATCAACCAATCCCGTGCCTATCTACGCCTAGCACGTCCCCGAGCACGCGCCTACCACCGATCAAGCTACGGGCTATCGCTGTGTCGCCCCGTCGGGCCGCAGCGCCGCCGCCTTTGGTCCAAGCTACCGGCTTCCAACGCGCCTTCCTTGGCGTGTACGTCGCTCATGGTCTCCCAGCCGCTGCACCGACTTGCGTCCTGCAGCTATGCCGCCCCCTCGGGTCATAGCGTGGCTGCACGCAGCCTACTTCGCCATTCTCGTGCATCGATGGCCTCGGCTTGCACCACACCATATCCTACGGCGCGGATCGCCGCCGTCTGCACATGGTCTTCGTCACGTCGCCGGGTTTTCCTCGCCTACTTCGAGCACCACCGCCGCGCTTCACATGATAACCTGCAGGACGCCCTCTCGCCATCGTAGGTCTCGCCGACTACCCCATCGCCACTCCAAGCATCCAACATGACTACCCCAGGTCGCTTCTGTTTTCTCTGCCTTCTACGTCTTCGTCCACTACAACTTCGCCGCCAGCGTCATCGCCTCATCCCCGACTACACCACCTGCTACTCTACTCCGACAACCGTGGACAGCGCCGGCATCTCTCTCTTTGCCGCTCTGCGCGTCGCAGCCGCTATGGAGGCTTCCTCTGCTAGTCTTTCTGACATGACAACAAGTTCATGATGGTCCCTGCCCCCGCACGCCTGGTACTGGCAATACCGGAAGTACCTTCGTTCCCGACGCGTTCCCGAGTCTGGCAAGCTTGGATCGGCGCCTCGTCTTCATCGGCTTCGACAACGTCTTTTTTGGCATTGACCCCTCTACCACTGCCTCGGAAAAAAAAAGACGCTAAAAACGGTCTAGACGAAACACAGCGCTGCCCAGGCGTTTCAATAGTTTTTACCTCGCGCCGCCGCGCCGCCGCCCGTTTTCTGAACTAAACCAGTAACCACCGTCCACCGCGCCTCGCCGCAAGGGCGCAGCTCCACCCGGTGGCCGTCCTAGAACACCGCTCACTTCACCGCCGTGCCGCACGGCCATGCCGGCATGGTGCACCTCGTCCGGCCGCGTCCCTCACCTGCACCGCTCCTCCACGCCCCGCGGCCGCCACTGTCCAGCACGCTGCCGCTGCCCCTCCTTCCGCCGCCGGCGCTCGCCTCGCTCCTTCTCGGGGTCGTTGACTCCTCCCCGTCCTTCCGGCACCTTCGCAGCCTCCACGCGCTCCTCATCCGCCTGCCGCTCCAGGCCTTTTCCCTCCCCTACCTCCTCTCCCGCCTCATCCGCCGCCTCACCGCCCTCCCGCCTCCGCACGCACCGCTCCCCTACGCGCTCTCTGTTTTCTCCGCGCACTCTCCCCCCGACCCCTTCCTCGCCGCCGCGCTCCTCCGCTTCGCGCTGCTCACGCAACCGCCCCTAAGCCCATTCCGCCTCTTCTCCCGCGTCCTCGGCACCGCCCGCGGTGAGCTCCCTTTCCTCCCGTTCGCTTTCTCCCCGCTCGCTAAGTCCGCCGCGGCAGTCCGCTCCCTCCCTGCTGCCAAGGCCGCCCACGCGGTCTCGATACTCGTTGGCGGGTTTGATAAGCACCGGTTTGTTGAGAACTCGCTGATCGGCGCTTATGTCGCCTGTGGTGATGTAAGTGCTGCGCGGAAGGTGTTTGACGAAATGGTGGTGAAGGATGTCATTTCCTGGACAAGTATTGTGGTGGCGTATTCCAGGAGTGGGAACATGGGTTCCGCGGAGGAGGTGTTCGTGCAATGTCCTGTGAAGGACATGGTGGCATGGACAGCAATGGTGACTGGGTATGCTCAAAATTCCATGCCGATGAAGGCGTTGGAAGTGTTTGAACGGATGGCCGCACTCGGCTTGGGCATTGATGAGGTCTCGTTGACGGGTGCAATCTCAGCTTGTGCTCAGCTTGGTGCTGTGAGGCGTGCTGCTTGGGTTCAGGAGATTGCAGAGAGGAATGGTTTCGGGAGCAATGTGGTTGTCGGGTCGGGGTTGGTGGATATGTTTGCCAAGTGCGGACTTATCCATGAAGCACGCAATGTTTTTGATGGGATGCAGGACAAGAATGTGTACACATACAGCTCGATGATTGTTGGTCTGGCAGCTCATGGAAGGGCTACAGAGGCAATTGCTTTGTTCAAGGACATGGTTAGGAGGGTTGATGTGGTGCCGAACCATGTGACCTTTATAGGGCTATTGACAGCTTGCAGCCATGCAGGGATGGTTAGAGATGGGCGCTTCTACTTTGCACAGATGAAGGACAAATATGGGATATTGCCATCTCCAGATCACTATACTTGTATGGTCGATTTGCTTGGTCGGGCTGGGTTGGTGGATGAAGCATTTGATCTTGTGAGGTCAATGTCCGTGGAGCCTCATGGTGGTGTGTGGGGAGCACTGCTTGGGGCTTGTCGGATCCATGGGAATACCGAAGTTGCCAAGGTTGCAGCTGAACATCTTTTTAAGCTTGAGCCAGAGGGTATAGGTAACTACGTGCTGTTATCGAATACACTTGCATCGGCAGGAAAGTGGGATGAAGTCTCAAAGGTTCGGAAACTAATGAGAAGCCGGAGGCTGAAAAAGGATCCTGCTGTGAGCTGGTTCGAAGGCAGAGATGGTCTGGTACATCAATTCTTTGCTGGTGACAACTCTCATCCAAGGACCAATGAAATAAAGAAGGCATTACTGGAGCTAGTGGAGAAATTGAAGCATGCTGGTTATTTGCCAATCCTGAGTTCTATTGTTTATGATGTGAGTGACGGAGAGAAAGAAAAGCTGTTAATGGGTCACAGTGAGAAACTTGCTTTGTTGTTTGGATTGCTGACTCTTGGATCTAGATGCACGATTCGAATAGTGAAAAATCTAAGGATCTGTGAGGACTGTCATTTGTTTATGCGACTCGTCTCAAGAGTTGAGCATGTTGAGATTATAGTCAGGGACAATATGAGATTCCATCATTTCAGAAATGGAGAATGCTCATGTGGTGGATTCTGGTGAAAGTAGAAAAACAAATAATATCGCAGAATGGGAACTTGGGTGTTTGATTGCAAAAGGTCCCACATCATTCTGAATTTTTGTACTTGAGCTTACATGGATGATGCAGAATAAAAAGAATGCAAATAAGGAAGCACTGCCAATGGTAGGTTAGCCAAAACTCCTTTCAGGCCATTGATGAATATAAGTATTGCAGGAGGATGGAAGTCAGGTCATTTCCTACTTGTTCTTGTCTCTTTCAGTCTGAATTATAGTGGAAGGAAAAAATAAGAAATGAATTGCTGCCAATGTTTTGCCATCATCACACCACGTTGATGTGCTCCTGGCAAGTTCTTTGTGCTTGACAACCTGAGAAGCTCTACTTTTGCGTACAGATTACTTGTCACCTAGTCATAATTTGGATCAAAATTTCAGGGCAGCATGTCAGGGAGATATGATTTCTTGTGAGATTTGCTTGGAAGTGTTGTGGTCCATTGTTAGGATACTCCGGCTTCCTAGGTGTAGATCCCTTTGCTTCTTGTTCCATGTATGACCAGTCTAAGATGCCAGTTGTCATCGATGCTGACCAGAAGGGTTTCTTTCCCTGCTATCTGGGAAGAGCCAGTGCGGTGCTTTGGTTGCATGTGAACTGGGGGCAATGGTTAGCTTGAGGTCGAGATCGCTTTCCATAGAAACACTCCAACTTTCACCTTCAACTGATTTACTGCTTTCTGGTCTTCCTTCTTGGTTTCTTGAGGTTTCTTCATTGAAGAGGTTTAGGCATGACACGGGCTTGCATTCTTGAAGAATCAAATGTTCTGGTACTTGTCTAGGAGCAGAGTATTGTGCACTAGCAAGATGAGCAGATTGGCTGGCCTCTGACGTACATGGACTACTCTTCAGGTTTGGCCTGTGGCCCTGCACCATTTCTCGAGTTTCTTCTGTTGTTGATTGCAAACTGTGCTTCTGACCACCCAATTCAGCCATTAGTGACCTCTGTACACTATATAGCCGATGCAGTTCATGCACCTGATGCAAGAGAACATGAATGTAAAATTATGAGTTGCAGAATGACAAGACAATCACAGAGCAGCGTAAAAATTGCTTGGCAACTTCTTAGATGAATGTCTAATGTCCATGCAGATTAACAGTACTATGCAGTGTATCGTAAAGCTGGACCACACCTATTAATATTCTCGTTAATGACTGCAAGCACATCTTTCAAATTCAAGAGTATCAAGAATTAATCTGGTATTTGAAGTTTGATTTCCTTACTGTCATATTTCCCGATTTTTATAATGCTATACAGATATGCTGTAAATCTGGTGCTTTCGAGCTAAACTATGATCTGCAAAGTTACTTCTTGTTACCTGCTGTCTGAAGACCTCATCATGTTCCATGATTGTTCTCCGAAGTGATTCCTTGATATCGTGTTTGGAATACTTGTCCATTGGATCTACCAAGATGTTGTTCAAAAGCTTTCGCCCACTAGCTTTCAGCAATATTTTAGCTAGCTTCTGAACAGAACCTTCACTTTCTAGCTCTCTAATGATGGTTATGCCTTCTTTCTCCAACAAGGCAAAGAGGATTCTACTAGTACCAAATAAATCAGTTTCCATTCCTGAAACAATCAGAGCGAAAGGTCAGGCCCATCACCCATACTGTCTGCATGGTGAGTTAATTATCGCATGAAATTTGAACTGAATTAAAACTTGATTCTACTACTTGCATGGTAATTATCATATCCCTGGCTGCAGAGTAAGAGGGGAAGCGACTGATGCTGGATACTGGGGCAATAGAGGATCGCGAGAATCAAACACAGAGCAGCAATTCACATGAAGATTCACTCACCTGAAAATCGGCGTCTCATGCTGCAGCAGCTGCTGCTTATCTCGCATCTTCACTCTCCTCTGGTTATTGCTCATGAACACTGGGAATCTCTATATACCAGCAAGGGCACTGAGCGGGACGCAGCTTGCGTGTATCTCTCCTCAGCACCCATTACTCATTTCAGAGCAGTGGATAGCGCCCGACCTGGTGGAGAATTCTGGGGGAAGATAGTCTTGGGAGTCTGGATGTAGCAGGAAGGCTCTCTCTCATGCTCATGGAGCGAACTGCATCCTTTTGTAGGAAGAACAATAGCAGCCAAGCCAACCAAAAGGAGAGGTTAGTAATGCAAAGGTTGACAGGCTGTGTGTGATGGCCAAGCAGGATGCAAGGGAAGCAACAAGGCAAAAGTTGAGGATTTGAGATCGTTGGCAGGAGGCTCAAGTGTTTGTTTAACAGGCTCAAGGAAGGATCAGGGAAGTGCAGCAACCAATGGGAAAGCCAAATCTCGCTGGTTTAATGAAACAACAGGGCCAACCTATAAGCATGTGGAGCAGATATTTCACGCAGGTCTTGCCGGGACTAAGGATATCAAGGATTTGAACTCTGCAGCCCCCCACCCCACCCCCCTCTGATATAGATAAGCAAGGCCAGACATATCTTCACATGTTTGCAGTTTGTAGTAGAGATCTGCAGATACCGTGGGCCCACAGCAATGAGTTATCCTAGGCTGCCCTTGGCAGTCGTCACAGTCCCAGCCCTGGGATCTGGCCTCAGCCTCGGAAAAGTAAACTGCCGTTCGAGCTTCCATGTGAGTTGCAAACCCCCTTCCTTACTTTGAGTTTCTTATTCTTTTTTAACCTGGACAGGGTTGTTGCTGACTTGCTGTACTGCTGCATCAGCATGTTCCGTCCCTGCCTGCCCAAGATTCTAGGACGTCCGTATCTCAAACTAAGCCTTTGTTAATCCCTTAAGCGCACCGACAAGGTACTAAACTAACCTCCCTGGTTGATCTAATTACATTGGGTTGACTTAATACTAGCTAGGCTGTTCAATGATCAGTTCTGGATTTGATTTTGGAGTCCAGATTCCATATAGTTTGACTTTTCTCAGTCCCTGTGTGCCTTGATTTAAGGCTCACCATATGGACGGCTAGCTATAAGATTTTTTGTGAACGGCTTAATCTGTTTATTTTTTTCAGAAGATATGGCAACATACATAGGACAGTAGTGCAGTACAACGTAGGATAAGATTGTGCTGCCCATCACTCGGCTTTCCAAGAATCCTATGCCAATAACTAAGATTTAATGCCGGGGCCATGTTACTTTCTAGCCACCCTATCTGCAACCTGCGTTTTTCCTCTCGAATGTTTCCTTCTCCGGAAAAGAAGGGATTCTGAATATCAGATAGTCACTGTTCCTGAAAAGGATTTGCACTTGGATATATGGCAGCATGATTGTAGTTTTGACTCTATCCCATGTCTTTCAGTTTGTTTTCATTGATGAGCCCTGTCTTGGGGTTAGGCATTGAATTATATGCCGAACGATAATGTACACATGAATTTAGCATCTGACATTCTACTGCACCATGGAGTATATGATGTGATCAGAATCTAACAGACTTGTCTGTCCAGCAGCTTTAATTTGACGATTTGTTCAATTCTGCTCCATACCATATGCTAAGGGCCCGGTATCAGACAGCCAATTTTTTTTTCTTTTCTGAACGCAGACAAGCAAATATCTAATACGGAAAGGAACTTTGCAACGTCATGGCACTTATGGCCATCCACGTACCACTCAAAGTCAGACAAGCAGCATCAACTCTGGATAACTCCGAGAACAATCTTCTGGCTCTCGTTTCACTCCCTAACCAGAGATATTCGATGGTTCCTTTCAAGAAAGACTAGATACGGACGGGCAACTTGCTCATAGTAAAGGTACAGACAAGCGAAATCTTTAATTTCCTCGCAAATTCTCTAGCACATATCTTATACTCGTGTCCTGCCTGCCTGCGCCTCTGTGGCTTGCAGATAAACATCCATCTTTTTCTCTATCAAATGTAAAGCTTGTGCCTTTTTTTGGAAAAAAATATCTCTAACGAACATATCCTCATGAAAATTTGTGATATTCAGGTCTCCTGTGTGTTGTCGAAAAATTTGTGATGCCCAGATTCTCAAAGGATGGAATTGACCATTCGCAAACGACTGATTCTAGAGAGGGAGTGGAGGATGAAGCAGTAGAGAGGATCCTAAATAAGGAGCAGCAGCAGCAGCGTGGAAATAATGCAAAGCGACTGTCGCAGTCGCGTCCATCCAAGGGCCCCCGCCCGACAGGCTACCTGCCGCGGGATCCTTTTTCCTCGCTGTCTTGGCCCAGGCAATCTCTTAATGAGTTTACTGTGTGTATATATATATATATATATATATATATATATATATATATATATATATATACGTGCGCGCCTGGTGGTGGTGGCCAGCACAAACAACATCAAACTGGCTGGATCACATGGACCACACCGTCCAGTTGTTGGCATGCGCACAGCTTTCGTCCTCGGATGCGCTCGGAGGAGGAGGATCTGGGCGTGTAGATTATTGGTGCCTTCTCGCCACGCGATGGGCGAGTACTACTTTGGACCTTTCCCGGCCTAGTTTTTCCCTAGATCTGTTCGAGTGGATCGTAAAGTGGTTTGAAGAAGTGAAAGTGTCGGGGTGGTTACGGGCATCTGAACTAAACTGTGAGCGTCGTCATGCGTACTACTGGGCTATGGAGCCCTCTTTACTCTGTTGATGAATGGATGCAGAACCTTTTGCTATTCAAAAAGGGTGTGGGCAACAATGATTTGGCCTGAGTTTGAGATGGACTGCGTTCCATGAGCGATGTGTATCCATGACCTGCTGTGTACGGTTTCTGCACTTGCGCACGTAGCACGAAGAGAAAGAACTGGATTTTCCACAATATCTCATTTTGTTTTTTTGAGAGAGAGCAACCATGTACTTCGTCCGTTCCAAAATATAAGATGCTTTAGCCTTTGTGAAGTGAATGCATCTAGGCGCCTTTGGATGTGTAGATTCGGAGTAAATCTAGACTTGAAAAGCGTCACGATACATTCGTTCCACTTATATTTTAGAACGGAGAGAGTATTTCACTACTAAAAAATCAACTTATGTTATGTGGATAAACAAATGTGGAAACTAAAACACAGGCAAGGAGGAAATGGTTGTCCTGAAAACTTTGCAAGTAGAACCCCGAAGGATCGAAAAATACATAACGATCCCTAGGGTTTTCTTGGCCCCACCACCAAACTCCAACATCGTCTAACCGCACAAAAGACGCCGATCCTTCAAAATTGCCAGATCAAAAGAAGCACCATCACCAACGAGGCTTTGCAAGTCAGTGAACAAGCCCGCTGCAAGCACCAATGCGCATGTCATTGTGGCACATTGAATGGGGGACGTACACGAGCTGCCTCGGACCCAGATCTATCGCACCTCGTCGACATAGTCGGGGAATAAAGACAAATCAAACACCTTCGGACAAACATTCTCGCTCCAGAGCAACCACTTCACCCCCGGCCCCCAATGCCGCTAGGGATAACGACGATGCCAACAACACACAGAGAAATGATCTCGCTAGATCTGAAGAAAGGCGAGAAGACCAAATTGTTGTTAGAAGGACCAACAAGCACAAGTCGTTATCAACCCTGATGCATCACCATGAAGTTGCCGCTAGTGTGGGACTAGAGTTGAGGCGGATTTATTCGCCTAGACACCGCCTCCCACCACCCCAACAACACAACACAACAAAAACTGTAACCCTAAAGACTAGGCCAAAACTGAGGAATGAGGTCACCTTTTACCTTGCAAGATGTCAGCTTTGGATAATATGCACTAATGCACCTCAGACTTATATATGGGATTTTGTTTTTCAGATTCTACTCACCATTTTTTTTAGCAGCAGACGCTACTCACCTCATTCCAATAGGCTTTTCAATTTGATTATGGGCCTGGAGATGGATCACATTAGGCCCAACAAACCTTCACCTTGGTGAACGGTGAACCACATCCAGGGAACGAAAGAATCACGAACGGGTGAGCCTGCCGCTGGCTGGACAGCCACGACGACACTAACGCACACCCCTCGTCTAGTTTGCCTCGCCACGAACTAGTAAAAAATCTGGTTTCAGATGAGGCTCTACTCGCCCAATCTCCGGCAAGCCACCGCGGCAGCAGCCGGCGCCAACGCCCCCCTCGCGGCAGCTCTCGGCAAGGTAATTCCACTCACCCCAGCCTCTTCCTTTCCAACCATTCCCCTTGGCACTAACCGATCCTACTTCTGCACAGAATTCTTCGAGCTCCCTTATCCATGGCCGCCTCAGCTTCAGCCACACGTCGCTGCACACACCAAACCACCGCGCCAGGAGAGCAGGTGCGTGCATAGAGAAAAAAAAATACAGTTACATCATGCTAGACAAGTATAGTGGCACTACTTGGCAGAATTGTAGGATTGAGACCATCTGCTGATGATACCTGAAGGGTGGGCGGTGCGCGTGCTTCCCCTCACGGAGGAGAACGTGGAGAGGGTGCTGGACGAGGTGCGGCCGAGCCTGATGGCCGACGGCGGCAACGTGGCCCTGCACGAGATCGATGGCCTCGTCGTCGTGCTCATGCTCCAGGGCGCCTGCGGTTCCTGCCCCAGCTCCACCATGACGCTCAAGATGGGTATCGAGACACGCCTCCGCGACAAGATCCCCGAGATCCTCGAGGTCGAGCAGATCCACGACACCGAGACCGGGCTCGAGCTCAACGCCGAGAACGTCGAGAAGGTCAGCCAGATACCCTGCTCTCATGTGCTCGCCTATACCGATCAGTGTACTGTTTGTGCATGCCACCTGTCAATCTCCCCAGGCTGCAAATATTTCTGTTACAGTTCAAACACTAGGATAAAAATGCAGCTTTTGTATGATCAACCTATTTAATCCTGAAATCTGTTTGATCCTGTAGCTTCTAGACGAGATCAGGCCATACCTTTCCGGCACCGGAGGTGGAAGCCTAGAGCTTGTTGAGATTGATGGTTTCGTCGTCAAGATTCAAATCAGTGGACCTGCAGCAGGTGTTATGACAGTGCGAGTAGCTGTAACACAAAAACTGAGAGAAAAAATACCATCGATCCTGGCTGTTCAGTTGACAGAGTAGAAACATGAATTCAGTTGTACATCAATAAAGGGAAGACAAACTTCGGCTTTGTGATTACTTAACCATGTTCGGTAACTTTAGTTTTTCAGTTCTGAATCACTGCAATTAAATACTGATCAGACTAATAAAGTTATGTACAAGAATTCTGTGGCTAGGAGAGAAGAAATCTCACGACACTGTTAAGCCTGAATGATGTAATTCAGTAGAACCACTGTTATGACAATGAGTAAATCATAGTTAACCTTATCAATATATTGTATTAATTTCAGACATCCACTGCATTCCCTTGGTAAAGGCTAAGCAAGAACTTCCTGCAGAACTAGAAAATTCAGTTACTTTAGTGGAACCTGGCTCGACAAACATTCTCTGTCTCTCAAACTCATTAACATCTCAAGGATTCTCTAATCTACATATCTTTCCCTCAAATTGGCAGCTTGGGACTATCTCTTTATACTCTGTTTGTCTCAGTCAAAGCAGGTTTGGTCAGTGCAAGAACCAACAATTCAACCTCGACATCACAGGGTAGCAAGTACCAAGACCTTGTTAAACCATGCTGGCTTGGAAAGTTTACACGGTCCAGGAAATAATATGTTTCCTTCCAAAAGGATTCGAAAGAGGGTTGATAGATTCACGCAGCTTCTTCCTCTTCTTCAGTTTGATGTTCCTCCAATTGGGTTGCCTTCATCATTTGCCTAATCTCCTCAATCTTCACAAACTCTCGCTTCTTCTTTAAAAACCCTTCCAGAACCCTAAATGCACGCTCCGTAGGTGCCATTCCCATCTCGACCATCTCCCGAAAGCACCTATATGCTTCACCAACCACATCTCTGCAGCATAAACCAGTAACCAGAACATCCAATGCATGCCGATGAGGTACACATCCTTTTCCGATCAGATAATCCCACAGCCCCAGTCCAAGATCCGGTCGCCCGTTCTCGCAGAAGACCTTCATGAGCAACATTGTCGTCCTGGTCCTTGGCATGAACCCTGAGTCGATCATCTTGCTATATATCTTCCAGATCCCCTCCAAGTCACCCACCCTACGAAAACCACACAGCATTGTGTTATAGGTAACATCATCTAGACCAATCCCCTTCTTCTCCATCTCGCCCATCAGTGCCATCCCGGACTGCAAATCCTTTGCCCTCACATAGGCCCCCATGAGCGCATTGTGAGCTCCACGGTCTGGCTTCACTCCGCTATGCTCCATTTCATCAAACAAGAGGCGTGCACGAGATGCGTCCCTCACAATCCCAGCTCCGTATATCAGCGTGGTGTAAACCTGCAGCGTCGGCTTGCAGTTGTCCTTGGTGCGCATTTCGTCGAGCAGCTCGAGGGCGTCCAAAAACCTACCTTTCTTGCAGCAGGCGTCCATCCTCACGCAGTAGGACACGGCATCCGGGACGAAGCCGCGCAGCACAGCATCATGGTAGAAAAGGTCGAGCGCCTGGGCGTGGCCGGCCTCCTTGAACCCAAGCAGCAGCGTGTTGAATGTGCGGGTGTCGGGCGGGTACGCGTCGCAGTACCGGTGGAACAGCGCGCGCGCCTCGGCGACGCGGCCGCGGGCGCAGAAGACCCGGAGCAGCGCGTTCAGCTCGGCGGCGCCGAACGAGCGCCCCGCGCGCGCCCAGACGGCGGCGGCGGACTCGAAGCAGGTGACGGCGGCGGAGAAGGAAGCGCCAGGAGCGGAGGCGCAGAGCGCGGTGGAGAGAAGGACGGAGAGGGCGGGCACGGAGAGGAGGTGGGGGTGGGTGGACGGGAGCGACTCGAGCAACTTGAAGGAGAGGGGCGCGTGGCGGCGGGAGCGGGCGAGGAGGCGGAGGAGGACCGGGAGGGAGCTCTCCGGGACTGGGAAATGGGGGAGCGCGAGCAAGAGGCGGAAGAGGGAGAGCGCCGGGAGCGGCGGGGAGTGTGAAAGCAAGAGGTGGGAGAGGAGCGGCGTGAGGAGGGACGGCGAGGCGGGCAGGATGGTGGAGAGGAGCGGCGGGACCGCTGGCGCGTGCGTGAGGAGGAGGCGGGCGAGGTGCGGGATGGTCGGAGCGATGAGCCGTGGGGCGGCGCGCGGCGGCGGCAGGAGGATTGGCATCGGCGCAAGCCGCGCTCCGCGTTCTGGAGGTGAACACAGCGCAGACGGTGGGCTTCGCACTTTTACTTTTATAATCTCTCTTTTTTTGAGTTCAAATCCATCAATAGTATTCATTCGTATTTGTCTTTTTTACATTGAAAATACCTATTCACGGTCACGAAATACAATTTTCCAGACTCATCTGCGGTCACCGGTCACGGTACGACACTGTAATGTTTTTTTAATGTACAACACTGTAATTTTTCTTCGGATTTTCTATTCTTAGAACGGTCCGAAAAGTGCCAAACCTGGTGGACTTGCAATAGTCGTCAGATCGTCATCCAACGGTGTGGGACGAAGCCGCGCGGTTGGTCACTGAATCAATGTCACACACCTGATCCCGACAACTATTCACCTGAGTGCCCCACTTGTCAGCCTCTCTGTTCCTACCAGTTATCCCTTCCCATTCACCCCCACTACTCCCGACCGTTTCCATTACTTTCCCTCCTCTGCTTCTCCGTCTTCTCGAGCGGAGCGACGATTAACGGCGATCCCGGGCGATTTTGACGCGTAGACGCGTTGTAGGTATGATTTCTCCCTTCATTCTCCTCCATTTTACGCTGGATGCGCGCGCCGTCGCTATTCTATATACTCCTCTATTTTTCGGCGGACACGACTAGGCCAATTTAGTCGGTTTCGTGGTCGGCATGTATTCCGGCTGGTTGTAGTTGCTCGGGCGGATTTGAGGTAGCTGTTTGAGTTATTTGCCCGCCCCCTCCCCTTCCCCTCGTTCGAAATACTGGTTTTGTGCGCACCCCACTGTTTGAATCCCCTTTCTGCTCTTTTGCAAATGTTCCATATGGCGTTTATTCTGGCTTGTTCTAGATGTTATGACTGCTTTGAGTGAGTTATATGAATTATTTCGTCTCTGAATCCTGCTGTAATACTCGATTCCCCCTTATGCTGGTCTGCAATTGTCCCAATCACAGATCTACTGCAATACCTGTTTGTAATACACTATGATTTATTCATGCTAACATAATATACAAGGACTGCAATTGAATGGGTAATGTAGTATAACCTGTATTTGGTAACATTGGAGTGAATACTTTGATAACAACATGAATAAGCATGTTTGGTGGTTTATTTGATTACTTTTGTTTATATATGTTGGTAAGTTTTGAGCAAATTGTATGATAATATTGGTGTTTGAGCATGGGTAACTTATAATGGTAGTGTCATTAATAACTTTTTGATTATTTATGTTGGAACATTAGAGAAATTTGCATGATAACTTTAGTTTTTTAGCATTGGTAAGTTATGTACTGATGCCGGTGTGTAATTGAACTACATTATATATGATTCAAGTGGGTAATTTAGTATATTCCTATTTGTATCATTGGAGTAAATCTCTTGATAATAGCAGCATTTGCCTTGTTTTGGTTCTGTAATTGATAAAAAAAATTATTATATCAATTTGTAACTTTATATCAAATTGCATGATAACATTAGTTTACTTGCATGGGTAATACTACAATTTTCTACCTGATAACTTTATTTTGATGTACACTATGTATTATTCAAGTGGGTAATTTAGTATATCCCTGATTGTAACATTGGAATAAATCCCCTGATAATAGTAGCACTCGCCATGTGTTTGGTAGTGTAATAGTTAACCTTTTTGATTATATCTGTTGGTAACATTTGAACATTTTGCATGATAACAATTGTTTATGAGCATGGGTAACTTATGTACTTATTGCGGGATAATATTAGATTATATGTTTTTGTGTAACTTCTTTTATATATTTTATCATTGTAGCATTATGTCATCTATGTTGTAATTTTTTAGTATTGATGCATGCTGTTAGTTTTATTCATTTTTATATAAGCTTGTGTGTACCGTTGTATTTTTTGTGATTGTGTATTATGTTTAGACTTATGTTTATGTGTTCGTCCTTAAATTGTTTGTAGGAGTCACGATGGTGAGGAAACAGAAGGTTGTTTCTGATATTGTCGATCTTGAAGAACCACCTGCCCGTAAACGTGGGAGGAACAGGGCATCTCCTTCTGCTGTTACGAGTCTTCTCACATGGTTATCAAATAATCATAAGGCAACAATCGAAGCAATGGAGTTTGATAGTATGTTGGACATCAAGTGTTCCTCGTTGCATGATGCACTTATGACCTGGTTCGCAGGTTTATATGACAAGCACACACGTGAATTTGTTGTCCCGGGCCGAGGAAGGATACCTCTTAATAAGGATACTGTCTTCAGATGTTTTGGGTTGCCTCTTGGTGAAGTGCCGGTCCCATATTATTCTGGTCCCGATATTCAGGGTGCCCTTGCCCCTATTATTTTTCCTGATGATGGTGGCACCCCTCTGAGAACTCGAGTTTTCAAAATCTTGAAGGATATGACTTCATATGGTGATGAATTCAAGCAAACATACATCATGTACATTGTGTCTGGAGGGAATATGCCCGAGAGGCAATGATAAAGTGGTTATTATCTTATTCCATGTTTATGATAAATGTTTATTTTGTATGCTATAATTGTATTAATTGGAAACGTTAATACATGTGTGTTTAATAAACAAAATACAAAGTTCCTAGTACTGCCTCTCATATAAACTAGCTCGTTGATTAACAAGATGATCAAGGTTTCCTGATCATGGATATTGGATGTTGTTAATAACGAGGTCACAACATTGGTGGAATGATGTGATGAACATTCATCCGAAGTATAGCATTACGATCAAAGTCATTATGTTTATATTGCTATAACATCATACGAAGTAATCTTAGTCCTTAGACCATGAGATCATGTTAATTGCTAACATCGGAAGAGTAACTTGATAACATCAAACATCACACCATAAAAGGGTGACTATAAAGGTGGGTTCAGATACTCCGAAGGTGTTATGTTGAGGCTCATGGATCAAGAGTGGAATTTGTCAATCCCGATGACGGATAGATATACTCAGAACCCTCTCGGTGATATCACATTAAGATAGCTTGCAAGTAAGTGATGTGATCACTAGAATGTTATATCACGGGAACGAGAAAAGAGTGCATGTCGGTAACGAGATCAAACTATGTATTTGGATGCCGATGATCGAAACTCGGACATGTAATATATCACGAGACAAAGGAATTTAGTTACGGCGTTAAAGGTTCACACGATCACAAGAGTCATCGTTGAATATGTGGGAGTCAGTACGGATCTCTAGGTCCGCTGCTGATTATTGATCGGAGAGGGGTTTCAATCATGTCTGCATTATTCGCGAACCGTAGGGTGACACACTTAAGGGATACCAACACCATTTAGGAGCAAATATGTTTCAGATAAAGATTAAGAAAGCGCTGAAATCATTTCGATGGAAACTGGAATTTGTTTCGGGTGAAATTGCAGAAACTGGTTATGCATGTAATATTGAAATGTTGCAGGAGGTTTTATGTGAATGTTTGTTAATTAATGTAATTGACAAAATTCTGAATAAAACAAATAAAATAGTTTTATTTAGTGAGAGCTTGCATTAAATTTGGTGGAAATTTAATGCATGTGAGTGGAAGTGTGAGTGGAGCACCACCATGGCTGCCACGCCATGGCCCTTGGTTGCCCCCCTCTTCCCTATAAAAGGCCCCCCTCTCCTCCTCACAACACACACCTCCTCGTGAAGGATCTCTCTCCCCCTCCAGTTATTCCCCATGGTCTCGGATTAGCGAGATACATGTTCCCGGTGGCTTTATCTGGAAAGGAGTTGCTGCTTCCACTGCTTTGCTGGAGCGAGGGACGGAGGTTGTCGGGGTACCGGACGTGTGTGCGATCACGGATGCACCGTTGCTTTGCGGTGCTGGACTTGGTGTGTGCTGGAATTGCTGGAGCTGGATCTGATGGACGTGCTCGAGTCAGACCTGCTGGACTTCATCACGATCTTGAGATCGGCAAGTGTACGACTACATCATCCACGAGTTCAAACTCGTTAGCAAAGCTTTGTTGTCTTCGAGGGTAAGTTCTCTATGGATGTATATCCACCCGTTGCTTGTATCTAGTAGATATATCTTGGCGTATAGTTCCCGTAGGAAGTTTTTTGTTTTCTATGCTGAGAACCCAACAGTGGTATCAGAGCCTGATCTATGCATAGGTGCTTTGCACGGGTAGTACACATATGTTTATATGTGGGCGATGATGATCATGTTATTGCTTCTTTCATATATTTTGGATATTGGTGGCATAGTGGGATGAAGCGGCCCAGACCAACCTTACATGTTATCGCACATGAGACCGGTTCCACGACTGACATGCAACTAGTTTTGCATAAGTGGTTGGCGGGTGTCTGTCTCTCCTACTATAGTCAATATCTGATTTACAACAAGTTGTTAATAACTTAGTTATCATCGTTGTGGTTTCATGTTTGTAGGTAAGACCGGTTCTATCTTCGAAAGCCCTAAGCCACGTAAAACTTACAATGGATAAATTAGAGGCATCTAGTTTAGATTGTTGTTGGGCTAGTGTCATGATATGGTAATGTTGTAAGTTGATGTATGGTAGATACCCTTACAACACCTAACGTGTAAGTTCCATAGACCTTGGCCTTACACACAAAGGAATGATAGAGATCATACCACGATGCATATGATGGTGATCAAATGCATGGACCATATCATTCCACTGTACACATATGATGTTTGCATCTTATATTGCTAGTTTGTCGTTTTAGTAGCATTATAACCTGATCCCTCATTTAAATATCAAGATAAAATGTGTTCTTCCTTAAGTATGCACCGTTTTATGGATCGTGTTTCGAGACATCACGTGATGATTGGGTGTACTCGACTCTACGCTTTCATACAACGGGTGTAAGACAGTTTTACACACGCGAGTACTAAGGTTCTTACTTGGCGATCCTAGCATGTATAGACATGGCCTTGGAACACGGACCGAAAGGTTAATCACGAGTCATATAGTTGATGTGATGCCCATATTGATGCTCGCCTTTGAAGCTACACCGACTCACGTGATGATCGGAATTGGTGTAGTGGATTTGGTTCATGTAATCACCAAAAAGGCACGAGGCATGTCGTTTTTGAGTGGGAGTTCATTTCTAATTTGGATTAGTCGAACTCAATTTGTCATAAACTAAATCAAAGTGAATTTGCATAATTTGTTGTAGTCATTGGCGTATGTTCACTACCTTATGCTTAGTGTCAATTGAGATAAAAGAACTATAGAATTTTGGATATTTACTTTATGAACTGGTATCATATTGTTTTGAATGTCAATTTAAGGTTTAGAAGTCCTATTGCAAACTTTCAGCAAACTCTATTTACTTCATGAAGTTTAATAAGTAGTATTAAATCAAGAGTAAGAATTCCAATGTTAGTATCTAAAGTATCATGTTTGCCTCCATGATTATTGATATTCAAAAGTTGTTTTAATATCAAGATTATCTAGGAGCTGAAAAATTGTTTCAGAAACCATCATGTGTGGAAGATATTGTGATATCTGAAATAATGTTTTTGGCTGCATTATGATAGAGTATAATTTAGCAAAATACATGTTCTCATATTGTATGAGAATTTGTGAAGGATGGAGATGCTAGGCATCCGGATCTCCCAAAAAGGTTTTGGGAACTAACATTATACTCGTGATTCTTCCTTATAGGCTATAGTAGCTTGATCATGAAAGTTGTCATGATAAGGATGAATAGAAGATGTAGGTAAAATGTTTACTACACGAATAGATTACTAAAGAATGGATTTTTGAAAGAAGACCAAACATTTGATGATGGTGATCCACTTCAAAGTGCAAGTCCAAAGGTATTAGTATTTGACTATATACACTTTGTACTATGTGTCATGTGAATGACACCACTATTGATGTTGATAGATTCTTTTAAAAGAAAAGGAATTGTTGAAAGAGAATCTATAAAATATTTGGCAGAAAAGAAAAGGTTGGAGATGTCCAACTTAGGTATATAGAAGATATATATGTTATGGCTGTATTCCTTGCTTGTTAAACAATGTGGTTCTTAAGTATTGGATACTGGTATTGGATACCGAATTGGTTGGTGTGAAGTGTCATACAGAACAACACAATTCATGAACTATAGCGGCCTAAGTAACTGGCAAGAGAATAAGTGATGATGTTCATCGAAAACAAATAAAGTGTTATTCTGTTTTTGTTATCGTCAAACCTAGCCTTCAAGATTTGTTTTAATAATTGTTATTTTGTTTCGGTATTACGAGAACAATGGTTGTTCAAATAATTATCGTACTCCATAAAGGATGGATGAACTTACAAGTCTAGTTGGAGAAATCACATCCATAAACATTATTGCTAAAATGTCGTAAGACAAATGATTGGAAGATCACTTATGAAGTGACATCGCTATTTGAATTATATTGGAAAGTAAACATGAAGAAACTGCATGTTGATGGATTTTTGGAGTCTTTTGATTCTGATCAACTGACGCTTGTGAAACTTTCCTCGAGATAATTGAAACTCCGTCCATAGGCCAAAGTGGAACGGATGACTAACTTATTGGATATTATGCATGTTGATGTATATAGTCCATTATGTGTAGCCATATGCGATGGATCTTTTTGCTTCATATGCCTTCTCCAGAAACTTGAGTGAATATATCTATATATTTACTTAATAAGGAAGAAGTATGGAACATTTGAAAATTGTTCAAAGACTTTCAAGATGAAGTGAAAAATCATTGTAACAAGAAAATAAAAGATTTTATGATTTGATCATAAAGGAAGATATTTGAGTTATAGGTTTAGCAAAACACCTAAGATTTCAGGAATTGTTCCATGAATTTTCATTTTCCGATAAACCACAGGAGTATGGTATGTTCAAGAGATCAAATCAAACCTTGTTTGACATGGAAAGATCAAAGGTGTCATTTATAAAACTGCCATTATGTTTTAAGGATTAAAGCTTTAGAGACTACCTCTTTTACACTGAAAAGAGCATGATCGTGATCCGTTGAAATGACACCATATGAGTTATGGTTTGGGATAAAACTCGAATTGTCTTTTCTTAAATTTTGGTATGCTATGCATAAGTAAAATGTTTACAACCAAAGTCGGATAAGCACGTCTTTGTAGGTTATCCCAAAGAATTTGTTGGGAAGTCCTCCATAACACCGAGGACAAAAGAGTTTGTCGCTTGGAACGTCAAGTTTCTTGAGAAGGAATTTTTCATGAAAAGTTAAGTGGGAGGACAATAGAACTTTGATAAGGTTGTTGAACCTTAGCTATATGTGCTAAGTAGCGCAGTGCCGGAAAGTGTCCTGGTGGCGGCCACAATGCTCATGGCTCCCGTGATTACAAAGGGTGTGATCTTGGAGATTAGAGTTCCTATTGAACCATTTGGGTCGGTAAGAATCAAATAGTAATATTTGAAATAGAAGTCGTTATTGTTTTGACAATGATGAACCGACTGCATGCAAAGAAGCGATGATGGGCCCTGACTCCATAAAATGACTAGATGTCATAGAATCCTTAATAGTATCCATACACGAGAAATCAAGTTTCTGAACTTGGAAGACCCTCCGGAAAGGCGTGAAGCCTATCGGTCGTGTTTGGATCTATAAAGAAATAGACATGGATGTTTAACATCTATGAAATAGTCGACATGTCGGAAAGAAGTTTACGGCAATGTTCAAGGAGTTGACTATGACAAGATTTGATCTTCCAAAGCAATATTTAGTCTTGACGGATTAATGTAGCAACCACTACATATAATTTGGTATATGGTAGTTGAATAAACAAAACAAGGTTCTTCTAATAGAATGGTTACCTAGGACGTGTACATGACACGGTCTGAAGGGTTTTGTTAATTCAAAGGGTGCTAAAAGTGCATGCAAACTTCAATAATTGAAGTGGGCATAGCGGAGTTGGAATCTTCACCATGATGAAAATGTTAAAGGAGTTTAATTTCATCGGAGATGATGAAGATGCTTGCATTTGCAAGAAATTAAGTGGGAGCGCTGAGAAAAATTTCCAATACATTATGCAAAGTACATATTGTTGATTGGAAATGATGTATCTTTTATTGACACAAGTTAAGAATTTCATTAAAATAGGAATTCGATGAAAGACTTGGGCAAAACCGCAATATTTGGCATCAATGTCTATATGGATAGATTGAGGCGCTAATATGGTTATGCTACACATACATATATGAGATATTGAAAGGGTTCAATATGGAAACAACAAGAAAGGTTCTTGCTGCATGGAAAGGATTATATCAAGATCCAAGTGTTTCAACACTTGGTGAGTAAAATCACATGAAGATTTTGATCGATTATACCGTGATATGTATATATCCAGATATGTCCTATGCTCTAAATGTTATGAGCACATGCCAGAATGATTCATAAGATGATCATTGGGCGATAGTAAAGATATTCTTATGAGGTTTGGAAGAACTAAGAATATATCATGTATAAGTGACAAATAGTTAAAGGTAGTTCATTGTCAAGTGTTACATTAATACTAGTTTTGTCACAAGATACGAATTAAATTTATCTCAATTTAGACTATGGGTGGCACAATGTAATGGAAAGGATGTTCCATGATGGATTTGGATGAGTTCCAAAGTTGAGACATTGTGGCAGATACTACAACAAAAAGCTAAGTATATGACTGCTATTGTAGCAGCAAAGGAGGGCATTTGTGTTAAGAAGTTTGTTATCAAACTAGGTGTGGTTCAAAGTGGGCTAATACTATGAAGATATATTGTATGACAATAATATCAACATATTTTAACCCGGACGAACTAAAGGTCTTACCAAAGGACCAAATTTATACAATGCCATCTCATTTGAGAATGAGTGATGCGTAGAGACGCAAAGATATGCAAATACACACGAACCTGAAACTGACAGATCCGGAGATTATGTTAACCACTAGCAATCGCGTATATGCAACACCAGAAAGCCATAGGTGTTCAATATGCAAAGATTTTCAAACTAGATTATTGACTCTAGTGCAAGTGGGAGACTAAAGGGAATATGCCCAAGAGGCAACAATAAAGTGGTTATTATCTTATTCCATGTTTATGATAAATTTTTATTTTGCATGCTATAATTGTATTAATTGGAAATGTTAATACATGTGTGTTTAATAAACAAAATACAAAGTTCCTAGTAATGCCTCTCATATAAACTAGCTCGTTGATTAACAAGATGATCAAGGTTTCCTGATCATGGACATTGGATGTTGTTAATAACAAGGTCACAACATTGGTGGAATGATGTGATGAACATTCATCCGAAGTATAGCATTACGATCAAATTCATTATGTTTATATTGCTATAACATCATACGAAGTAATCTTAGTCCTTAGACCATGAGATCATGTTAATTGCTAACATCGAAAGAGTAACTTGATAACATCAAACGTCACACCGTAAAAGGGTGTTGAGGCTCATAGATCAAGAGTGGAATTTGTCAATCCGATGATGGATAGATATACTTAGGGCCCTCTCGGTGATATCACATTAAGATAGCTTGCAAGCAAGTGATGTGATCACTAGAATGTTATATCACGAGAACGAGAAAAGAGTGCATGTCGGTAACGAGATCAAACTAGGTATTTGGATGCCGATGATCGAATCTCGGACATGTAATATATCACGAGATAAAGGGATTTAGTTACGACGTTAAAGGTTCACACGATCACAAGAGTCATCGTTGAATATGTCGGAGTCGGTATGGATCTCCAGGCCTCGCTGCTGATTATTGGTCGGAGAGGGGTCTCGATCATGTCTGCATTATTCGCGAACCATAGGGTGACACACTTAAGGGATACCGACACCATTTAGGAGCAAATATGTTTCAGATAAAGATTAAGAAAGCGCTGGAATCATTTCAATGGAAACCGGAATTGTTTCGGGTGAAATTGCAGAAACTGGTTCTGCATGTGATATTGAAATGTTGCAGGAGGTTTTATGTGAATGTTTGTTAATTAATGTAATTGAAAAAATTCTGAATAAAATAAATAAAATAGTTTTATTTAATGAGAGCTTGCATTAAATTTGGTAATAATTTAATGCATGTGAGTGGAAGTGTGAGTGGAGGCATATTTATGTGAGTGGAGCATGCACCACATGAATGATGGAAGAGGTGGGGGCACCACCATGGCTGCCACGCCATGGCCCTTGGTTTCCCCCCTCTTCCCTATAAAATGCCCCCCTCTCCTCCTCACAACACACACCTCCTCGTAAAGGATCTCTCTCCCCCTCTAGTTATTCCCCATGGTCTCGGATTAGCGAGATACATGTTCCCGGTGGCTCTATCTGGAAAGGAGTTGCTGCTTTGCTGGAGCGAGGGACGGAGGTTGTCGGGGTACCGGACGTGTGTGCGATCACGGATGCACCGCTGCTTTGCGGTGCTGGACTTGGTGGTGCTGGAATTGCTGGAGCTGGATGACACATTGCAAATGTATCTATAATTTTTGATGCTACATGCTTGGTTTTATCCACCTTCTTGTATTCTGTCCACACTTTGGAGTACTTTTCATATGATTTCTTGGACTAACCTATTAACAAGAGCCAAAGTGCCAGCTGCCTGTTTTCTGCTGTTTTTGGTTCCAAGAAAGTCAGTAAATGAATATTCTCGGTATTGGACGGGACAAAAGCCAAAGTGCCTATTTTTCCAGAAGACTCCAGGAGCCAAAATACGAGACGGAGGAGGGCCAGGGGCTGGCCACCCCCCCAGGCGCGGGCTAGGCCTGGCCGTGCCAGGGTATGGTGTGGTGGCCCCAGGCACCCCCTCGGTCTCCCTCTTCGCCTATAAGAAGCCTTCTGACCTAAAAACTCCGGGGGGTTTGACGTTTTTCCAGAAGGAGTTCCGCAGTGCCACCACCACCAAAGGGGAGATTCGGGGGACAGAAAGTCTCTGTTCCGGCACCCTGCTAGGACGGGGAAGTGCCCCCGGAGCCATCTCCATCGATCTCCACCATCATCTCCATCGACCATCCATGTTTCCCCATCTATGAGTGAGTAATCCCCCGCTGTAGGCTATGGGGATGGTAGGGATTGGATGAGATCGTTCATGTAATGGCATCATATTGTTAGGGCATGGTGCCTAGTATCTTTTATTAGTGCTTTATGACTTTGTTGCAACTTGTTGTGTTTAATGCTTGTCACTAGGGCTCGAGTGCCATGATTTCAGATCTGAACATGTTATTGATTCATTATGATAGTATTGTTTTTGGTCTTATCTGCAAGTTTTATACACACGTTGTTGTCCGGAACCTATGGCCCCGAAGTGACATAAATCGGGATAACCGGAAGGGAAAGGCTTTGATGTGAGGATCACATGTGTTCATGGAGTGTTAATGCTTTGCTCCGGTGCTCTATTAAAAGGAGCACCTTAATTTCCAGTAGTTCCCTAGAGGCCCCGCTGCAAACGGGATGGCAGGACAAAAGATGTTGTGCAGGTTCTCATTGCGAGCACGTATGACTATATATGGAACACATGCCTAGGATTGTCTAGTACTTGGATGATTCATCTTATTTATCTGCAATTGCCCAATGTTCCGATTGCTATGTGAATTATCTTGTCCATGCAACGCCCGTCCATCCATCCCTATGCCTACCGCACTCGAATCCCACTGTTTACTGCTTTTGTTACTACTGTCTTTGCTTTACTACTGCTGTTACTTTACTATTCCTACTACAAAACTGTTGCTACTGATAAACTGCTGTGAGCAAGATTGTTTCCAGGTGCAGCTGAATTGACAACTCAGTTGTTAAGGCTTATAAATATTCTTTGGCTCCCCTTGTGTCGAATCAATAAATTGGGTTTCACTTCCCTCGAAAATACTGCGATACACCCCCTATACGTACTTGTGGGTCATCAAGACTATTTTCTGGCGCCGTTGCCGGGGAGCATAGCTTTATTTATCAAGTTCACTTGGAATCACTATTGTTCAAGCTAATTTTGTCTTTCTCCTTGTTTGCTTGTTTCTTTATCAAAAATACAAAAAAATTAGTTCTTACTCTAGTTGTTATTTTCGTTGGTCTGTTATTGTCTTGCTTTATCATGCTTGTTGGCAATGGTTGGTTTCTTTGAAACTGAAGCTTATTGGCAAGGTGGGTTCACGGAAGATCAAAAATATTATTATAAGGAACACCGCTTGTCACAAAAAGGGAAACACTTATGGGAACAAATTGATAGATTGTATACCATTGCTAGGAACATGTGCTCTACTTATAATGTTACTTATTGCTGTGATGAGTCTTGTTGCAGAAAGATGTATAATACCTCCCTTTTCAATGTGAGTATAGTGATAATGATACCATATCTTCCTATGCTAAAGGAATTTATGACTTTTATGATGCGGAACAAATTAAAGAATTTATTGCTTGGAAGGGTGCTTTTGAACTTGCTAGTTTGCTTGAAAATATTGATGATTCACCTTACAAATATGAGGTGTATGGTATACTTAAATTTTGCTTTGATAATTACAAGGATGAAAATGGCTATATTCTTGAAATAGATGCTTTCCACAAATGGAAGAGACTAATGCCTTGCAGGATCCTATGGAAGAAGGAATTGATAAACCTGAAATCTCATTAGATGAAAAAGAGGAGGAGAGTGATGAACAAAGGGAGGAAGAATGGATTAGCTACCCATGCCTACCTTCTAATGAGAGTAACTCTTTATCCCTTACATTATTTGATTGTCCCCCTTTCTTACTAAAGGAGAATGAATGTTATGTTCCTGAGGTTTCTCTTGAAAATGTTTATAATAAAGCTCTAGTGCTTGTAGATCATGAAGAGCATGCTTTATGTGATAGTTATATTGTTGAGTTTCTTCATGAGGCTACTGAAAATTATTATGAGAGAGGAAAATATGGTTGTGGAAGTTTTCATAGTATTGAAACACCTCTCTATGTGCTGAAAGTTTTGAAGTTACTCTTGTTTTATCTTCCTATGCCTGTCACTTTGTTATTTGCTTACACGATTCCTATGCATAGGAAGTGGGTTAGACTTAAATGTGTTTTGAATTTGCTCCTTGATGCTCACTTTTACTTCAACTCATATTCCTTATGAGAGCATCCTCTCAAACTTTTATGCCTAAAGATAATAATATGTCTATTATTCTTGGGAGACCTTTGCTTAAATACTGCAGGAGCTGTTATTAATTATAATCAAGGGAAGGTGACCTTCAATGTTAATGACAAGAAACACATTGTCTATTTCCTCAAGAATATTGAAAGGACTTATGGTTTGAATTCAATTGAACATGTTGAGGGCATTCAAGTTGGAGAAATATATTGTCCCATACCAAGAGAAAAATTGAAACTATTATGATTGGGACCATTGCTATCAAGGTTGAGGTAACATAATCATTAGTGGAATACAAAGTTTTGTCTCATATGAAATTGTTTTGGTAGCAAGACCTGATAAACCTTGTTAACAAAAGGATTCAATTGAACAAAACAATGTTTTCACTATGATTATTTCTGCTTACTTCTATTCTATCCATTCTAGTTTTTGCTTATGCCTAACTTAAAGACATTAAAGAAAAGTACTTATTGGGAGATAACTCAAAAGTTTTAGATGAGTCTTAGAATTTATTACCTCTGTAATAACCGCTCCTTATCCTTTTTATTTTCTTTTTGTGCCAAGAGTAACCTCTAATGAGAGAGAAGTAATGACTGGGAAAGTTGCTCTCCCGAAACAGATTTCTGTGCTTCACCGTAAAAATTCGTGTAAAATATTTGAACGTCTTTTTGAGGCACTAATTTTTGTGCTTCTGCCCCAGGTTGTTATCTAACTTTTGTTAGTTCAACACTTTTTTATTTGATAAATAGAAGTTCTTCGAAAAAATTCGTATTTACCTGCTGGTCTGTTTTGACAGATTTCTGCCATTTTCTGCATTTGCTTCTTGTTGGTTCCTTTTTGAGTTCTTTTGGGGAAGTGCTACAGTATCTAGTGTTCTAATGGGAGTTTATTTGGTGTTATAAATGAACCTTAAGACTTATTTATCGTAAGTGCACTAATGTTGCTAATGAATATTGTGTGAAGTTTTGTATGAAGGAAAAATTTCAGGTGTATGGAAGGAATGAGTAATGAGATGAAGGATGGACTAAAGCTCAAGCTTGGGGATTCCACGCGTGTCACCCCAAGAAATATCCAAGAAGTACAAGCGTCAAAGCTTGGGGATGTCCAAGGCATCCCCCTCTTCATCAATAAAAATCCCAGGTTTCTTCCAAACACTTCATTTTTATTGTTTCATGCACAGTTGTGTTGTTCTTGGAGCGTCTTCCTTTCCGTTTTTCATTTTGGTTTTTGTTTGCTTGGTTTGCTTAGTTTGCTGAATAAATTGGTTGGACCTCCTCTTTCATGCATTGGTTTTCAAATAGTTTGGTTTGGTTTGGAAAAGAGTAGGAAAGTTCATGCTTAAGTGGTAAAAGGAGCTAGTTTTTGACTGCGGCCTATGCCTTGTCATGCCATGCTTGATATTGTTTTGGCTTTATGCTTAGTATTCCTTGCTGTAGCATGACTTTTTATAAAAAATTGAGATTGATTAATGTGCCTTGGATGAATCATGTGTTGTTTTAGCTTATTAAAGCATAGTATAGTGGTATTCTCCTTTGATTCTTTATTTGGGTTGACTTGGCGCATGCTCACACCATGTTATGACTATCTCAAGTCACAATAGCCTTTATGATCCTTTAGTTTTCAACTTGTAGTATCACTTTATGCTTTGATCAATGATGTTTTGTCGCTCTGCATGATTATGGCCATTATTGCTCTCTCGTTTGTCGCTCCCTTACTATTGCTTGCCTTCACTTTCACTGAGTATGTTTTACTCAAGTTTCCAACTCCCTAAACAAAATATTGCCAAAGTGTCCACCATACCTACCTATTAACATCATTTGCTACTTCCGTGCATATTCAGTATGCCTTGTTTTCTTCCGAATAAAATGTTTGCTTGTTTTGAGAAATTTAGTTAGTAAAACTCTCACGAACTTGATGGCACACTTTATTTCCTGCACTTAATAAACCTGAACTATTGTGAACTCTCCATGAAAGTTATCTGCTTGCTAATTATAGGCTGGGGATTAGCAGAACCGTGCTGTCACGGGGAACGCTTTCAACACTTGTAAATATATACCCAGTTGATACCTTGCTCTTTTGTGTGCGGATGTCGTCGGTGTGAAATAAAAGGGGAGCTTGTAAGTCCATGGAGTTATGTATGTGTGTTAGAGAAACGCCTAGGCCGCTGGTCTAATCCATGCTGACATGGTGGAAACCTGCAGCGTAACCATAATGATATCTATGAAGCATTCTTCTTATAAAAAAAGAGAAAGATAGCTATTGAGAAAAAGGAAAAAAAGAGATTTATGAAAAGAAGAAAGAGAGAAAAAAGCACCATTTTCCCATGGTAAATAAGAAGATTGCTGAGATACTCATTGTCTGCTTGCCTTGTCATTTTGATATGGGGATTCTTCCGTATCATCGGGCAAGGGGTGCCCTGTTGGCGGTTCTCAATGATACGCACATACTTACGATGACAAGAACTTACCGGTAACTAAAGTTGAGTAGCATGAGGAGCGGCCCTCGTACTCAAGGGACTTGGGATTTTCAGTTTATAGTCTGTCAAGCATATAACTCAGATTGGACCTCACTTTCACCTTAACCACATTAAAGATGCTTATGATAGGGGCAATAGAGCTCAAAGCTAATGAGTACCATACTTTCAGCATTTGGAAGCCTTTCAAACTATTCAAAACCTTTTCATTTCCTTGTTGAGTCTCCACACATTCTATGAGCACTTCCTTGAGAGCATAGTGGCCATTCTTAGTTCTATGTGCATTGTCCCAAGACTTGTTGATTGATGCATACCTTGATATTGCTTATTTTAAACTATTTGTATCTAGTCACTCTTGTGAACTTTGAAGGTGTCCTATGCATTTATGTTTGCTACTCTTTGAGGGACAAGCTGAATGCCACTATGCTATGTTTTCTTTATGTGAAACAAACAAACATCTTGCAAAGCATTGTTATTCATGAATCTTTTGTTTGTGCATTTTCATGTTGCATCATAGTTTCTTTGTCTTATTGCTAGAACTTTGTCTTTCATGTTATGATTGAAGTACTATGATCCCAGCTTTGAATGTTTTACAAATGCTTTGATCAAGTTTATGATGGTGCATGTCACCTAAAAAATTATTCTTTCTTTTTATCACTTACCTACTCGAGGACGAGCAGGAGTTAAGCTTGAGGATGTTGATACATTGCAAATGTATCTATAATTTTTGATGTTGCATGCTTGGTTTTATCCACTTTCTTGTGTTTTGTCCACACTTTGGAGTACTTTTCATATGATTTCTTGGACTAACCTATTAACAAGAGCCAAAGTGCCAGCTGCCTGTTTTCTGCTATTTTTGGTTCCACGAAAGTCAGAAAATGAATATTCTCGGAATTGGACGGGACAAAAGCCAAAGTGCCTATTTTTCCAAAAGACTCTAGGGGCCAGAATACGAGACAGAGGAGGGCCAGGAGCTGGCCACACCCCCCCCCCAGGCGCGGGCTGGGCCTGGCCGCGCCAGGGCATGGTGTGGTGGCCCCAGGCACCCCCTCAGTCTCCCTCTTCGCGTATAAGAAGCCTTCTGACCTAAAAACTCCGGGGGGTTCTACGTTTTTCCAGAAGGAGTTCCGCAGCGCCGTCACCACCAAAGGGGAGATTCGGGGGATAGAAAGTCTCTATTCTGGCACCCTGCCGGCATGGGGAAGTGCCCCAGGAGCCATCTCCATCGATCTCCACCATCATCTCCATCGACCATCCATGTTTCCCCCATCTATGAGTGAGAAAGCCCCCGCTATAGGCTATGGGGATGGTAGGGATTGGATGAGATCGTCCATGTAATGGCATCAGATTGTTAGGGCATGTTGCCTAGTATCTTCTATTAGTGCTTTATGACTTTGTTGCAACTTGTTGTGCTTAATGCTTGTCACTAGGGCTCGAGTGCCATGATTTCAGATCTGAACATGTTATTGATTCATTATGATAGTATTGTTTTTGGTCTTATCTGCAAGTTGTATACACACGTTGTTGTCCGGAACCTATGGCCCCGAAGTGACAGAAATTGGGATAACTGGAAGGAAAAGGCTTTGATGTGAGGATCACATGTGTTCACAGAGTGTTAATGCTTTGCTCCGGTGCTCTATTAAAAGGAGCACCTTAATTGCCAGTAGTTCCCTAGAGGCCCCGCTGCAAACGGGCTGGCAGGACAAAAGATGTTGTGCAAGTTCTCATTGCGAGCACGTATGACTATATATGGAACACATGCCTAGGATTGTCTAGTACTTGGATGCTTTATTTTATTTATCTCCAATTGCCTTATGTTCTGATTGCTATGTGAATTGTCTTGTCCATGCAACGCCCGTCCATCAATCCCTATGCCTACCGCACTCGAATCCCACTGTTTACTGCTTTTGTTACTACTTTCTTTGCTTTACTACTGTTGTTACTTTACTATTCCTACTACAAAACTATTGCTACTGATAAACTGCTGTGAGCAAGATTGTTTCCAGGTGCAGCTGAATTGACAACTCAGTTGTTAAGGCTTATAAATATTCTTTGGCTCCCCTTGTGTCGAATCAATAAATTGGGTTTCACTTCCCTCGAAAATACTGCGATACACCCCCTATACTTGTGGGTCATCACTGGATCTGATGGACGTGCTGGAGCTAGACCTGCTGGACTTCATCATGATCTTGAGATCGGCAAGTGTACGACTACATCATCCACGAGTTCCAACTCGTTAACAAAGCTTTGTTGTCTTCAAGGGTAAGTTCTCTATGGATGTATATCCTCCCGTTGCTTGTATCTAGTAGATAGATCTTGACGTATAGTTCCCATCATAGGAAATTTTTGTTTTCTATGATACGAACCCAGCAGTGTCGACATTGTTGTCACCGACCACCCGAAACCATGTTTGTCCTAAGTGCTATCCTATAATGATTAGTTTCCCATGGTGTTTCTTTTCTTTTTATTTTCTATCTTGGTAACTTATATGTCTTTGTGTGGATAACTTTTTTGTACTGTGATGATAACTTGTGTGTTTTCATGGTGGTAACATTTTTGTAGATGATCTATGGTTTTTTAACATATATGTAAGTGTGATGTTATGTTGATAGTTTCTTTTCCATTTGTCCTGATTGCAGGACAATATTGCAAATGTGCAAAGTTTCAATGGTGCAAATTTGTCGCTGACCAGCTGCATGAGGAGCTTTCTAAGGGAACTCATACGCAGGCTTGCCTTTTCTATTGCAGGTACACATTTCTATTATTTCTTATAATGTTTTAATATTATGTTTCTATTTTCTAAACTTGATGGTGTAAACTTGTTGCATTTTAGTTAGTGGATTGATTTGCATTATTTTCATGTTTTTAATGTGTTTAGCAGCTGCTTTATGTTGACTCCCTTAATGTTACTTGGTTGGATCTTGATTTGCTGGAAGGGCGGTATGCTGTAAACATTTGGTCTAGAGAGCTGATTGATCAAGTGTTAAGTTTGATTGGCAGAATGATGGAAAGAACTATGGAAAGCTTGAGGTAATTTACTTGTACATTTTGTTTGTTTTTAGCTTGTGGATAACTTTTAGCTTTAATGGTTGGTAACTATTTAGAAAACTAGTAGATCACTTTTAGCATAAACTCTGGATAACTTGTGTGTTTATTGGGTGGTATCATGTAGGTCACAGGTTGTGTAAGGAATTTTTTGGCTCATTTTTATTTTTTCTGTTCGTGCAGTTGAAGTCTCGGTATGGCATCAAGTTTGGATTATTCGATGGTGCCCAAGGGTTCAACAAATGGTTTGACACTTGTGCAGACCCTAGTTATTCAAACGAGGTAGCATTTTATGTTTTTAGCTTTTATTTATTTATTTATTTTGGTCCTGTTAATTTGTGTCCCTCTATTTTTATTATTCTTCATGTTATTTGTATTCTTTTCTCTTGTGCACGAAAAGGCACATGTTGCTAATCTTGTTGGCAATTTTGCCTCTGGGCTGTTTGATTTGATGAGTACACTCGTGCAAGGGTGGACGATGTTGCAAGGTAATGCTGGTGCTAAAATGGCGAAACAATTTACTAGTCAGTTTGGTGGTCAGCCTGCTGGGCAACCCATGTGAGGAATTTTCACGAGTGGTGCTAGCTCGAGTGTTGCTCGTGGTGCTAGGACTACTCGTGTTGGCACTCATGGAAGGAATGTTCGACGAAGCGGTGTAATTATTTCTCCGGTTCTTCCTCCTGATGACAAAATTCTGCCGGATTCAGATAGCAGCAGCAACTCTAATGATGATGATATCCCCTTAGATCCGCAATTAGACAGTAGTGGAGACGATGATGTTGATCGTTATGTCCGTGCTAATAGAAAGTGGAAGGGTGTGGTTGGTGATTGTGTTGGTGGTTCTTCTAATCTTCAGTTCTCTTTGACTTACCCGGAGTCCACTGAAGATCAGAACTATATTCCAGAACCAACATCACCTGTTATTCCTGATATGTCAGCACCAAAGGATAGGTCACCTATTGCAGATCGTATCTCACTGGTTGAAGATACTTTCCGCATAAATGTGAACCGGACAACTGAATCTCCTGTTGGCACTGTTATTTCTGGACGACAGTAGCAAACCCCGATTCTTGTTTATGAAAGGGACAGGAAGAAAAAGTTGTGTACAACTAATCTTGTTGAAAATGAAATCAAGTCTCTTGTTTGTAAAGATCTTGGTATCACGCCTACGATGATGCGTCTACATTTTCTGCGAGGTATAAGTCAGCATATTTCATTTTTTTCAGTTATTTGCTGTGCTTTTGTTATTCACTGGATAACTTTACGTTCTGAGTGTGGATACCTGTAGCATTTTCATATGATAACTTCTTTATGTTCATATGGGTAACATCTCTGTAATTTCATCATAGAGCTATTGTTTACACATGCGTTGTATATTTTATGAAATGTTTAAATCCTATACATTGTCTTATGTCGCAAATATATGTTTTTTCATGCTTGTAAATTTATTTTGCAAGCAATTGTTTACATGCGCATTATTATGTGGGTAATTGTTTTTCCTTCCTTATAAGACAATGATTACATGGATAACTTGTCTTAATTATTCTGGATAATTCATGTACTACTGCATGGGTAATTTATGTATGTCAGTACGGGTCACTACACTTTTTAGTACAGTTTTTTTAATAGTTATAGTGAGTATATTGTATGTTTTTTATTTTCACTTTTTGTTTGTTTAACCTCATGTAATCGTTGTTGTTGATTATTTATTCTAGTAAAAAAATCGTCCAGGATAGGATTTGATCTACCGAAAAAGACATCGACGGTAGCTACGAGATCTTCTCCATGATTGGCAAAAAAGCGTTCTGCAGAAGGAGAGAGTACATCTATTATAGAGATTGGTGTTTCATCTCCAACTCATTCACCTACTCTTGGCGAAGGACCTAGTATTGATGATGAAAATCCAATTGATGAGAGTGTACTTGCTGACAACCTTGAAGCTAATGTATCTGGTGGAGAAACAACTGTCAATATCGTTCCGATTGCAGATGTGTCTGTGACCTGAACATCGGGTGCAAGTGCAGCAGGATTATCTGTGGATGTGACAATCACTGAAGTTCAACCAGATTTAGAAGCTCCATTGGTGAAACTTGCATGTGGCCAACCTGTTAGCAGCAGCGTGGTAGATATCGCGGCAAACCAAGCGGTAATGTCGTTGAAGTGGTTGTTGTGCCCACAAGTGCTCCTCAGATTGCTTCCATTGATCCACTAGGCCCTTAAATTTTTAATGATGGTAGTATGCTTGTTCCAGCATCATCGCTTTTCACCAACCTTGCAACAACTAATACTTCTATTGATATGCCTGTGAGTCCCGCTGTCTGCTCAGTTGAGGATCTATCTACTCAGGGTGGATATAAATATGTGCCTTTTAGCTTGGATGGAAGTTACCAGGGAGATATACAACCAGTTAGTTCTGCTCCCTTAATTCCTGCATCGAGTATTTTCAAGACCCCTATAAGTAGGCATTCCCCTATGTCCGAGCCATCTAATGGTCCTTCGCCACTTGTTAGTGGTTTAGATCCTGCTGCCACAACTGATGGTGCACCTCAAGTTTGTCAAGATAAGGTCACAGTCATCAAGAAGGCAAAATTGGTTGCTTGTGATGGGAAGTTGAGTCTTCCTGCTGGTATCCCATTAATTGTTATCCACGGATATGCAACGTTGAAGCCTCAACCTGCTGCAGATCCTCCTGTTGTTGCTTCGTCTGATGCACCTGCTGATCCTGCTCCTCCTGCTGGTGCCCCTGCTTGTTTGGCTCCTGTGGCTATTATTTCTGCTGATGCCACTTCTGTGCCAAATGTTGCTGAACTTCCTGTTGTTGCGCATGTTGCTCCTAATCTTGTCCTTGACTCTCATGACACCGCATCTACTTCTGGTGATTTATTCCATATTTTTGAAGCAGAAGATGTGCTTCCTTTGTCTTGGGTACCTTCACCAACCACTAGTACACATCTCAGGTTAATTTCAAATGTCATCGTATAAATTCATCATATGATTTTTGTATTTACATCTTGTTTGTAATGTACAACCATCTGTTATTAATTATTTTATGTTTCATAGTGTACCATGGATTTTATCATTATTGTGTAGTTGGTGGTCTTGATAACTTTATATATGAGCCCTAGGTCACTTTAATATATTAATGCTGGTAACTCCAACTTAGTCTTGTGGGTAACTTACTCTGTTTTGTATGCTTGGGTAAATGTTGGGTTAAGGGGTGGATAACTTATTCATGTATGATTGGATAATTGTATCTCAAATTGGTGGATTACTATACATATATGCATTGGTAGCTCACAGTTTAGTTAACATCATTAGTCTCTTTGTGTTTTAAGATTCATGCAATATTAGGAAGAAAACCTCCATGTTAGATGTATAATTATAGTCATATGTTTAGTTGTCATGATATACATGTTAGGGATTTCTATTTCCGTGCCCTCGGTTCATTAGTTGTACTCAGTTTTTCCCAACCGCTTAGTTTTTTCTCACTTTTGCATATCTCTTTGTACGAAACTCTCACATGGTCTGAAACTCGACGTCCATTAGCCTTGCCGTTACGTGCTGACAAGTGGGGCCGCATTCAGTCGGGTCCCATAGTGGACCCTCGCCGTTACGTGCTGACGAGTAGGATCGCGTTCTATCGGGTCCCGTAGTGTACCATTGTCGTTACGTCCTGACAAGTCGATTCCCGTAATGGACACCTCTCTCAACTTATCAAGATTAGTATCGGACCCACAGCTTATCCACGTGAGCGTCGGACCCATAGCTTACCCAGATTGGCATTGCAAGATGGGCCCTGAGCCAGCCCCGTGCCCGCGCCTGTGCCGTTGCTTCATTTTCATATAGTGAAATGTAATGCATATATGAAAATTATACACCTTTGAACTCTTTTAAATCGCACTTAGGACATGATAATTGTGTGCTAATAAAATCCTGATCATTTATCATTTTCTTGGAGTGAAATATAATGCATAAACTTGTGTATACAAAAATTATACACCTTTGAACTCTTTGAAATCCCACTTAATACGTGATAATGTCGTGCTAAGAAAATCTTGAGAGATTATCATTATCATTGAGTAGAATGTAATGCATAAACTTGCATATACGAAAATTGTACACATTTAAACTCTTTGAAATCGCACTTAATACGTGATAATGATGTGCTAACAAAATTTTGAGAGATTATTATTTTCTCTCCCATTTTCATAGAGTGGATGTAATGCATAAACGTGCATATACGAAGTTTATACACCTTTGAACTCTTTGAAATCGTACTTAATACGTAATAATGTTGTGCTAAGAAAATCTTGAGAGATTATTATTTTCATAGAGTGGAATGTAATGCATAAATTTGCATATACGAAAATTATACACATTTTAACTCTTTGAAATCACACTTAATACATGATAATATTGTGCTAAGAAAATCTTGAGAGATTATCATTTTCCTATAGTAGAATGTAATGCATAAACTGGCATATATGAAACTTATACACCTTTGGACCCTTTGAAATCGCACTTAGGTCATGATAATGTTGTGCTAATAAAATCCTGATCATTTATCATTTCCATGGAGTGAAATATAATGCATAAACTTGCATATACGAAAATTTTAAACCTTTGAACACTGTGAAATCACACTTAATAATGAGATAATGATGTGCTAGCAAAATTTTGAGAGATTATCATTTTCTCCCCCCATTTTCATAGAGTGGAATGTAATGCATAAACTTGCATATACGAAAATTATACACATTTGAACTCTTTGAAATCGCACTTAATAGGTGATAATATTGTGCTAAGAAAATCTTGAGAGATTATCATTTTCATAGAGTGGAATGTAATGCACAAATTATACACCTTCGAACATGTTCCCTTCAAATTATATTAAAGTTCATTTGTTTATGGAGTTAAAGTACCGGTGGCAAACTCGTTATTTTGCATGGATAGAGGGGCACCCCCAATAGATATAGGGGTTATCCTGTCCGCTAGATCACAAACGATCAACAGTTGGTGGGCATGATCCACGTGACAACTGTCTCAACCAATCAGAGCATAGCAGAGAAGATGAGCACATGTGCGAGAGATTGATACTAAGAGAGGGGAAAACTGGGTAGCACTTAAGAAACAAGGGCAAAACTAAGTAGAACTTAAAAACCAAGGGCAGGACTGACAAAGGGATTCAAATAGAAAATAGAAAAAGATTTAAAATGGAAAATGCGTCTTTTATACAATAAAATACATCTTGGCATACATCAAACTATTTGCAATTCAAATATACACTAGTTTGATAATTATTGCCTCATTTAGACAAACTATGTTTTGACGAGGGATGTTTTGGGAAGAGGTTTGAGTAGAAAGCCATGAACCTTCATAGATAGTAGGTGATTTGAAAAGTGGTGATTTAGGTTAAAACTTGGTATATATATATTTCTTATGGTGGCAGGTCACATAATAAGACTCCCTAGGTAGATGCCACTATATTTTGCTCTTTTTGAATTTGTTGTGCATAAAATGACTCAATTAGCTAGCTAAAACCTATTCGTGGACTCTCTATTGACCATCCAACGAAGGGTAAAACTGAGTATATGGCACACGGCAGTGTTAGTATTGGAGGGCAAAACTTCGTATAACCAAACTGCCATTGTTACACTCGAGGGAAAAACTGAGCACAACTAAGTCGCCAGGGTTAGACACGAGGGCAAAACATGACTCACGGGACGCGTGTGCGGTGCACGGGGCGGTAGCGGACACGTGTGGCCGTACACGGTGCAGTAGCGTACGCGGTTACGCGGTGCACAGTAGTACAACAAAACGTCGCTTCCCTTATCCTTTAATTGAGGCCTCCTCACTCTCACTCATCACTCACACGCTCACTCAACCGTCTCTACTGTCCCATCACCTTCTGCAAACCCCAAGAAAACCCTAACCACGCCGGCGATGGAGAAGAACGGCGTGGTGGCCATCGACACCTCCAAGGCCAATGGCAAGGAGGCCCCCGTCCCCGTACAGGCCCCTGCCCTCGTCCCCGCATCTGCCATAGCTGCCGGTGAGGAGGCCCCCACCGGTCTCGGGCAGATCCCACTCGGTTGTGACCCCTACGAGGAGGTTGATTACATAAGGCTGGAGAACCCCTATGACACCAACATCGCCGACCCATGGTCGGAGGTAACCAGGGTTTTCTCCCTTCCCTTGTTCTTCCCCCGTTCCCATTGTTGGATGCTAGATTGTATGTTATTAGGGCTCGGTTGTTCGTATTTTACAGTAGCTAATCCTCTTGTGTTAGATCTCGTATTTCGATGAATCCCCTTGTTCGTATTTGAACCCCATGTTTGTAGTTGGGATCAATATTCGATTTGGTTTGAGATTTTAGAAATAATCAAGAGATCTCAATCGGTTAATTTACGCAAATAATCAATCCCGATAATCAAAGTATCTCAATCATGTCCTTATTGCACTCTACTGTTTTTTCCAACAGGAGGATAGCAGCGACGTCCGCAGCGACGGCGAGTCCAAAGACACCAAGACTCGTCATGTGTTGAGGAGGCTGAAGTCCGGCCAGTACAACAACTTCTTCACCGGTGACGTGTACAGGTGCCCCTTCTGCCCCACCTGGAGGCTCCGTGCCACGTACTTCAACTCCCTCATGAAGCATGCTGAGGACGTGAGGACCTGCAGTGAGTCCGTGAATGTCCATAGCTTTATAGACAAGCACCAGGCGCTCGGTCTTCACCTCCGCAACCTCCAGAAGGTGTCTATGGAGGAGGGCCGCATGCCCCTGATCAAGCCTAAGGCGCCTAAGGTCAAGGGACTGGGCAGCAAGAAGCGGAGGAGGCGCCAGAGGAAGGAGGCAGAGGCCCTCCTGGCAGAGGCCATGAGGGGCCACTGATCTGATGCTGCTGCTGCTGTAAAGCAGCTTCTTTTGTCTTGTCTGTGTTGAACTTGTCCGCTGCTGCTGGTGAGCAGCCTGATTGTCGAACCTCGTTAAGTACCATACTATATAACATATATTAGCTACTTTATCTACATCTGCTATGTTTACTAATTTTATTTATGGGTTGCTACCAGATTGGGGGAAAACGAGGGCAAAAGGAACAATGAATGAAGAGAGAAGCTGCTTTAGATTCGCTACATTTTTGGATAAAAAACACAACTGTTAGCGAGAGAGAGGGGAAAAGGCGCTCTTAAAAAGGCAATCATAAATATAACAAAAAAGAAAACTTTGAATTTAGGCGACAGGGCGCACGTAACCACCAAACGCGCCCCACATGGTCTCACACCACATCCTCCATAATCAGCGAGAGATGGATGGCTGGTCCGCTGTGTATCCTGGCCCAGCCCGTCAGCATGTAACGATCGAGGTGACGTAATGTAACTCTCAATGCACAACCCGCCCCAATGCGGTCCCACCAGTTAGCATGTAAGGGTCAAGCCTTTGACCTGCGGCATCCCCCCGTCCGAGCGCATGTGAGGGTTTCAAAATGGAGGGAGGGCAAAAGTGAGGAAAAACTAAGCGGCTGGGAAAACTGAGTACAACTAACGAACTAGGGGCACGAAAATAGAAATCCCTATGTGTTAACATGTTTGTATGCATGTGTTTAACATTAAATTATATGATTGTAACAATAATTGTTTTTTCTTGTTTGGTCCCTTTTTCTTCCTGTCTTTTTTTTGAGACATACTTTATGCAATTGTTAACTTAACGAACTTACCGAACACGGGTGGTGATAAAAAGAGGGTGCCAGTGGATCTAGTTAAATATTGAGCTGATGTCAAACTTGAAGATCGTCGCTGTGATGGATGTTTGGGTCTTGTGGTTTTGTGACCGCCGGGCTATATGATTCACGATCTATGATGACAGTGTTACCCGTGGTTAAATTTAGATTGTAGTTTATGAGAACTTTTCTCTTGTGTTATGTTATTCGTGGAACAATATGTGTTGTAAATTATATGGCGTTGTGTTCATGTGATGTAATTAAAGTACCCTTGTTATTTAATATCTATTCATGTATTTCATTTTTTGTTTGTTGATAGACATGTGGTACTTTTTTTCCACATGGGTGCTTCCATTTTTACCTTTGTTCATTTGGACAATTCCTTTTTGTCATTTCCTTAATATTTTTGTAGTGGAACAACAAACAATTGATTGTAAGTGCAAAAATCTGGTTAATGATGAAAATATAGTTATTTCTCTCGATGACTTGTTGGTTGAAAAGATTGGTTATCAAGTCGTTCGGAACTTTACCAAAGATAGAAAGCAATTGAACCAGAATAGTTGTTCTATTATAGGTATTCAAAGAAAATTTGTTTTGTTCTTCTTTGTGTTCGAGCATATAATTCTTGTGCTGCATTAATTATTTTTTATTATTTTGTTGTTTTTTTGCTATTACAGCTGCCCTTGATTATTCAACTCCTGGTATTAGTTTTGCTTTACCTACTGTTGTCGCTAGCAGTGTTACACCTGCGACGCGGTTGCGCACTGTCAGACTTATTCACCCTTCTATGTGTCTTCTTCCTCCGTTATCCCATATTAGCACAACTACAGATGAAGATACACTTTATAAGAAAATTATCGTACACACATGTGACGAGAATAAGTTGAAGATTAAGAAGTATGTCTATGATCTTTTTTACGGCTTCCATCTTTCATTGTTTTCTATTGGTAACTTTTACTCTTTATCACTGGTCACTTATATTTTTTTTGTGGATAACTTGATTTTTTTGCTACCTTGTTTGTAAGTTGTACTACTGATGGTGGATCACTTGTGCTATTTTTTGTAGATAACTCTTAGTTCACAAACTTATTTTTCTGATAATTTGTACTACTACTATTTGATTACTTGTACTGTTTTTTTTGGATAACTTTTAGTTTCACAGTTGATAACTTGCATTCTAATCGTTACATATATTTTATCTTTTTTGTAGCACACCGATATGTAACATTTATCCAACGTGGGTGACAACTAGTGATTTTGCTGGTAGTGTGATGCCATATGGCAAGATTTCAGTTAATATGTGTTAGCTTGCTATTTCCGCAATGCAAGATGATTTTCCATCAAATAAAATTATATTTCTTTATATCATGACTAAATATCTGTTGGAGGGAATATTCACCACCACTCTTGTGAAGAGGCCGTTCAGGAGAGACGACAACTACAAACTCGGCCACAAACATATGGTATATGGTATAATATGTTTGTTTATTGTTTTTATTTTTTATATGCTGTTGATAAGTTCAGGTCATAAGATATGATAACAATTGCTAGTTTTTGTTGGTAACTCCTACATTTCTGCCTGGCTAACCACGGTTCAGATTTTTTTCCTACATGTGTCCCTACTTGTTTTATTTTCATTTTTATGCTTTTTGTAGCTTTTCTTTTCTGTCCTTCAAGAGCTTGGGACTAAAAAGGATCCAATGGGTCACTAGTACATGATTTCGGTTAACATGCCTGCCAAAAGGTTTGAGATTCTTGACTCTCTCCGTGGTGAAGGTAATGTAGAAATAATTAAACATGCGACCAAGCTAATGGAAGGAATAAAGAGAATGTATATGGTTAATTATTCTGATTCAAGAAGACAAATTGAAAACTTTGAGTTGATGCATGTCCCTGTTCCGAAGCAATATGGCAGGTTTGTCTTTTTTGTATTGTTCTGTGATTGATTTATGTTCTTGTCTAGTTATAATTTTGTTACATATACATATAGTTTTATGCAATTTGTCTAATCATTGATATTCTATTGTTTATTCTCTATTTTCTCTTTTCAACACTGGTTATGGTTTCTTCATGCTCAAGAATCTTGAATTGTGAAATGGAAGCTTTGTGCCTCCTATCTGTCAAGATATGATGCCAGGAATTAAGAAAAATATGACATATTTTTGGTTGAACCATCCTCACAATGTTCTTTTGAATTGGAGGTCACTTCTGGAAGACAACAAGTTTTGAGGTATTTTCCCAAGTTACCCACATCCTCACACATTTGTTATCTAGTCATATTATGTAAGTTATCCACACTGTGATAAAGAAGTTGCCCACTGTATGTCGATTTTTTGTTGTTGTTATGAAACCTCGATTTTGGCCATATGTGAACTATTATGTAATAGCTACTTTAAATGTTAGCTATGAGCGATGAATCCCAGTTGCTACAATAAATATTGTATTCTATTTTTTCTTTTTTGTAAAGTTTTTTATATTAGTCATAATAACTTACATGTTAATGGGTAAATAACTTACAATGCTGATTTCATGATAACTTTTAGTGTGTGACCTTGTTAACTTCTGCTATGCTAGGTGGATAATTTTTTGCTGGCTTGTTCATTAGAAGGTTGATTACTGTAGCAGTTCTGTATCGATAACTCTTGTTTTATCCCCATTGTAACTTCATATAGGATAGCTTGGTGGTTTAGACCTGTTTTGAATACATTTTTGGTGATAAATAATTTGAAACTACATAATGTACAGCATGAGCGTCATAAATAGAAACAATCTTTAGATGAAAAAATATGTTCGCTCAACAAACGAGAACAACATTTAGGATATTGTGTTACATAAACATTCTACTACATATGTTTTTTTGCATGGTTTGTCTAGATTTGATATCCTAGCAGCTCCAACCTGTCCTTGCATTTCTTTATTGTGTGACCTTCGATACTGCAGTGGCTGCATTTCTTTGATTTCTTGGGAGCAAGGTCTAGCGGATTTTTTTTGCTATATGTCATGGTCTCCCTTTTTTATTTTCTCTGGGTTCTTTATGTTCTTTGTTGATGATATGTGAGATCCCGATGTGCTTGTTGTTTGAACTGCTCCATGGTTGCTTGTCAATTCTTCCCTATTTGGTGGGGAAGTTGTTGGAGGTGGCACACTTGCGTCGTTAGGAGCACTAGACAATGGCATAGTAATTGCTTAATTTTCGGCCTCTCTTGCCTTCCTCTCTTCTCTTCTTACTATCACACCTAGTTCTTGTTTCATTTCCTTCAAGTGTTTCCTGATGATTTTCCTCCTCCCATCATCTGTCTTCACTCCTATCTTTGCAGCTCTGGCAAACTCTTGTCTATATGATGCAAACACCATCATGTTTCTTGATTCCTCTGGCATTTCTTTGTTTCCTTTATGATGCTTGTCATCTGGTTCAGCTAGGATAGTTTCCACGTCCAATGTCTACCTTTTCAATATGTACTTATCTGGGATCTGATGGATTTTTATGTGGGCCATCACTTTTATAATGTGGCAGCACAGTATACCGTCACGATCGAATTTATAACAGTCGCATTCATAGGTTTCTTCTTCCTAGTTTGCAAATACCCTATAGCTTCTGTAGCCATAGTGCGGGACTGGAATCCCTGTTATGCTCAGTTCAAACTGGTAGCCATTGAGGTGATCACATTGGTATGAAAAGCTCTTTCACATCTCACTCTGAAACCTAAAGAAAATTTTCATCGTGTATACCTTTGCCATTTGTCGCTCCATTATACTTCCACACCACCATTCTAGGTCTGTCAAAGCTGCATCTGTCTCTTCCTTCAGCTCAGCATTGTAAATCTTCTCTTGTATCGACATGTACTATTGTACAAACTCATAAATGGAGTTAATTGGTTTGATGAAACGCTTGAGGACTGCGTTGAAGACTTCACTTCTTGATGTGGTCTGCAGGAATGGGAAAAAGGCGTGCATAAAGTACGCCGATACCCAAACCTTTCTTTGTTCTCATAGTGAAAACAGATCCACGTTGTCACAGACATTATGAGTATTTATAATTTGCATCCAAGCTTCCTTGAATTCCTCTTGTGTCAGGCTGTTGTTCACGCATGCATTAAAAGCGTCGAGCAACTCTGGGTGATTGGCCATGAATGATCCTATTTTCTCAGTTGCATTCTAGATGACGTGCCATCTGCAGTTTCTATGAGTTGCATCCGCGAAAATAGCACTTATAGCACCACCCATGGCAGAGTCTTGATCAGTTATTATGTTTTTGGTGCTAAGACGTCCATTGTTAGTTTGAACATTTGAAATAGCCACACAAAGTTGTCCATGAGCTCTCGATGCACGAATCCGCATCCAAACTGAACCGATAGTCCATGATTATTTATCCCAATAAAAGGAGCGCATGATAGTTTATATCGGTTCGTTAGGTAGGTAGTGTCGAATGATATGCAATCATTGTATCCAGACTTGTACGCCCTTCGTGATGGACCGTGTACCCAATATAGGTTCTCAACCCTATCCTCCTCATCAAGTTTTAGTTTGCAAAAGAAATCTAGATCTCCAGCCATCATCTTTCCGAAGAATGCCAATGTGTCTTGTATATCATGTTGACTATTTTAATTGTGGAAAGAAGCCCTCAGGTTCGGCAAGTCCTTTTGTTTGTATGGTACATCATTCAGAGTCCCATATAAACTTGCCATGAGCTGCATCTGCCGGCATGTTTCGATGTTGCATGCATGCAGCATCCGAAGGGATACCTTTTCTTCTACTGGTATGTTCTGGTGCAAACACAAGAACCTTGTTAATGACGGTTTTATTACCAGGGGTGGTTATGATCATCTGACGAATGTTCAACATACCACCAGGTGTCCTTCCTCTTGACATATAAGTCTGTTGTGCATCCAGTCCTTGGGTGTGTATTTTTTTTCCTCTTCTTGACACACGATTTTGGATTCTGTGTGTGTTCCTTATCTTTGTGAGGTTTACCAGCTTTTGTGCACACAAGATACACCTTGTTTAGATCATTTCTTGCATCTTTTCTTGACCAATTTATCCTTATTCCTAAACCTTTCCTTTTTGAATACGGCCTGTAGTGTTCGCGAGCTGATTCAAAACTGTCAAAGCGCATTCCAACTGTTGGTGGTTGCGGTGATGAGTGTACTTCATCTCTGCCATCATTTGTATCATTATTCTCCACATCCTCATTTGAATCAGCTGTGTGTACTATTTTTTCTTCGATTGTGCCACCCGTCGCCATTTCTTGTGCATCTTGTTCAATTATAGTGTACATGTAGTCGTTGTCAGTATATCCTTTAGTTTGTACCCCATATGTTATGCAAGTAATCACAAGTTATTGTTTCTATTTCTTTGCAGGAAATGGGTAACCATAATGAAAAGTCATGGATAACAGTAGATACAATAGGTGGGTAACTTATCTATATCCAGATGGGTATCTTCTATACATTTAGTTAGCAAGTACTCATAAAAATGTTGACTAACTTTCTAATGTTGATTCAGATACAAGATTTATTTATAAAATGTAGTGTTGATATATGTGTTAAATCCTACATATAAGCATGGGTAACTGTAGTATCAGCTATGTGGATAACGTGTACCAATGTGACTAGATAACTGATGAATAATATGTTGGATAACTTGAGTAATATCCCATGGATAATTATTTTTTGTTAACTAGTGGATGACTATGTACATAGGGGCCTGAATAACTGCTGAATAAACTGGTGAATGACTTGTATTTTTATGACTGGATAACTGCTGTATAAAGTGGTTGATTAGTTATTCTATCTGTTTTTTTGCAGGAATGGGTAAGCATAACGAAAAGGCATTGATAACTGCAGATACAATAGGCTGGTAACTTCTCCCTATGTAGTCTGGTAATTTTTAAAATTAGCAATTATTCGTAAACATGTTGATTATCTTTCCAATGGTTAGTCACACACAACACTTTCTAAATAAAATGTAGTGTTGATATTTGTGTTAGATCCTACATATAAGCATGGGTAACTATAGTGTTAGGTACGTGGATAACTTGTATCTAAGTGACTAGATAACTGCTGTATAAACTATGGATACCTTGATAAATAACCTATGGATAACTATAATTGCTAACTGGTGGATGATTGTGTACCTAGGTGTCTGGATAACTGCTGAATAAATTGGTGGATAACTTGTACATATATGCGTATATAACTATTGAATAAACTGGTAGATAATCTGATTTTTAACACCCCCATGTGTGATTTTGTATATATGATTATCGCTTTTATACTTCATGCGTAGTGTCAAGTTTTCTAGTGTAGTTTTCTAGGTACACTCAACACTGCTGGATATATGTATAATGATGATTTGTGGGGGTAACTTCTACATATAAGCATGAATAACTGTAGCATTATCTGGTGGATAACTTGTACTTATTTTGGTGGATAACTGAGGTGTTAGGTACTGGATAATTAGTACTCATATGCCTGGATATATGTATAGTGATGATTTGTGGCTAACTTCTACATATAAACATGGATAACTATAGTATTATCTGGTGGATAACTTGTACTCATTTTGGTGGATAACTAATGTGTTAGGTACTGGATAATTAGTACTCATATGCCTGGATAACTAGTACTCATATGCCTGGATATATGTATAGTGATGATTTGTGGGGTCACTTCTACATATAAGCATGGATAACTGTAGCATTATCTAGTGGATAACTTGTACTCATTTTGGTGGATAACTGAGGTGTTAGGTACTGGATAATTAGTACTCATATGCCTGGATAACTGATGCATAAACTGGTGGATAAGTTGATTATGTGTAAACATCATACCTTCATGCATAACTTGCACAATAGCATATGTGTGAAACATCAGCATGTTCCTCCTCTTCTATTGCTTGTTCTGGTTCGGCATTAAGGTCGATATCCATGGCTTTCCCACTATTCAACCAAAATATTCAACATGGCAGGAATTTAGGATGTTTCCCATCTGTTTTGTCATGCAGGGATTAATAGATACTGATACTAAAGCTTAGGAAGTTGTAGTTTGAGCAAGATTGGACATATTCAGAGAGAAAATTGAGGAGCAAAGTATTTGTAGATGCCCAGATTTTGTTTAGATTCATGGTGTGCAGCAGTATAGTTTCATAGTGCTTTTGCTACCAAAATCATGGTGAATTCAGGTGTTGATTGAGAAGTACCTAATGTTTTAGTCTGTGTGTCCCTTTTGTTACTTTTCAGGAGGGGTGGTTGGCATCAAGCTCTTAAGGTGGAGTTCTGATGAAGATTTTGGCCAAAGGTTGAAGGCGACATGGGCAGGTGCGGAATCGGGGGAGGAGGGGACAGTGCTAGATCTGGGTTTGTTTTCTGGTTGGGTTTTTTGCTTGGAGAAGAAGATGGTCCCTCTTTGGGGAAAAGGCAACCTTTCCAGTTTTTGATCCAGTCACGTGTCCTGGGCGGGAGGGAGCGGGACATGGCGATCCTGGATCACGGGAACATGGAAAAGCTGTCAGAACGCCGCCAGGATCGGCGTTTTTCAGGGCGTCCACCGGGTAGTCGCGTCCTTTTCTTTTTGACATGTACAACACTGTAATTGTTGGAGTGGCAATGAGTTCTCCAACCACGCTTTAATTTTTGCAAAATACCCCTCAACTAAAAGTTATTTATGCTCAAGATAAATCCATTTGTTTATAATTTCAAAACTAATTAAGTATGTGGGCCCCATTGATAGTACCACATTTGTAACCCAGCCAGTTTCAACCTCTCTCTTCCTCGTCTCTCGAGCAGGTGCATGTTAAGCGCTGGCTTGTTGGTACCAAAGGTCACCAGTGGTGGCATCTTCCGGTAGGGAGCGACCGAACATGTCAAAGACAACATGAGGAATCGAGACGAGGACGCGGTTCATGACGAGGGTTACTGTACTATCGACGACAATGAGGTCTTGCAACATCCAGGCATAGTCCACATACCGAGGTGCTCTAGTGGTCTCCACTTCACAGTCCAAGAAGAGGTCGTTGAGATTCTCTACGTCGAGGTGAATTCAAGGGTGCAAACACTAGAGCTTGGCATGGTTGGATTCCGCTCGGTCTAATCCATGACGTCATCCTAGTGGTTTGTGGGAACGAAAGCGTGTTGTTGGAGGTGATGAGATGCATAGCATAGAAAGCAGAACATCCATACGAAAGAGAAAATAAGATCCAGATCTAATCTTGAAGATGCAAGTAATGAGATAGATTAGATCTGCGTACGTTTGTAGAACATGCGTGTTAAGTAGCACCGCACTAGCAGCACCTCCCATTTGCGCACACATGCGGCTCGACATCGTCTCCACCTTGTTGATGTAGAAAGTGAGGGGCAGAGGTGGATGAGATTGATCCAGAAACACGACGGGTTGGTGGCAAAAGTATGGTGGTTTTTCTAGAGGGCTTCAACAAGCTGGTACGATGTGGATGAGAAGTATACAGGAGAGAGGAGAATATCATTTTGCGGCCCAAAAGTTAGCGTGTACAGGCAACGCGGTACCCAAGTTCCCTGAAATCAGCCGGGATGACTACAGTTGGTGTGCCAAATACTCAGAGGGTCTTTTTTTGGCACGAATTCAACTTTACGTTTCAATACAAAAAATCAGGCTAACGGGCGTCAAGTTGCCCCCCCCCCCCCTGTCAGTTCGCCGTTATGTCACTCCCGTCGCTTAGGCGGGGTGGCTGTCACGTAGGCTTGTAGCGTTGGCACAGTGGATAGGACAACACCCCCTACCCAGTGTATTGACATGACAAAACAGGGCCCATGTATCGGCGTTATAATTATTTTTTGTTTACTCAGAAGCTGGAACGGCCACCGCCACACGTCTCTCATTGGACTTCCGTCCCAATCGTTAACATAAAAGCGCATTGACGGTTCCACCGTTCCCCTGCCTCGCAGAAACCACTCTTCTTCTTCCTGTCATCTACTATCTTCTTCTCGTCTTCTCCTTGCCGCCATGGAAGATCTACGCACTCTAGAGACAAGCTTCACTACCCATGACAACAAGAATATAGACGTTGTCTACACCAACGAGGAGGAGACAGTGGTGCGTGTCCTGAGGATGTACGAGGGTTGGCTTGGGATAGACGAGGACAAATTTGTGGGATTGGACCTTGAGTACACCCGGAGCACCCATATGAAGGGAGTGAAGTCGCCGTCATTCAACTTGCCATGCGGAAACACGTCCTCGTCTACCATCTCTCCCGGTTTGTAGATATGCTCTCTGTAGCTAACCGCTATTAGGGTTTTCTCCTCTTGTTCTTTATCCACTTGCTCATCTTGCAACTACTGGATTTTACTTAGGACCAAATAAATTAGGGTTTGCCTATGTCTCAATCGACTGAGATTTTCTTTAGTCTCAATCACCTAAGAAAAGTGCAACCATAGTTAAAAGAAATGTGCAACTCGTTCAGTCGACTGAGAAATAGCAAAACCGAATAAATTATGACAATACAATGTTGAAAGTCTTGATCTTGCATTTACTAAACTTTTCAAAATTATATTGAGATGATGATCGTGCATTGACAAAATATTTGTAGTTACAAATTTTAGTGATGACAAACTACATACTTTCAAGACTGACATGAAATGTCCGGCGCTGCGCCAGTTGCTTGAAAAAAAGGGAATTGATTTCTGCATTGTCGACACAACAACTAATTTTTCGAAATTGTATCAAGAGGAAATTATGATTCCTACGCACAACTGGATCGATATTCAGCATCTTGTCAAGATCCTAGGGGGCAGGAAGAAGGATGGAATGGCATCACTCGCAACTAGAATCCTCGATGAGTCGTACGTCACAATGAAGGAAGATTTCTCTAAGGATAGGCACAATTTCTGGAACGAGTGGCCGTTGTCTGATATAAACCTGAAGTATGCAGCCATAGATGCTTACGTGACCTACCAGCTATACAAGAAGATCCATTTTTTTCAACGTTACCTCATGTTTTGCCCTATTTGCAAGAGGGAAGACGCGCTTAGGGGAGCCCTTTGTAGAAAATGCCGAATAACTGAGTTTGAAGTTGAATATGCAAAGAAATTGGTTGCATCTGAAGCAGCTGACAGAGAGGCTGCAGAAGCAGCAGAAAGAGAGCTTGCAGCTGAAGAAGCAGCTGACAGAGAGGCTACAGCTGAAGCGGCAAACAGAGAGGCGGCATCTTCTAGCGGCAACAATCAGGCCTGTGATGCACCGCTAATTGTGCCGCAGGACGCTGAAGATAGGAAAGCCAAGTCAGATGCCATTTGGGACAAAGCAGTTCGTCGGGCGTGGAGTACCTGGAATGATAGCAAGCGCGTCAAGTGGTTTGATGAGGAGTGAATTAAATTTTACTTGTCAGTGTTATGTTTCTGTTTCTGTTTTGTGGAACTCAGTTAGCTTGCCAAGATGTCTAGCGCATCAAGTGATACTAGTAAAATAAATTTAACCCTCTTTGTGTTATGTTTATGTATGTGTCTTGTAGCTTGTCAAGATGGTAGCTTCTTAACTAGCAGTTTGAAACAGTGCCCTTTTCCTCTCTCGCTAAACAGATATGTTTCATTTTGCCCAAATTGGTAGAAAATCTAGAGAAGATTCTCACTTCGATAATTCGTTCCCTTTTGGACCTCTTTTTTCCTCCGATCAGGTAGCAAATCTAGAGCAGCAAATCACACTAGGCAGAATACATTCATTCAGAAAACAAAACAAATGTAGATATAGCTGTACGCAGCTAAATAGGATATAGCGATAGAAAGTAGTAGGTTGCTTAACGGGGTTCGATGCATTCAGCCAGAAATAGGATGCAAGCAAAATATAGAAAATCAAAAGAAGCTGCTTAGCAGCAGCAACCGTGGAAGATGCAGATACATTCAACGAGACATCCAACCCATTCATTCGCCAGCGCCTCCATCTCCCTCAGGTGCTTCGCCAATTCTTCCTGCCCAGTTTCTTGGACTTGGGGGCCTTGGGCCTGATTGGAGGCATGCGACCCTCTTTGATGGCCACCCGCTGGAGGTTTCGGAGGTGAATGCCGAGAGCACGGTGTTCAGCGATGTAGGCGTTGATGTTCGCGGGCTCGGGCTTGCCGCTTTTGTGGATGTGGGAGCCCGCGGCCTCTGCATGCTTTAGTAAGGTGTTCAAGGCGGTGCCGCCGGCGGTGCGACTCGTCAAGCAGTAGACGCCCCCCTTGCGGAAGGGGCAGCTGTAGTAAGGGTCGTGAGGAAGCCGTCATACTTGCCGGCCCGCAGCCTCCTCAGCACTTGACGAGCCTTGGTGTGAATGGACTCGTCATCGCTGCAGACGTTGCTGCCGGAAACCTATTGGAAGAAAGGGAAAATGGGGGAGTAGATGGTGTAAGAAGATCGAGCAATCGAAATGTGAACACGCGAATCCTAATAAACCAAGATCTAGCATCCAACGATGGGAACGGTGTTGGATAATTAGGCACAATTTCCATGATTAATTCCAGAATATTAAACATGACAATACCAGCTAAATTTTAAATAGATTAGCCCATTATTTCTAACAAATGGTAGAAGAACCAGGGGAGGGGAGCAAACCCTAGTTACCTCCGACCATAGGTCGTCGATGTCGGTGCCGTAGGGGTTCAGCGGAGCAATGTACTTATCTGGATCGTAGGTGCCCAAGAAGTGCGTGATCGGCTTGTGACAGGCGGGGGCCTCCTCGCCGGCGGGGGGCTCCTCTTCGGCGGCTTCATCGGTAGTTGGGACGGGGGCCTGGACGGGAACGGCGGCTGCCATCGATGCCTCCACTGGGGCCTGGACAGGGACAACGGCTGCTTTCAACGCGTCGAGGGGGGCCGGCGAGGAGACTGGGGCCTCCTCGCCGGCGGCCACGGAGGCGATGGTGGCCACCTTATCCTCCTCGGCCATCGCCGGCGCGGACGGGGTATTCTCGGGAGTTTGCGGATGCTGGTGGGATAGTGGAGAGGGTTGTGTGGGGACAGTGAGCGAGAGTGGGAGTGGGTTGTGCGGAGAGGGGCTCTATAGCTAAGGTGGATAGAAGCAAGGCACATTTCGTTGCACCACCGTGCAATGCGCCGTGCAGTCGACTGCACCGTGCACCGCGACACGCGCATGGTACGTCACGTTTTTCCCGGGCCATGCATGGCAGTTCTGTATTGAGCCGCATGCAAAGGGCGCACACACAATTTCTATGTACGAAGTTTGACACGGCCCTAAAATTGGCGATTGAGAGCCGCTACGTAAATAATGGGATATGTCTTATTAAAATCAAGTGTCAATAAATTGCAACTGTCCATCGACGACCGTGCACTCGATGACGCATGCGTTGTGGCGTAGTAGTAGCAGTATTAGGCTTTTCAGACTTGATTAAACATGACATGACCGCTCGACGACTTTTTCCATGGACGGCATCGTGTTCCTTCTTGTAGAAGTCTCGCTGAGGGAGACGTCCGTGCTGTCTCGCACTGTACTGTGAACGGCACGACGTGTGCAACGATCATCGTTGGATCGCACAGAATCAACGGCTGGTGCGCACGATCCGCGTGACAACTGTGATAACCAATCAGGGAGTAGCAGACAGGGTGAGCACAAATTTGTGCTTCTACGAAAGATAGAGGGGGGGGGAGGCAAAACTGAGTAGTACCACATAAAACCAAGGGCGATACTAAGTAGTATAAAAATGGAAAGTGGGTGTCTTGCAAAATGAAATACATCATGGCATACATTAAATTATTCCAAGATAGATCCACAAGAGTTCATTGGATGTGTCTTCTTCTCATAAACCACTCATAAACCACGTAAGGATCCACTAGAGTCATTGGATGTGTGTTCTTCTCACAAACCACATATCACCAGTGTCATTGCATGTGTGTTCTTTCCACAAACCACACATGGATCCACCGGTGTCATTGCATGTGTGTTCTTCTCACAAACCACACATGGATCCACCAGTGTCATCGCATGTGTGCTCTTTTCATGAACCACGGCTAGAGTCATTGCATGTGTGTTCTTCTCACAGACCACATATCACCGGTGTCATTGTATGTCTGCTCTTCCCATGAACCACAGCTAGAGTCATCGCATGCATGCTCTTTTCATGAACCACAGCTAGAGTCATTGGATGTGTGTTCTTCTTACAAACCATATCATGAACCACACCCAGTGTCATTGCATGTGTCTTCTTCTCACAAACCACACATGGATCCACCAGTGTCATTGCATGTGTGTTCTTCTCACAAACCATATCATGAACCACACCCAGTGTCATTGCATGTGTGTTCTTCTCACAGACCACACATGGATCCACCAGTGTCATTGCATGTGTGTTCTTCTCACAGACCATATCATGCACCACACCCAGTGTCATTGCATCTGTGTTCTTCCCATGAAACACACATGGATCCACCAGTGTCATCGCATGTCTGCTCTTCCCACAGACCACACATGGATCCACCAGTGTCATCGCATGTGTGTTCTTCCCATGAACCACACATGGATCCACCAGTGTCATTGCATGTCTGCTCTTTTCATGAACCACAACAAAAGTCATTGGATGTGTGTTCTTCTCACAGACCACACATGGATCTAGTGTCATTTCATGTGTGTTCTTCACAAAGACCACACATGGATCCACCAGTGTCATTGCATGTGTGTTCTTCTCACAAACCATATCATGAACGACACCTAGTTTCATTGCATGTGTGTTCTTCTCACAGACCACACATGGATCCACCAGTGTCATTGCATGTGTGTTTTTCTCACAAACCATATCATGAACCACACCCAGTGTCATTGCATGTGTGTTCTTCCCATGAACCACACATGGATCCACCAGTGTCATCACATGTCTGCTCTTCCCATAGACCACACATGGATCCACTAGTGTCATTGCATGTGTGTTCTTCTCATGAACCACACATGGATCTACCAGTGTCATTGCATGTCTGCTCTTTTCATGAACCACAGCTAGAGTCATTGGATGTGTGTTGTTCTCACAGACCACACATGGATCCACCAGTGTCATTGCATGTGTGTTCTTCCCTAAGACCACACATGGATCCACTAGTGTCGTTGCATGTGTGTTCTTCTCACAGACCATATCATGAACCACACCCAGTGTCATTGCATGTGTGTTCTTCTCACAGACCACACATGGATCCACCAGTGTCATTGCATGTGTGTTTTTCTCACAGACCATATGATGAACCACACCCAGTGTCATTGCATGTGTGTTCTTCTCACAAACCATATCATGAACCACACCCAGTGTCATTGCATGTGTGTTCTTCCCATGAACCACACATGGATCCACCAGTGTCATTGTATGTCTGCTCTTCCCATGAACCACAGCTAGAGTCATCGCGTGCGTGCTCTTTTCACGAACCACAACTAGAGTCATTGCATGTGTGTTATTCTCACAAACCACATATCACCAGAGTCATTGCATGTGTGTTCTTCCCACAAAACACATATCACCGGTGTCATTGCATGTCTGCTCTTCTCATTAACCACAGCTAGATCCACCCGTGTCATTGGATGCATGTTGTTTTCATAAACCGCATATGGATACTAATTAACCTTAGGAGAGCCCTAACCTTAGCGTTAGACTGAGTCTTCTAGAAGGCACACCCTAACACAGTTGTTCTGCTTGTCGATTGTTACATACCGTCCGATCGGGGCGCTTGGACGATTTGGATGGTTTTCGTGAGATCGATCCGCGAGTAGTCTGTTCTGCTGCATGATTGGCCACGCTTGCTCTGGACAAACTGGCAACACCGGGGGCTCCCCTATTGCGAGTGTCACGACTCACCAGTTGAGCGGGCCATATCCCAGTGTCACGTCCCCATTACTTCTCTTCCTCCCCGTACTTCTCTTCCTCCCCGTACTACTCTTCCTCCCCGTACTACTCTTCCTTCCCCTCGAAGCCACATTCCCCACTTCACTCCCATCCTGCCGTAGCCGCAAGCCGACGGCGCCGCCATCCCAATCCCGTCTCCGGCAGCCACCAGCACCCCCTCCCCTCTCGCCATGGGTTCAAGGGGAGACGACGAGGAAACACGTCGTGACGACAGGGACGGTGATTTCGATGTGAGTCGTCTCATGTCTATCTCTATCATCCGTGGCCAGTTATCTATTTTTTTGAGCCAGATCTACTCTGTTTACTCATGCGTGTATGATGTGTTAGGCCAACCAGACGATGTATGACGCCGAATATCATGGTTTAGCGGATGAAGACAGTCCTCTGCTATGTAAACATGGATATGTGCCCGCTAAATTTGTAGCGTTTGAAGGACGAAACGCAGGCAGGAGGTTTCTACGGTGTCAAGGACATCGTGCAATGATGCGAGGCGGAAGTTGCGGTGTTGTCAAATGGGTAGATCCAGAGTGGCCCAAATCGATGCAGAAAACGCTGGACAAACTATGGGAAATGACTGTTGAGTTGAAAGAATCCGCATTCAGCTCACTTCTTGATAGTGTTGAGATGAAGCTATGGGAACTAGTTGACACGACCAAGCATAAGCGAGATCTCATGGGGGTGGAAGACAAGGTTAGCAAAGTCGAGAAGGAGAGGGACGCGGCGTTGGCCCTGAAGGCTAAAGCAGAGCAAGAACTGACTCAAGCAAGGAAGGATCTTCACTAGGCCAAAGTCCTGCAGTTCACAACTACGAGTATTGACAAGTTCATGAGGAAAGATGCAGAGAAACAATTAAAGCTGTGCAAGGAAGATGCTAAAAGGAAGGAGCAGACGATTCGATCCTTGCTCTCGCAGGAAGATGCGCATAAGGCTAAGATTAGGAAGATCAAGGAGATGTGTGTTAACTAGTTCTATTTAGCTTAAGCCCCGTGCCTTTTTTAAGTTGTAATAGTTGCACTTGTTGACCTAGCGGTCTGAACTATTGGCCCCAGAGTCCTGGGAGTAAAAAAATTGGTCGCCCGTTAATATGTCTTAACGCTGCATTACTTCCTTTTGTCTGATTGGGAACGTAATCATGGACCAAAGACACCTTTTCTACTAGTGTATTCAGACACTGGTGGTTTGTTTAAACGTAATCTACGTGGATTATGCCGCATGCAAATGGCACTACCACAATTTATAAAGTGGAAGCACGTACACCCGGTTACCGGAGATCCAGGAGCTTCGCCACATGCAGGGGATGCAGGAGCAGAGAGGCGGTGAGATAGACGGGCTCAAGATTAGGCCAGAAAGTGGTACCCATTTCCTCCTCATCTGGGCATTATCGGTGAGAACATTGCTGTTTATGTTGCCACGTCGTTGTGCAGCATCTGAAATAAGTTGCTGCTTCGTGGAGTGTGGCAGCTTAAATAATTTATTTATGTGCCACTTACATTCCGTCGTATTTGCAGACCTCCTGCCCGTCAGCAATCATGGAACCGATGGATCATTATTTTCAGATAGTAGTGGCACAATCACAATTTCGGATTCAACTACTGACTCGGGCGTTTCCAAACCCTAAGTCGCGGTACATTTTACTCAGAGAACGTGGGTAGATTGTTTTTCCTAGCAACGTGCCACACACAGAGCGATCATAATTTAACATGATTACATATATAGGTTCAAGTTCAACACATTACTATGCATCTTCATTGCCAACAGCCTTCTTCTGTAGCCTGGGTGCCAAGCCTTCACGTCCACTGGCTTCTTCATTTCCTGCCTTCTTCCTCTTCCTCGGTGCCAATTTTCTTAGCTTCACGTACTCTGCATCGCCGGGACAATGGGCACCAGAATCGTGTCCAGCATCATCTTTCCTCTCGTTTTTTATCGGGCAGCAAAATCACTGACCCGGCAGTCATGTTTCTAACCTTGCGGCGCTTCCTGTCAAAGAAACAAGATTGTTGCATAACTGCCTAATATCTATAGAGTAAATAAAACAAAAATTACAATTCAGCACAAACATGCAAACCCCAAGCGACCTTTGCTTACCAGGAGCTAATTGGGTTAGAGCAACCACCATGTCAAAGAATAGAAGGGCGACTCCTAGTTGCAGCAGCTTCCACATCTAGTACATGACATTTCAGGTCAAACATGGCAGCCAAAGCATACCTTTTCATCAACCCAATTAGCTGACTGTCACACGTTATAGGAACCATGATGCCACGTTCATCCATGAAGCTGAACTTTGCTGTCTGCTTCGGCCATAATACAACATGATTACGCAGAGCAGAAACCATACTAGATATAGTGCAGATCTGTGCATGCGCTTCTTCCATCGTGAAACAATGGCTTCCATGCCACTTGCCATTAGAGTCGTACCTGTACAGGACTACCATAACCAGGTAAGGGGGTCCGCACAGATCCCACTTGACAGAAAACTGTGGACAAAATATGTTTGTCAGCGTTGGGCTATCAAAAAATTTGAGGTTCAGTAGCCAGCTAGCAGTTGTAATTAGTGCGAATAGCAAAGAGAAGGGTAGCTCACCCGCTTGTAGACAGAACTTCTTCTTTCTTGATAGTAGGATCTGCCATCCTCCGAGCTACACGGATCATCGGCGGCGGAGGCGGGCTAGAGCCTCGCAACGGCGGCTACGGCATGCGCCATTAGAGCTCGGGATCAGCGACTGGGCGCAGCAACTGGCCGCAGCAACTTGGCGCCGGAAGTCAAATGTCCGAAGGGATCGTCTTGCCTGTAGGGTGGATTCCGACGCCGCCGGTGCTAGGGGAAAGTTGGGAATGGATTTGTGAAATTGGTCAACGCATCCAATCCACTTAGCTGCTCGATTTGCCTAAGAGGTTGCCGCGTTGGCGCCCGCGTCACGGACAGATAACCGACATGTGGGTCCCGACCGTCTACTTCACGGGGCGGTTTAACGGAATGTTTGTATGTGGCAGGGGTGAGATGAGTTTGCCTCGAAATGGCCCCTCTTAGTAGTTGGTGGCCCAACTTTTCGAAACGCGGTAATTTCAGGCAACTTAGGTACCGCCATGCGCTGGCCTGCCAACTTTGGTACCGCAGACGAACAACCCCAGGAGAGAGGGAGGCAACGGCCCTCCCTCTTATATAGGCATGGGGGCTTCCTTGGCCCCACTCCAAGCACTAGGGTCGGCCAAAAAAAGGGGATACTTCCTCACCAAGTTGATCCCCATTTTTTATGGGATTTTGCCTTATCCCTTAGCCCCATGCGCATGAGCCTTGGGTGGGCTGGTGTGTTGGCCCATGTGGATCTATGTAACCCTCCTGAGTCCATGTGGAACATTCAGGACTAGTAGACATCATTATATGGTGCCCTCCGGAACCTTCTGGTACCTCTGGTACAATACCGAAACATCCCGAACTATTTCGGTAACCCTAAAAATACTTTCTCATATGGCATATGTGAAGTACATGCCTAAATAAACCCATCACTAACAACCACCCACTTTCTTAACCTAAACAATGCAACCAAAAGTTCTCAGATGGTAAATCTTGGGCTTCCTATTGTACAAGGCCCCATAGTTGATCATGTCATGCACACTTTGTTTGTTAGTGCACGGTTTAGAAGATACATGGTTGTAGCTACATGTTCCCTTCAAAATACTCATGTCCGTCCCTTTCTCTTCAGAAGACACTTAGCCATTCCCACGATGGTTTGGTTTCTCCTCTCAACCACACCGTTCTGATACAGGGAATAAGGTGTTATCAGGTAGTGTTTCAACCCAACATTCTCACAGAATTCAACAAACTTCTTTGATTTGAACCTGCCTCCTTGATTTGTTCTTAAAGACTTGACTTTTAGTCTCGGTTCCACTTCATTGGAGGGATAAATTTTCTTTATTCCTTCTAGTGATTCATCTTTACTCTTGATCAACTATAACCACATGTACCGTGTGTGGTCACCAACCAGCAAAAAGAAGTACTTCTATCCTGCAAACATAGCACGCAAGATGGGTCCACACAGATCACCATGAAGAAGTTGCAGTGGCTCCACGACTCTAAAATTTGCCTCAGCTAGGAATGGCTTACGCCGCTACCTCCTTATGAGGCAACATTCACTTATTCTCTCAACTTGTTGAATCGAGGGTAGTCTTTGGACCATGGAAATTTGTGCCAATTCTCTGAGAGCATGGAAGTTGAGGTGCCCGTATCGTGCATGTCAACATACAGTTGGGTGCAGTGTGGTCGAGATTGGCACATAACACGGATGATACTATATTATTTATGGAACATGACCTACAGAAAGCGAGAACATGAAGCTAATGTTATGTATCTTTGAACAGCTATCGGGTTTAAAAATTAACTTCCATAAAAGCGAGATATTCTGTTTTGGTAAAGCAAAGGACGAAGAACACTAGTATAAACAAATTTTTGGTTATGAGGCTGGTGCTTTGCCTTTTCGGTACCTTGGGGTACCTATCCATTATAGAAAACTTAAAAATTCAGATTGGTATCCAGTGGAAACTCGATGTGAAGGTAAATTGGGTTGCTGGAAGGGCAAGTTATTATCGTATGGTGATCGCTTAGTCCTAATCAATTCTGTTTTGACAAGTTTACCTATGTTTATGCTATCTTTCCTGGAAATTCCTAAGGGGGTAAGGAAACGTTTGGATTTTTATAGGTCTCGCTTTTTCTGGCAAAGTGATGAAAATAAAAGAAAATATAGATTAATGAAGTGGAATGTCATTTGTATACAAAAAGATCAGGGAGGTCTAGGAATTGAGGTCTTGGAGATTAAAAATAAATGTTTACTAAGCAAATGGCTTTTTAAACTTTTGTCTGAAGAAGGGGCGTGGCAAGAATTGCTGCATAACAAATATCTTAGTCAAAAAAACCTTATCTGAAGTCGAAGAAAAACCGACCGATTCCCCTTTTTGGAAGGGACTTATGAAGGTGAAGAATGAGTTCTTTGCCAGAGGCCATTTCAAAGTAGGGGATGGTTCATGTACTAGGTTTTGGGAGGACACATGGTTGGGAGATACTCCCTTAGCACAACAATATCCATCATTGTACAATATTGTGCAGCGGAAGAACGTCACGGTTGCACAAGTACTAAGTCAAATACCCCTAAACATTGGTTTCAGAAGGGTACTTGTTGGTAATAAGTGGGATGATTGGTTACACTTATGCCAAAGGCTCATGATGGTTCAGTTGTCGGATGACCATGATAAGTTTGTGTGGAACTTGAGATCATCTGGGGTTTTCTCAGTTAAATCCATGTATGAAGACCTTATGAATGATCATACTGTCTTTCTTCGGAAATACCTTTGGAAATTAAAAATTCCTCTCAAAATCAAAAAATTTATGTGGTTTCTTAATAATAAGGTTTTGCTCACAAAGGATAATCTGGTTAAAAGAAATTGGGTAGGATGTACGAAGTGTTGTTTTTGTGGGTCACAGGAAACCATAAAACACTTATTTATATCTTGCCCTTTTGCTCGCCTTTTGTGGCAAATTATCCATTTTGCTTATGATTTACCCCCTCCGACTGATATTGCGAACATGTTTGGTAATTGGTTACATGGTTTTGATAAGTCATCTAAGGCTAGGATTCACATTGGTGCTTCAGCCTTATGTTGGTCTATTTGGAGATGCAGGAATGATATTATCTTTAACAAATCCAAAAAAAATAATCTTATGCAGGTTATCCACATGGTGACACATTGGGTGCAGCTTTGGGCATTCCTATCTACATCAGACCAGCAGGATATTATGGCTACTGGGTGCAGCCGTCTCCTGATGGTCGCTGGGCACATCTTTAGCCAGTCTGCTTGGATGCATTCTGATAGATTGGATTATGATGTTTAGTCGCTCGTTTATTATTTTTCGCTGGTTGATTTTGATGTCAACCTTAAGTGATCTGTGATTTGTAATACTTTTGGAGTTTGAATTTTAAATAAAAGGTTGTGTGCATCGACCGATGCAGAGGCCGGGGTACATCCGCTTTTCAAAAAAAACATACTTTCTGTTTTGGCCCTTTTGACGTGAACAAAATTCTTCCATCACGCCCACACATTAGGCCATCATCGAGTGCATACCTACACCCTCTTTCATCCACCTATCCCAAACTGATTATGTTTCTCTTAAGTCTGGGAAAGTGAGACACCTCGATAAGTACTCTATGCTCACTAGAATGTGCAAGAAAGAGAACTGAACCTCGTCCATGGATCCGTACCACTGAGACATGTCCAAACTTGACATTGCTTTTCACACCGGTGTCCAGTTCTGCAAACTTGTCAATGCAGCATGTCATATGGTTCCTAGCACCAGTATCCATGTACCAAGACATTTTTGCCTTGCCGGTGTGCTTGGGAACCACCTGCTCTTCATGAAGCATCACTTCGTCTATTGCAATTTCTGTAGTGTGCACCACCTCACACACTTCGGCCATGCGCAGGATGGATCATCATTGGTCTGTTTCTTAACAAGATTTGCTCTTTCTCTCTTTGGCTCCAGGAAATCAGACTGGAATTGACAAAAATCATACAATTATAACATTTTTCTTTTGAGACATCGAACTTATTCTACATGTTCGTTCGTTCTTCTTGCCACCACCATTGCTATGGCCATGGTCACCGCTGGGCTTTTCCTTACTGCCGGAGCTGGACTGGATCCATTTGACCCCTCACCAATTTTTTTGCCCTTCATCAGTGACTCCAACGCATGGGTGACGAGCATCAATTGCTCGTCCTTATCGCCACCATTATGCCGCCTTCTTCGCTGGCTCTCCTCGAACGAGGCGAGCCGACGGACAACCTCAGAAATAGACATTGTTGTCAAGTCACCCCAATGTTCTATCATGTTGATGATCTCGGCAAACCGATCTGGAACTGCTACGAAGAGATGCTCGATCATGGACTAATTCGATATGGTCTGTCTGAGTGACTGAATTTGACCCACTAGCGTGGTGAGTGATGTGCTCGTCGTTCGACGTAGAGCTCGTTGGGAACCCCAAGAGGAAGGTACGATGAGCACAACAGCAAGTTTTCCCTCAGTTATGAAACCAAGGTTGAATCACACCAGTAGGAGCAAGGAAACACCCCAAAGGTGTTACTGGCTGAGCTTTGGCAGGGCACACTACCGGTGCTAGTAGCAACGTGGAGACCTGCACAACACAACCACATAACTTTGTCCCCAACTTGCAATGAGATTGTCAATCTCACCGTGTTTTGCGGAAAACAAAGGATTAAACGTATCGAATGGAAAGAAGTAAAAGTTTGCAGAAAGTAAACACAAAGCAGTAAAAGATTGTAGATTGTATGTAAAAGACAAGGACCGGGATCCATAGTTCACTAGAGGTGGCTCTCCTTAAGATAGATAACATGCTGGGTAAACAAATTACAGCGGGGCAATTGACAAACACCGAGAAAGCAATACATGCATATACAAATCATCTTGACTCCTTTGAGACTTGATTGGGCATTACAACATAATACATAGACCGCCATCCAACTGCATCTATGACTAATAATCCACCTTCAGGTTATCATCCGAACCCCCTCCAGTATTAAGTTGCAAGCAACAGATTATTGCTTTACGAACTACGTGTAAAGTAAACAATACGATTGTTCTATGAACAAAGGATTGTTGTTTTCTCCCTAGTAGCAACAGCACATCTAGTACCTTAGAGATTTCTGTCACTTCCCCAGATTACCAGAGGCATGAACCCACTATCGAGCATAAATACTAACTCTTGGAGTTGCTAGCATCTACTTGGCCAAGATAGCTACTAACAACGGAAAGCATGCAAGATCACAAATAACAAAGACATGATAGAATCAATAATCAATCTGAAATAGCATCTCAATATCCATCGGATCCCCGCAAACACAACATGAAGGATTACAAATAGATGATCTTGATCATGAACGGAGCTCACAAGATCTAAACATGAAAGCACAAAGGAGGAGAACTAGCCATCTAGCTACTACATGGATCCGTAGTCCAAGGATGAACTACTCACGCATCACACCGGAGGCTTGCATGGTGATGAAGAAGGCCTCCAGGGTGAATTTCCCTCTCCGGCAGGGTGCCGGGAAGAGCTTCAAATCCCTCCTGATCTAGGGATGGAGATGACGGAGGCTACAGACTCTTTCGTGGATTTTTGATCGGGTACTTAGGGTTTTCGTCCCGAGGGCAATATAGAGGCCGAGGGGGTGCCGGGAGCCACCACACCACCCCTTGGTGCGGGCCCAGCCTAGCCGCGCGGTCAGGTGGTGTGGCCGGCCCCTGGCGCTTCTCCGTCTCGTATTCTAGCACTTGATCCCTTCTGGAAAAATAGGCACTTTGGCTTTTGTCCCGTCCAATTCCAAGAATATTCATTTTCTGACTTTCCTGGAACCAAAAACAGCAGAAAACAGGCAGCTGGCACTATGGCTCTTGTTAATAGGTTAGTCCAAGAAATCACATGAAAAGTACTCCAAAGTTGGAACAAAACACAAGAAAGTGGATAAAACCAAGCATGGAACATCAAAAATTATAGATACATTTGCATTGTATCAGTGAGCCTCTATGCGAACACCGTAACGGTTTGGTCTCTCTGTCATTCATCTCCATCTTGGCCAGCTGCAGTTTGAGCTGCTTCACGCATGCCTTCTTGATGCGGTATTCTCCGACATGCCTACGACGGATCGCCTCCCTGGCCTCCTAGGCGGTCTTGTACTCAACAATTTCCTTCATCTCTGAGTCTGGCACTGACCGTGAGAGCGCACCGAATGCCCTCTCTTCACCTCATCGTAGTTTCCGTCGCCCATGGCAACATACCACAACCCGAGTGGCCGCATGATGATCTTCATCTTGAGAGCCCAGAGACTATAATTCGTCTCCATCATCATTGGGTACTGGACAAGGACGTTCATCCCCCTACGCTGCACATGGACCATTGCGGCGTCTTCGCTGGCACCGACGTCAACACCCGACCTCCTGCCTGGCGGTGTGTACTTTCCGCCGCTACCACCGCCATCCTTTAACGGGGTTTGATCTCCCATCACCAATCACCTCCACTACTACACCTCATGGATCACAGAGAAACTATTCAAAGATGATCGGCCTCAATGAGAAACTATTCAAAGATCATAGTTCGTATGTTTAGAATAAATCTGGGGCCTCATAATTTTTTTAGAGATGGAGTTAACGAACCAAAGTACCAGTTGCACAACTTATATTGTTGTATATTTCCTCAGGTTGACTAACCATCCCTAAAAATATTTTACACCAACATATGTGTCTCAATCCCCTTGCACTCATTTGGGCCCAATTTCAATCATCGGCCTTAGTAAGGAATAGAAATGTAATGTTATATGCATGTTGTGTATCGAAATCAACACTCAGCTAACAAACCCTAAAACCCCTAAATCAAATGTTATAGATCGATTAAATTTACATCACAAGAAGAACCGTATGAAAAACAACAAGTTAAGCAAATGTAAATGCAACTTTGGAGTACTTTTCATGTGAGCAGATCTAATCAAATCTCCAAAAAAATCGACCGTTCAAACCATATATATTCCCCACTTCAAGAGCAAAAGAATCTATAGACGATTGAGCAAATCCTATGTATGAACAGTGAAATCTGCGGCTGTGACTAGAGAAGCTAGCAAAGTAGTACCTCGGACTCCTCATCGGAGACGTCCTCCTCGAACTCATCGTTCTTCACAATTGCGTCACCAATTTCTTGGTGGAGGATGGGGTCGTTGATGTGGAGCACCGGGTTGCCTCCGCTTGTCGTTGCATGCCCCTCATCTAGATCTGTTGCTCGCACCATGACGTTGTTGGCCACCTACTACTCGACGGTGATGACAATTGGCTGGACGGAGCTCGAAGCCTCGATGGCGCAGCAACGAGCGACGTGCATTCCTGGAGAAGCTGCCTCGCCTGCTCGGTGATGACCGAGCCATCTGCTACTGCGTCTCCAACTGGCTTCACCTCTGACGGCTCGTCTCCACGCGTACGTTCCACGGCACATCTAGGGAGGGCGGTGGTGCAAGCAAAGAAGCCTCGGCGCGCGCGGAAGGTGTAGATTGGGGTTTTGTGACTAGACAGATTGGGAAAAATGACATGATCTCGTCGAAGAAGAAGAAGGCTGAGCGAATTTATATACATGGTACCGTTGGTAGTCCTCGAGTGGACATGTGAGTGTGGACTTGTGTGGGTGAGAGGGCAGCACGATCTCCACTTTCTAACTGCATTAGCAACACGCGCATGCTTTCCCTAAAAACGCGCATGCTACCTCGGGAACATGCACGACGCCAGTTTTCGAGACGAGCGGCATAATGGTCTGCCTCAGTAGACACCTAGAGGCGATTAATATTTCTAACCGACTGCGGATGAGTGATCTAGAGAGATGGCCAATAATTTTTGTCGTCTCAGGTTTAATTTAGAGGCGGTTTACTTTATAAAATGGCCAAGGGGGGACTCGTACTAGAGATGGTGTAGATTAAAAATCGTTTGAGGTTACAGTTAGAGGCGGTCGAAAAATTATGACCGCCTGAGATTAATGAACACAGCCGGTGATTTGTATTTTTTGCAGTAAACCGGCTCTAGGCACAGTCTCTAAGTAACGAGCTTGTACTAGTGCATATTCCGTTCAGAGACATGTCCAAAATTGACATTGCCTTTCACACCAGTGTCCAGTTCTGCAAACTTGTCAATGCTGCCTATCATATGGTTGCTCGTACTAGTATCCATGTACCAAAACTTTTTTTGCCTCACCGCTGAGCTTGCGAATCACCCGCTCTTCATGCAGCACCACTTCCTCTATTGCAATTTCTGCAGTGTGCACCACCTCACAAACTTCGGCCATGAGTAGCATGGATCGTTATTGGTCTGTTTCTTAACAAGATTTGCTCTTTATCTCTTTGGCTCTAGGAAATCAGACTAGAAGTGACAAAAATCATCTCAATTATAACATTTTACTTTTGAGATATTGAACCTATGGTACTTCTTCTCTTCTACACATTCATTCTTCTTACCGCCACCGCTGCTTTGGCCACGGTCACCACTAGGATGTTTCTTACTGCTGGAGCTGGATCCACCTGACCCCTCACTGAATTTCTTGCCTTTCATCAGCAACCCCAGCGTGTGGGCGATGAGCATTAGCCTGCTCGTCCTTGTCACCAGTATTGTGCTGCCTTCTTCAATGGTTCTCCCCTAACGAGGCCAGCTGCCCGAAAGGCTTGGAAACGGACATTGTCGTCAAGTTGCCCTAATGTTATATCGTGTTGACGATGTCGACGAATCAATATGGAACTGCGCCGAAGAGATGCTCGATCACGGACTCATCCGAGACAGTTTTGCCGAGTGACCGAATTTTGCCCACTAGCGTGGTAAGCCTCTGTGTGAACACCGTGACGGTTTCTTTGTCATTCATCTCCATCCTGTCCAGTTGTCGTTTAAGCTATTTGAGTTTCTTCACGCACGCCTTCTTGACGTGGTCTTCTCTGACGTGCCTGCAATGGATCACCTCCTAGGCCTCCTAGGCAGTCTTGTACTCAGCAATTTCCTTCATCGCCGAGTCTAGCACTGACCGCGAGAGCGCACCAAATCCCTCCTAGTCCTTCGCCTCATCGTAGTCGCCGTCGCCCACGACAGCTGCCCACACCCGAGTGGCCGCATGATTATCTTCATCTTGAGATCCCAGAGACTGTAATTCGTCTCCATCGGCATCGGGCACTAGACATGGATGTTCATTCCCCTCCACGACGCATGGACCATTATGGGGCCTTCGTTGGTGCCCGATGTCAGCACCCGACAACTTGTACTTTCTGTCGCTGCCTCCGCCATCCTTTAACGGGGTTTGATCTCCCATCACCAATCACCTCCACTGCTGCACCTCATGGATCATAGAACCTAGCGGATCTGATAGCTGACAGATCCTTCAGGAGATTCAGGCATTAGACTAGGAAGCAGACTTGGTAGGGCTATCGACTGATGCCTGGTCTCAAAGATATTCCCTAGAGACCTCCACTATGGAGATCTACAAGGGCGAGGAGATATTCTGGAGACAGCGGAGTCAACAGAACTGGACCCTCCAGGGGGAATCGAACATGGCCTATTTCCACGCCATCGCGAATGGTCGGTGGAGGAAGTGCGTGATCCCCTGCCTCTGGGATGTGGACTCTCTTCTAGAGGACCAACAAGAGATATCGTCCCATATTTATGCGTTCTACCGCGACCTCTTATCGGTTGCCCCGAGGTCGGGGCTGGCATTGAGCATGGACTTCTGTACTAAGGGCGCCAAGGTAACTGCGAAGGAGAATTCGGAGCTCACCCTCCCCTTTCTCCATATCGAGGTTGCAGAGGCAATTAAGTCTATGAATACCAACTCGGCTCCTGGCCTGGATGGTTTATCAGTGATCTTCTTTTAGACCTTCTGGGATCAGCTACGACTGGTGGTGATGTCGATGTTTCAAAAGTTCTATTCCAGGACTCTTGTCATGTCTAGGCTTTACTTTGGTGTGATTACCCTAATCCCCAAGCTAGTGGGGTCCACGGATATTCGCCAAGTTAGGCCGATCATGGTGATCAATGTCATTCAACGCATTTTTGCCAAAGTCTGCGCTATTAGGTTGGCGCCTGTCATGGAACGCTTGACCCACCCTCTCTAGTTTGCCTTCTTAAAGGGGCACTTGATTCATGATGGAGTGCTCGCGCTTCATGATATCATTCATGAGGTGAAGTTGCGCCATCAGAAAGGGGTGTTCCTTAAGCTAGACTTTCAGAAGGCTTATGATAGGTTGGATTGGGCCTTCCTTCGTCAAGTCCTCGAGCGTCAAGGACTTGATGACAGGGTTATCTGCTGGTTATGCAGTTTGTGAGGAGTGGTAGCACCGCTATTAATGTTAACGGGGAAGTGGGTCCATACTTCCAACCCTCCTACGGAGTTAGACAAGGGGATCCGTTATCGCCCCTTCTCTTCAACTCTACGGTGGATGCCCTGGCAGAGATCTTGGAGATAGCCAAGATTGTTGGCCACATTTTGGGGGTAGTAGGACATCTGATCCTCGGAGGTGGAATCTCCCACCTCTAGTATGCGTATGATACTATGATCATGGTACAGTCGGACCTTGCCATCATTAACCTCAAGTTCCTGCTTCTGTGCTTTGAGGCCATGTCGGGTCTCAAGGTTAACTTCGACAAAAGCAAAGTCATGATCCTCGGCTTCCCTGATGAGGAGAGGCAACGCATCACGGACCACCTGAACTGCTGCCTAGCAGAGTTCCCGATTACCTACCTAGGTATGCCCATGAGAGACTCACAGGTGCTGATCAGGGATCTTGCTCCCATGGTCATGAAGGTTCGTGCTAAGGCCGAACCGTGGCATACGCGCCTCACGTGTAAGGGGAGTAAGACCATCTTGATCAATTCCTGCTTGTCCAGCCTCACCATGTATCAGATGGGCCTCTATCTACTTCCTGAAGGAACCCACGCCAACTTTGCCAAAGAGTTGTCTAGGTTCTTTTGGGTTGCTAGAGATGGGCACCAGAAGTACCATATGGTGAAGTGGGCCGATATTTGTACCCCCAAAATCCTTGGGGGCCTAGGAGTCCTCAACTCTCGCCGGTTTAATGTAGCCCTTTTGTTCAAGTGGGTGTGGCGGATCCTCCAAGATGACGGAGGTCTCTGGCTGCAACTCATCAAGGAGAAGTACCCCAGGGGCCGCCTCCTGATGGCTTGTGAATGTAGGGAGGGGTCCCAGTTCTGGCGGGCTATCCATGACATTAAACACTACATTTGTCATGGTGGTGGCACGACAGATGCCATGGATAGGCTAAAGATGGAGCCAATGACTGCTAGGGGAATCCAGGGAGGGAACGTGGTGATTCCACGCACAGTTGTTCTTGTATTCTCTCTATCAATGGTGTTTACAGGTCCTCTTCAAGCTCTTGGTAAGAAGGAGACTATGTCTCTTACTCCCTACAAACTAGCTCTAGAGTTCTACCTTAGACAAAGAAAATGATCGATCCCTCTCTATAGAGGCCTTGGTGCTCCTTATATAGGGGAGCGCGGGTTATAATTTTAGGGCACATGTGGCAGCATATTCGAAGAATATGCTCCTCGTCTAAAGCTAGATGCTTCTTTATTCTCTTTAAGGGCTCGTCCGGGCTTTGGACGTAACCCACAGCGTAATCTTCGTCTTTAAGCGTTACCAGACACGGGCTGCGTCATCCGACATTGCCCGCGTCACCTTGGTCGCCCTTGACCCGTTGGTCCTCCTCTTTGCTTTGCTTCGCTCACGCTACAGCTAATAAAGCCACCTTTTGACCAACGGGAGATTCCTTCCTTCTCTTGGAATCCATGGGATAGTCCGGCTAGCATGCGGCTAATCTGGCTACCAAGATACCTGCAAAACAAATAGACAAACATGGTCGGCATATATTTTATGCCGCCCGGACTACGGTTAAGGAGATGCTCCACGGGACAGGTCACTCCGTGGTTCGGCCTGGCTTGAGGTGACCCGGTCAGCACTTGCTTTGACCGCGTCGTACCCCGGCTAACTCGGCCTTTATACCCCGGCGTCACCCTACCTGGGGGTATCCCCCCAACATTAGTCCCCGAAGCTGGTGTGGTCTTAGCAACTTTTAGTTGTTAAGGCCATAGCAGGTTCCCATATCCGGATATTTGCCTCTTTGGCCGAGTTTATCCAGTAACCCAGGGCTTCTCTTCTGGGGATCCCTTGGCTCATTCTGAGTTATTCCTCACTGGCCGGGTTTTTCCCTTTTTATCCGGGTCACTGTTCCTTCTCTTGTACGCTTCCCCACATCCTATGTGGAGGGTAATCATCATTTTGCCTCATTTCAAGGGCTACACGCATTTAATGCACCAGTTACTATCGCAATGTCAGGAATAACTGCTGCGCATGTCCCTTCAATGCAGCGCCTCGTTAACTATAACATTATATCGCGTCGTGGGATCCTCTGCCCTGTGGTCCTTGCTCTGGCCATGTTCTGATTGGAGGAGTCGCCCGCGTACACGCCCGTTGCATGCGACGTGGAAACCGCAAAGGATCCCACTACGCACCCGTTGCGCGGTTAAGTAGATGGCCTGGGGCAATCTCTGGGGAAGTTCCCCATTTTCTCTGCTCTTCCTAGCCTCCTTTCTCTCTCACTGCGATCTCGCAGCCGCCGCTAGTTCCTCGTTGCACCAGCGCCGTCACGACCGCGCACAACCAGCACCTTGCGCCTGTGCCGCCGTTCCCGCTCAAGATCTTCATCACGGGGCCTTGCACTTCCCGTTTCCCCTCCTCTAGTTACTTCTACTCCGATTTCTCTCTAGAAGACCTTGAGTCCACCATGACTGAGGAGGAGGCAGCCGTGTTGGCGCAGCAGGAGGAAGAAGCAGAGGGCCGCGAACGCGACTGCTGGGACGGGGCGTTCGTCTGTGAGGACGACTTGGACTGGCTCCGTGCCACGCGCCGCATCCCCACCGGCGTCGCTTGTCGCCTCACCTACGGCGAGATTTCCCCTTCCCCCAATCCTGGGGAATATGTTGTTTTTCTTTGGCATTTCCAGCGTGGCTTCGACCTTCCTACCTTAGATTTATTTTTCGATTTCATTTCTACATACGAACCACAACCGCATCATCTCCCCACCAATGCCATGACTTCTTTGTCCTCTTTTGCCTCTGGCATTGAGGGATATATCGGCCTCTGGCCAACCAAGGAGCTGTGGATCAAATTCTTCGGTCTCTGGAGGAATGTGGTTCCGGATCCAGAGCTTGCTCTGGAGGATAAGCATCTGACCCAATGCGGAGCTGCCTCTATATCTCCCCGCATGAACTCCTCGTTTCCCCGGGTCACCGGGCTCGAGTCCTGCAAAGGCTGGGCCCGGACTTTCTTCTACGTCTGGAATACCACCGAGGAGGACTTGATCCGGCTCCTCCCCTTCAAGCTTGGGCCTCCAGATACCTCTCTATGGGAGAGCATCCCCAGCGACCCACGACCTTGGCGAATCAGGTGGAGCGCCGGATCAAGGAGCTGCTCAAGGAGAAGCTCCGGGAGAGGACATCATGTTTACTTTTGTCCACAGCCGGGTCTCCCCCCTTTAGAAGCGAGCCCACAAGATCTGTTACTTGAGAGGCCCCCTCGACCGCCACCGTACTTCATCTTTCGAGCTTGATAACTCGGCGGTTTACCACCGGGTTAATGCCATTTTCAATGTCGAGAAGGAATTCTCCGAAGGTTGGGAATGGGGGCACGAGCCCTTCACCAGGACAACCCTCCTCCAAAGGTAAACTTACTTCTTATTGTTTTCTGGATCTTCTCTGTATGTCGGTTTACTTTCGTAACTTGGAAATTGTTGTCTTGTTCTCAGCGATTCCTCCAGCAGCCACTAGAGGATGGCGAGGTGCTGGCGAGCAAGTGGGTGTCGGACCGCGCCGAGGAGGACGAGGAGGAGCCAGATCCGGAGACTTTCTTGCCTACTCCGGACGTCGTCAAACGCAGCGCTGGTAAGGCCTCTTCTCTAAGGGATTGGCCAGATGACGATGACTCGGACGTTGAGGTCCTCGAGGTACTTGATCCGGTTCTCATATCTTACGTGCATCTGGTTATGTCCGAATCTTCAGCTAACCCAGCCGGTCAGGTCCATGAGGTTCCTCCCCTCGCCACTGGTGGTCCGGTCCCTACTTCTTCCCAGAAGCGTGCAGCTGCCTTGGCCGTAGCTTTGGAGGTGCTGCTGCCCAAAAAGAGGCAGAAGAAGTCTAGGGTGAAAACCTCGACTAAGCCGGCCGCCAAGAGCACGGTCCAGAGGACGCCCAAACCTCGGGCTCCCCCAACCTCGGAGGAGTAAGTCTTTTTATATTTGCCCTTCAAGTTTTCCCCTTTCTGTGTTTGCTTTTGTCTCTTGTTGGCTCTTTTCCTCTTTTTGACTTGGTTCTTTTCTGCTTCACAGGGCTCCTAGGGTCATTCCTAGAGCGGCTCCGGCATTGCATCTCCAATCTGGAGCAGCCCTTCTCCCTCCCCCCACAATGACGATACTCGCCCGCTCAGCCCTATCCCAGAGGGCTCTGCGGCTGCGCCTGACCAGAGCCCACCTCGTCATGAGGAAGGCAATGTCGACGCGGGGGTAGTGGGGCAACTTTAGATACGACCATGCCGGATCTCCCCAGTTCCTCTTCGGCCCCAACGCCAAGTGTTAAGGCGCCAGCTCCATCGGCGTAGCCCCAATCAAGTTTCTCTCCTATTCCAGTTTCCTCCGAACCAGCCATGCCAGCAGAAACAACACCAGCAGCAACGCCAGCACCAGTAGCAGCACCAGCACCCGCAGAAGCAGCAGCACCAGCAGGTTCTACCAAGCCTGCCAAGAGGAAGGCCCCATCAGCTCCCTCCGGATCAACTCCCTTGATCGCGGATATCTTCCAGCCAGATCCTCAAGCTTCATCCGGCAAGCTCAAGAAAGCTACCGGATCAGCTAAAGGGATCTCCTTTGGGTCACATGCTGCCAGATCATAGGGTAGCAGACAGCTTGTTCTGCATACTAGGCCTGCTGCAGCTCAATCCGCCAGGCGAGAGGCCCACATCAAAGGCCTTGTGGCGAACTATTCTCCCAGTGGCAAAAGTTACAGTCCACTGCTCCTGGAGTACGTGAAGAACTGGAACAATGCAGAATTTATCGACCCACAAGATGATCTGCCGAAGAAGTTCAGCCCAGCCGAGTTCAGCGCATAGATGAACTTCGCTACCAAGGCCATCTCTTTGGCTGGCCGGATGATGGAGGTAATTCTTTTCCTCCGCTATGGTATTTTGCATAGGTGAGCACTTGTATATATATCCCCTAGTCCCCGAGCCTCTGAGGGAGTAACTTGTTACTCGGTCGGATGCTCCTTATGGAATTTAGTTTCCGTTTGTAGTAACTTCAAATTTTAGCAAAGTTAGAGCCGGGTTAAGTTTCCTTGGCCTGGATCCTGTATACTTCGAATATCCATGCACCTAGAGTCGGGTTAAGTTCCATTTGGCCCGGATCTTGTAGACTTCGAATATCCACACACCTAGAGCCGGGTTACGTTCCACTTGGCCCGGATCTTGTAGACTTCGAATATCCACACACCTAGAGCGGGGTTAAGTTCCACTTGGCCCAAATCTTGTAGACTTCAAATATCCACACACCTAGAGCCGGGTTAAGTTCCACTTGGACCGGATCTTGTAGACTTCAAATATCCACGCACCTAGAGTCGGGTTAAGTTCCACTTGGCCCGGATCTTGTAGACTTCGAATATCCACCCACCTAGAGCGGGTTAAGTTCCACTTGGCCTGGATCTTGTAGACTTCGAATATCCACACACCTAGAGTCGGGTTAAGTTCCACTTGGCCCGGATCTTGTAGACTTCGAATATCCACACACCTAGAGCCGGGTTACGTTCCACTTGGCCCGGATCTTGTAGACTTCGAATATCTACACACCTAGAGCCGGGTTAAGTTCCACTTGGCCCGGATCTTGTAGACTTCAAATATCCATAGACCTAGAGCCGAGTTAAGTTCCACTTGGCCTGGATCTTGTAGACTTCAAATATTCACGCACCTAGAGCCGGGTTAAGTTCCACTTGCCCGGATCTTGTAGACTTTGAATTATTTTTTTACTTTGCCTTTGAACTTGACATTGCCTTGCTTATTTCAGATTACCACTAACCGCTGATCCGTTGAGTTCCAGCGCCTGCTGGACTCCTATAAAGACATGCGCGCGCGTTATGGCAAACTCCTGGAGGGGCACCAGAAGAAGGGTAATATTCCTTACTTAGACTTTCCTCTTCCGTTTTCGTTCATTCGAGTTGTCTATGATCCGTATTGATTTGTTATCCGAACCATGCAGCCGAGGTTGAAGCAGAAATATTATCATGCGGAAGAACCTAGCTAAGATCCAAGGTATCCTATCTTGTTCACTCCATTACTGTGCGCTCTTTTCTTCATCTGCTGTATATTTATACTCCGGCCCTACCGGATTAACCCACTATTGCAGTTGCTCTCGAAGATAGTGTTCCCATGCCTGACATGATCACCCACTTCCTCGAACAAACAGGGAAGCATCAGGCTGAACTAAAAAAGAAGGACGATGAAATAGCTCGGCTGCGGCTCCATGACTCAGAAATTACTCGGCTGCATGCCGAAATCCAGAGGCTTAAAGACCTCCACAAAACTGAGCTGGAGAAGGCGGACCATGAGGTTGCCAAGGAAAAAGAGTGTTTGATGACTCAAATTTCCAAGGACAAGGATCTATTGGAGGAAGCCGATGTAAGACTTACGTCGGTAACCTCCGAATACGAGAAACTCCAGGCCAACAATGCCAACGTTGATGCCGAGCTCCAGCGTCGCCTTTTCCAAATTTCCCATGAGTTTCTTTGCCCTTGCTTAATTTTCCTTCCTCCGGGTTTGGTGCTTTTGCTCACTGTCTCCTCTACTTTGTTCTTAGGTAAATTTCTAGAAAGTGACACTCTTGCTAGCGCTGTCGTAACCCGGTCCCGCGATCAACATGGTGTTCCTACGGGTCCTGGATCTGGGTCAGTCCCTTACTCGACGGAGGATCTGCTTGTTAGCCTTGCTGCTCGCCCTTAACTGGTAAAGAACTATGGTGCGGACATTATGCTGGCTGCGACGCAAATGTTCGGCTCCCTCTAGCCCACTAAGACCATTCCAAAAATAAGTTCAGCTTTCATAGCCAAATTAATGGAGTGCGATACGCAGCTGCATCTGTGGCGTGAATCTACGGCACGGGCTAGGGCTGACATTGCTTTGCAGTTCATCCTTTCGTGGTATGAAGGAATTGATATGGGGTTGCTTACTCGCATGCGCACTGGATCTAAGTGGTGTGAAGATCCAGATTGGATTGCACGCCGCAAAGCATGTGCCAACAAGCTTATTCAATACTCCTTCTGCCACGCTTGGAACAAAGGGCCGAGTTATCTCGACGTTTTTGGTGATGAAGCTGCTTCTGGAGATGAAGAGGATGAAGAAGAAGGGAGTGAGGGTGAGGCCTTCGAGCTTGGCGACGAGGCCGAAGACCCGGAGGATGGTGAGGCCAATCCTGAAGACGAAGCTGAGGCTAGCACCCCTCCTCCACATTCCGAAGTACCTCCTTCTTCGGCTGAAGATTCGGCTGCTGCTCCTGCTCCTTAAAAATACTTGATCATATTGTCAGATCCTCGGAATGCCGGGTGCAAATGTATCTAAGTACTTTATTTTGGTTATGCTAAAATTTATCGTTTTTGAACTAAGTTATCAATGCTGGATTATCATGGGCGAAGTCCCCGAGTTTCGTTTTCTTGTTCCCCCCAATTTTTGACTCGGCTCGTGTCTACCTTGATTCGGCTTTTCAACTTACGAGTTCGAGGTTCAACAAATTGATTTAACAATACTTGAAACTTTGAGATTAGCTCAAAATGATCCGGCGTTAGATAAATACAATAAACCAAAGGTTAGTCAAGATAACCAATGTCGGCCCGCGTAAGTTCTTTTCCTTAGTCGTTTTTCATGTGCTTTGCCATTCCAAGCTTGTTCTCTTGCTTGCCATGAAGCCAATTCTTGTTGGACAATAGCAAAGTCAAAGAGTTGGGTTTTTGATGCTCACACATTACTAACCCGACTAAGATATAAGCGACTTAAGCCAACCGACATAGGAATACGAAAATGAGAAACAATTATTACGATAGTCCCCAAGTCTCTGCTTGGGGTGCTAAAGTTTTATTAATAAGCTCATTGCCGACATACATACCGACATATGAGTAGCTCGGATACATTCACCTCTTTGTTAGGTGTAGAAAGGACGAAGTAGTGCTACATTCCACGGTCACTTAGATTCCTCTCCGGGCCTGTCGGCCTTGTTCTTTTCCTGGGGCTGTGCATCAATAAGATAGTAGGAATCATTGTGCAAGGCTTTGCTTACAATGAAAGGTCCTTCCCATGGAGGGGATAGCTTATGCATGCCAGCTGTGCGTTGTATCAACCGGAGTACCAGGTCACCTTCCCGGAAGACTCGGGGGTTTACTTTCCGGCTATGATATCGTCGGAGATTTTGTTGATATATGGCGGATCTGGACAAGTCCAATTCTCTCGCTTCTTCCAGCAGATCAACATCATTTTGCTGGGCTTCGCGCACTTTGGCTTCTGTGTATTGGGTGACTCTTGGCGAATCATGCTCTATGTCGGCTGGTAATACAACTTCTGCCCCATATACCGGAAAGAATGGCGTATAGCCTGTTGATTGATTCGGAGTTGTTCTTAAACTCCACAGCACCGCTGGTAGTTCTTCTATCCAGCACCCTGCTGATCTTTACAGCGGCTCTATGAGCCGGGGTTTTATCCTGGACAATACCAGTCCATTGGATCTTTCCACTTGCCCGTTCGATGCGGGGTGGGCGATTGAGGCAACATCTAGTTGGATCTTCTTTTCTTGGTAGAACCTCGCAAATGCTCCTTCAGTGAAATTTGTTCCGTTATCAGTTATGATGCTATGGGGATAGCCATATCCTAGGATTATATCCTTGAGGAATCTTACTGCTGTTGCCCCATCACATTTCCGGATTGGTTTTACTTCAATCCACTTGGTGAACTTGTCAACCATAACTAGGATATGGGTCATCCCTCCTTTAGCCGGCTTAAATGGCCCTACCATATCTAGGCACCATACAGCAAATGGCCAGGTAATGGGGATAGTTTTCAGTTCCGACATTGGTAAATGAGTTTTCGTGGCATATCTTTGACAGCCATTGCATTTTCTCACCAAATCCTCTGCTTGCTCCAAAGCACTGGGCCAATAAAACACATGCCGGAAAGCCTTTGCCACTAACGCCCTTGAGGAGGCATGATGGCCACACTCCCCTTGATGAATATCTCGGAGTGTGTCAAGTCCTTCCCCCGGGTCAACGCACCGCTGCAGCACTGTTGTCACACTTCTTTTGTATAATTCAGCGTTGATAATAGTATAGGCCTTTGCTCTCCTTTGGATCTGTCTTGAGATTATCTCGTCATCCAGCAAGGTTCCCTCTTTCAGGAAATCAAAAATCGGCTTGGCCCAAGTTGGTATAGTCTAGGTGGGAAACGGTTCCTCATCAATTTCCATCGCATCTACCGACATAACTCTGGCCGGGTCAGGCTGATCAGTCCCCGGGTTCGTGGAGGCAGTCCCCAGGTTTGCCGAAGCAGTCCTCGGGTTTGTTGAGGTGCTTCCCCACTCTATCTCCATATGTGCAGCTCCTGATCCGGAGAGTGCCGGGATATAAATTCAGTCTGATTCAGGCGATGGCGTGATAGATGGTTTTCTCAGGTGCTCCAAAGCAATATTTGGCGGGATTGGTTGCCGGGATGAGCCTAACTTGGATAGCGTATCTGCTGCCTCGTTTTCAATCCGAGGTATATGATGGAACTCACACCCTTCGAAAAACCCACTTATCTTTTGAACATGGAATCTGTATAGGGCCATGTTAGCATCCAAGGCATCCCAATTTCCAGACACTTGTTGCACCACCAAATCCGAATCTCCAAAGCATTGTATCCGACATATCCCCACTTCTTTCGCTACCTTGAGACCATGTACCAATGCTTCGTACTCCGTAACATTATTCGAGGCACTAAAGTGGATTTGAAGGACATATTTCAGTTGATCCTTCTTGGGCAAGGTAAGCACTACTTCGGCGCCCAACCCATCTTTCAGTTTCGATCCATCAAAGTGCATTCGCCAATAATTGGAGTCCGGCAGAGGTGGCTCGTATTGCATTTCAGCCCAGTCCACAAAGAAATCTTCCACAGCTTGTGACTTTATAGCCTCTCTTCTGTCAAATTGTGGCGCATATGGGGCTAACTCAATTGCCCATTTTGCTATCCGACCACTTGCATCTTTGTTACTCATAATCTCTGATATGGGTGCCTCACATATCACTTTGATGGGATACTCCTCAAAATAGTGTTTGAGTTTCTTGGCCAACATATATACGCCATACACCATCTTTTGATAGTGAGGGTAATTCTGCTTTGAAGCAGACAATACCTCGCTCAGATAATACACCGGCCTTTGCACCGAATTTCCTTCTAACTCGCGCTCCACTACGATTACTGCACTTACGACTCGGTTGGTCGCGGCTACGTAGAGCAACATTGGCTCCTTGGATAGTGGTGCTGCTAGGATCGGTGCAGTAGATAACATATTTTTCAATTCTCGAAACGCAAGGTCTGCCTGTGGCGTCCATGTGAATTTGTCTGCTTTTTTCATTAGCTGGTAGAGGGGCAAGGCCTTCTCTCCAAATCGACATACGGACCGGCTTAGCGATGCTAGGCAACCAGTGAACTTCTGCACATCGTTTAGGCATTTTGGCAGTTCCATTCTTTCTATGGCCCGGATTTTCGTCGGGTTAGCTTCGATACCTCGGCTAGATACTAAAATACCGAGAAACTTTCCAGCGGGCACGCCAAAGGTGCACTTCTCCAGGTTTAGCTTCATTCGGAATCTTATTAAGTTCGCGAATGTTTGCCGGATATCATCAAGGAGCGTATTGCTTTCCTTGTTCTTTATCACCACGTCATCCACATAAACTTGCACGTTCCGACCTATTTGGTAATGTAAGCATTTTTGCATGCATCGTTGGTACGTTGCTCCAACATTACGTAGTCCAAACGGCATAGTGCCATAGCAATAAGCCCTATATGGGGTAATAAACGCAATCTTCATTTGATCATCCGGATTCATGGGTATCTGGTGGAAACCAGAATACGCATCAATGAATGACAGTAGCTCACATCCGGCTGTTGAGTCTATGACTTGATCTATTCTAGGGTGCAAATACTTTGATCAAATCTTTGATGGTGCATGTCACCTCAAAAATTATTCTTTCTTTTTATCACTTACCTACTCGAGGATGAGCAGGAGATAAGCTTGGGGATGTTGATACATTGCAAATGTATCTATAATTTTTGATGTTCCATGCTTGGTTTTATCCACTTTCTTGTGTTTTGTTCCAACTTTGGAGTACTTTTCATATGATTTCTTGGACTAACCTATTAACAAGAGCCACAGTGCCAGCTGCCTGTTTTCTGCTGTTTTTGGTTCCAGGAAAGGCAGAAAAAGGATCTTTGGGACACACCTTATTCAGGTTCGTATAATCAATGCACATGCAGCATACCACAGCTACGTTCGGATCATCCTTCTTCGTTTCCACAAGCACCGGATTAGAGAGCCAATCCGGATAGAGTACTTCCATGATAAATCTGACCGCTAGGAGCCTAGCTATTTCATCCCCAATGACTTTCCTTCTATCCTCGGTGAAACACCGGAGAGGCTACTTTGTCGGCTTAGCCCTGGGCCTTACGTTTAATGACTGCTCTACCAACTCCCTCGGTACACCTTGCAGATCCTGAGTGGACCAAGCAAAGATATCCGGATTCACACGGAGGAAGTTGACGAGCTTGCTTTCCTATTTGTTGCTTAACCCGGCACCAATAGTTACAGTGCGCTCTGGGAACTAACCATTGATACATTGCAAATGTATCTATAATTTTTGATGTTCCATGCTTGCTTTTTTATACTTTCTTGTGTTTTATCCACACTTTGGAGTACTTTTCATATGATTTCTTGGACTAACCTATTAACAAGAGCCACAGTGCCAGCTGCCTGTTTTTTTGCTGTTTTTGGTTCCAAGAAGTCAAAAAATGAATATTCTCGGAATTGGATGGGACAAAAGCCAAAGTCGTTATTTTACCGGGGGACACTTGGAGCCAGAAGATGAGACGGAGAAGGGCCAGAGGGCGGCCACACCACCTGGCCGCGCGGCCAGGCTTGGACCGCGCCAGGAGGTGGTGTGGCCAGCCCAGGCACCCCCTCGGCCTCTCCTTCCGCCTATAAGATGCCTATGATACCAAAACCCTAAGGACCCGATCAAAATTCCACGAAAGAGTCTGTAGCCGCTGTCATCTCCATCCCTAGATCGGGAGGGATCTGAAGCTCTTCCCGGCACCCTTCTGGAGAGGGGAATTCACCCTGGAAGCCTTCTTCATCATCATGCAAGCCTCCGGTGTGATGCGTGAGTAGTTCATCTCTGGACTACGGGTCCATGTAGTAGCTAGATGGCTGGTTCTCCTCCTTTGTGCTTTCATGTTTAGATCTGGTGAGCTCCGTTCATGATCTTGTGAGTAGTTCATCTCTGGACTACGGGTCCATGTAGTAGCTAGAACTTTGTCTTTCATGTTATGATGGAAGTACTATGATCCCAGCTTTGAATGTTTTACTAATACTTTGATCAAGTTTATGATGGTGCATGTCACCTCAAAAATTATTCTTTCCTTTTATCACTTACCTACTCGAGGACGAGCAGGAGTTAAGCTTCGGGATGTTGATACATTGCAAATGTATCTATAATTTTTGATTCCATGCTTGGTTTTTTATACTTTCTTGTGTTTTGTCCACACTTTGGAGTACTTTTCATATGATTTCTTGGACTAACCTATTAACAAGAGCCACATTGCCAGCTGCCTGTTTTCTGCTGTTTTTGGTTCCAAGAAGTCAGAAAATGAATATTCTCGGAATTGGACAGGACAAAAGGCAAAGTCGTTATTTTACCGGGGGATACTTGGAGCCAGAATACGAGACGTAGAAGGGCCAGAGGGCGGCCACACCACCTGGTCGCGCGACCAGACTTGGCCCGCACCAGGGGCTGGTGTGGCCAGCCCAGGCACCCCCTCGGCCTCTCCTTCCGCCTATAAGATGCCTCCGATACCAAAACCCTAAGGACCCGATCAAAATTCCACGAAAGAGTCTGTAGCCGCTGTCATCTCCATCCCTAGATCGGGAGGGATCTGAAGCTCTTCCCGGCACCCTGACGGAGAGGGGAATTCACCCTGGAGGCCTTCTTCATCATCATGCAAGCCTCCGGTGTGATGCGTGAGTAGTTCATCTCTGGACTACGGGTCCATCTAGTAGCTAGATGGATGGTTCTCCTCCTTTGTGCTTTCATGTTTAGATCTTGTGAGCTCTGTTCATGATCAAGATCATCTATTTATAATTCTGCATGTTGTGTTTACGGGGATCCGATGGATATTGAGATGCTATTTCAGATTGATTATTGATTCTATCATGTCTTTGTTATTTGTGATCTTGCATGCTTTCCGTTGTTAGTAGCTATCTTGGCCAAGTAGATGCTAGCAACTCCAAGAGTTAGTATTTATGCTCGATAGTGGGTTCATGCCTCTGGTAATCTGGGGAAGTAACAGAAATCTCTAAGGTACTAGATGTGTTGTTGCTACTAGGGAGAAAACAACAATCCTTTGTTCATAGAACAATCGTATTGTTTACTTTACACACAATTTGTAAAGCAATAATCTGTTGCTTGCAACTTAATACTGGATGGGGTTCGGATGATAACCTGAAGGTGGATTATTAGTCATAGATGCAGTTGGATGGCGGTCTATGTATAATGTTGTAATGACCAATCAAGTCTCAAAGGAGTCAAGATGATTAGTATATGCTTGTATGCTTTCTCGATATTTTTCAATTGCCCCGCTGTAATTTGTTCACCCAACATGTTATCTATCTTAAGGAGAGCCACCTCTAGTGAACTATGGACCCCGGTCCTTTCTTTTACATATAATCTACAAATTGTTTACTACTTTGTGTTTACTTTCTGCAAACTATTACTTCCTTCCATTCGATACGTTTAATCCTTTGTTTTCAGCAAAACCGGTGAGATTGACAACCTCATCGCAAGTTGCGGGCAAAGTTCTGCGGTTGTGTTGTGCAGGTCTCCACGTTGCTGCTGGCACTGGTAGTGCGCCCTGCCAACTTTTAGCTAGCTACACCTTTGGGGTGTTTCCTTTCTCCTACTGGATTGATAACCTTGGTTTCATACTGAGGGAAAACTTGCTGCTGTGCTCATCATACCTTCCTCTTGGGGTTCCCCAACGAGCTCGATATATTTTGGGCCATCAATCATCGACTGGCACTTTCTTTGTGTCCTTGGTTGCTTGGAACGACACGCTTCTGTGCGGGTTGGTCAAAGACGGCATGTTGTTGCGCGGATTGAGCCAATGCCGCCACTTCGAGTATCTTCCTTTTTTCCTAAGCTATCACGAGTGACTCGGCTAAGTTAGATCCGACTGAGGCACACTCGATCGAACGTCGAAAGTCCCCTGATACAGTTATCACACCCCTTGGTCCGGGCAGTTTCATCTTAAGGTATCTGATGTGAGTAGTTTCCATGAACTTATTCAGCGCGGGCCTGCCGAGTAACGCGTGATAAGCGCTCTCCAGATTCACCACTTCGAACTCCAAATTTTCAGTCCGACAATTATCTCTCATGCCAAATAACACATCAACCCGAACCTTACCAATTGGCTCACAGGAAATACCCAGTATAATGCCATGAAAAGTGGTCCTTGTTGCTTGCAACATGTTCTCTGTTATTCCCAACTTGTGCATGGTATCCTTATACATAATGTTGATACTACTGCCATTGTCAATCAGTACCTTGGAAAACCTCACATTGAGATTCGGCCCGATGAATGTTGGATCCAGGACCAATGCATAGGTCCCAGCCTCCCAGGGCTAGGCATGATCTTTGGGTGATCCTTGATACTCCACGTGATCTCCTGATCTGCCCATGGCATGTATCTCACTACCGCTAGCATTACTGCGTTTACCTCCATATGCCGGCGCTGCAAGCTTTTCCGATCATTTTCTTCCGTGGTAAACACACAATAACTTTGATGGTGCTCCATGTACTCATTTCATCCCTCATTCTCGTGGTAACCTTGACCTTGTTGCTAGCTATTACCTACTTGATGTACTGCATCCCATCTTTCCTGATTCTCGTACCTCGGCGGAGGTGGTGGCAACATCAATTGCTGCCCATTCCCCCTGTTAGTAATGGTTGCCGTGGTGCCTCATTCCTAGGTGCCTCGTTCCGAGGTGCATGTGCATTCCCCAAACTGCCCTGCTCTAATTTTCTCATCCACTCACACTACCGGGTTGTATGGTTTGCCGGACTATTCGGGCTTGGTGTATGAAACTTGCAAGGTTGATCCAACATAGACTCGAACATATACCTCGGTCTTTCCGCTCTTGCCATTGCTTTTTCTGCTCCGGGGTCCAAGGCTTTTTCCCTTTGTTTTTCTGTTGCCAGTTTTGTCCTCCAGTTTTTTGACGCTGGCTGGCACCGGCATTAGGCTGGTCCCGGTCTACCGCTGCCACCTGCTACGAGTTATATCGGTAATCCGGGCGCTCGTCCCTTCTCTTTCCTCAAAAATCATTCCTCCTTGACGACTCGGAGCCATACCAGTCATAGTATTCCTCGTTTGCCTCGCTCGACATTAGCCGGGGTTGTGTTGGATCTCCCAAGGCATACGAATCCGCGATCCGGATCGTCTCAGCAAAGTGGTTGGCATATCTTGCTGCAGCCTCTGCCAAAACATACTTCCATATCTGCATCCCTGGGCGAACCACGCAATAGCTTGTGATTCAATTACTCCCTCGCATGAGTTACGCACGTTGCACCACCGAGTCAAGAAATCCTGGTCTGGATCATTCCGTCTTTGCCGGCATAGGGCCAAAGTCTGTGGCCTCTTGGGCCTCTTGTAGGTGCTCGAGAAGTTGCTAACGAACAACTCCTCAAAATCCAGCCAACAGTTGATACTTCCTGGTGGCAAATTGTTCAGCCAAACTCTGCTGGTCCTTCCAACATCTGTGGTACATATCTTACTGCCCATCTCAAATTTCCTGTTGCGATCTTGACCGCCGTTGCATAATCAATTAGCCAATCTTCTAGCCTAGTACTACCATCATAGGTTCTATTTCCTCTGGCCAACTGAAAGTTCGGCACTGGTGGCTCCTTCATGATCCGGGGCCCAAAGCATGCCGGAATCGGTGGACCTTGTACCTCGATTAGCTCCGACCTATAAATTCTATCCAGTTTCAACCTCGCATCATCTGGCTGCAAGTTCTTGCTTCCTAGCCTTGACCCAATTATGTGGTGATCCGGTCTGGGGTATCTGTCGTTGACCATAGTCGAATAACCATCATTGTATCTTTCCTGATCTGGGCAAATATTTTGTTGTTGTGCTTCTTGTCCTACACTTCCATCCTGCCGAGGTGCGCGTTGTTGTTGCTGCCGAGGTACATTTTGCCCCGTTCCCACGGGATCACGCTGTTCGGCATTGACATTGGCAGCATTCCTCTGACCGGCATTGCCTTGGTCACGGTTACCTCGGCCGGCCACACCTCGGCTAGTACTATGCCGATCTTCATCAACTTGCACTGCTTTGCCTTTCCCGGCCCTTGCTGGATCATAGGGAACCATTTGTTTGTCTCTTCTCCCGGAGTTTACTACTTCTTCTCTCCTAGGATTGTGACCCGGAGATGACGCAGCTCCTCCGGATCTTGTCGGGTTATTCCTAGCCGAATGAACCATATGTGTCGCTCCTGGTGGCGCCGGGTTTGCCTTGTGCATTTCTTTCATTTTGCTGGCAAGCAACTCTCAGCAAGTGATTCACCCTCTCTTGTTGCCTTTGTCGGGCCTCTCCGGTTAAACCTTCTAACTCGGACGTGGCCGCATTTGCTGCCCTGAGGTTCTTTGCCGGGGTACTGTACCTATCCAGCCCTCCTGTTACTATCGTGGCTATCTGACCCGGCCTAGGATCCTATTCCTTGTCAATCTCAGTAATCAGGTTCCTACCTCGGATTTTCACTCCATCTATGCGGTTTGCCTTAGCATATTCTCTCAAGGTAATGTTCAAAGACTGATGCAGCTCTGCTACCTTCTTTGCCCCAGCTAACATTTTTCACCTAGTTTCTTCTAACTCAGCTTGTGCCTGAGCCGGATCTACCACAGGTGCTATTGGCGTTGCTAGGCTATCTATTGCTTGCTGGAGCACATTCTGTGGACTTTCTAGTGGAGGAAACCTAGATCTGGTCTGCTTTGGCGTAACCTCCGGCTTTGGTACCGGGCCCTTGCTCGCTTCCGCGCCTGGCGCGGTCATCAGGACCTCAATGCTGCTGGTGGGGCGAGTGATACGCACACCACGAGCCGTGCTGAGAGGCGGTTCGCCTCCCTCGACAATGTGCCACAGATGAACGCAGGATTCGTCCACGCCGACGTAGATCTTGTGTGTGCCAAGCTTGATGAAGACGCCGTTGCGCGGAGGGGGTGCCTGCCGAAGCTCCTTGCATTGTCGTTGACGTAGTCCAGCGCTGAACTAGGCCGGAGACGACACGCTCGCCGGTGCTGGAGAAGCTTCCCGTCTGGATTTTCACCCCTGCTAGCACCGCTAGCCCCACGGTGGGCGCCAACTGTCGTGGTGGTGGCACGGCAGATGCCATGGATCGGCTAAAGATGGGGCCAATGAGTGCTAGGGGAATCCAGGGAGGGAGAACGTGGTGATTCCACGCACAGTTGTTCTTGTATTCTCTCTATCAATGGTGTTTACAGGTCCTCTTCAAGCTCTTGGTAAGAAGGAGACTATGTCTTTTACTCCCTACAAACTAGCTCTAGAGTTCTACCTTAGACAGCGAAAATGATCGATCCCTCTCTATGGTGGCCTCGATGCTCCTTATATAGGGGCGCCCGGGTTACAATTTTAGGGCACACGTGGCAGCATATTCGGAGAATATGCTCCTCGTCTAAAACTAGATGCTTCTTTATTCTCTTTAACGGCTCGTCCAGGCTTTGGATGTAACCCACAGCGTAATCTTCGTCTTTAAGCGTCACCAGACATGGGCTACTTCATCCGACATTGCCCGCGTCACCTTGGTCGCCCCTGACCCGCTGGTCCTCCTCTTTGCTTTGCTTCGCTCACACTACAGCTAATAAAGCCACCTTTTGACCAGCGGGAGATTCCTTCTCTTGGAATCCATGGGATAGTCCGGCTAGCATGTGGCTAATCCGACTACCAAGATACCTGCAAAACAAATAGACAAACATGGCCGGCATATATTTTATGCCACCCGGACTACGGTTAAGGAGATGCTCCACGGGCCGGGTCACTCCGTGGTTCGGCCTGTCTTGAGGTGACCCGGTCAGCACTTGCTTTGACCGCGCCGTACCCCGGCTAACTCGGCCTTTATACCCCGGTGTCACCCTACCCGGGGGTATCCCCCCAACAACATTCGTCGGGGCTCCGTCTTCGTGGTCGGGAATGGCCGGGAAGTCCTGTTCTGGCGAGACCCCTGGATTCAGGGGGTTCCCCTATTCTAGGAATTTCCTGCTCTTTTCGCCATCTGCGCAGACTCCATGATGTTGGTAGCCAAGGCAGCTCAGGGTGGCCACTGGAACATCCCGTTCCAAAGAACCTTCAGTGATCCTGAGGCTGCTGACTTCCTGAGGTTGCGGGGTTCCTTGCCCATGTCCCTCTCAGCGGAGAGAGATAAGGTATCTTGGGGCCAGTCTCCCTCAGGAGCCTTTTCGGTTAGTTCTGCGTATAGGACCCTTTTTTAGGGCCCCGAATTACCCTTGACAACCCACCTTTGGAAGTCCCCCTACCATTGAGCCAACACATCTTCTTGTGGCAACTGCTTCGGGATCGTCTCCCTTCTCGGGGGTAGAGGTGTCGAAGCACAATGGCCCGGGCAATGGGTTGTGTCCACTTTGTGGGACGCCAGAGACGTGCACCCACATTATGTTCATATGCCCTGCTGCTCAGTTTCTATGGAACTTTGTCCGCGAGGCGCTATAGCCTACCTGGCAGGCCCAAGACCTCGGCAAGTTCCTAGAGACCGAGGCAAACCGCACCGGGAGGAGGCACCACCTCTTCTGGCTGGTGTTGCGGCTATTACATGGACACTATGAAATATCCGTAATAAGATGGTGATTGAGCGGATCTTCCCTTGCCGTCCTTCTGACTCTGTGTTTCCTTGCTTGCCTATCTTCAACAGTGGTACCCGTTGTCTAGACAAAGGGACCAGGAGAGCGTGGATGGCATCTTGTGGGACCTGAGGGCGTCGGCGCAGCGCTTCACGGCTTCTACTAGCTCGTCCGCGACTCCCTAGCGCGCGCTCCCTTCCAGCTCTCTTTTTCGTTTCTTTTTTGGGCATGATGTGTTGTGGCCCCAGCGGACTTCCTTTTCTTTTTCTTTGACGCCTGGGCGTCGGTGACTTGCTGGTACTTTGTATGGTTGTGGCTTTATCTATAAAGCGGGGCGTAATGCCTGTTTCGAGGAGGACAGCTATAGCCCTAAACGGCAGCGATCAGTAGCAACACAGAACAGCAGAGGAAGAACTGGAAACACACGCGAACACCAGGGACACAACGAATTTGCACCTCTTTGCTGTTTCTCTTTATTTATCCAACATGCTAACAGATTGCCCGATAGAGCCGCCACGATCCACAATGTCGATACAAAGGAAATAACCGGAACTAGTAAATGACCACGACGTGAACACAGTGTGTCGTGCTAATTCTGTCAGCTAACACACAACTGTACCTTTTATTCCTGACTGAAGACTGAAACAAGTAAACTGAACCGGAACAGAGCAGAGAGACAGTAGCAGGTTTAAAACTTACAAGTAGGAGGTGGGAAAGGAGCGGCGTGAGGATAGAGGGCGAGGCGGGCAGTATGGCGGTGAGGAGCGGCGGGACAGTCCGCGTGCGCGCGGCGGCAGGACATTGGGCATGGGCATGGGCACCAGGGGCGAGCCGGCTGTCTCCGCGTTCTGGGAGGGCAAGTGAGACCGTCACGAATTCTAATTCGTCCCAAGGTAAATATAATGCGCATGCACAACGCTAATGGTTCGTTCGATCGAGCCCTAGCCTTGATTCCTTTCTCTTCCTCCCTCCTGCAATCTTTCTTTCCACCCAATCCTGAATTCTCAACCATGGCGACGTCCTTCTTCCACCAGCCGAGCTCCACCTTCCCGGCCTCCGCTTCGCCATGCCGACCTCGAAGCGCCCATGCTCAGCCTCAGCCTCGGTCTCCCGCGCGCGTCACGCTGGTGCAGTGGACGCCACCGCGCTTCGGGTGGACGAAGCTCAACTTTGACGGGTCCGTCTACAACGACGGCAGCGGGCGCGCGAGCATCGGCGGTGCCATCCGCGACGTGCACGGGCGCGTCCTCCTCGCCTTCGCCGAGTGGACGCCGCACGCGCCCATCGGCATCGTGGAGGCACGGGCGCTGACGCGAGGGCTGCAGCTGGCGCTGGACTTCGGATGCCGCCGGCTGGTGGTGGAGGGCGACGACCTGACGCTGGTGCGGCTGCTGCGCTGCGAGTCGAAGCTGACGCGCATCCCGCACGAGATGGAGGACGAGATCATCGGGCTTCTGGACTCCTTCGAGGTGTACGAGGGGAACTTCGTGGCGGACACGCTCTGCAAGGAAGCCTACAAGACGCCGGACCGCAAGCTTTGGATCGACAGGGTGCTGCCCTTCGCGGTGTGGCAGAAGGTTGAGGACGATCGCCGCGGCGTCATCCACGAGCGCGTTCGTCCGTGAAAGGGGATCGGCGTATGCAACAACTGAGATCAAGATCCAAGAAGGTAAGTACTACTTGCACTTTCAATCTTTCAAGTTGGTGATCGAGAAGTGGCCAAAGAACTGATTAGCGCGGCCAGCGATTTCAGGACACAAGCAGACACGGCAAGGGAATCGACAACAGCAACTAGCAATAGCACCTCCATCATGCAGATCAAGACTATGATCAAGAATTCGGTCCCCGAAATGGAACGTGCTGGGATCAAGATTCAAGGCTGAGATCAAGGCTTGGAATACGACAACCACTCCAAGAATCTCGTCGCGGCGTCGTACGTCCCTGAAACGGATCAGCGCAAGAACATGCTGGGATCAAGCTCCAAGACTGCAGCCAAGCTTCGATGCGGCGGCAACGACAAGGGCGCGGCCGCGAGACGACAAGGCCGGTGATCCACGGCAGCGACACGACGAGGCGAGGCGAGATCCAAGAGACCAAGACTGCACAAGCTTGGATGCGGCGGCAACGATCAGGGAGGCTACGACACGACGAGGCGATACACAGCAGCGACGACGAGCCACATCTCCGCTCCATCTCAGAACTCGACGTCGACAAGGAACGCACGCAGCAGGAGAAGAGTAGCGCCCGTCGATCATGTAGTGTAGTACTCTAGTTCTAGTTGCAAACATGTGATCGGAAGATCTTTGTGTCAAACACAGTTAACTATTTGTACTCTGTATGTAAAGATGAATATATGTGTGATATTCTTTTCACGGGTGTTTTAATGGGGATCGAAAATAGCTTCGCAACGAGCGAGACTCGAAGAATCGTGTTGATGTTATGAAACGTTTTGGTGACGCTGAAAACTGTGATCTACATGTGCATGTGCGTGCTGAAACATTTGTTCCATGGGTCACCGTAACTCTGAAATAGATCAGTGCAAGGATCGGCACGACAAACTTGGAAGCAGCCGCGGCGGCAACAATCAAGCAAAAGTGCACGACGAGACGAGGCGATCCATAATACAGCGACTAGGCAGATCGGCTCATCTCCATGCAATTCAGGAAAGATCAGGACTCACAACTTGGCAGACATACGTACAGATTCCAAATCCAACAAAGATCATTTTTATATTGCAGCCCTTCATGATTCAAAATCTTACAACAAAGATCAGCTTTTTCGACAAAGAGCAACTAGCTCGATGATCCCTGGGCACGATGGATCAATCGATCACAAGCTCGCTCCGCCGCAGCTCTCCCTCGTGATCGCCGTCGCCACCGTCGATCGCTCCCCACGCGCAGCTCTCCGCGTGCACAGCTCCACCGCAGCACAACGCGGGGCTCTTCGCAGCTCCACCTCAGCCTCAGCACTCCGCGCGCACCTCTCCGCTAGTTTGTTTTGTACTGGAGTAGGACTCTAGCCTAAGGCGGTTTAGGGCCTCCCTCTCTTCTATATAAACGTTATAATATTGTCTAAATCAATACAAGTTATTTATCTCCTAAACTATCATGGTATTAGACGCCTAGGTTTTTCCGCACCTAGATGGCTCCGCCTACTCCACCGCCGCCGCCGAAAGGTCCTCTCTGGACCGCGGCGGAAGCCCGCGCCGCCGGCGTGAAACCCTTCTCCTCCACCTCCTCTATCTCCACCTCTACCCCTATTACCCAACAAAATCTTATCCAAATAGCCCCAATTTCTTTAGCCGATACAATCTCCGACGTCTCTCCGTTCATACCTATTACCCTAGATCTTGCACTCCACAACTACTACCATTGGCGCCACTTATTTCATGTTCATCTCGGCCGATGTGGTCTCCGTGATCATGTCGATCCGAACTCGGTGCCTCATCCTGCCGATCCTCGCTGGGTCCAAGATTATCTAGCAATTATACAATGGATATACACCCGCATATCCACCGAGCTTTTCAATCTCGTCTCCAACGACGACGCCAGTGCCGCGCATCTATGGGCCTCTCTTCAACAGCTTTTCCAGGATAATAGCGACGCCCGCATCAATGCCCTACATACCGAGCTCCGTACCATGTCTCAAGGAGACGCATCTGTCACCGTTCTATGCCAGAAGATCAAGGCTATCGACGATGAATTACGTGAGCTCGGCGACCCTGTTGAAGATCACACACTCATCAATGCTCTCCTCGTCAGCCTCGGCGAGCAATTCGACAAGCAGGTGGCCTTTATTCCGATGATGCGACCGCGTCCCACTTTCGCTGAAGTCCGATCTCTCCTCCAACTGGAGGCCACGACGCAAGCTCGCAAAGAATCGCGCCCCACTCAAGCTCAGGTGTTCCACACGGCGGCTCGGCCTCCACCTTTGGCCCCCTCCGCCGGCCCTCCCCACGCAGCCCCGCAGCCCCCACCTGGATGGCATCCAAGTCCAAATTATCGCGGGAAGAATCCCACGTATAGACCGCCTCAACCTCGACCACCTGCTCCTGCTCCACCTACAGCGCCCCCGACAGCACCATCATCGGCTCCGACATGGCGACCTCCGCACGACCCGTGGACTGGACTTGTTCAGGCGTGGTCCATGCCTTGGTCCGCTCCGTCTCCTTACGGGGCCCCTCCCGCCTACACCGGAACCTGGAGTCCCGGGCTCCGTCCTACAATCGGTTCCCCCGGGCTCCTTGGATGACAGCCTCAGCAAGTCTACACCGCGCAGGCGCCACCTCCTCCCTACATGGCCCAGATGGCGCCACCTCAATACGTGGCCTCGCCGACGTCGTTGCCCTACATGTACAATGCTATTCCAGCTCCTCAGTACATGCCTGCGTCTCCTGCTCCGTCAACCGCTCCACCAAGCTGGGACCAAGCCACCTTCATCGCTGCCATGAACAATTTTACACTCAACAATTATGAAGGTACGGATTGGATTTTTGATTCTGGTGTTTCCTCGCATATGTCTTCAAATATGGATTTTCTGTCAGCTTGTTCTTCCTCTCCTTTTTCTTCTATCACCATTGGCGATGGATCTTCTATCCCCATCTCTTGCACCGGCCAATCCTATATCATTAATCCAAACACCAATTTTATTCTACGAAATATCCTAGTTGCTCCCTCATTAATTAAAAATCTAATATCTGTTCGACAATTTACTATTGATAATAATGTTTCCATAGAATTTGATCCCTTTGGTTTGTCTGTGAAAGATCTGAAAACGGCGGCGGTCCTCGCTCGTTACAATAGTTCGGGCGACCTCTATCCTCTCCATGGCGCACCCACCTCCACACCTCAAGCCATGATTGCCTCCGTCACCCTTTGGCACTGTCGTCTTCGTCACCCCAATAAACAAACCATGTCATCCCTGCTTCAAGAGTTTCGCATATCTAGTGATAGTTCTTCGCATGATTCCTCAGTTTGTAATGCATGTCAATGCGGCAAACATATTAGATTACCTTTCGGCACTTCTTCAACCTATAGTTCTTTTCCGTTTGAATTGTTACATTGTGATCTATGGACCTCTCCAATACAAAGTGTTTCTGGTTTCAAATATTATCTCGTTATTTTGGATGATTATTCTCATTATGTTTGGACCTTTCCTCTTCGTGCTAAAACTGATGTTCATCAACTTTTTCTTAATTTTTGACAATATGTTCTAACACACTTTGGCCTCCCTATTCGTTTCATCCAATGTGACAACGAAAAATAATTTGATAACAACCAAAACAGAACTTTCTTTCTCTCCCAAGGCATCCTATTTCGTTTTTCGTGTCCTTACACTTCTCCTCAAAACGGCAAGGCTGGACGCTCTCTTCGCTCTATCAACGACATCTTACGCACTCTCCTCATTCAAGCATCTCTTCCACCGCGTTTTTGGGCTGAGGCTCTCCGGACCGCCACCTATCTTCTAAATATACGACCAACCAAAACATGTCCTCTTTATTCCCCCTTTCAATCTCTTTTTCTATCTCACCCTGATTATTTTAATTTACGTGTTTTTGGCTGCCTTTGCTTTCCTAACACTTCATCTACTGCTGCCAATAAACTCGCTCCAAGATCATTGCCATGTATATATTTAGGTCTATCCGATGATCACAAAGGATCACGATGTTTTGATCCCTCCTCCGGTCGTTTTCTTATATCTCATCACGTCACTTTCGATGAAAATACTTTTCCCTTTTCGACCATTCAGTCACCGACGGTCCCTACCCCTCTATCCACATCTACTGCCCCTATATCGCGTCATGTTTTTGTTCCCGTCGATCCCCCCGCCGTGGCAGCCAAAACCCCCGAAAACCCTGTCGCGGCAGCCAAAACCCCCCAAAACCCTGTCGCGGCAGCTGAATCTGCCCAATCCCCTGCCGCGGCAGCCTCACCTCCTGCCGCGTCTCCTTCTCCTGCTGCGGCAGAGTCTCCCGTTAGCACATCATCGAACTCCATCTCTCCCGCCTCAAACACACCCCCTACTCAATCATCTCCTTCCCCAACTACTCACATTCCTTCTCATGCCGTTCCAATACCCATTCCTACAAATAATCATATTATGTGTACTCGTGGCAAACGGGGCTTCCATATTCCCCGACGTTTTCTCAATCTTTCGGCTACTCCATCGATTTCTCCTATCCCAAGTTCCTACAAACGAGCCCTTCTCGATCCATTATGGCACTCTGCCATGCGAGATGAGTTCAATGCTCTTATTCAAAATAATACATGGACTCTCGTTCCTAAACCATCTGGCGCCAATATTGTCTCGGGAAAGTGGATTTTTCGTCATAAGTATAACTCCGATAGGTCTTTGGCTCGGTACAAGGCTCGTTGGGTTTGCAGAGGTTTTTCTCAACAACAAGGATTGACTTTGATGAAACTTTCTCCCCTGTTGTTAAGCCCAACACTATTCGCATTATTCTCAGTCTCGCAGTCTCCTCTTCTTGGTCTATTCATCAACTTGATGTAAAAAATGCTTTTCTTAATGGTACTCTCAATGAAACTGTATATTGCCAACAACCCTCCGGTTTTGAAGATTCCTCTAATCCCAATCTTGTCTATCTTCTCAAGAAATCTTTGTATGGTCTCAAACAAGCTCCTCGTGTCTGGTTTCAATGTTTTGCTACATTTATTCAAACTATTGGCTTTCTTCCTTCCAAATCTGATACATCTCTTTTTATCTTTCATTTTTCCTCTCACACAGCATATCTTCTTCCATACGTAGACGACATTGTTCTTACAGCTTCTTCTGATTCTTTTCTTAAACATATCATTACTCTTCTCAACAAAGAATTTTCTATGACTCATTTAGGATCACTTTATCATTTTCTCGGTGTTACCGCCACTAGAACATCTTCTACTCTATTTCTTTCTCAACATCAATACATTCTTGATCTCTTAAACCGAGCAAGCATGATAGACTGTCAACCTTGTCGTACACCAGCTGATGTTGGCTCAAAACTTTCAGCTGAAGGTGATTATGTCCCCGATCCAACTCTATATCGTAGTCTTGTTGGTGCTTTGCAATACGCCACTCTCACCAGACCTGACATTTCTTATTCTGTTCAGCAAGCATGTCTCTATATGCATGATCCTCGTTTACCCCATCTAGCTCATGTCAAAAAGATTCTTCGATACTTAAAAGGCACTCTTGATCATGGTCTACTTCTTAATTCATCCTCCCCAACAAGCTTGACAGTTTATTCTGATGCAGACTGGGCAGGTTGTCCAGATACTCGATGATCCACATCCGGATTTTGTGTTTATTTGGGTGATAATCTTGTTTCTTGGTCATCGAAAAGGCAGGTACGGTCTCCCGGTCTTCGGCTGAAGCGGAATACAGGGTGGTTGCGCATGTTGTTGCTGAAGCAGTTTGGATTCGCCAACTACTTGTGGAACTTCAGCGTCCCGTCCAGCACGCCACTATTGTCTACTGTGACAACATATCAGCTGTCTATATGGCCTCCAACCCTGTGCAACATCGTCGTACCAAGCACATCGAGATAGACATTCATTTTGTTCGGGAAAAAGTTGCTCTTGGAGAAGTTCGTGTTCTACATGTTCCAACGAGTGCACAGTTTGCAGATATTTTTACCAAAGGACTACATCCTTCGTCCTTCATCGACATTCGCTCCAGTCTCAACATCGTGGCACCCGATGTTGACACTGCGGGGGGGGGGGGGGGGGGGGGGGGGGGGGGTATTAGAGTTTGTTTTGTATTGGAGTAGGACTCTAGCCTAAGTCGGTTTAGGGCCTCCCTCTCTTCTATATAAACGTTGTAATATTGTCTAAATCAATACAAGTTATTTCTCTCCCAAACTATCATCCACAGAGCATAGAGCGCGCCTCCTGCTCCGCTCCGCCGACAATGAATTCGAGCACCTGGCACAGCGTGCGTGCATCTTCCCAGCACACTGCACGACTCGTGCTCCGCCCTGGCTACACGTGAACCTCGCCGCGCTCATGATCGTCCTTGACGGGGCTCCGCCCTGTCGCAGGGCCTGCTATCTTGTGCCAAGTTGAAACCGAGGCTAAGCTCGCCATCATCCTCGACATCCTCCCCACCGTCATACCAAGCTGAAATCGACGCCGAGCTCACCATCGTCCTCGACATCCTCCCCGCCATCTTGCCAAGCTGAAATCGAGTACCTCGAGGAGCAAATCCCGAGTCAAGAAGAAGACACCAACCTACTGCTCGTCGGTGGGGTCCTTGCCTTGCTCCGGTACAGCCTCTTCTCCCTGTTCGAGCCTGGCAACACAAAGGCGGCCCGGTTTTAGCCGTCGGTGGGCAACATGCAATGGCTTCTGTCATGGCTTCTCGCCAGCAGCGCCATGTGCATCGGCAGCCTGAAGAACAAGTATTGTATGTAACTACCTCGGTGAATTACGCTCTTAGTTGCATGCCTGGATGAGCGAAAGTGGTTAAAATAGTACGGTGGGGCCCGGGGCCACTCACGGTAGACCTTTCGGCCGTCCTAACCACTTTCAGAACATCGGGACAAGAACGAGCGGCGTAATCGGCAGGCGAAGGGATCAACTACATAAACAAGTGAGTATGTATGCAAGCCACATACAACAGTCCTCAGAGCCATTCCATCTAAAAGAAATAGAAATATTGCAACGCCATACGGCAAGATCCAAATATCCTAGATAGAGATAATAGTTTAGGATAGCTCCTCATACATCAAACATCAGAGTATCATGCGGAAGCGGAAAACAAGATCCGGGTACGGATAAGAAGCAAATTGGCATAAGATGCCACAGAAATAAACACATCCCGCCCACAGATCTCACGGATCCCCGTTCCCGGAATCTCTACACCGAGTGATCGTTGCCAACATCATCCGTCTCCTCCACCCAGTATCCATCTTGCGAGTACACATGTTCATCTGAATCAAACAATTTATCGTGCGAGACCCTAGGGGTACTCAGCAAGTCTTTATACCTCTAAAGGGGACATATACCTGGGGTGACACAATTGCAGCAAAAGATAATAACTAACAAGTCTATAGATACTCGCTAACCATCCGCCCAACCATTGATAGACAGATGTCCGTTAATTAGTAACAACAGTTATAACCGTATAATTAACAGATCCATCCTCCTCGCTTACCAACGAGAAAGCGGACGAACAACCCATCCATTGGCAGTTTTATTAACCATTCCATGAGTGTTATACTACTTACTAGTCAGGTACTTAGTCAGATTAAAAGCGGTACTTTAGTTATACTTGTCTATGATCGAGAAACTGTGCTCCAAGTCGTCCATAACCGCGGACACGGCTTCCAGAAAGATTTACCCTGTAGGGGTGCACAACTAGCAACACACACTCGATCAACCTCGGAAAAACCAACTCAAAACCCAACGAGGCATTCACGACAAAGCGATCACAGGATTCAGAAATATTTCAGGGGGGCACCCCATTAAGCTACCCGCAACGAAGTTGGCCGGCTCCGAGATGGACCCAAGTTTTGTGTCAATGGCTGTAAATGACTGGGAACCCGAAAATGTGACTGGGCTTGTCGATACCGCGAAAACACTCCGCATCCAAAACAGTACAGGTGCTCCACGCACAATCTTAAATAAAACAGTAAAGCATGGCATAAGTACAGGATAGTAACAAAGCCCCAAACTACTTTGTGGCCCCAAGAAATAAGAATGAATCAAGCTCTAGCTCAGGGGGGTCCATAAGGCCTCCCGGATGTGGATAGTGCGAATAGTCAAGGAACAGGAATCAAGTACTCGGGGTCCTATGGGACACAAGTGAGCATGAAAAACCAAATAGCAGATATTGCTCACCGGTGCCTCTTTCATTAGTTATCCCATTACTACTCAGGTTGAGTTGTTTAGGTACCTCGTTATCCATCAGACACTCACATACCCTACACATGCTTTTCTACGACTCGCATGGCTCAAACAACTCCTGTAGTAATGGCTCATGGGATGGAGGAACAAGCTTCGGTGGGGTTTAAAAGTAAAGGCTATGCAGTACTTGGGATTCAATTTAATGCAATCGCGACTCAATGATGCAAGAATAAGATAGAGGCAATAGGTACTATATGTATGCAAGCATGTGGTAGTGCTTGCCTGGTAGCTCAGTTGAAGCGAGAGATGGATCTGGGTAGAACTCCTGTGATTCCTGATAATTCTCCTGCTGGGCGTCTATTCGAAGAAGAACCAAACAAACAAGGGCCAACATAAATAAAGTGCACATGCATATGAATTAAAATGCGACAAGCAAACAAGCATGCCATGATGAATGATGCACAATTTACATGGCAATAAAGTAGCATGGCATGGGTGAGGTGTGGGGACAAGAATAATTCATTTTAGTATTTATTTGGTCAAGTTTTATTGCCATAAACAGTTCTGACTTTTAATACTGACATGATGCATGCTTCAATTCAGAACAAGGAATGCATAGTTAGAACGGGCTCGTCTCGCTGATCGATTTAGACATATTATTTGTCGAATTCGGAGTTATAGATTTAAAGTTATTAATTAATTAAGAAAAGGGCATTTTATTGTAATTTTGATTAGCTCGAAATTTTAAAGTGCTCAAATAATATTTTGAATGGCATATTTGAATTCCTCACATTTTTCTGATTCAAAAACATATATCATTTGTGTTATTTGGAATTACAAAGCAAAAGTTATTTATAACAGATTTAAATTCGAATTTAAAACATTTTCAGAAATTGTTTTATTAAAAGAAAAGGAACACAAAAACTTTTATACCCAGGTGAAGCTAGCCCGAGCCACTGATAAAGGGGCCCGACGCGCAGAGAGGCTGAGCTGGCGAAAGAATACCGCGGGGCACTTTCTCACCGAGCCCGACCGTAGCCACGCTCAATGGCAGGTGGGGACAGTGGTCTCGTGGGTCCACTGCGCGCACGGCCAGCCGGTGGGCGACACGTGGGCGATCCCAGGCAGGCACGGCCCAAAACAGGAAAACTCGGGTCCCTATTTGTAAAAAAACACGGGAGGGTAACTGGTGGGCCACTGGGGACCGCGGGTTGAGGCGGGAAAAACTGCAGGGGGCAAACTGCAAAACGGTGCCGGCTGCTGCTGCTCACTGACGAAAAGGAGGCCGTGCCGGCGGCGGATCCGGTCGTTTTCCGACGACGATGGCGACGAATTCGCTGGGCGAAACGCGTTGCTCCAAAAACGAAACATGTAGAGGGGACAACGTTCTACGTTTTACGTGCAGGAAGCATCTCTGAAGGAGGGCTGTGTTGGCCAGGCTTCGACGAGGAACAGGAGGAGCAGAGGTGTCTGCTGCGAGGTTGCTGCTGTCTACTAGAGCGCGGCACGCGGCGGCAAGCGTGCACGCGGACTGCTCGATAGAAGGTGGCGGCGTTCTACGGCGATAGGAGGGTAGGGACCATGTCAAGAGGGTCGAGGACCTCACCAGCGACCGATAGGTGCAGAAAGACGGCTCGAGGTGGACGTGATCCTTGGCAAGGCTCGCAGCCGGCTTCATCGGCTCTCTCGCGGGCATGGTGGCGACAGCGACGATCCGGCGAGGTCCAGGCACGGCTGCAGGTTCTAGGCGACGTAGAGGAAGCTGGGGAGGCGCCTCACGCCTTGCACAGGCTTGGCGGCCACCATCTCGAGCAGGTATAGAGGGAGGCCGAGCTAGGGTTGAGGCCATGGCCATGGGAGGTGGCCGGAAGAGGAAGAAGAAGGGAGGGGAGGAGCTGGCTTCGCCCAGATAGAATCTGAGAGGAGGTCGGGTTGGTTGGGGTTGGAGATGTGAGAGAGGACGGATCACATGGGGGGTCACCTTTATGCAAAAAGAGAAGGAGGAAGGCTTCGGTAGTCTAGGGCTAGGTCTTCCCTTCTCTCCCTTTGTTTCTTTGCTTAAAGAGGAAGGAGATGGAGAGCAGGAGGGGAGGGGCAGACGTGGGGTGCTGGCCATCTTCTTGGTTTGCAAGAAAAGAAGAGGGTAAAGAATATGGGGTGATGTGGGATCATGCCATCCATGTGTGCCATGGCAAGCACATGGGTGGTGGCCACGGTTTGGGAGGGGGTTAGTGTGGTGTGGTTAGGTTGGGTAGATTAGGCTAGTTAGGTTTGATTTTAGTTGACCAAAATCAATTAACCAACTCTTTAGGAAAAACCCAAAACAACACCAAAACAAATAGACGGAAAAGAGGTGTAGATGGTGCCCATATTGCATGTGCCATGCAATGCATCCATAATGCATGTAGGCAAATAATTGAGCATGCATGTATGTGAGCATATTTAGTGAAAACTAAATATGTGACAGGTATGTGAGCTACAAAAGTGAGAGAAAGCAAATAAATCCAGATTGGGATAGATTTGAATTAAACCACATGTATGCATGTGTAAGAATAGAATATTGGGTCCATGCATGTATGAGTGACAAGAATAAAATGCCAAGGCAAAGTAAAATGGTCATATACATATATGGTGGAATTAAGATGATACCAAAAGGAAGGTGGCCATTGTTAGTAGATGAAAGGATTAAAGAGAGATGCCCTCAGCTCATATTGGGCATGTAACAATATATCAAGATACAAATACGATATATCAAGAAGCAACTATATTTAATAAGACAAATGCATTATGAGAGGAAGAACCAAAAGGAAAAAGGGGTTTTATATGATGCTCAAATGCAATGTGGCATGGTGACATGAGCATGATATAATGATGATGCAATGCTAAACATGTAGGAAGTAGCATATATATAGACTAGGCTAGTAGCATTGCAATTGTTAGACAATTGGGATGCTACAACTCTCCCCCACTAAACAAGAATCTCGCCCCGAGATTCCTAGGAAAAAGAAACCAACACAAGGAGAGGCGGGTGTTCGGAACGAAGGTGACCCTCACGTTCCCAAGTTGATGAACCACAGAATGGTGCGACCACTACACCTTGCAAAACTTGCTAGACTTGTTGCGAGTCTTGCGTTTTGCTTGAGAAACAACGGGTTAGAAGAGTTGAAGGATTGTCGTGAGACAAGAAGGATAGGATGAACATAGCTTCGGTTTTCTCGAGAAACATGATAAAAGAATAGAACCACTTGTGAAAGAATTAGGAAGGACGATGTATTAGGGAGGAAGAATCGACACCTCCTTGAGATTAAAGATTTATAGATACCAGAGAAGATGAATCTTTGTCTCACCGAAAGAAAAGAATGACTTTTTAGAAGTTATCAACCACTATGAAAATAGCATTGTTTCTTCTCTCGGATATGAGAAATGAAGTTCGGAACAATATTGCCTTCAACAATATAGTTCCTTGATATCAACGGAAAGATTTAGTTTGACATTGTCAGATTAAAGTCTTGTTACGCCGGTAAGAACCAAAGGATCACGCAATTGAGGTGCGCGGCTATAACTTCAATAAAAGGGAAGAGCTAGCTTATGGTAGAATCCTTAGAAGAAGTGGAATGTGGAAACGATTTGCGATTAATGGCATCAACCATAATTGGCTTTACCACAGAAAAGAATTGATGAAGCAAAGAGAGAGATAGTTTTCCTTCCATCTTGTTTGGGAATGTCGAGCATCGGTAGAAAGACGAGGACAGAAAAGAGTTTTGCGTTTGTTCCCACGAGATAATTAAAGATTTTGCTCCGTGTAGAAAGGGCGAGATCACCAACAAGAGATTATTGATTACTTCCTTCGAGGAAGCACTCCGGGACAACAAAGACGGAAGTAAAAGTATCAAGGGATAAAGGCCACTTCTATCTTCCGTGGAATGAGTGGCATCACATTAATTCGCCAATTCAATGTACAAGAGCGAATGATAAGAGTAGTGGTATGGTAGCTACTCCATCCCGCACTCAAATCATTACTCTGTACATGAATAAGAAAATCATGTAACCCAACTCCCAAAGACAGACTGAAGATCTTGACAAAAAGAACTCATGGAACTCCGTTAGAAAACAAGGATAGATGGAAACGATTCGCCGGATTCGGGATAGATGATGATGTTGTCGTCATGTTGGAAGATCCAAAACACCGGAAAAGGTATGAAGAAAGATTACGAAGAACGGCAGCAAGATTCAACAGATTGAGAAAAACATAGCACCAACTTGAACAGAAGGATTACAAAAGATCTGAAAAGTCTTCGCGGCCTTCGGTGGATTGAGGATAGAAGATGGAACGAGAGGGTTTCCAAAAGATTACTTGACGAGACAGAGGTGAAAAGAACTCCATGTTCTTCTTGAAATGATTGAGAGAGATTTAGCAGCCTTGGGGAAACTTGGGCGAAACGCTGATGATAACTTGCCAACAAGGAAAAACTCTGGATTGGTTGAAGATGGAGATGGAATTAACAATGGGCTTGCTGATTCCAGAATTGAAGCGATGTATTTAGCAGAAAGACATGGTCGAGATAGGTGACTTCAAGAAGCCAGAATTCACACTTTGAGAACTTTGCACACAGGCGGTGTTCTCGCAGCTTGAGAGAAAGAGACACAGATGATCTTCCATGTTCTTCCATAGATATAGAATAGGCAAGCATATTTCAACATATACCACCATGGATTAACAAGATATTCCAAGAATATCAAGTTCAAGAGGCGGAAGAAACGAACAAATGCTCGAAACACTCTCTGAGCTCAACGCTCTTTGAAAGATCAACATTAAGAGCACGGGTTCGTGTTAGAAAGATGCATTGGCAGAATAGATTATCTGGTCCTTTGGAAGAGAACAAGAAATTCCGCCTGGTTCACATTGTCGATCGGATCGCCGGTTTCAAAGATAAAGAGATCTTGGCTAAAGAAACTATGATAGTTCATACCCTAAGCAAAGCTATCAGAGACGAAAAGATGAAATTCCCTCGTATCAAAGAGAATTTTGTAGATATGGAGTTCAAAAAGATATGCAGCATGATGCACAGATGATAGACCACCGTAGGGCCTTAAGAAAAACTCCGAATTGGCAAGATACTTGAATATGATAAAGAGATGATCACGGTATAACTCAAAATCACAGGAGATAACCGCCATCATTTGTTGGATAGTGTCGATAGCATTTTCCATATTCCACTCCTGACAAGTGTCATATAGCTATGCCGAGAACCAAATTACAATCACCAGCATCGGATCGACACATGTTATGTAATTAGCCCAAGAGAATTTCAAGATGAAGTAAAACTCCAGGATTAAGCGCCGGTGACAAAAGAATGGGTTAGCATGAACATGCCGATGAAAGGGAGATAGATAATGTCTCACACCCGACTGAAGAGGAGTGTGGAAACACAGATGTATCAAAGAAAATGTTTCCGCATTTTTCGGTGTTAAAATACCAATAGATGCGCAAAACCACTTATCAGGTAGCGATTAGCAACTCCACATTCTGTGAAAGCATGCTGGAAGGAAGAACACCCTTAACAAGATTGCGCCGGTTAACAAAGAGTCGGATAGATCGCATCGGTTTACAAAAGCCTGTTGGTATGGAATGTACCAACAGTTGATAACCAAAAGGCAGATAGTGATAACATTTGGATGCAACAGATAGACAAGGAATTCACACACACACACACACACAACCTATGGTACTACGGAACCCCGAATACGTGAATCCTAGTTTGAATTTTAGAAGAGGATTGAAAACGTTACACTTCCTTACCAGAAAAGGGTGGGTGGGTGGGTAAGAAGAAAAATGGAAGCAGTCCTACTCTCAAGTTTTGTTTTTCCCTAGTATACATAGCTACCAAAAATATTTGCTAGACTGACAACAACCATTTGGCTGAGACCCTGAAGGGCGGGATGGCTCTGATACCAATTGTAACTACCTCGGTGAATTACGCTCTTAGTTGCATGCCTGGATGAGCGAAAGTGGTTAAAATAGTACGGTGGGGCCCGGGGCCACTCACGGTAGACCTTTCGGCCGTCCTAACCACTTTCAGAACATCGGGACAAGAACGAGCGGCGTAATCGGCAGGCGAAGGGATCAACTACATACACAAGTGAGTATGTATGCAAGCCACATACAACAGTCCTCAGAGCCATTCCATCTAAAAGAAATAGAAATATTGCAACGCCATACGGCAAGATCCAAATATCCTAGATAGAGATAATAGTTTAGGATAGCTCCTCATACATCAAACATCAGAATATCATGCGGAAGCGGAAAACAAGATCCGAGTACGGATAAGAAGCAAATTGGCATAAGATGCCACAGAAATAAACACATCCCACCCACAGATCTCACGGATCCCCGTTCCCGGAATCTCTACACCGAGTGATCGTTGCCAACATCATCCGTCTCCTCCACCCAGTATCCATCTTGCGAGTACACATGTTCATCTGAATCAAACAATTTATCGTGTGAGACCCTAGGGGTACTCAGCAAGTCTTTATGCCTCTAAAGGGGACATATACCTGGGGTGACGCAATTGCAGCAAAAGATAATAACTAACAAGTCTATAGATACTCGCTAACCATCCGCCCAACCATTGATAGACGGATGTCCGTTAATTAGTAACAACAGTTATAACTGTATAATTAACAGATCCATCCTCCTCGCTTACCAACGAGAAAGCAGACGAACAACCCATCTGTTGGCAGTTTTATTAACCATTCCATGAGTGTTGTACTACTTACTAGTCAGGTAGTTAGTCAGATTAAAAGCGGTACTTTAGTTATACTTGTCTATGATCGAGAAACTGTGCTCCAAGTCGTCCATAACCGCGGACACGGCTTCCAGAAAGATTTACCCTGCAGGGGTGCACAAATAGCAACACACACTCGATCAATCTCGGAAAAACCAACTCAAAACCCTACGAGGCATTCACGACAAAGCGATCACAGGATTCAGAAATATTTCAGGGGGCCCGCAACGAAGTTGGCTGGCTCCGAGACGGACCCAAGGTTTGCGTCAATGGCTGTAAATGACTGGGAACCCGAAAATGTGACTGGGCTTGTCGATACCGCGAAAACACTCCGCATCCAAAACAGTACAGGTGCTCCAGGCACAATCTTAAATAAAACAGTAAAGCATGGCATAAGTACAGGATAGTAACAAAGCCCCAAACTACTTTGTGGCCCCAAGAAATAAGAATGAATCAAGCTCTGGCTCAGGGGGTCCATAAGGCCTCCCGGATGTGGATAGTGCGAATAGTCAAGGAACAGGAATCAAGTACTCGGGTTCCTATGGGACACAAGTGAGCATGAAAAACCAAATAGCAGATATTGCTCACCGATGCCTCTTTCATTAGTTATCCCATTACTACTCAGGTTGAGTTGTTTAGGTACCTCGTTATCCATCAGACACTCACATACCCTACACATGCTTTTCTACGACTCGCATGGCTCAAACAACTCCTGTAGTAATGGCTCATGGGATGGAGGAACAAGCTTCGGTGGGGTTTAAAAGTAAAGGCTATGTAGTACTTGGGATTCAATTTAATGCAATCGCGACTCAATGATGCAAGAATAAGATAGAGGCAATAGGTACTATATGTATGCAAGCATGTGGTAGTGCTTGCCTGGTAGCTCAGTTGAAGCGAGAGATGGATCTGGGTAGAACTCCTGTGATTCCTGATAATTCTCCTGCTGGGCGTCTATTCGAAGAAGAACCAAACAAACAAGGGCCAACATAAATAAAGTGCACACGCATATGAATTAAAATGCGACAAGCAAACAAGCATGCCATGATGAATGATGCACAATTTACATGGCAATAAAGTAGCATGGCATGGGTGAGGTGTGGGGACAAGAATAATTCATTTTAGTATTTATTTGGTCAAGTTTTATTGCCATAAACAGTTCTGACTTTTAATACTGACATGATGCATGCTTCAATTCAGAACAAGGAATGCATAGTTAGAACGGGCTCGTCTCGCTGATCGATTTAGACATATTATTTGTCGAATTCGGAGTTATAGATTTAAAGTTATTAATTAATTAAGAAAAGGGCATTTTATTGTAATTTTGATTAGCTCGAAATTTTAAAGTGCTCAAATAATATTTTGAATGGCATATTTGAATTCCTCACATTTTTCTGATTCAAAAACATATATCATTTGTGTTATTTGGAATTACAAAACAAAAGTTATTTATAACAGATTTAAATTCGAATTTAAAACATTTTCAAAAATTGTTTTATTAAAAGAAAAGGAACACAGAAACTTTTATACCCAGGTGAAGCTAGCCCGAGCCGCTGACAAAGGGGCCCGACGCAGAGAGAGGCTGAGCTGGCGAAAGAATACCGCGGGGCACTTTTCTCACCGAGCCCGACCGTACCCACGCTCAATGGCAGGTGGGGACAGTGGTCTCGTGGGTCCACCGCGCGCGCGGCCAGCTGGTGGGCGACACGTGGGCGATCCCAGGCAGGCGCGGACCAAAATAGGAAAACTCGGGTCCCTATTTGTAAAAAAACACGGGAGGGTGACAGGTGGGCCACTGGGGACCGCGGGTTGAGGCGGGCAAAACTGCAGGGGGCAAACTGCAAAATGGCGCCGACTGTTGCTGCTCGCTGACGAAAAAGAGGCCGTGCCGGCGGCGGATCCGGTCATCTTCCGACGACGGTGGCGACGAATCCACTGGGCGAACCGCGTTGCTCCAAAAACGAAACATGTAGAGGGGACAACGTTCTATGTTTTACGTGCAGGAAGCATCTCCGAAGGAGGGTTGTGTTGGCCGGGCTTCGACGAGGAACAGGGGGAGCAGATGTGTCTGCTGCGAGGTTGCTGCTGTCGGCCAGAGCGCGGCGTGCGGCGGCGAGCGCGCACGCGGACTGCTCGACAGAAGGTGGCGGTGTTCTACGGCGATAGGAGGGTAGGGACCATGTCAAGAGGGTTGAGGACCTCACCAGCGACCGATAGGTGCAGAAAGACGGCTCGAGGTGGACGTGATCCTTGGCGAGGCTCGCGGCCGGCTTCATCGGCTCTCTCGCGGGCATGGTGGCGACAGCGACGATCCGGCAAGGTCTAGGCACGGCTGCAGGTTCTAGGCGACGTAGAGGAAGCTGGGGAGGCGCCTGGCGCCTTGCACAGGCTTGGTGGCCACCATCTCGAGCAGGTATAGAGGGAGGCCGAGCTAGGGTTGAGGCCGTGGCCATGGGAGGTGGCCGAAAGAGGAAGAAGAAGGGAGGGGAGGAGCTGGCTTCGCCCAGATAGAATCTGAGAGGAGGTCGGGGTGGTTGGGGTTGGAGATGTGAGAGAGGACGGATCACATGGCGGGTCACCTTTATGCAAAAAGAGAAGGAGGAAGGCTTCGGTAGTCTAGGGCTAGGTCTTCCCTTCTCTCCCTTTGTTTCTTTGCTTAAAGAGGAAGGAGATGGGGAGCAGGAGGGGAGGGGCAGACGTGGGGTGCTGGCCATCTTCTTGGTTTGTAAGAAAAGAAGGGTAAAGAATATGGGGTGATGTGGGATCATGTCATCCATGTGTGCCATGGCAAGCACATGGGTGGTGGCCACGGTTTGGGAGGGGGTTAGTGTGGTGTGGTTAGGTTGGGTAGATTAGGCTAGTTAGGTTTGATTTTAGTTGACCAAAATCAATTAACCAACTCTTTAGGAAAAACCCAAAACAACACCAAAACAAATAGAAGGAAAAGAGGTGTAGATGGTGCCCATATTGCATGTGCCATGTATTGCATGTGCCATGCAATGCATCCATAATGCATGTAGGCAAATAATTGAGCATGCATGTATGTGAGCATATTTAGTGAAAACTAAATATGTGATAGGTATGTGAGCTACAAAAGTGAGACAAAGCAAATAAATCCAGATTGGGATAGATTTGAATTAAACCACATGTATGCATGTGTAAGAATAGAATATTGGGTCCATGCATGTATGAGTGACAAGAATAAAATGCCAAGGCAAAGTAAAATGGTCACATACATATATATGGTGGAATTAAGATGATACCAAAAGGAAGGTGGCCATTGTTAGTAGATGAAAGGATTAAAGAGAGATGCCCTCAGCTCATATTGGGCATGTAACAATATATCAAGATACAAATACGATATATCAAGAAGCAACTATATTTAATAAGACAAATGCATTATGAGAGGAAGAACCAAAAGGAAAAGGGGGTTTTATATGATGCTCAAATGTAATGTGGCATGGTGACATAAGCATGATATAATGATGATGCAATGCTAAACATGTTGGAAGTAGCATATATATAGACTAGGCTAGTAGCATTGCAATTATTAGACAATTGGGATGCTACACTGTACCACCTGAAAAACAAGTTCAAGAACAAGAAGGTAAAATACTCCAGATGCAACAAGCTTGCTCATACTGGAACAATATGTGAAATGTTGTGCAAGTAATATGAGCATTTCTGTGTGACAACTTTAGTACTCCTAGGTAAACTAGCTACAGTACTCCTAGCTAAACTACAGTAGCATTAGCAGTTGTTCCTTTTAATTAAGAAACAACAAAATATTCAGTTGATACTATAAAAATATCCAGTAAACAATTATTGGCAAACAATCATGAAAAGTTTATATAGAGAGTATGCAACTAAAAATTGTTCTAAGCATTACCTTTCAAGTGTAGCATTACCTGCTCCTTCCAAGTCGGGAGTGTGAGAATGCAAGTAAAAATTCTAATGGGAGATCTGTTTATTTTGTTGACTAATGTTGCCATGTCCTTCAAAAATAAGAGAAGAGTATTCTCATGAGTTGCCAATTTGTATAGAGAGAAACTGAAGCACAACTAAAATGAACAGCATAGAGAGTACCATGACAGTGTAGTTTGACAGTATGGAGAAGTGCAATATTGCAGTATCTACTAGTATTACTTGCACCAGTATTGCAGTATCTAGTATAGTATGGAGAAGTGAAATATTGCAGTGTGGAGAACAATTGATTTGTACCTTGTTTAAAATTATTTGGATCCTTCTGGTGGAGAGATGTCATGAAGTTGGTACAGGAGTACACATCTGTTTGGACAGTCAAGATTGCAGTAGGAGATATAGCTCTTTTTTGGTCTGAATCTTGGCATGGCAAGCCTCTTCAGCTGTGTTTTCCCAGACTGTTCTCTTTTGCTTTTGATGTCAACCTCTCTATTAGAGATGTTACTGGTACTGATTATTTATCACAGTTGTTTTATCTGCCCCTATCACAGCAAGCTTTTGATGAATTTCAGAAAATTCAGGCTATCATTTCGGATACTGAGCTTAGACCTGCTGAACCTGATGAGTGGCTACCAATTTGGAAGGATGGCACTTATACTTCCTTATCAACATTGTTTCAGAGACATGAAGGCCAGTAAAGTTTACTCTTGGATTTGGCAGAGCAAGGTTATGCCACGGATAAATTTTTTTGCATGGCTTTTAGTGCGTAACATGCCAAGATTTCTTTGGCCTCTTGGCTGTTTCCTGCCTTTTTGTAAGTATGATCTGAACCCTTTTGTCATCTGGTAAGTACTTGAATCTTGGAACCTGAGAACACCTCAAAGTATTAGAATATGTACTTGTTTTTGCTGGTAATTTATGTACGGCACCAGCATACATCTGATTCAGTTGAACCAAGAAACCGAAAGGAACAATGCGATGCTCGTACACCTGCTTCTCATTCTTCCACAGGTAAGGTTCATACCTGTTCCAATTGAGGCATGGTTCATTTGGTAAGATTACTGAGCAACCCAATTTAGCATGTTTAGAGCATCTCTAGCAGATACCGCAGCCGTCCCGCATAATAACCGCCAGTTTGCGGTACGTAGCCCAAAAAGTGGACATTCTTGATACTGTAAACCATACCGTATCGGAATTGTTTTTACGGTCACTAGAAATGCTCACTTCCACGCTGCATATTTCTCGTACCGGGGGCTAGCGATAGGGTTCACCCCATCTTGAGTTCCGGTTAGCGCGAAGGACATTTTCGCCACCGCCTCCATCGTTTTTTGATCTGCTCGTCATCATGCCTATAGCTTTTCCACACCGCATCGCCACAGCCATGAACCCTCCCGTGCATCCGCCGGCCGATTCTACCACGGAAGCGCAGATTGCAACCCCTCCTGCCGCGGCTATCATCGAGGACACCGTTCCTCTTGCTGCGGTGGGGCGGAAGCGCCTCGGGCCCTGCGCGGCTGCCGGTGGTTCGATGGCGGCCATACAGTCCTCTGGTGCTCTGAAGAGGAAGAAAATCAGCAGACCGAAGGCACCCTCCAGCCCAAAGCCAATGAAGAAACTCGTGAGGCGAAAGCCCCTCCCCGCAGGCACACCGTTGACGGCCCCTTCCCCGTGACCGTCTACTGTGGGCATGTAAGATTTTCGTCAAAATCCCCCAAAGATCTATCACATATTCCGGCCCAATTGGTTAGATTGCTGATTTATTTGACTGTGTAGTGAGGATTTGGTCTCCGTTCCATGTTCCTTTGTGTACATGCTAGAGGATGCTGGGGTGAACGTCAACTGTGGGCCACCCCTACCCAACGAGACTACTACTGTCGTCGACGAAGGCGGTGAGGAAGGAGATGGGGAAGAGGCCGATGAAGGGGATGATGAACTGAAAGAGGTTGACGAGGAGGCGTTCGATGCTGCCCAAGAGAAGGGGAGATCGAAGAGATCGGCCAACTACACTGTGGCCGAAGACGAGGCATTGATCCGGGCTTGGGAGAGTGTTGTCCATCGATGCTGTCACCAAGAGTGATCAATCTCGGAAGAAGTATTGGCAGCGGATTGACGATAATTTTTTCAATCTTGTGCTGAAAGGAAGCACTCGCACATTGAGATCTCTCCAAGGCTGATGGGATACAATCAAGCAATCTTGTAGCCGTTGAAGTGCCGCCTATGAGCAAGTGAAGAATCATCCCCCAAGCGGCGTCAACATTGATGAATATGTGACTAATTTTGTGATATTGTGTTCAATTCACTTCTTTCTCATTTTGTGTTCACTTGTCATCGTTTCAATGTGTAGGACAAGATTGCACAATCTAGGTACAAGAACACGGCCGCATCGAGGAACAAAGCTTTCACTCTCTAGCATTGTTGGGCATTGCTTGAGTTCAGTGAGAAGTGGAGGTTGAGGGATGAAGAGGCACCTCCTCCGAGAAAAGGGTCGGCAATAAACTTAGATGAAGAAGATGAAGAGGATGGCGATGAACCAAAAGCCAAAAGAAAAAGACCAGATGGCACCAAGAAGGTGAAGGAAGAGTTGAAGAGAAAGGCTGAGCACGAAAGTTAAGGGACAAGATCAATGACATGATGAATCACAAGGTGATTGTAGTGCAACAACAAATGGAAGCCAAAATCAAGTTGGCTGAGAAGAAAGGAGATAGCAAGATGAGAATGTGGCTTGCAATTCGTGAAGATGAGGAGCGCAAGGCTAAGTTTGAGGAGTGGAGGATTCGTCTCGAATAGGAAAGGGCTAAGGCAGCAATCATTGCCGATGAGATACGAGTGATGACGATGGATCCTAATAAGATGGATCCGATCACAAAGGAGTGGTGGGATGATAGAAGGTTAGAGATCCTCGAAGCAAGGAAAGCTAATTTTGCTGTTGTAAATGGTGGAAGTGATCATCATGCTCTTGAGGGCACCTAGTTACTTGATTTTGTTTGTGTTGTTGAAAACTAAGAAATATTCTGTGTTGTTTGTTGTTCTGGGATGGTAAACTCTGTATTGCGGTACATGAGATGGGGGGAACATATGCCTCATACCAGACCCGTAAAAAGGAATATTTTGTTTTGCGGTACACCTGTGCGCCATTTGCTCCGCCCCAGACTTTTTCGTACCGCAACCACGAGATGCGGTTCACCACCAACACGTTTTGCGGGATGGCCGGATGCGGTATCTGCTAGAGATGCTCTAATGATGGAACCATGTTGTGCTTGGTGCCGCCCTGGACCAAGAGCTCGGCGAGGTTACCGCCTATCGTCCAAAAGCTCGCGCAGCACCGTGTGATGTCCAGCAGCTCGCCGCAGCGCCCGCGGCCGCTGCGGCCCTCGCTTGCGACCAACATCTCCCTACGTCGCCGCATGCATCTAACATCTCTGCGCGATGCCGCCTTAGACCATCAGTTTGGGTGCTCCGCAGCGACACCTGCGACCACGAATTTGCCCCGTTGCGCCGCCGCCGATGAGAAGCGTTTCCTCGGTCGCCAGGAGATGGGATTGGGAATTTAGGCTGCGTGACATTTTTCTCCTTTTTTTATTTTTTTCTTTTTTTCCTCACCAAGTGGTTTCTATTCCACGCTGACACCATGTTTGCAGACTAGTTGTTGGCTATAAAAAAGTGTCATGTCATCTATAGTCCACTTGTACAATAGTTAGCTACAAAAATCTACTACTTAATCAATATGGATCCACATTTCACTCTCACAAATTTCCTAAGAGCACGTGTGATGAGGGACAGTAGAGAAAATAAAATAGAAGAAAAATCCAGTACTAGCTTCTACACACTTCTACTATATTCTAGGTAATATGGTCCTTTAGTCATAGGTATTGTACTAGTTTCAAGAGTGTTCTAGCTATGTGTTGTAGTCATGTTTCTTGTATTATTTATTAGCTTTAAGTAGTGTCTCTAGAATGTTCCAGCTACAAGTAGAACTAAGTAGTGAAGGCTTATGCAGCCTATAAATAGAGGAGCACTCCTCTGTGTAGAGAACTAGGCTATGTATCCTCTACCTATCAATAAAGAGAACTTTGTGTTCTTCTTTTAGATCTTGGATTAGATCTAGTATGTTGAGAGTTTTGGATTGAACTCTTGACAGCCCCGCCCCTAGAGCGATATCTAGCATCTAGCACAGCACGTTGAAGTGGTTCCTTTAACACTTGTGCTATCAATATTGTAGCAGCAAGGTGGAGCTGCTCCTCCACAACTTTGTGCTGCATCAACATGCTAGAGTTGGCTCTTAACTTATAACCCGCTTATAAATTTTTCTCATCTTCTCTCTCGTCCACATCACCAAAACTATAATATTTTATCTCTTATAGCCAGTTGACTGTACTCTATTGTACTTGCTCTAAGGAATCACGTATGTAGCATTACCGTTTGATTCCCTACACACGGTCCAAGCATCCGTGTTGCTCTAACTATGATCAAGGTACTGTGAGTGGACAATTGTTTCCATTTATATTGTCATTTCCATATATTGTAAAGTAAAGGTGTTTCCCCTTTTGCTCCAAATGAAGGCCTCTCATCTTTAACTTCCCCGAGTTCCATTCAATCATGTAAGCCAGACCTTGAAGAGCAATCAAAGAAGGGTACTAGAGAGCGATACACAAATATGAGCACCGAAAAGAAAGAGGCTTATCTGAAAAGAAGGTGTGACAACTATCATAAACAAAAGGCTAGCATGGCGTCATCGGCTACTGAATCTAATTTACCCAGCATTGTGACAACTATCATAGAGAACACACATGCAATGCCATTGGTTGATCCATGTGGTTTATGGAAAAGAACACACATGCAATGACATTGGTTGATCCATAAGTGGTTTGTGGAAAGAACACACATGCAGTGAACACTGGTGGATCCATGTGTGGTTTATGAAAAGAACACACATGCAATGCCATTGGTTGATCCATGTGTGTTTGTGGAAAAGAACACACATGCAATGACATTGGTGGATCCATATGTGGTTTGTGGAAAGAACACACATGCAGTGAACACTGGTGGATCCATGTGTGGTTTGTGAAAAGAACACACATGCAATGCCATTGGTTGATCCATGTGTGGTTTGTGAAAAGAACACACATGCAATGCCATTGGTTGATCCATGTGGTTTGTGGAAAAGAACACACATGCAATGACATTGGTGGATCCATGTGTGTTTTGTGAAAAGAACACACATGCAATGACATTTGTTGATCCATATGTGGTTTATGAAAAGAACACACATGCAATGCTATTGGTTGATCCATGTGTGGTTTGTGAAAAGAACACACATTCAATGCCATCTGTTGATCCATATGTGGTTTGTGGAAAAGAACACAAATGCAATGACATTGGTGGATCCATGTGTGGTTTGTGGAAAGAACACACATGCAATGCCATTGGTTGATCCATGTGGTTTGTGGAAAGGAACACACATGCAATGACTCTAGTGGATACGTATGTGGTTTGTGGAAAAGAACACACATGCAATGAACACTAGTGGATCCATATGTGGTTCATGACAGGAACGCACATGCAATGGCATTGGTGGATCCATATGTGGTTTGTGGAAAAGAACACACATGCAATGAACTCTAGTGGGTCTATCTTGGCATAATTGTATGCCACGATGTATTTCATTGTAAAAGACACTCACTTTCCATTTTTATACTATCCAGCTTTGCCCTTGGTTTTTTGATACTTTCCAGTTTTGCCCCTCTCTCTTTCGTAGAAGCCCAAACTTGTGCCCACTTTGTCTGCTACGCCCTGATTGGTTGTCACAGTTGTCACGCGGATCATGCGCACCAACCGTTGGTCCTATGTGATCCAACGAGGCTCGTTGCACACGTCGTGCCCTTCACAGGACATCGCGAGATAACACGGACGTCTACCTCAACGAGACTTCTACAAGGAGGAACACGATGTCGTCCATGGAAAAAGTCGTCGAGTGGTCATGTCACGTTTAATCTAGTCTGCAAAGGCTACAAGTCTACTACACGGCAACTGGTCATCCACGGCCCACGGGTTGTACCATTTACTATGCAGCGCGCCTGCACTCTCACTTCCTACAGGCCCCCACCACATGAACCTTCCACGCGGCAGCCGCAGCCGAAAGAGCTGCCTACCGGGGCCCTCGAGGAGGCCTAAACGTCCCCGCATTAAAAACCCAGCCTATCGGGTCCTCCATTCACACTCATCCACTACTCTCTCTTCCCTATCTAGCAAAACCCCACAATCTTGAACGTACTTGCACGAACCTTCTCCATGAAACCAGTGCGTGGGGGTGAGTGTGCGGCCATCGCCACCGGGGTGGTGCTTCACACGACAGATCTAGAGGAGCATCACGCAGCACAAGGCGAGGAGGACGTGCAGTTCAACCCCTTAGGGGACCATGTGCTCGCCGGTGCTGACGACTTAGGAGGCCCCGATGAGGGCGTGGAGTTCGACGAACATGCTCTGCTCGTGTACCCGGAGGTACATCTATTTCTACATGTTTCATATTTTCTGCTCGAGCTTAATCTATCCTGACGTCATAAAAAAATCTAGTCCTAATGATTAGATGCAACGTACAAACCGGTACATGGAGATCTAGTTTGTTTTGAATGAATCCATATTATTTATTTACTAATAAGTTATCAAGAACATAAACCACATTAATTTAGGAGCGACCTGGGTAGATGGCCGTAATGAACTGCTGAACCTATATAGACATGTTATTGCATCGAAAGTAACTCGGAATGGTGGAAGGAATATATATATTTATTATTTTGCTCATTTCGGTTTGTATTCCATCCATTACAGGTGAATTCAAGTGAGATGGACTCTAACAAGGAGACCAGGGACAACAAGAGCTGCCATGTTATGAAGAAGCTCAAGAGCGGGATAATCCCTTTCCGCACTCGACTTGGGGAGCTCAGGTGCCCTTTCTGTAAGAAAGGAGTCAACCCGAGGATTCCCATCTTGATTCCGCATGCGGTTGGCATCGGTAAAAGCCCGTCTAGTAAACACAAGTCGGCGACCAAGGCTAAGCACGCTGCTTATGGCAAACTCCTGAGGGAGTATGTCAAGACCGGCCTAGTGTCCCCTCACTTAGGAATCAACAACTTCTAGCCGACCAACCCGTCACTGTGCTGGCCCGGCCACTAATAATATTTAGTTCTCTTACCGTATCTAGACCCTTAAACTATGTGGATTTCTATTTTCGTACCCTTCAAATTATATTCAAGTTCATCTGTTTATGGAGTTAATGTTCCGGTGGCATACTCGTTATTTTGTATGGATAGAGGGGTGCCCCCGACAGATATAAGGGTTATCATGTCCGCTAGATCATAGAGGATCAACGGTTGGTGGGCACGATCCGTGTGACAACTGTCTCGACCAATCAGAGCATAGCAGCGAAGATGAGCGCAGGTGCGAGAGATGGATACAAAGAGAGGGGGAAACCGAGTAGCACTTAAGAACCAAGGGCAAAACTGAGTAGAACTTAAAAACCAAGGGCAAAACTGAGTAGAACTTAAAACCCAAGGGCAAGAGTGACAAAGGGATTCAAATAGAAAATAGAAAATGATTTAAAAATGGAACCAAACCACCAGTGTTACGCTCGAGGGCAAAACTTAGTACAACTGAATCGCCAGGGTTAGACACAAGGGAAAAACGTGACTCACGGTACGCGTGTGCGGTGCACGGGGCGGTAGCGTACACGTGTGGCCATGCACATTAGTGCAACGAAATGTCGTTTCCCGTCTCCTTTAATAGAGGCCTCCTCAATCCCACTCATCACGCACTCGCTCACTCAACCGTCGCCACTGTCCCATCACCTTCTGCAAACGCCCAACAAAACCCCAACCACGCTGGCGATGGAGAAGAACAGCGCGGTGGCCATCGGTGCCTCCAAGGCCGCCGGCGAGGAGCCCCCCGTCCCCGTACTGACCCCCGTCCTTGTCCCCGCATCCGTCGTAGCCGCTGGCGAGGAGGCCCCCGCCAGTCTCGGACAGATTCGGCTCGGCTGGGACCCCTACGAGGAGGTTGTCTACATAAGGCCAGAGAACCCCTACGACATGAGCATCGCCGACCCATGGTCGGAGGTAACCAAGGTTTTCTTCCCTTCCCTTGTTCTTCTCCCATTCCCATCGTTGGATGCTAGATCGTATGTTATAAGGGCTCGGCTGTTCGTATTTTTAGAGTAGCTAATCCTCTTGTGTTAGATCTTTTCGATGAATCCCCCTGTTCGTAGTTGGGATCAGTATTCAATTTGGTTTGAGATTTGGGGAATAATCAGGAGATCTCAGTCGATCAATCTATGCAAATAATCGATCCTGATAATCAAAGTATCTCAATCATGTCCTTATTGCACTCTACTGTTTTTTTCCAACAGGAGGATAGCAGCGACTTCTGCAGCGACGACAAGTCCAAGGACACCAAGACTCGTCATGTGCTGAGGAGGCTAAGTCCGGCCAGTACAACAACTTCTTCACCGGCGGCGTGTACAGGTGCCCCTTCTGCCCCACCAGGAAGCTCCACGCCACGGACTTCAACTCCCTCGTGAAGCATGCCGAGGACGTGAGGACCTACAGCGAGTCCGTAAACATCCACGGCTTCATAGCCAAGCACCAGACGCTTGGTCTTCACCTCCGCAACCTCTAGAAGGTGGCTATCGAGGAGGGTCGCATGCCCCCGATCAAACCCAAGGCGCCCAAGGTCAAGGGGCTAGGCATCAAGAAGTGGAGGAGGTGCCAGAGGGAGGAGGCAAAGGCCCTCCTAGTAGAGGCCACGAGGGGCCACTGATCAGCTGATGATGATGATGATGCTGCTGTAAAGCAGCTTCTTTTGTCTTGTCTATGTTGACCATGTCAGCTGCTGCTGTTGAGCAGCCTAATTGTCGAACCTCGTTAAGTACCGTACTATATAACCTATATTAGCTGCTTTATCTACATCTGCTCTGTTTACTGAATTTATTTATGGTGCTGGTTAGTTTTGCTGCTCTAGATTTGCTACCAGATTGAGGAAAATAGGGGCAAAAGGAACAATGAATGAAGAGAGAAGCTGCTCTAGATTCCCTACCTTTTGGGGCAAAAAACACATCTGTTAGCGAGAGAGGGGAAAAGGCGCTCTTAAAAAGGCCAAATAACAAAAAAAACTTCCAATTTAGGCGTCAGGGCACACGTAACGTCCAAGCCTTTGACCAGACGGCACCCCCCTCCGAGCGCATGTGAGGGCTTCGGAATATCAGGAGGGCAAAAGTGAGGACAAACGAGACACAATGTTGCTATACCTAAATCTGACAAAAAACTGAATTTGGCTTTACCATGCAATTTGGCTAGAGCTCCACAATGTAGCTATTCTAAATCCCTAAACTATATGGTGCGTTGAAACCTCATGCTTTTCCACTGACACGTGTGTTGCAAAGTTTCTTGATCGTGCATGCTTACACAAGTGGCCTACACAGAAACTTATAGAAACATGGGCAAACGAGCTTCAATTTGGAAAATTCTGGACAAAATTACCAAATTAAAGAAAGAAAATTGCAAGCTATGCGCAATCGGCAGGCCTGATCGGCTGGGTGGCTGCCCCGGGGTGCAGGGATGCTAAGGTCCCTGTCTATGCTTACACTTCTTAAACTTGTTAGGAATAATAGTTGTACACTTCCTTCTGTCCTGTCACGTTACTTCGTGTCAGCACCACGCACCCGCTACGGATCGGCCACGGGACGGTGGTCTACATGACCGTTCCCTGCCATGCCAAAGCCACATCCCATCGCCTACCGGGACGGACGCCGAATTTAATCGCTAGGATTGGAAACCAACGGTGCTCGCCCTGTCAAACTTGCTTCCACATGGGTATGACCGGAATATTGGTAAACGCAATTTAAGCATCGCCTTTCATCTCCTCAGCACATCATTGTGGAAAAATCCCCAACTCATTCCTTCCGCCGCCCTCCGTCGCCGCCACAGCCACCGCAAGAACCATTGACGTTGCCGCAGGCACCGCCTCTGCCAGGCCATACCACTGATACGTCCATTTTGCATCACTATTCTATGTCATAATTCACTGTTATTCATTGATATATTTCGTATTGAGAGGTGATACTTATGTTATTTCATCTGTTTTTGCATGGTTGATAACTTTTGGAGCATGGACCGCTGCAGTCAGGATTCTGATGGAAAAGGTGTTGTTTGGAGGCAAAATTTGCGAAGATCAGCAAATACGGGAAAATACATGGAAAATCCTATTTTTCTAGAAGACGAAGGAAGCCAGAAGGGGGGCTGGAGATGGGCCATAGGGGGCCCACACCACCCCCTGGCGCGAGCCAGCCTAGGCTGCGCCACCAGGTGGTGTGGCCGCCCTGGTCCACCCCTGGCACTCCCCTCTGGCGTATATTATACTCCCGAAACCCTAATACTCGGGGAGCGACCATAGAAAGATTCTGCCGCCTCTGCGGGGCGGAAAACACCGAGAGAGAAAGATCTCTCCGGCAGACAGAATTCTGTAGGGGGAATTCCTTCCCGGAGAGGGGATATTGTCGCCATCAACACCACCATCAAGCTGGACTTCATCGGGATCATCATCATCACCACCACCATCATCACCATCAGCACCCTCATCACCATCTCCATATTGATGTAACAATTGTGTTGAATCTTGCATAGTTCATAGGGGAAACTTCCCGGTGTTGATTACTCTTTGTAGTTGATGCTATTGAGTGAACCATTGAATTATTGTTTGTGTTCAGATTGTTATACATCATTATTCCATCTCTGATCATGATCCATATAATGTCTTGTGAGTAGTTCGTTTTGTTCTTGAGGACATGGGAGAAGTCATGTTGTTAGTAGTGGAGTTGTGTTGAGAAAGATTCAATAGTTTGATATTTAAGTTGTGGTGTACTTCTTCTAGTGTTGTCATGTGAACGTCGACTACATGACACTTCACCTATATGGGCCTAGGGGAATGCATTGTGTATTTGGCTACTAATCGTAGGGGTTGCAGGAGTGACAGAAACCTGAGCCCCCGTTAGGAAACCATTGCATAAGGGACGTAAGGGTCTTAGAGTTTAAAGTTGTGGTTAGGTCTCTACCTTAATTACTTTCTTGTACTTACGGATGTTTGCAAGGGGTATAATCACAAGTATGTATTAGTCCTAGGAAGGTGGGTACATTAGCACAGGTTCACCCACACAACACTTAGCAAGCTAAAGAAGATTACTCAACTATATGAAGCGAAAGCACTTGATAGTCTTCCCATGTGTCCTCGAGAACGTTTGGTCATCTTAAGTAATACAACCGACTTGTCCTTTGCTGCATAAAGGATTGGGGCCACTTGCTGCATTTATTCCTACTGTCTTTTATTTACTCGTACTTTATTTACTTGCTTTATCAAAAAACCCCAAAAATATGTTTGCTAAGTATTTGTAGAGAATTCCTGATCCATACCACTAGCCAGCACCTTTTGCTCCTCGTTGGGTTCGACACTCTTACTTATCGAAAATATTGCGATACACCCCCTATACTTGTGGGTCATCAACCACCGCAACAGATCACTCCACCGCCACGCCCAGTCCCAGCCACCGCTACCGACCCTAGGCCACTGCCGCCGCATTAGTTGCTGCCATGGACGCAGAAGACGGCGTGTTTGGCGACGGGCGCAACTTCACCGACGAGTACACTGTCACCACCCATGGCACAACCAAGCTAACGGTCGTCCACACAAATGCGCCAGCGGAGGTCGCCAAGGTCATCACAATGTCTGTGCAGTGGATACAGGAGCCGATGGATAGGTACAAGATCATCGACCTTGACCTCGAGTATACCGGAGATAGGAAGAGGACGGAGCTTTTGCAGTTGTCCATGCGCAACCACTGCCTCCTATACCACGTATGTAGGGCCAAATCTGTATGCCCGGAGCTTCGCGGTTCTTACACAGGAGGGAGATCTACTTCGCCAGCGCCGACATCAAGAACGACACTCCAAAGCTAGAGCGGGATCTCCTCGTTCATGTCGCCAATCACGTCGATCTCCAACGTTTGTGGAGGTACCCCGGATGGCGATTCGGGGAAAGCCGGCATGGCTAGACTCACTGCCGACATCATCGACCGCGAGTACGCCGGTATGAAAGTCGAGTTCCCGAAGCACCTGCACGAGCGATGGGAGTGGAGACACTTGGATTATGATGCGATTAAGTACCTAGCCAGGGACACGTATGTCTACTATGAGATGCTCAGCAGGATCTGGCTGGTGGGTGAGTGTGATGTTTACCACTACTAGTTTCACATTTCGTTCCTAGTTTTATCTCGCATGTATTTTTTAAGCATTATGTGTGTAAGAACCAAGCTCATATGATCCATGTGCTATTAGCTACTTAACCTATATGAATTACATTCCCCCCTTTTGTATGCTCAATATTCATTCTTACAAATTCTGTCTGTGCCATTTGCATGCGGCAGAATCCAGGACTGGCATGCATAAGGTGTGATATAGTCATAAGTCATAACCAAACCCAGATTATAGTGAAGGATACAGTCATAACTAAATGTAATACACAGCAGTTCGTAATTGCTCACATAGTGTACTTCTGAAATAACATGTTTTCATAAACATAACAAGCCCCATACAAACACAACAATCATGCACTAAAATTCTACATCCTAGCATGTTGGAGAAGGCAACCGATCCTAGGATGCCTTCGATCGCTTGCCCCGGCTTGTAGATTCATCTACACTCCGACATCTGGGGCAAACAACCTGCCTTGGTGGTAGTTCAATGATGCGATGCTTGGAACAAGATTTTACAATCTAGCGGTACAGCTCATGGCTAACATACCCGTCAATTGCAGCGTACTTTAGATTAGGTTCAGAAAGCGACTTATCCTCCCAGTAATCGTGCCCTAAACGCCTCCACGAACATCTCGGCAATTTGCCCTTCATGTCAGTGTACCACGGGTCGATGAGTTCGGAGGCAAGATCGGCCATCTTGGTCCTGCCGCCCTTTGTCCCTGGGATCCAGTAAATTTCCTAGATGTCCACTCTGTACTCCTCTGGGATTCTAATGTTGACAGTCGGGCTTTCAAGAAGTTTAGCGTCACTCGTGATGTCAACACTAGTAAATGTTGTGTGCTGGTTCACGAGAAAGTCATGAAACAGATCCCTAATGCTTTCGCCCCACCTGCATGAAAATGAATTCAGACAAATAATATAGCAATAACTTTTGCAAACAGACGGTTCAGGAACAAAAAGGCTGGTATACGAGGACGTGCCCCTTCATGGAGAGTTGCACCACAACGATCCTACGGTGATCACGGTTGTACTCGAGGTCGAGACCTACGAACCTGTTTTCTTCGAACCGCTAGCCAACTCGTGTAATTATTCAGAGTCTTCCTCACCGTCATATATAGGATCGGTGGTGTAGACGATATTGATCTTCTTCCCGCCATGTACTTCTATGTCGAAGTGCGCAGTCGCTTGCCTGCCATCGTTTCGGACGTCCGAAAAGTCCATGACTATAGGCAAGAGGGAAAGGATACGGAGGAAGAGGGTGATGCCGTGGCGGAGGAAATGGATGAGGCCGTGGACGAGAAAGACAATGAGGCCGTGGAGGAGGAAATGAGACGAAGAAGTGAAAGATTGGAACCGGCCTTACCAATATCTGGAATGGTGCACGAACATTCGCAGTAGGGTGAAGGTGGAGAAAAACGGCGATTTTACACATCAACGCTAGCGCCGCCTAAAATTTGTTCTACGCCACTTGCATGCAGTGGAATAGATGTCTGTCATGCATGATCAAAGTCAAAAGTAGTCACGTTTGCGCGTCCCGACCTTCACTCACTGACAGGCGGGCCATACATTTCTCTCTCTTACGATTTATTTTTTACTTCCTCTAGACGGTTCTGGTGTGCGCCCTCAATAATTACGGCCCCCTTCCTTGTCTTCCACGCGGACGAGAACCGGCAGCAGCGGTTCCTCACCGGGTCACTCCCTACTCGAACAACTGCCCCCATCCCTGATTCCATCCCCTCTCGAATCCATCCGCCTCCTTATCACAATGCCTCCATTAATCTACTGGATTCCAGACTCCATTTGCTGCTATGGGTAGAGCTTGGGGTAGCAGCAGGCTGAAGCGAAAGGCATGCGACGATGACGCGGATGGCCAGGGCGACCGCCACCGCGAGGATTAGGGATGGCCGAACCTCAGCATCGCGAACGTGCATAGGATCGCCACGGGGTTGGACATCATCTCTGCTGGCCGCCTCGCTCGTTGCATCTCTAGCTACCGCTTCACGATGCGTGACATGGATGAACAACCGTTCGGCACGCCAGGCCTTCTTTACCCCGATACCAGCAAATGGCCAAACGACCGCGATGGCCACATAAGTTCCAGTATCTTTCTTATTGGTTCAGTCATATCGTTGATTCATATGTGCTGAAATCTCATTGAATCCTATGTTCCTTTCATCGAACATGTTGTGTGCACGCGTGGTTTGAACAAATAGAACCATTTAAGACTATTCTGTACAACGGAAGCTCTGCTCGTACCTGCACAGTCTTACTCTAGGTGATAGAGGAGTTGTCAATTTTGATCTGCAATGGAATGCCTGCTAGGTGATATTTTGTTTCCTAAAATAAAAACAAACAGATTAGATGATTTAAGGCTGTTATGCCCCGAGCTATTTATGATCATCGTCAGGAGTTTGTTCTGGGGGGGCTCTGCTCCTACTCCATATATTGGGCATCTTCGTAGTGACACGGGCACAATTAGGCAATATCTGAGGAGACACTCGTATTTAGGCGATATTTTGTGTACTTTAATCTGAAGGTCCAGTTGTCAAATTGTATTTACAATGGAATCCATGCTAGGTGATTGTACCAACTGACAACAAACTCTGTAGAATATTCATGCAAAACTGATGCTGCTGGATAAATGGTCGTAATCAGTAGTGGTGAATATTAAGGAAGAAGAAGAGACGGAAATGGGAGATGACCAGAACTGGGTGGGTGGCAACGGTGAGTGGCTGGTCCTTTTATCCCAAGATGGGAGTACTTGGACTCTAAAAAATTGCTACAGATCGTTGAGACTTACATTGCCATCTTTGGAGGGTGTCGACATTACTACATTCAACAACGGGTGGCCGCCGCCCATTTCTAAATTTGCTTACAGGTTCAACATGGCAGAACTTGAGCTCCTGAAGGTACAGCTCCCACATAGACCGCGGGAGGCGTTGAATGACTGGGAGTACGACCACTTAGCGGTGTTTGACAAGGCAATCACATTCATTAGATGCCCAGAAGACAAGGAATGGACAGTCTTGCACGACGACTTCCTACGGCCAGAGAAGTATGTCGATGCCGTCTTCACCTCCAGCTACTATTCATACAAACCGTAACGCATTTATGCGGTCACTGAACCTAGCGGCGACGTGCGTGTTTGGGATCCGCCATTTGGGGTGAGTCATGATGTCATATAGCATGTAAAATCCCATTCAAAATTCTGCTTACTGACTGTAAGTAACACGCAGGTACCCATGTAGCCCCGCGCATCATTCCAGCTCCGGTCATCGAAGATGTAGTAGCAGATGCTGAACTTGGGACAACGCGCTGGTTCCTGGTACCTCTCGGAGGCGACATGAAACAGGATGTTGAACTCATGTGGATTCATATCAGGGGAGCACTAAACAGCGTTGGTGATACAATAGAACGTGCGTGTTTGGGAGCCGTCTATGGCATCCCGCTAAAATCACTACCAGAAAATCGCTCGTTGTTTCTACTTTGTGCATCATCATGACATCATCATGCATGTTTGTTCATAAAAGTACTTTGCAAAACCCTATTTTGTTTTTTAATTAGTCCTCCTCTAATTTCAAAGCATAAAACCAGGTCCTCCTGGATATTTTAGTTGTCTAAAACTATTTATAAAATATTTTAAAAGTTATATAAAAATAATTTTTTTAGGGGAGGCAGCCGGCCAGGCCCAAAGGCCCAGCTAGCTGGCCTACTACCCCATATATCCAAATCAGACCAAAACACTAACCTAGACCTAACCCTATTTTTTCCCCACCCCACCTATCCCTAATTTTTTCCCTCCACCCTGCCGCCAATCCCTCCCAGTCGTCGCCACCTGGGCGCGCTCCCCAACCCCCACTCCCGCCTGCTTCTCCCGCCCCCCACCTGCCACCGCTCCACCTAACCACATCCCAAGCCTAGCCCCACCCCGCGCCTGCCGTGCACCCCACGCGGCCAGCCCACCCCGCTCCGACCCCGCAGCCCCGTGCCTTCCTCGTAATCCTCTCCCCACCAACCACCGCCCGTCCACCCCGCTCGCCTTCCATGTTTCCCCGGCCCCACCCACAGACGCCAGCACGCGCACGCCTCGTCACCACCCCGTCTCCGCCGCAATCCCCAACCACCCCGCCTCCTGCTCTGGATCGGAGCCGCCGCCAGCGAGCCGCACGGCCGCGCCGCCCGCAGCTCGTCACCGCCTCCTCCCGGCCCCTCGCATGCCCTTCTCCGCCGTGCCTCCCGAGCTCGCCTTTCCCTTCTACGAGCCCGGCGCCACCGCTTCCGTCCTTTCCCCCTGCGCGCTCTCACCTCACCGACCCACCGCCCCGGAGCCGTCCCTGCCGTGGCGGCCTCCCTCCTCTGCTTCGACCCCTTCCCCAACCTTCCTCTGCCGTGCAACCCCCGCGAGCGCGTGCCGTCGACCTGGCTCTGCCTCGCATTGCCGCCGCGGGCCCCCGTCCTCGCCGCAACGGCCGCCTCCCTGCGAGCTGTCTCCGGCCGCTGCTGCCGTGCTTCGACCCCCGCCTCCTCCTCTCTGTTCCAGATCCACTGCCACGGCCCTCTTCTCCTTCCGTGGCCCAAGGTCGTCATGCCTCTGCCTTCCTCCCGTGAGCGTTGCCGCCATGTCGCCCTGGTGCGTCCCCACATCGCCTCGCCCCTGCGTCTCTCATGGCTCGTCGCCAACGCTCCATCGCCACCTCGACCTCCTGCCCGCCGCCCTGGCTCCTCCATGCATGCTCGACATCGGCATGCCGCCTCCACCGACGGCCTAATCAATCTCCGAGGCCCCTGCACCCCTACTCCATGATCTGGCCGGTGTGCCCCGTGTCCTTGTCCGTGGTGTGCTATTGCTCTATTGCGTGTCGCCCTGCTGCATCCTTGCCGGTTGCCTCCTTTCTCGCCAAGGCCACCCGCTCGCTTCTGGCTATGCGTTCCTGCGTTGACTCCAAGCAGCGTCTCCATCCATCCTTGGGTCCTCGTGTAACCGAAGTGCTAACACTCCTTTTGGCCATCCCTGATTTGTGTTGTGCCTTTCGCATGCCGAAAGCTCTGTTTATTATTGTTGCCTATATTTCTCAGTCCTTGGTGGTCTTCTGTTGGTTGTGTAAGTAAGGAACTTGTGGTGGTGGGGATGTATGTGTCGAGATGACGACGTGGCGCTATCTCTGACATCGACGAAACAAGGGTAGATGATGCCGATGACGAGAACCTCGGCAGACAAGAACTACAATTGATCAAGGACCTCAAGGGACACAAGGATAGATGACTACTTCGAGCCTGGCACTGTCTCAAGTTCGCCACAATCCAAAAGGGACAACAAGAACTTCCTCATGGATCATCAAGCGCTCCTACATGGATCCGAAGTTCCGATCCTGAAGACCGATCCCAACGAACCCCCGGAACCCAAGATCTTCCGAACCCAGATGTGTGACCCCTTTTCCCGAGCCCCTATTTTATAAATGCTATATATAAAACCGTTGCATATAAATTGTTCATACATGCATACATGTCTGTGGTTTGGGGCATTATAGTTGATTCACCTAAAGTAAAATATGGAGTCTATATGCGGGCTATTCTAGTCTTATTCCAGACTCCATTTAAATTGGCGTAGCGAACCGATGCCATGTTTTGTCTTGTTAATACAACATTTAATTTGCAGGGTTCTAAATAACTTGAACCATTTAATTAAATTGTCGGGACCCCGGTTCCGCTTAATATTGCCTAATTGCACCGCATCTGCATCATATCATAATCATGCCGGATCTTCTGCCGTAATATTAAATATTGCATTCGGTGTTTCTTCTAGTGTTTGCTTCTTCGCGGATTAGGCCGACGAGTTGATGCGAGTGTCGACAAGTTCTCCGGATATGATCTGTCGGCAGTGTTTCCCAGGCGAGCATCTCTCCCCCTTCTACCTATTTTGCATTTATAGTCTTTACTTCCTCCTATTGATCTATTGCTATCCGTGTCGCGATGCTTTAGTGTTCCGTGCCAGATATATTCCTTGCAACCGTTATATTTCCTTGGAAACCTCCTAGTACCCGTTGCTTGATATACAGCTGGCCCTGCGAGTCGTAGTTGCTTGCTCAGGTGCTGCCTCGCGTCGTCGATGTTCCACAGTTGTTGGGCGGTTGGCAAATGTTTAATGGTGGTGTTGATCATGTTTCTAATTACAGCTTATTAATTAATGTTGATGGTAGATTAATGCAGAGGCACCGGTGGGTAATAGTAATTATTTGGTTCTTAACCGCTCACTAGTGTCCCCTAGCACCCGAGTTCTTGACACCTATTCCGAGATCGAGCGCGCTAACCACAGGTGGGGTGTGTGGGCACCCCCATCGGCTTACTACCTGATTTCAAAGTACTGTACCGGGGGCCACAAGTAGTTTGGGGCTTTATTACTATTCTGTACTTATGCCATGTTACTGCTTTATTTAATTTGTGCGTGGAGCACCTGTACTGTTTTGGAACGCGCCATGTTTTCGCGGTATCGACAAGCCCAGTCCCCCTTTTTCGGGTTCCCAGTCGTTTACCGCCGTCGTCGCAAACCCTAGGTCCACCTCGGAGCCGGCCGACTTTGTTGCGGGTAGCTTAGTGGGGTGGCCCCCATGTACTTGCTTTGGGTCTGGGAAACGTCATGACTTAGGCCCCGCCGACATACCGATGGGTGTATGTTAATTGATCTGGCAAAAAGGATCGAAGTGCGTGTGGATACTTTGGTGCACCCCTGCAGGGTTAAATCTTTTCGAAAAGCCGTGTCCGCGGTTATGGACGACTTGGAGCACAGTTTCTCGATCATAGACAACTATAACTAAAGTTTACTGTTATAATTTGACTTACATCTGAGATGACTAGTAAGTTGGATAACTGCCATGGAAAGATTAAATAAAACTGCCAACCGTGTGAGTTTCCTCGGCTTGACTTCCTCGTTTGGTCTCGAGGGGGAATACCAGGATGGGTATGTTTGGTGTTAGTATCAGGTTGGATCCGAATAGGTCTCTCTTATCCCTCTCTAATAGCCGACAGTTGCATCGAGTCTCTATAGGTTGTTTAGTGCATGTTGCGCTGCCGCTTCAGGCCACCATACCTATGTAGGCGAGAGCCGCCGAATTCTAGCCTCGCCGTGTGCTGGCCTCAGTACTAACGCTCCTCTTTTTCCTTTGCCCTTTGTCGGCACTCCTTTTGTTTTAGCAGGTTTGAGATCGCCGTTGTTAGCAGGGTTACCCTTCCGTCTTGGCCTAGGCAGGGTTATGGACGTCATTGGTTATTCTTCAAGGCTCTTAGCCCCATTTGCATCTTGTCCGTAGTCGGACGCTCTATCGTTTTCAAGGTGATTTGGAGCTTTGTATTGTATATCTGTATTTTTGACTCTTGGAGTCGTGTTGTATATATATCTGTTCTGTGGGTCCCATCGAGGACTATTGCGTAATGTTATTACTTCGTTTTCTACCCGCACAAAAGTGCCTGGTGGGCGTCCTTGAATCGTTTCTATGCAAGTTTGGCGGAAAGGGATTAAACTTGCATAGGGCCGATTCAAGGGTGTTACACCGTCCATTTGGGGTGAGTCATGGTGTCATATAGTATGTAAAATCCCATTCAAAATTCTGCTTACTGACTGTAAGTAAGACGCAGGTACCCACGCAGCCCCGCGCATCATTCCAGCTCCATTCATCGAAGATGCAGTAGCAGATGCTAAACTTGGGACAGGGCGCTGGTTCCTGGTACCTCTCGGAGGTGATATGAAACAGGATGTTGAACTCATGTGGATTCATATCAGGGGAGCACTAAACAACATTGGTGATACAATAGAACATATGGGGACACAACTTTCTTCATACCCATCGTTGTGGTGTGACATTTTCTCAAGGTCCGCATGCCCATCTAAAGACCCAGTAGAGCAAGTCTGGAGCAGAGTCGACAATCTGAAGGGATAATCTGTGTTTCTTGGGATCAACTACCCTTTCTTTGTTGGAGCCCCTGGAGCTGTTGAACCTGTAATTGCTCAGGCAGCCCTGGCTCCTGATGCTGCTGCTGGTGGTGGTGGTGTTGGTGGTGGTGGAGCTGACGAAGAACTAGCTGCTGCTGCTCCTGGTGAAGCTGACGAAATACTTGGTGATGCTGCTGCTGGTGAAGCTGACGAAATACTTGCTAATGCTACTGCTGGTGAAGCTGACGAAATACCTGTTGAGGTTGCTGCTGGTGAAGCTGACGAAATACCTGCTGAGGCTGCTGCCGGAATCCAGACACATGCTGGTGTTGTTGCTGAGGTGCCAGCACTTCCAATGTTTATAGCAGACTATGTGGTTGTTGCACACTCACGCGCCTATCATGTTGACACTCCAGATCCGACCTGGAGCCGAATTCACGTCGGGGGGGAGGGGCCTACAATTGGCTCATCAGTGGGGTCGTACGATTTGGTGGAGAATGATAGACGGCCAAACGCAGCATTTTGGTTCATTTCGACAATACCACCAACTTCAGGGACCTAGTGCTCATACTGGCAGATCCGATGAACCATTTGTCTTTATCTTTATCATTAGTTACGCTTATTTGTGTAAAGACTAAGTTGTGCTTATTTGTGTAAAACTAAGTTAGGCCTAACTGCGTAATATTCCGTGAAGTCCAGGTTTTCTTTCCACGCCCATAACAACAGAATTGCAGCATAGAACATACAAAGGTAATGTGCATACTAGGCATTTTTGCTCAGGATAACAACCACTTCAAGTAAATGATACATGGTGTACGCATTTGAACGCATCACTAGAATGTGCCACCTATTGATGACTGATGACATGGATCTAGCTTTACTGCGCGTATTTGCATTGAATCGCTCATTGATTTGTTCACATATTTTTTTGGCAATGGCTGATGGAACTCCACTTTCTTGGTAACATGCTTCGTCAGCGAGCACTTGTTGATGCAATGCAAAGTACATAACATGGTCGTCATCGTCATTCCATTTAGGTTCTCTATGTTTCGTCATCACGGAGCTACTAATTTCAAATGAAAATCTAGTAAACAACATATATGTACATTGTTAGAGTATGCTACGGCCACTGTACATACATGTTTTTCTACAATCACAAAAAGAAAACTTGATGCATTTTCACCTTGTTGGCGTTGTGTCGAACTGGATGGATGTGGCTTTGGGGTTCGGAGAGGAAGGCGCCGTGGCTGGTGCGTGTGCGACCACGGCGACCGAGCTCGGATTCTGGAGGAGGCCAACAGGACCGAGTATGGTCGGCATGGTGACAGATCTCACCCGGGAATGAATTCCCGTCCCCGCGTCGTGCCATGGGTGCGGCCATGGTGAGGGCAAGCTCCGATTTGGAATGGGGAGGAGAGCCGGATCGAGCAGGTTCGTCCAAGTCCTAACTCCGCGCCATGGCCGTGACCACAGATTGCCGCCCCGGAGGAAGAAGAAGACGCGTAAAGAATGCATGCGCCAACGCTGCAAGCCTACATGGCAGCCACGACGGCAGCGACATAACGGCGAGAACTGACAGGGGGGTCCCAACTTGACGGCCGTTAGTCTGATTTTTTGTATTAAATCGTAAAGTTGAATTCATGTCAAAAAAGACCCTCTGAGTATTTGACACGCCAACTTTAGACAACGCGGCTGATTGTAAGCAATTTAGGTACCGCGTTGCCTGGACGACCCAACTTTCGAGCCGGCCCGTCTCCGTGTTCTGGGAGGAAAAGTGAGACCGTCACGCATTCTAATTCGTCCCAAGGTAATATAATGCACATGCACAACGATAATGGTTCGAGCTCTTCCTTTCTCTTCCTCCCTCCTGCGATCTTTCTTTCCACCCATGTGCACACATACATGTTCTGCTGGGATGAAGAAATGTGCTGCTCTTGCATTCTGCATAGACGTTGTTGCGGTGCTGCTTTCCTGCTAGGATTAAAAATACAAGAACAACAAGTTGGACTAAAAATGGGCGTATAAGCGTTCCACGTACAATGTAAGCTCCCGTTGTATTTTAATTGAATATGTTGACCAACAAGAATAAGTATTTGAACTAAGTGAAAGAAATTGGTAATTGTGGAACAAATATTTACACCAAGTGGAACAAGTTTTCATGTGTGCAAAATAATGATTACAAGCGGGATAAAACTAGTGTCTACCGAACAAATCAACAGCAAAAAAATATCTACAATATGAAACAAAATTTTCCTTCAAAACAAATTGAACAATTTTTTTTTGGGAACAAAAATTGGATAAGATGGATCATAACTTAACCGTTCTGATAACAAAATTACAAGTACACTTCTTTAGGGGTACTTCTTAAAATGGCCATAAAGATACTACGTTTAGGGGCACTTTGATCAAAATACCCTAAAGGATAGTATCTTTGGAGGCACTTCTTAAAATGTCCCTAAATGTATTACCTTTAGGGGCACTTTGATCAAAATGCTTCTAAAGATATATCTTTAGGGGCACTTTAATAAAATGTCCCTAATTGACACATTTAGGGACATGGAGAGAAATGCCCCTAGCAGAAGTGCCCCCAAAACCATACCGTGTACTTCCTCCATTTTAAAATATAAGATATTTTAGCTTTTTGAAAAGAGTGTATTTGAACCTCTTTTAGTGTGTAGGTTCACTTCAAACCTACGTGAACCTACACACTAAAAGGGTCTAGATACACTCATTTCACAAACCTAAAACATCTAATATTTTGAAAGAAAGGGAGTACTAGTGAATGGCAATGAGAGCACCTCCACTCGTTGGACGTTCTCAGGCCGTAATCCGGCGCTATTTAGCGCCAGACGTAGCTAGTTTTTGGCTTGGGAACGCCCAGTTTCCCACGTGCATTCCTAGGCCGAGTTCTCAGGCGAGGCAAGAAATGGCGACATATTCGAATTTTTTCGTTCCCGCCAGCGAAATCTCGGCCAAAGGTATTCGACAGAAGTACGCCCAAAAAGTTCGGCGATCAAATTATTACAGAACAAGATGAAATAGTTTGGCGATCAGTCGTCGATAGGGATGTCCTCCTCCGGTGTGTTCGGTGCGACGGGGATAGGTTTATCGGCATCGTGGCCGGTTGACTAGTTGGAGGAGGTCGAAGCAGAGCTCGGCGAAGCCACAACGGTGGAGGCGGTCGGTGCAGAGCTTAGCGTGATGGCTGCGATGTCCTCCTGGAGGATGGCGTTGCGACGCGCCGTGTACCAGTCCTTGACCGGCGTGCTCATCGCCGAGATGTCTTCGCCGCCCATGAGGAACTGGAGATCCGTGTTCCTCCTCTTAGCGGTGTAGTTCGCTTTGAGAAGGTCGAGCTTGCGGTCTTGGTTCTGGAGCAGCTGCGCCCATCTCTGGTCGGCCTTCTTCTCCCTCTTCTTGGTATGGGCCTTGGTGTCGGCGCTGCACTTCTCGATGGAATCCTGGAGAAGCTCGGCGGGAGGTCATGTGGCTTTGAGCATCTTCGCCTTCTTCTGGCCGACCTCCGGCCTTCCTTCGCCGGCAGCAGGGGAGGAGCCTCCGGGTTGTACACGTCGTCCTTGGTCTTCCGAGGCTCACGCGAGTGTCCACCCATTTCTCGCATTTCTCTTCCGCGGAAAACACATGGTGGGACTTGAACTTCGTCTTGGTGTCGTCCCAGTACATGCCGAGTGCACGGAGGAGCTGCAAAGGCAAGGCAAAGTGTGTCAGGATAGGCATGAACAAGTACCTTTGGCTAGTGTTCAGCGAAGTACCTTGTCATCCATGCTTTCACCGTTGCTGGGTGTGCGGTCGACCTCCTCGAGAATGTTGTGTCACTTGCTGCACGCCTGCTGGATGAGCCCCCAGTGGTTAATCATGGCTTTCTCGCCGCGCTCCATGTGAACTTTGTCGTACTTCGGGTCACAAAGGTTGCGCTCGTCGAACACTAGCTTCACACGCTTCCAGTAATTGTCCGAGGTTTGGTTTGCGCTGGTGATGGGATCCATGCTCACCGCTTTACAGGCGTCGGGGAGGCAAAGGTCCTCAAGCATCGTCCACTTGATCCGGGGCTCCGGCGCAGAGGTGCCCACCTTCCTCTTGCCTTTGGCTTTGGCCTTCACCAGAGCCAGGGCATCCTCTTCAGCGTCCTCCTCGGCCTCCTTGGCCTGCGTCTGCTCGGTGAAATCTTGGGACTCGATGATGTGTTCGGTGTCAACCCGGAACTGTTCTTGGGTGAAGAAAGAGGCGTTGCCGACCGCCGCTGACCCTGAGGAGATCATGTCCTGCATGTAGGCTTCGGCCGACATTCCGCCGAACATGCTGTGAGCGTTCGCTTCGCCGAAGGTAGCGGGCGACGAACTGCCGGCGAACGGGAGAGGACCGTGGCGCATGGATGCCGAAGTGGCGCCATACGCCGGAGAGCTGGAGTAGGGAACATTGGTGTCGATGTTGAAGGCCGGAGGAGGGCGAGGTGTGGGGCAGGGGAAGAGCACGTTCGGGTTGAACCCACCGTCAAACTCGGGGGAGGGGGAGTACCTCTTCCGCGGGTTCGCCTGGCTCTCCTAGAACATGGCCGGAGAGATCGGCGAGAAACTGGCCGGCGAACCGACGCTTGGTTGGCTCCCCCAAACGCTGCCGTACTATGGGCGCGACGTCGCCGCACGCGTCTGCGTTTCCCTCTTCGCCTGGGCCTCGGCGAGCGCCTTCGCCTTCTTGGACCTTGTCTCCCTGTCTCTGCGGCTGTCTGATTCGATCTTCCTCTTCCGGACTAGGTCCAGCTACTCGGCGTCAGTCAGGCCATCTGGCCTCGGCCTCGGCGTTCTCGGCTTTCTCACATTTTTCTCCTTTGGTTCGCCGGTGGCGGATCGGGGTTTGACGAAACCCTTTGACGGCATGGTGGTTGGGAGCTCGGTGAACTGGCGAGATATGTGGGAGAAATGGAGAGGAAAGGCAGGAGGGAAGAAGAAAAGGGCAGGAGCTCGGCTTCTAGTCGCCGACAGGGTTGGCCCACCCGATTTTTCGCTATGTTCGGCGTTCTCAGGGAGTTTCCAGCGCCGCAGGATTGGCCTGGGAACACCGGATAAAAGTTGAACCAAATCCGGACCAAATCAACGTTCTAAGAACGTGACTTGGCAAAAAAAAATCAGACGAAAAAACGCCGTGAAAACAGTCCTGGCAACCGAGTGGAGATGCTCGGCGGAACCGTCCGCGTGCCTGAGGAGGAGGAGGCAGGCGAGGTGCGGGCCGGTCGGGGTGAGGAACGAGGCGCGAGCCCGTCACGGATTCAAATTCATCCAAGGTGAATATAGTGGACATGCACAACGCTAATGGTTCGAGCCCTAACTTTCTTTCTCTTCCTCCCTCCTGCGATCTTTCCAATCCCGAATTCCCATGGCGACGTCGTTCTTGCCGAGCTCTACGTTCCCGGCCTCCGCTCCGCCATGCGGACCTCGAAGCGCCCATGCCCAGCCTCAGCCTCGTTCTCCCGCGCGCGTCACGCTGGTGCAGTGGACGCCACCGCGCTTCGGGTGGACCAAGCTGAACTTCGACGGGTCCGTCTACAACGACGGCAGCGGGCGCGCGAGCATCGGCGGCGCCATCCGCGACGTACACGGGCGCGTCCTCCTCGCCTTCGCCGAGCGGACGCCACATGCGCACATCGGCATCGTGGAGGCCCGGGCTCTTGCTCGTGGGCTGCAGCTGGCGCTGGACTTCGGATGCCGCCGGCTGGTGGTGGAGGGCGATACACAGCAGCGACGACTAGCGACGACGGGGAACGCAAGCAGCAGGAGAAGAGTAGCGCGCGTCCATCATGTAGTAGTGTAGGAGTAGGACAGTACTCTAGTTCTAGTTGCAAACATGTGATCGGAAGATCTTTGTGTCAAAGATAGTTAATTATATGTACTAGTACTCTGTATGTAAGATATGAATATGTGTGTGATATTCTTGTCATAGTTGTTTTAGTGGGGATCGAAAATAGCTTTGCAACGATCGACTAGAAGAATCTTGTTGATGTTATGAAACGTTTTGGTGATGCTGAAAACTGTGATCTACATGTGCGTGCTGAAAATTTTGTTCCATCGGGATCACGGTATCTGCAATAGATCATCGCAAGGATCGGCACGACAAACTCGGAAGCAGCCGCGGCGGCAACAATCAAGCACAAGTGCACAAGAACGCGACGAGACGAGGCGATCCACAACGGCAACTAGGCAGATCGGCTCCATCTCCATGCAATTCAGGTGTGATCAGGACTCACAACTTGACGACATACGTACAGATTCCAAGTTCACAACGGTGACGCAGGAAGATTATATACTCCCTCTGTCCAACCAAGGATGATGTCGTGAGCCTTTCACAAAACATTTTTTACATTGCAGCTCTTCATGATTCAAAATCTCACAACCACCTATCTAATTCAAAACAAAGATCATCTTTTTCGACAAAGAGCAACTGGCTCAATGATCCCTGGGTTCGATGGATCAATCAGGGGGCGTCAATCGATCGCTAGCTCGCTCCACCGCAGCTCTAGCTCGTGATCGCCGTCGCCACCGTCGATCGCTCCCCACGCAGCTCTCCGCGTGCACAGCGTGCGGCTCCTGCTCCGCTCCACTGGCACGCAGCTCTTCGCCGCTCCACCTCAGCTCGCCGCGCGCACCTCTCCGCAGAGCATAGCGCGCGCCTCCTGCTCCGCTCCGCCGACAATCAAATCGAGCACAGCACGCACGCAGCTCTCCATCCCGGCACGGCGTGCGAGCATGTGCCCAGCACAGTACGCGGCTCGTGCTCCGCCCTGACGGCAGCCATGCCCGCCTTGGCGGCCCCGGAACCTCTCCGCGCTCGTGATCCTCCTCGACGGGGCTCCGCCGCAGGGCCTGCTGTCTTGCCGAGTTGAAACCGAGGCCAAGCTCGCCATCATCCTCGACATCCTCCCCACCGTCTTGCCAAGCTGAAATCGACGCGGAGCTTGCCATCGTCCTCGACATCCTCCCGGCCATCTTGCCAAGCTGAAATCGAGTACCTCGAGGAGCAAATCCCGAGTCAGGAAGAAGACATCGACCTACTGCTCGTCCGTGGGATCCTCGCCGTGCTCCGGTACAGCCTCTTCTCCCTGTTCGAGCCTGGCAACACAAAGGCGGCCCAGTATTGGCCGTCGGCAGGCAACATGCAATGGCTTCCGTCGTGGCTTCTCGCTGGCAGCGCCGTGTGCGTCGGCAGCTATTCCACAACCTGAAGAACAAGTACTGTACCACCTGAAGAACAAGTTCAAGAACAAAAAGGTAAAATAATCCAGATGCAACAAGCCTGCTCATACTGGAACAATATGTGAAATGTTGTACAAGTAATATGAGCATTTCTGTGTGACAACTTTAGTACTCCTAGGTAAACTAGCTACAGTACTCCTAGCTAAACTACAGTAGCATTAGCAGTTGATCCTTTTAAGAAACAACAAAATATTCAGTTGATACTATAAGAATATTCAGTAAACAATCATGACAAGTTTATATAGAGAGTATGCAACTAGAAATTGTTCCAAGCATTACCTTTTATGTGTAGCATTACCTGCTCCTTCCAAGTCGGCAGCGTGAGAGTGCAAGTAAAAAATTCTAATGGGAGATCTGCTTATTTTGTTGACTAATGTTGCCATGTCCTTCAAAAATAAGAGACGAGTATTCTCATGAGTTGCCAATTTATATAGAGAGAAACTGAAGCACAACTAAACCGAACAGCATGGACAAGTTTTTTCAAAACAGAGAGTACCATGACAGTGTAGTTTGACAGTATGGAGAAGTGCAATATTGCAGTATCTACTAGTATTACTTGCACCAGTATTGCAGTATCTAGTACAGTATGGAGAAGTGAAATATTGCAGTGTGGAGAACAATTGATTTGTACCTTGTTTAAAATTATTTGGATCCTTCTGGTGGAGAGATGTCATGAAGTTGGTACAGGAGTACACATCTGTTTGGACAGTCAAGATTGCAGTAGGATATATAGCTCTTTTTTGGTCTGAATCTTGGCATGGCAAGCCTCTTCAGCTGTGTTTTCCCAGACTGTTCTCTTTTGCTTTTGATGTCAACCTCTCTGTTAGAGATGTTACTGGTACTGATTATTTAGCACAGCTGTTTTATCTGCCCCTATCACAGCAAGCTTTTGATGAATTTCAGAAAATTCAGGCTATCATTTCGGATACTGAGCTTAGACCTGCTGAACCTGATGAGTGGCTACCAATTTAGAAGGATGGCACTTATACTTCCTGCAGATATTATCAACATTGTTTCAGAGACATGCAGGCCAGTAAAGTTTACTCTTGGATTTGGCAGAGCAAGGTTATGCTGCGGATAAAAGTTTTGGCATGGCTTTTAGCGAGTGACAGTCCAAGATTTCTTTGGCCTCTTGGCTTTTTTCTGCATTTTTGTACATATGATCTGAACCCTTTTGTTATCTGGTAAGTACTTGAATCTTGGAACCTGGGAACACCTCAAAGTATTTGAATCTGTACTTGTTTTTGTTCGTGATTTCTGTACGGCACCAGCTGACCAGCATACATCTGATTCGGTTGAACCAAGAAACCGAAAGGGACAATGCAATGCTCGTACGCCTGCTTCTCATTCTCCCACAGGTAAGGTTCATGCCTGTTCCAATTGAGGCATGGTTCATTTGGTAAGATTACTGAGCAACCCAATTTAGCATGCTTAGAGCATCTCTAGCAGATACCGCATCCGCAGCCGTACCGCATAATAACCGCCAGTTTGCGGTACGTAGCCCAAAAAGTGGACATTTTTGATACTGTAAACCGTACCGTATCGGGTTTTTTTTACAGTTCACTGGAAATGCTCACTTTTGTGCTACATATTTCTCGTACCGAGGGCTAGCGATGGGGTTCACCCCATCCTGAGTTTCAGTTGGCGCGAGGGACATTTCTGCCGCCGCTGCCACCGTTTCTGATCTGCTTGTCATCGCGCCTATACCTTTTCTGTACCGCACCGCCGCAGCCATGTACCCTCCCGTGCCTCCGCCGGCCGATTCTACCGCGGAAGCATAGCTTGCAACCCCTCCTGCCACGGCTGTCGTCGAGGACACCTTTCCTCTTGCCACGGTGGGGCCGAAGCGCCTCGGTGCGTAGCCCTGTGCGGCTGCCGGTGGTTCGATGGCGGCCATCTAGTCGTCCGGCGCTCCGAAGAGGAAGAAAATCAGCGGATCGAAGGCGCCCTCCGGCCCGAAGCCGATGAAGAAACCCGTGAGGCGGAAGCCCCTCCCCGTGGGCACGCCATTGACGGCCCCTTCCCCGCGACCGTCTACTGTGTGCATGTAAGATTTCCGTCAAATCCCCCGAAGATCTATCACATATTCTGGCCCAATTGGTTAGATTGCCGATTTATTTGACTGTGTAGTAAGGATTTGGTCTCCGTTCCATGTTCCTTTGTGGACATGCTGGAGGACGCCGGGGCGAACGTCAACTGTGGTCCACCCCTACTTGATGAGACTACTACTACCGTCGACGGAGGAAGTGAGGAAGGAGATGGGGAAGAGGCCGATGAAGGGGATGAACTGAAAGAGGTTGACGAGGAGGCGTTCGATGCTTCCCAAGAGAAGGGGAGATTGAAGAGATCGGCCAACTACACTGTGGCCGAAGACGAGGCATTGATCCGGGCTTGGGAGAGTGTGTCCATGGATGCTATCACCAGGAGTGGTCAATCTCGGAAGAAGTATTGGCAGCGGATTGAGGACAATTTTTTCAATCTTGTGCTGAAAGGAAGCACTCGCACAATAAGATCTCTCCAAGGCTGATGGATACAACCAAGCAATCTTGTAGTCGTTGGAGTGCCGCCTCTGAGAAAGTGAAGGATCATCTCCCAAGCGGCGTCAACATTGATGAACATGTGACTAATTTTGTGATATTGTGTTCAATTCACTTCTTTTTCATTTTGTGCTCACTTGTCATCGTTTCAATGTGTAGGACAAGATTGCCCAATCAAGGTACAAGAACACAGCGCATCGAGGAACAAAGCTTTCACTCTCCAGCATTGTTGGGCGTTGCTTGAGTTCAGTGAGAAGTGGAGGTTGCGGGATGAAGAGACACCTCCTCTGAGAAAAGGGTCGGCAATAAACTTAGATGAAGAGGATGACAATGAACCGAAAGCCAAAATAAAAAGACCAGATGGCACCAAGAAGGTGAAAGGAGAGTTGAAGAGAAAGGCTGAGCACGAAAAGTTGAGGGACGAGATCGACGACATGATAAATCACAAGGTGATTGTAGTGCAACAACAAATGGAAGCCAAGATCAGTTGGCTGAGAAGAAAGAAGATAGCAAGATGAATGTGTCTTGCAATTCGTGAAGATGAGGAGCGCAAGGCTGAGTTTGAGGAGCGGAGGATTCGTCTCAAATAGGAAAAGGCGGGAAGCAATCATTGCCGATGAGATACGAGTGACGACGATGGATCCTGATAAGATGGATCCAATCACAAAGGAGTGGTGGGACGATAGAAGGTTAGAGATCCTCGAAGCAAGGAAAGCTCGCATAGCTACTGCTTCTGATGCTGTAAATGGTGGAAGTGATCAGCATGCTCTTGAGGATGCCTATTTACTTGATTTCCTTTGTGTTGTTGAAAACTAAGAAATATTATGTGTTGTTTATTGTTCTGGGACGGTAAACTCTGTATTGCGGTACACGAGCCAGGGCCGAACAAATGCCGCATACCTGACCCATAAAAAGGAATATTCCGCCACAAACACAAGATGCTGTTCACCGCAAACGCGTTTTGCGGGATGGACGGATGCGGTATCTGATAGAGATGCTCTAATGATGGAACCATGTTGTGCTTGGTACCGCCCTAGACCAAGAGCTCGGCAAGGTTACCGCCTGTCGTCCAAAAGCTCGCGCAACACCGCATGCCGTCCAGCAGCTCGCCGCGGCGACCGTGGCCGTTGCGGCCCTCGCCTGCGACCAACGTCTCCCTGCACCGCTGCATACGTCTAACATCTCTGCGCGCGCCGCCTGAGACCATCAGTTTGTGCGCCCCGCGGCGACACCTACGACCACGAATTTTCCCCATTCCGATGAGAAGTGTTTCCTCGGTCGCTAGGAGATGGGATTGGGAATTTTAGGCTGCGTGACATTTTTCTCCTTTTTTTTCTTTTTTTCCTCACCAAGTGGTTTCTATTCCACGCTGACACCATGGTTGGAGACCCGTCAGCGCGTAGCGTTTCCGTAAGAACAAGTTCAATAATATAGCTAGTTGTTGGCTATAAAAAAGTATCACGTCATCTATAGCCAGTCTTATAGTCCACTTGTGCAATAGTTAGGTACAAAAATCTACTACTTAATCAATATGGGTCCACATTTTACTCTGGCAAGCTGCCTAAGAGCACGTGCTAGAGTTGGCTCTTAACTTATAGCCCGCTTATAAATCTTTCTCCTCTTCTCTCTCCTCCACATCACCAAAACTATAGTATTTTATCTCTTATAGCCAGTTGACTGTACCCTATTGTACTTGCTCTAAGGCTTCGCGTCCGTAGCATTACCGTTTGATTCCCTACACACGGTCCAAGCATCCGTGTTGTCGAAATTCAGCCTACACCGTCTAACTGTGATCAAGGTACTATGAGTGGACAATTGTTTCCATTTATATTGTCATTTCCATATATTGTAAAGTAAAGGTTTTTTCCCTTTTGCTCCAAATGAAGGCCTCTCATCTTTAACTTCCCCTAGTTCCATTCAATCATGTAAGCCAGACCTTGAAGAGCAATCAAAGAAGCGTGCCAAAGAGCGATACGCAAATATGAGCGCCGTAAAGAAAGAGGCTTATCTGAAAAGAAGGTGTGACAACTATCATAAACGAAAGGCTAGCATGTCGGCATCGGCTACTGAATCTAATTTAGCCAGCATTGTGAAAACGGTGCCACAAAGTCAAGGGTTGCATTTCGATTCTTCCATATCCACACCTCAGAATAGGAATGTATGTAACCAATCAGCTCATTCTCCTATGGATGTGTCTCAAATAGGAATACCCAATTGTTTCATTCTCCTATGGTTGTCTCTCAAAAAGCCAGTAACCAAATGTTTCTGACTACTAAGGATGTTTCTGAAAAAACCAGTAAACAATCCTGCCACTCTCCCATAATAGCTTCTCACAATTCTTATTACAGATGGAATTTGCCTACAAGTTTTCAGAAAGTAATGGGCAACCCAGTTCTGTTAAATTTATTCAATCTTTAAAATACTCTAGAATTAATAATTCATATATGTGTTGTCTTGCATGTCGTCAGCCAACTCTTCCCCTGAAAATGTTGGAGAAGCAAGTTCTATGCAACTAAAAAATCCCGAAGCAGACAAAATACGGCATAGCCCACTCTTCCCCTGAATATTCAAAAATCACATCTAGATTAAGTTTGCATACGTACCGTAGTAGGACATGGCAATAATCAAATTCCTGTGATAGTTGCTTGCTTGCAAAAAGGCCTCAAGGATTGGACTGACTGCTATTCCTTTTGGGAACTGATTCAAATTGGCAACGTTCCGATAGATTTGGTCTTTTTGTTCCTTCAGAGTAACTGCTAAATAGGCCATGTTAGCATGTTGTGGTCTCTTTCAAAACAAGAGACATGTTATAGTTCAGTAATGAAACTGCACAAGCTAAGTAATCCACACTGTGATTAACCATATCAGGAAAACACTTACCGGTAACCATCTTCACTAACACATTAGCCTGATCTAGATGTCCATATACTTACAGAAGTAATTGATAGAGGTATCGTAGGCTTTTAGGCAGTTACATCAGGCTCACAATTTGAAAAGACGAGGATCCATGCCTCAAATATATATAAGCATCTATGCTACAAATTATATACAAGCAACTCCACTAATCCCCTTATCAGTACAAAGAATCCTGCCAATCCTCATATGACAAGAAAAAATAAAACAGAGAAAAAATTGGAGGAAGAAAGAGCAATATGGGTACCAACTACCAATACTGGAAGTGTACCTGTGTTATATCTGGTGAACAAAGAGCAGTTTTCACAGCCTACAGATTGCAGGAACAATTGATTAGAGAAAAAAATTGGGTTTATTAGAGTCAAGTTGAGCACCATAGCTAAAGCGCCCGAGGCCTAGGCCTGTGGCGGCGGTGCGAGGCATAAAACTGTGGCTAGGTCGCCAGCGTCAAGGCATGGGGCAGCAGCATCAGACAGAGCGGAATCGAGCAGTAGGGGGCAGGTAGGGAGCACAACGGAATATCAGTCGCGAGCGAGCTGTGGAGGGGCGTCAACCATCAATTCCGGAAGCACGCCGTACTTGGGCCGCTCGGGGAGGCTCGCAGTCGAGGAATCGGTGGATGCGAGGTGTGCACCTCCGCATCCATCGGCGTGGAGGCAGGGGAAGATCGGTCGTCGCTGCAGCGGCGGTGTGTCAGGGGAGAGGGAGGTCGTTGCGACTGCGGCAGGGGTCCAACCGGGCAGGGGAGTGGCAGTATTCGCCGGAACAGCGCTATCCGGCTCTCCGGCAGGGAAAGGGAAGGTTCTAGCAGCAGGCCGTGGGAGCGGGGGCTGTGCGTGAGAATGTGTGTGCGTCAGCGTATGTGTCTGCGTATTTTTTTAACAAGTCAGCCTGTTTCCATGTGCGTAGCAGAAGCACGGTTAGAATTATGATGCTAAAATTTTACTCCCTCCTTCCAAAAATAGTTCGAAATTTGGCTAAATTTAAATATATCTAGTCACTATTTTAGTGTAAAGATTCATCATAACTTAGAAAAAAAATTAACATCTATTTTAGATGGAGGGAGTAATATATTCAATAAAATCAATGATTGAAAAATCTTAACAGTTTGGATAGTTTAACGACAAAAAATTGTAACATCAAAATTATATTCATCCAATCTTAAAAATCGATGACGGATGAATATTAACATTATTGATCAATCATTGACCCAGCAACAAACATATACTGGACCCGGTTAAAAGTAAATGTTTATAACTCAAAATACATGTGTCATGTGTGAGAGAACGTGCACCCTTACTAGTCATAGACAATAGCAGAAGCTAAGGTACCATTTGCATCGCGGCACACAGCCCCTACGGCACCTCTCGTTTGGTCCCTGGATACAGCACCATCGACACGCAGTTTAACCCAGCCTGGCAATGGCGCCTTCCATGGCATGAGGCCAACTCCAACGCCCCCGCATTTCGGACACACGAATTCGTCTGATTCGGTCCGTTTGCGGGGTGAAGGACAGGTCATCCTGGTTCGAACCGTTTGCGATGGCCTGTGCCCCTAACTGCCACTGTCCGTAAAAAAATACATTGTCGAAAAATAATTATACATATTACGTTAAAAGGTCCCGGTCACAAAATATCAACATTAAAAAAGAAAACCCCAATATTATGGGGGGCTTAGCATGGAGGGGAACCGACGTTGCTCGTCGACCGACGCCTGGTCCTGCTGCTGCGTGCCGCCTACTCGTCGTCGTCGTCGATGATGATGAAGACCTGGGGTGGTGGCCACGTGCCGCTCGGGGCTGGAGCAGGTGGCGTGGCCGGAGTGGCAGGTGTCGGGAGCGTGGGTGGTGCCGGCAGCACAGGCGGCGAAGGGGGCATCTAGGCCTGCGCGACCACCCAGGACTCGTGCAAGGCCTGCGCGGTGCCATCCCACCGCTTCTCCTCCTCCAGCTGCGACGCGAGGATGGCAGCCTCGAGCTCCTCCTCCCCCGTCATCGGCCGGGGCTGCGTCGGCTCCGGCTCCTCCAGCTTGAAGGCCACGGTGCCGGGGTTGGGACCTTGGAAGCTCCTGGTGGCCGAGGACGCGCTTGATGCCATGGACGTCACCGTACGGACGTTGCAATCGCCTTCGTCCCCAGCTACAACGCACGCAAGTAGGTGGCTGATGGAGGCCGCAGTCGCCGGATCCAATGGAGAAGCGACCGTTCCGAGAAGAAAGAACCGATTTTAGGCTGCCAAGATTCGGATTTTCTTGCGTTCCCCGCTAGGGTTCGCGGATGGAAGCACGGGCGATATTGAGAGCGAGGGACACCAGCGAGGGAGAGGGCGAGAGCGAGGGCGTGCGCGCGGGAAAGCGGCGAGACGCACGGTCTAGAATCGGGGGAAGAGGATGACCGCCTACGAGTTGATACAGAAAACTTTCGAGGGGTTGTCGAAATTTTACCGCCACGATATCCTTTTTGTTGTGACACTTTGTAACATGCGTCAAAGCAAGTTAATTATTTCTACTGTAAGAGATGTTTTCTACTAATGAGGATCGATATAGTTACGCGAACCAGTCTGAGATGTTTTTTGTTGATGTTATGTAACGTTAATTCGGTGTCCTGTGCCGAAAACTGTGACAACACGTGCATGTTGAAATCTTGTTCCATGGATCACATTCAAGCGGTGTCGGCGGTTCCTTGGGATCCGGAAATTATAACTAAACAAATTGCTAGGTAATGCACTTCTAAGGATGCTTCTAGTGAAAGTATCATAGCTAGTATTATGCATGTCATGTTGGCAAAAATCTGATGTGGCACAATAATTAATGAAGAAAGAGATAGTTAGAGTATCATAGGTAGATACATATCTAGCACGTAAAACTAGAAATTCCTCGTGCAAATAAATTTTGTACATAATTTTGCATTGAGATTCTACAAATTATTAAATATAGTACTAGTATGATACTATCATATGATACCATGCACTATGAAGATAATGTCATACCTTAAAACTTAAGAAATAACAATAACAATGGAGTATTTCTCAGGCTGGTCATAGTGGAGAGTAACATAGGCTAGTAACACGCACAAGTTACTAGTCTATGTTACTACCTTCATAGTGGAGAGTAACATAGAAGTACTATCATGCAAAGCATCATTTATTAGGTGATAGACTCATTTTGCATTGGTATGTGTGATGTTACAGTAACCAAATATGTTACTCCATCCTCCTCTCTCTTCATTAACTCAATGCCACATAAGCAATTTTGCTGAGTTGGAGCCTTAGTTACTCTTGAAGTTATTTGCACTATGACCAGCCTTAGTTGGTGTTTCTTAGAAGGGTTGCATTTAATAATTCTAGACTCATGTATGTGTGTGATTAGTCTAGCCAAGTTTTTTGCCTATGATGCCGTGCAAGGGGTGTAGCTTAACTAAGATACAACAACATTCTCTTTATTCATTAAATGACATGCCACATAGGCAAAGCACCTAGGATGCTGCGCTAAGAAACACCCACTGTGAAAGGCCTAATATCATATGCATGATACTAGTAGTATGATACTACACTATGACCAGCCTAAGAGCAAGTGCCATGTCATATATAGCCAACTTAGAGCTAGCATGTGCACTACTTTAGCACTACATGGCCCACATTTCACTCTCTCAAAGTGTCTAGGAGCACGTGCTAGAGCTGGCTCTTGCATGAGAGTCCACTCTTCTTCTCTCTCATCTTCTCTCTTCCAACTAGGCAAGGAAATAGTATGTTAATCCTTATAGCCAGCTGACTAGGACTTATTGTACTTGCTCTAAGAGCATCTCTAGCAGACATTGAAAATGACTCTGAACTGAGAAAATCCGGCTGCTTTTAAGTTTTGAGTCTTTTTATATGACCTGACTAGATTATGTAAATGCGGCTCGGGCTGTATGATTTTTCGGTAGAGCTAAAATCGATGGTCCGTACCTTTATATCTAGCGTTTCACGGGGCGTCCCCAGGTTGCGACCGGAGTCCCCTATACCCTCCTCCACCACTCTGCCGCCACATCGCCACCACGCAATCCGTCGTCGCCGGTCGAATCGAGCCCCTGCGCACCAGAGCGAGCACCGCGACCACCAGATGCCGACCCCGCGCCGCTCAATCGGACTCGGGGAAGCCAAATCTGGCGCGCGGGAAGCACGCGCGGCGGTACCTCACGCGATAGTGCAGTCTCCAAAGAGGGGCGCCGCCGCCGCATCGCTGCCGACCGAGAGCGCAAGCACGGGGCCGACGAGAGGACGGAAATCTAGATGGGTTTAAAGCAGCGGCTCACGATCTCCAGTGTGGTTTCCACAGAAGTGGAGTGGAGTTGACACCATGGCCCTTTTGATTCAGAAAAGACGCAACGCAAGGGTCTTGCGGCATCAATGCTCTCCCGCGAACATTCTCATTGCAAGGACCAAAGAGGAAGCAAGGACATGGCGCGTTTCCGGTGCTAAATTCTTGGGCTATGTAATTCCGAGAGAGCAGGGTCCTTTGATGTGTAATATCGTAGGACTTGTCCAAGACAAACTCTAAAACTGCTTCTTAACTAATGATGAAAATGGCCAGTCTATTGCTCCGTTTAATAAAACAAAATTATACTCCCTCCGTTTCAAAATATAAGATGTTTTAGCTTTGTAAAACGAGTGTATTTAGATATATTTTAGTGTGTAGGTTTACTCCAAATCTATATTAGGCCTTTCACAATGGAGGGTCTCTTAGCACGTTTTCATAGAAGCATTTAAAACTTAAAAAACAACTATGACAATGAAGTGTTTCTTAGTTGATATTTCTTAGAAAGGTTGCATTTAATGATTCTAGTCTCACGCATGTGTGTGATTGCTCTAGCCAAGTTTTTGCTTATAATACCGTGCAAGGGGTGTAGCTTAGCTAAGATACAACAACACTCTCTTTCTTCATTAAATGACACGCCACATAGACAAAACACTTAGAATACTACGCTAAGATACACCCACCGTGAAAGGCCTACAAGAGGTATAGATAAGCTTCTTTTATAAAGATAAAATATCTTATATTTATTGTTCGTTGTACTGCTCTTTCAGTATATTCAGTATTCTGTTCTTTCAAAATTAATACGGATCAACAAGAACAAAATAGTAATGTCGCTATATTACAAGGTTGACATGGCATTACATGGTTTACTTCATCATCTAGTCGTCGTAATCATCCCTATCCCTGCTGTTAAGGAACCGCCTGACGGCGCCGACGACCGCCCCACCTACTATGAACAGGACGAACGTGTCGAAGCCGCCGCCGACCCCGAGGGCGACGCTGGGGCCACCGTAGAAGCCACCGAACGGCGACAAGCCGTACCCGCCGTAGCCACCGTAGCCGTATCCGCCCACCAGCGGCGGCGCCACGCCGGGGTTGACGTAGATGTTCGTCCTGCGCGGGCGCGAGCATCGCAAAACAAATCAGAACCGGAAGCGAATTGCATCAGCAAAACGCATCATCCACCCTGTAGATCGGTGTGGTTGTCAATTGCTTACCTCGAGTTGTTTATCCGTGGACCGGAGGGGCGCGGCGCCGCGGACCGGAACGCCTTCCCGCCTACCCTACCGCCGGACTTGCCGGCCATGGCGTCATCGACGGGCGTGAGCACGAGCGCGCCAGCGGCCAGGGCGACCATCGCCAGCTTCCCGAGCTTTTTCAGCTCCAGGTTTCCGGCCCACGACGGAGGCGTGCCCTCCTTCTCGCTGGAGGCCCTGCACGAGAGCCTCGACGATGGCCGTGACGACCTCGCGAGCTGCGGAGCCGTGCACAGGGGCCTCCCTGTAAGAGATGTGGGTGCTAACGCCATGGCCGGTAACTTCTCCTAGCTTGCTTGCTTGTTCTGTCTTCTTCTTCCTCTGACCTTCTTGGATTGCTGCAGTGTGAGATGGGAAGCGGTCGAAGCCTAATCTTGAGCTTCTTGAATTGCCGCGTTTCGGCAGGAAGAGGAGGAAGGGTAGTAGAACACTAGAAGGCTTATCTTGAGATGAGAAAGCGGCCACTTGGCCAAATGTGAGCGGCCGGGTGAAACGTCTAGAGGGGAGAGAGATCTTTTTGAGCGCTCGTTTGTTTCCTAGCTCAACTTGTTTCGAACGCATCTGATTGGCACCCCTTCGTCCGGTACTTTCACATTTCTGTTTCTCCAGTCACTTTTTTTGTGGTACAAGTCCACATAGTGAAATTGGGATCCAAGTAACTTCCAATCCTGGACTAGACTATTCTCTTCGACTCGAAAATTACATAAAAATACCACAATTGGAACAAGAGTCATCAACACTTTCTTCTTCGGCAGTATCGGCAGGAGGAACAATCAAATGAGAATCATTCGTCTTGTTGCCGTCTACCACTTCGAACTGCTCAGGTAGAGGGGGCATCATGCCCTTTTACCTTCAAATTCTACATTCGAGAAACGTGACAAAAGAAAGCATATTACAAAACTATCACAACCCTGTAAAAGGAGGATAAGCAAGAAAGTCAGATTTTACCTAGGGCACCTTCTTTGTCGAGACGTAAGGAATAGTCGACATTTCTTTGGGTAGCTTGTCATCCACAGTGAGGCAAGTCAAAGATTTTATCTTCTTCTCTAACTCCACGGATGGCAAGCCCTCCTCCAAAGTGCATGGCGGGTCCGACGGGCCAGTATACATCCACATTGGATGCACTGTGGCTTGAAGCGGTTGAACCAGACGCCGAAGGAAAGTCCGGATGATGTCTATACCATCAACCTCTTGACCAGGAACAAGCTGCAATTGCTTCATCCAATCATACAAGGCCTCAACTTCGGCCTCTTCACCTGCGAGCACATCGTTCCTCCAAGAGCGCTTCCTCTTCACTTCGGCACTCGCATCAAAAGGGGACAGCCCATAATTCTGCTCACCCACCTTCTGGTCATGGATGTAAAACCACTTGGATCTCCACCCATGAGCAGAATCAACTATCTTGAAAGAAATGTATTGTTGATTTGGGTGGATGGAGATGCCGCATCCTCCAACCTCATATACATGACCTCTAGAAGCTGACTGCCTCTTCATACCATACAACTTCTTAAACAACCCAAAGTGTAGTGTGGTTCCGAGCCAACACTCATAGAGGGTAATAAACCAAGCGATGTGAAGGATTGAATTCGATGATAACTGATGCAGCTGAACACCGTACAAAAAAGCAGGCCACCACTAGTACAAACTCGTTACTTAGAGACTGTACCTAGAGCCGGTTTACCCCAAAAATACAAACCATCGGCTGTTTTCATCACCCTCAGGCGATCGAAATTTTTTGACAACCTCTAACTCTAATCTCAGATGGTTGTTAATCTGCACCGTCTCTAGTACGAGTTCCCCCTCAGCCGGTCCATAAAATAAACTACCTCTAAATTAAACCTGAGATGACAGAAATTATTGGCCATCTCTCTAGATCACTCAACCGCAGCCAGTCAGAAATATTAATCGCCTCTAGGTGTCTACTGAGGCGGACCATTATGTTGCCCGTCTCGAAAACTGGCGTCGTGCATGTTCCCGAGGTAGCATGCACGTGTTTGTTTTTTGAGGAAAAGCACGCGTGTTGTTAATGCAGTTAGAAAGTGGAGATCGTACTAGCCCCCCCACCCCATCCACACGAGTCTACACCCACGTGTCCACTCAAGGACTACCAATGGTAATGTGTATATAAACCCGCTCGGCCTTCTTCTTCCACGAGCTCATGTTAGTTTACCCAATCTGTCTAGTCACAAAACCCCAATTTGGACCTTCCACGCGTGTTGAATCTCCTTTGCTTGCACCACCGCCCTCCAGAGCTGTTCCATGAAGTGTACGTGTGGAGACAAGCCGGAGGTGTAGCTAGTTGGAGGCGTAGCAGCAGATGGCTCGGTCGTCGCCAAGCAGGCGGAGGCGGCTTCTACGGGCATGCACGCCGCTCCTCGTCGCGTCGTCGAGGCTTCGGGCTCTGTCCAGCCAGTCGTCGTCGCCGTCGAGCAGCAGGTGCCCGACAACGTCGTGATGCCAGCGACAGATCGGGGTGAGGGGCATGCGGCAGGCGGAGGCAACCTGATGCTCTACATCAATAACCCCATCCTCCACGAAGAAATTCTCGATGCAATCATGGAGAAGGGCGAGTTTGAAGAGGATGTCTCCGATGAGGCGTCCAAGGTACTACTTTGCTAGCTTATCTAGTCGCAGCCGCAGATTTCACTATTCATACGTAGGATTTGCTCAATCGTCTATAGATTCTTTTGTCCTTGATGTAGGGAATATATATGATTTGTTCATACGGTTCTTCTTGTTGGAGATATGCCCAAGAGGCAATAATAAAATTGGTTATTATAATATCTTTATGTTTATGATAAATGTTTACATCCCATGCTATAATAGTATTAACCGGAAACATTAATACTTGTGTGTTTTGTAAACATAAAAGAGTCCCTAGTAAGCCTCTTGTTAAACTAGCTTGTTGATTAATGGATGATCATGGTTTCCTGATCATGGACATTGGATGTCGTTAATAACAAGATCATATCATTAGGAGAATGATGGGATGGACAAACACCCGTAGTAAGCATAGCATAAGATCAAGTCATTAAGTTCGTTTGCTATAAGCTTTAAAATACATAGTAACCTAATCCTTCGACCATGAGGTTATGTTAATCACCATCACCGGATGGGTACTTTGATGACATCAAACACCACTTCGTAACTGGGTGGTCATAAAGGTGTCATTGGGTATTCTGAAAGTATGTGTTGAAGCGCATGGACCAAGATTGGGATTTGTCCATCCATATGACAGGATAGATATACTCTGGGCCCTCTCAGTGGAATGTCATCTAATTAGCTTGCAAGCATGTGACTGGGTCACAAGGGATGATATAACATGGAACGAGTAAAGAGTACTTATCAGTAACGAGGTAGAACTAGGTATAGAGATACCGACGATCAAACCTCGGATAAGTAGAGTATCGCGTGACAAAGGGAATTGGTTTCGTATGTTAATGGTTCTATCGATCATGAAGTCATCGTTGAGTATGTGGGAGCCGTTATGGATCTCCAGATCCCGCTGATGGTTATTGATCGGAGAGGTGTCTCCATCATGTCTGCATATTCACGAACCGTAGGGTGACACACTTAAGGTTCGAAGTTGTTTTAAGTAGATATGGAATGTGCGTTGGAGACCGAATGTTGTTCGGAGTCTCGGATTGGATCCGGGACATCACGAGGAGATCCGGAATTGTCCGGAGAATAATATTCATATATTGGGGATCATTTCCTAAGTTAGGAAATGTTCCGGAGTATTTGTATGGGGATTCTAGAAGGTTTCGGAATGTTCCGGAAGGTTCTGGATGATTTCTTGGAGTTTGCTTGAAAACCAAGAAAGGATCAAGGAATCCTTGTGGGGCAAGACAAGGAGTCGTGGGGGAGGAGGACTCCTCCCCCCTTCCCAATCCGCCGGCCAAGGAGGGAGGGGAGTCCTACAAGGACTCCACCTCCCCATGGCGCCTCCCTCCTTTAAATAGAGGGGTGGAGGCGCCACCCCTGGCCCCCTCCACTCCAAACCTCAGCCGCCTCTCTCCTCCTCCTTTCTTCTGCTCAGGCTTAGGCGAAGCCCTGCAGAATTCTCTACTCCACCACCACCACCACGCCGTCGTGCTGCTGGGATTCCGTGGAGAAGATCTACTACCTCCGCTGCTCGCTAGAACGGGGAGAGGAAGGTCTGCTTCGACTCCGCACGTGTGACCGACTGCGGAAGCGCTGCCGGAACACGGCGCCGGAAGGATCGTCCACTCGATCTTGAGATCGGCAAGTGATCGACTACATCAACCACGAGATCCAATCTCGTAACGCTTTCGGGTCTACAAGGGTTAGTACAGATCTATCTCGTTGCACATGTCTAATAGATTAGATCTTGGCTTTTATCTAGATTAGATCTGGGTTTTGTTCGTTCTTGCGGTAGAATTTTTTTGTTTTCCATGCTACGAACCCATCACTTCTTGTGCTGTAAATTTAATCGATCTGTAATATTTGATTTTTGGGGTTTTTTTCCAAGAGCAATTAACTGATTCCGATCCGTCGGATGAACCGGGCACATGTACCGCAATCCCTATAAACTAACCGAATGCTTTAGTTAAGCTCGATAAACTTTCGATTCCTTAGTATTTGGTGAATGACTTCTAAGTCTCCACGTGAATCTTTGATTCAACTGGACACTCGGGGACTACTAACATAGGTATATGAGTACCTACTATTGGCCTATCTGGTCCGGCCCGGTGGGAGTCCCATGTTATGATCCGCCGTTGACAAAGAAGCCCATGGTTATTCAGGTGAGGCCAAGCCCATGAACGAAGCGACTCCTTGGTGGATACAGTAGGATTAGATATGAATCTTTAGGGTTTCACCCTCAATATGTAACTGACTCGTACGTCTCCCGGGACCTGGCCTCCGCATATAAGGGACATGAGGGAACAATGAGAAGGGTAATCAACACTCTCGCATATACACCCGCCAGTTGTCATCTGCGCACTATTGCCATCTAGGAATCCATATAACCTTTGGTTCATCCATCAATAAAGAACAGAGAAGCAGAAGTAGGGTTTATTCCTCCGGGGGTCTGAACCTGGGTAAACCTTGTGTCCCCGTATGTTTGTCTATTAGCCGACAAAGTCTCCAGTGCGCCGCTCTTCTCTTAAACCACCCCATGTCAACTCCTCTATTGTATACTCTAGGAAGTTGTCTTTGGGTTGATTTAGTTTTATCCCTTCAGGCATAAAAACATTCTGCCAAATATAGTTCTTTGTATCTCCGTCTACAAAATTCTTAAGCAGCGAGGATTAAAAAATCACATAATTTGTGTTGCGAGGAGCCAAAAATTTGTGAACGTCTAAATATCTCCTTCAAAGTTTAACACTTCAACAATAAGCTAGTACAATACCACATAACATGTTCAAGGAAAAGTAACAATTGCAAACAGCAACATGCTAGTACCATATATCATGACTATGAACTCTTAAGTACTGAGAAGTTGTTGTAGACAACCATGATATTTGCATGCTCAAGTTCGTGAAGATACAGGTATACCATCTTCGCAGCTTGAAACGCCTACATTTTGGCAATTTCTCTCAAACGAGGCACCTCAAAATGTTCGGTCTACTATTCTGCTACATTCGTGACAAGAACATTGAAGACCAGACCCTTCATGATCAGGTCGGTCACAACTATGGTTTCCTCATCTATGCCAACATTGAGCTTCTCGAGGACTTGACGCCTTTCTAGACATGGGATGTATTGAGCAAAATTTAGAAAACAATACTTGGACATTTCTTGGGTGTAACTACAACTAGAAACATGTCAAATTAAAATACACCATCTTAGATGGAAAATTATCTCGAAACTCTATGTAGAGACCCTATGATCTGCCCCTTAGGAATGTAAACTCAGAGAACCAAACCACCTAAGAGCACAAACTTAGCCTCTCGTCGCCACACCTGGAGCACACATGATCCATTGCTGCATTCATATTGACAAATTAAACAAACATGATGATCAAAATAACAGAAACACATTATCCAAATAAACATGACGTAGTTCATTGCATAATTTAGACACTCTAGTACGATCAATTGCATATTAAACATCAAATATTCCTAAATCTAGTACAAACAATTGCATATTAAACATAGCATATTCTAAACTCTAAGATGGTCAGTTTCAAATTAAACATAAACCCTTCTAAACTCTAGTACGATAGGTTGCATATTAACATAAGACATTCTAAAGATCTATAGATATCTAGTCACTGTAGTACCTGTCAAAGATATCGTCACTCTAAGCGCTTTAGGGGCCGGCCTCCTTGTCATGATCATCATCTAGCCTGGCCAGTACTTGTTAAAGTTGTCTTCGTTCCAGCATTAGAGGGGTTGGCCTTCTAGTCTTGTTGCTGGCGCGCACCAAAGGCCCCTCCCCTTGTGGTTGTATTGGTACAACGTTCCATGTTTGTGCTTAACTACACCAGGCTTCTCCCTGGTGATATGCACCACCAAGGGGTCATTCAGGTGCAACTCGATCAGGTTATGCTCATTCTCCTTGACCTTTGTGGCTATCATAATATCCTCGGTGGGAGGAAATAAGCGACATTGACATCCTCGTAGAAGTTGAGTTTCTCCTTTCGTCTATACCGTTGGACTTCCATGTAGTCATACATGTGCGCTGCTTGCTTCGATGTGTTCAAATGTCCAAGTAAAATTTTCTTCCGTTTCAAGGCAATGAGGACACGGGGAAGCGTGTCAAGGAGGCGGCAGTGCAAGACGCAGGGACACAAAGGGAGGAGTGGTGAAGGATACAACACAGGGATTGAGGATGCAAGGAATGGTTGGAGATGAGAGTGATATGGAAGGGGCCACACACAGTCTTGATGTGCCACACCTCAAGTGACATAGGCCAGGTATGGCACTTTGGCCCACACACTAGTGTTGTGTTCTATTATACGACACTGACAGTGTCCTAGTAGTGGGGTATGCCACAGGTCACTAGTGGCACACCACTAATGTTGGGTCATGTATAAGAGTTTTCCTACTAGGGTAAGACTCAAATATAACAATGTCAATTGATACGTTGCTAACGTATCCATAATTTTTGATGTTCCATGCTTGGTTTTATCTACTTTCTTATGTTTTGTTCCAACTTTGGAGTACTTTTATGCATTTTCTGAACTAACCTATTAACAAGATGCCACTGTGTCAGTTGCCTGTTTTCTGCTATTTTTGGTTCCAGAAAGTTAGAAAATGAATATTCTCGGAATTGGATGGGACAAAAACCAAAGTCGATATTTTACCGAAGACTCACGGAGCCGGAAGACGAGACGGAGAGGGGCCACTGGGTGGCCACACCACCCCTAGGCACGGGTCCCCCTGGTCGCGCCAGGGCATGGTGTGGGCCCCCTGGCCGGCCACCAACCTTGCCTCTTTCGCCTATATATCTCCCCCGATGCAAAAACCCTAGGTCAATCAGAAATCCACGAAATGTTCCGCAGCGCCGCCGCCACCAAAGGGGAGATTTGGGGGACAGAAAGTCTCTGCTCTGGCACCCTGTCGGGATGGGGAAGTGCCCTTGGATCCATTTCCATCGATCTCCACCACCATCTCCATCACCATTGCTGATTCCCATGATGAGGAGGGAGTAGTTCTCTCTTGAGGCTAAGGGTTCTACCGGTAGCTATGTGTTCATCTCTCTCTATGCATGATCATATTGTGATCATGAGCTTTGTAATCAAGTAGATCTACCTTGCTACTCAAGTGCTTTATTAGATCTCTGCTCTCCCCATGTGTGTGAAAGTGACAGCGTGCACACCATGGTGACACTTAGGCTAGAGATTACAAATACTTGTTATGAGTTATATTTGGAGTTGGATGTTTCTATGAAATTGTGGTGTTTGTTGGAACCATCTAGTGCTCAAGGTGATAGTGTGGGGTTATCTAGATGCGGAAAGCGAACTTTGAGGTATGCTGTTATAGCCCTACCATCGATTAGAGTGTTCAACCGGAGAGTAGTTAAGAGTAGTATCATAAAGAGAAGATATTTATATGAGAGTATTCACTAGTGAAAGTATGATCCCTAGGCCTTGTTTCTAAACATTGAAACACCGTTTGCAACTAGATCGGTTACATGTTTGCTTGCTTCCATCTTTATTTCAGTTTGCCTTTAGTCTTTTCCCACGTCAACCGCACGCCAGCAAGCTGTTTTCTGGCACCATTACCACTTATAATTATCCATACCACTTGTATTTCACTATTTCTTCGCCGAACTAGTGCACCTATACGCCTGACAAGTGTATTGGGCGTGTTGGGGACACAAGAGACTTCTTGTATCTTGATTGCAGGGTTGCTTGAGTGGGGATACCTTTGACCACTTCCTCCCTGAGTTCAATAAACCTTGGGTGATCCACTTAAGGGAGAACTTGCTGCTGTTCTACCAACCTCTGCACTTGGAGGCCCAACAACTGTCTACAAGAATAGAAGTGCGTAGATATCAAGCTATTTTCTGGCGCCGTTGCCGGGGAGGTAAGGTAAAAGGTACTCACATCCTCCGGTGTGAGTGCTCGAAGTTATTTCCTTTGGATTCTGCAATTTTGTCTTTTTGTTTCTTATTTTCACTAGTTAGGCTTAATGGAAAACAATAAAAAATTAGAGAGCTTTATAGTATTTATCTTGAGTTAGGACATGAAGTGCTTGAAGAGAAAATTAAAAAACCTATGGAACTTTATTTGCATGCTAATAGCAATGTTATTAGTATGAATTCTTTGAACACCATTATTGCTTATGCTATGGAAAAGTCTAAGCTTGGAGAAGCTAGTTTTTATGAAAATGATCTTTTTAGGTCCCCAACTTTGGAAGATAGCTATTATATTGCTTATGATGATACCAAACCCCCAATATATGATGATTACAATGATGAATATGATATTCTCACTCCACCTACTATTGAGGAGAAAATTAATTATGATTACAATATGCCTCCTATATTTGATGATTATGGTGATGAGGATAATAATGATAGCTATTTTGTTGAATTTGCTCCCACTACAATTAATAAGAATGATTATGCTTATGTGGAGAGTAATAATCATTTTGTGCATGTGGCTCATGATAAGAATGTTTTATGTGATAGTTATATTGTTAATTTTACATGATGCTACTGAAAGTTATTATGAGAGAGGGAAAAATGGTTTTATGGATCTCAATAATATTAAGGTTCCCCTCTTTATGTTGAAAGTCTTGAAGTTGCACTTGTTTTGCTTTACTATGTGACATGGGTATGCCTGATAGGCACCCAACTACAGTGTATCTGGTGCGGCTCGACGGAAGGCCCACTCGACGAATTGCCAAGGTCCATGACGCCTATGACAGTTCGAGTGGTATGAAGCCCATATGGACACGGACTCCTAAATGCACAAGACAAGGAAAGCTCAAGAGTGGAGTTTGAATCTAACTTCTAACCAACTCGTATTGGTACCTGAGACTTAGCCTCCCCATATATAAAGGCTAGGAGGGTCCAACGAGAAAGTATCCTCTCCCCCAACAGGTAATCGCGACTCCTACAATAGACTCCCACAATAGACAATAGATCTAGACGTTGCAATAGACAATAGACAGATCTACGATCTCCCATACGCCAGATTTAATCTGCGCATACGCCGCCATCGGCGACATTGTAATCCTTCAGATCATCATCAATCAAGAGCAGACAAGCAGGAGTAGGGTCCTCTGCGAGGCTTGGACCTGGGTAAACCTTGCGTCCCTGTGTGCTTGTTTGCTAGCCGTACCGAGATCTCCAGCATTCCTCTCTTCTCCAAAACCCAAGTCCATAACAATGGGCATTGATGAGTTAAACCCTCGTCAATTGGTGCCGTCTGTGGGAATTGGGCGCGCTGATGTTGCGGTCTCGACGGCTCCATCACCAATAATCTACGATTCATCGGCTACAAGACACCAGATCTGATTCGGCTCTCTCGTCATCAAACAGCGGATGGACCAAATCCGTCGATCTGTCTACGTCGACGCGCTAAACTTCGTCATCAATAAATCCGCCATGGCACGTTCCGTCTTCATCGTGTGTGTGCGGCTGACTCACCGTCGGGCGCCACATCAGGCGATCCGCTAGATTGCCGTGGTCAAATTACTACAAGTTAAATTCTGAAGGAAGGCTGCGCGTCCAAATGTACTTACTGCATGAATCGGCAAAGGCGGTCTAATCAAGCAGATTCCGTCACGATCGCGAGAGAAGAAAAGCAACTAGCTGCTGAGGAGACACAGGCAAAACATCAACATCAATTAAAGAATTAGAGTCGGACCTATTTCCTTATTTTGGGAGGAAAAAAGAAGTGAAAGAAAAAATACTGAAGTCTTCACGTGAGGATTAAGGATACTGCATGTGACCAGGAGACCGTTTTGAGTCTGTCGCAGGCTACATCTTCTTTGACACCGCTGTCATAAGATCCGATCTTGTCTCAGCTAAATTAGCGGATGCGGTCTTGAAACATGGAAGACAGGAAAACTGATCCGACTCAATCTATATCAGCGCTAGACACGTGTGCGAGGCAAGTCCATGCAAAGCTGTACAAGCAGGACGTCGCATCAATTGATCCCGTGTGAGGACGACTGTATGCGGATAAAAATCTGTATCAAACAAGGAGTAAGGAAGTGGATGGAAGCATTACCTGCATTGGATTAGTACAAGGACAATTAAAATTAAATCGTATCAACTCACATGACCTTGCCTCACGCGGTGATATACTTTTGTGCAAAAAGATGGACACTCGCATCAAAGTGCGGCCCTGACTAATGGAATATGTGCGCCACGTCTATGTAAACACTGCCTTCTGTTCACCGATCCACGGCGGTCTTCAGCTCTGGCGACCCGGGTTTCCTTCGACTCCGACAAACCGTTACCGCCTTTGGTTTCAGCGACGCGTTGTGGTCTTCTGATCCCACGAATCCACCGACCTGAAACACACGTCCACTGCATCGACTCCGTCGACCACGCCGATTATACACGCGGGGGCTGCGGCGACTCCGCCATGCAACCGGCCGAATCTTCGACTACGGCAACCTGATTTGGTCTTCGATTGCGGAGACCCGTTGATGTCATCGGCTACGACAAGTCGCTACCGCCATCGGCATCGGCGACCCGCTGCCACATCGACTCCGGTCTTCCGCATCGTCTCTCGAACGCCGCCTCGACTACATCGATCACCTCGACGCTACACTCGGGGGCTCCTTCGACTCCACCATACGACCCGCCACGTCTTCGACTCCGCCATGCGACTCGCTGTGATCTTCAGGTCCAGCAACTCGGGGGCTCCCTCCTCTAAGGCTACCCACCATGTCCATCGACTCCGGCAACCTTCTACGGTCTTCGAATGAGCCTTCGACTCCAGTGACTCGCTATGATCTTCGGCTCCAACTACTCGGGGGCTCGGGGGCGCCCTCCGCTTTGGTGACCCGTCGCGTTCTTCAACTTCGATGACCGGCTACGATATTCATATCGGGTGACTCGAGGGCTCCCTCGACTCCCGCAACCACGAGCCGCTACAATCTTCGACTCCCGTGACCCGCCGATCACATCGGATCTTGCGACTCGTTCATCACGGCAACTATCAATAAAGCTAAGTTTACTTAGAGCTGATTTCTCTTTAACTCGCACTCGAAACACTCGGGGGTTGCGCCCTCTTCGAGTAACCTAATGTGCCGTCGACTCCGCACACTCGAGCACCTCATACGCGACAGCCTGAGTAGCTGATTCTGCCTGATCGTCGAATCCTTGAACTCCAAGTGCCTCGGCAAGGTACTGAGACTAACGGTAATCAGGCTAACGAAAAGGCCTAGCATGCAGTGCAAAAGTATCGACTCGATTGGCACCAGAATTTTACTTTGCAAACCATCATGCAAATATTCTTTACAAGATACAAGTACTTCACAATTCTTCATGTTTTATGCAGCTGACAAAGATGTCGACTTCGTCGAGCTATTCTATCGGGTCCTCCAACAGGAGTTGATAAAACAACTGGATATGACATACACACAAGACCCGAGTCGAGTCCCTCCTCGGATGGTTGCGCCATTTGGTTCTACAAAGACGCGACACTGGATGCACGCCTGACAAAAGCGACTGTGTCGACTGCATCCGCATCATCGACTCACCCGGTTAAATGCCTGGTTTCTCCTCGCGTGATTTTCGACTGTGTCTACAAGATACAAGATTCGGGTCCCTGCCCGAGTCTACGACTCTGCCGGACACTCGGGGGCTACTCCAAACTGGAGCGCTGAACGCGCATATACAAGATCCTCGAGTGACACGCTCTGAATCCTCACTCGAATCCACGATTCGACTAAGGACTCGGGGGCTACTCCCATAGGGAGCGCTAGCCGCGCACCCGAAGAAATTTTTGAAGATATCCAAGCATCATAAAAACCCTTCATTCGAATCTACAATTCGATTGTGGACTTTGGGTTACTCCCATAGGGAGCGCTGAAAGCATATTCGACTGAAACAATAAAAATACGACAACAGTCGCAAATGTTCTTTAGTCCCCACTCGAGTCTACGACTCGAATAGGCACTCGGGGGCTACTCCCATAGGAGCGCTGGTCACGCACCCTATGATTATTTATTTTTGTACATCGTACTATGTGTCGATAACATCCACACTCGAATGCTATGGCGACTCCGCCTCATATTTTCCCTACAAAGAGATTACGTCTCCTGGGCCACCCGAATCATCTCCGCGATGACAAAAAAATCGGATGCCGCGCTTACAGCATGAAGATAAGACCTGAATAAGGCCTGGCAACGCACCTGCTGCGCTATACCAGAAATAATCCGTGCCTGCAGGTACGATGAAATAAGCTTTGATGGACGCATCGAGTGCTCACACTTATACACTGGAATTCGACTCTGTAAGGCCTCCGCGGCATGAGTCGAATTACACCAGCAATTTCTGGATTCGAGTCCGAGGACTCGAGTTTGAGTAGGTAGCGTTGTTTTTGCCCTAGAGCAATTAACTGGTCCCGATCCATCGAGCGCACCAGACATGTTTACCAACATCCCTATGAACTACTACAAATTCGACTGACCCGATGAACTTCCGGGTGAAGTGCTTCGCAATCGACACAATTGTCGACTCCGACATCCTAATGCAAGATTCAAGATCAACTAAGTCTCCATCCGAATCTGCGATTCGCATGGACACTCGGGGGCTACTAACATGGGTATGCCCGATAGGCACCCAACTATAGTGTACCTGGTGCGGCTCGACGGAAGGCCCACTCGACGAATTGCCAAGGTCCATGACGCCTATGACGGTTCGAGTGGTATGAAGCCCGTGTGGACACAGACTCCTAAACGCACAAGACAAGGAAAGCTCAAGAGTAGAGTTTGAATCTAACTTATAACCAACTCGTATTGGTACCTGAGACCTAGCCTCCCCATATATAAAGGCTAGGAGGGTCCAACGAGAAAGTATCCTCTGCCCCAACAGGCAACCGTGACACCTACAATAGACTCCCACAATAGACAATAGATCTAGACGCTGCAATAGACAATAGACAGATCTACGATCTCCCATACGCCAGATCCAATCTGCGCATACGCTGCCATCGGAGACATTGTAATCCTTCGGATCATCATCAATCAAGAGAAGACAAGCAGGAGTAGGGTCCTCTACAAGGCCTGAACCTGGGTAAACCTTGTGTCCCTGTGTGCTTGTTTGCTAGCGGTACCGAGATCTCCAGCCTTCCTCTCTTCTCCAAAACCCAAGTACATAACAATGGGCATTGATGAGTTAAACCCTCGTCACTATGCTTGTTGCTTTGTGCTTTCATGACTTGTTTATTTACAAGATTCCTATGCATAGGAAGTGGGTTAGACTTAAATGGGCTTTGAATTTGCTTCTTGATGCTCTCTTTTACTTCAATTCATATTTCTTATGTGAGCATCTTCTCAAACTATCATGCCTAACTTAAAGGCGTTAAAGAAAAGTACTTATTGGGAGATAACCCAAAAGTTTTAGATGAGTCTTGGAAGTTATTACTTCTGTAATAACCGCTCCTTATCCTTTTTATTTACTTTTTGTGCCAAGAGTAACCTCTAATGAGAGAGAAGTAATGATTGGGAAAGTTGCTGTCCCGAAACAGATTTTTGTTCTTCACCATAAAAATTCGTGTAAAATCTCTGTACGTTTTTTTGAGACGTGAGTTTTTGTGCTTCTGCCCCAGGTTATTATCTAACTTTCGTTAGTTCAATACTTTTTGATTTGAGCAACAGAAGGTCTTTGAAAAAAATGGTTTTTACCTGCTGGTCTGTTTTGACAGATTTCTGCCATTATTTGCATTTGCTTCTTGTTGATTCCTTTTTGGGGAATTGAGCTTTTTGAGGGAAGTGCTACAGTAGCTTGTGTTTTATTGGAAGTTTTATTGGTGTTTAAACTTAACCTAAAGACTTATTATCTTGATTACACTAATGTTGCTAATAAAGATTGTGTGAAGTTTTGTATGAAGGAAAAAAATTCAGGTGTATGGAGAGAATGATGTGATGAGATGAAGAATGGACTAAAGCTTAAGCTTGGAGATGCCACGCGTGTCACCCCAAAAAATTCCAAGAAGTACAAGCGTCAAAGCTTGGGGATGCCCAAAAAATCTCAGTTTTCTTCCAAACACTTCATTTTTATTGTTTCATGCACAGTTGTGTTGTTCTTGCAGCGTCTTTGTTTTTGTTTTTTGTTTTCTTTTGCTTGGTTTGCTTAGTTTTCTTGAATAAGTTGGTTGGATCCCAACACACTTCTTTTGGAGAGAGAGACATGTCCCGTTATTCATTGCCTAGAACACTCTAGTCTTCATTCTTATTGTTTTTTGAGTGTTCTCTTTTGCTAGCACTGTGTTTAGCCTTAGTTTTCTTGTGCTTTTAGCTTAGAACTTTTTAGTTCTTCCTTTTGGATTTGTGAGACAAGCTCACTGATCTTTATTGATTATTATCTTTGTGAGTTGTTTCAAATAAGTCGATTGGTGTTGGAAAAGAGTAGAAAAGTTCATGCTTAAGTGGTAAATGGAGCTTGTTTTTGACTGTGGCCTATGCTTTGTCATGTCATGCTTGGTATTGTTTTGGCTTTATGCATAGTATTCTTTGCTGTAGCGTGACTTGTTATAAACAATTGATATTGCTTAATGTGCCTTGGAAGAATCATGCGTTGTATTAGCATATTAAAGCATAGTATTGTGATATTCTCCTTTGATGCTTTATTTGGGTTGACTTGGCACATTCTCACACATGTTATGACTATCCCAAGTCACCATAAGCCTTTATGATCCTTTAGTTTTCAACTTGTAATATCACTTTATGCTTTAATTAATGATGTTTTGTCGCTTTGCATGATTATGGCCATTATTGCTCTCTTAGTTGGCCGCTCCTAGTGTTTTTTCTAGCCTCCATAACCAAGTATGAGTTCCACTCATGCATCCAACTCCTAAAACCAAGTTATTCCAAAGAGTCCACCATACCTACCTATTAGCATTTGCTATTCCAAGTATATTCATGTTTTTATCTACCTTCCGAATTAAACTTGTTATGGGAAAACTAGTGATTAAAGCTCTCACGAACTTTATGGCACACTTTACTTTCTTGCACTTAATAAAATTAAACCATTGCGTCCATATTTGTTGCGTATATGCTTGCGCTTTATAAGTTGAAGTTAGCAGAACGATGTATCATGGGGAACGCTTTCAACATTGCACTTGTACATTGTACCTAGTTGATATCATGTTATTTTGCTTATGGATCCCGGTGGTGTGAAATAAAAGGGGAACTTCTAAGATCATGGAGTTTGTATGTGTGTTAGAGAAACACCTGGGCCACTAGCCTAAGCCATGCCTAATCATGGTGGAAACTTGCAGCATAACCATAATGAGCACTCTATGAAACATCCTCAATAAAAACCTATGCAAATAGCAAATAAAAAGATCGATGAGATGCTCATTGTCTGCTTGCCTTGTCATTTTGATTATGGGATAGCACATGTATGATGTGCAAGGGGTACCCCATTGGCGGTTCTCTATGATACATATGTACTTACAATGACAAGAGCTTACTTGTGACTGAAGTTGAGTAGCATGAGGTTCAGTACTCGTAAGTAAGGGGCATGAGATTTCAACTTATAACTTGTCAAGCATATCCTCTTAGTTGTGTCACTTTAACCTTAATCACTTCAAGATGCTTATGATAGGGGAAATGAGAGCAGAAAGCTAATAAGTACCATAATTTTTGGATCCTCTTTCTGAGACTTGAATCCCTGCTTCCTTCTATGAAGGACTTTCTTTTACTTTTATATTGAGTCTCCACCTTCTACCTTTATGCACCTAATTTGAGAGCGTAGTGGCCATTCTTAGTTCTATGTGCATTGTCCCAAGACTTGTTGATTGATGCATAACTTTGATATTGCTGGTTTTAAACTATTTGTATCTAGTCACTCTTATGAACATTGAAGGTGTCCTATGCATTTATGTTTGCTACTCTATGAGGGACAAGCTGAATGCCAATATGCTATGTTTTCTTTATGTGAAACAAACAAACGTCTTGCAAATCATTGTTATTCATGAATCTTTTGTTTGTACCTTTTCATGTTACTACATAGTTGCTATGTCTTATTGTTGGAACTTTATCTTTCATGCTATGTTGAAGTACTATGATCCCAGCTATCAATATTTTATAAATTCCTTGATCAAGTTTATGATGGTGCATGTCACCTCAAAACTTATTCTTTCTTTTTATCACTTACCTACTTGAGGACGAGCAGGAGGTAAGCTTGGAGATGTTGATACGTTGCTAACGTATCCATAATTTTTGATGTTACATGCTTGGTTTTATCTACTTTCTTATGTTTTTTTCCAACTTTGGAGTACTTTTATGCATTTTCTAGAACTAACCTATTAACAAGATGCCACAGTGCCAGTTGCCTGTTTTCTGCTGTTTTTGGTTTCAGAAAACCTGGAAAATGAATATTCTCGGAATTGGACCGACAAAAGCCAAAGTCGATATTTTACCAGAAGACTCACGGAGCTAGAAGACGAGACGGAGAGGGGCCACAGGGTGGCCACACCACCCCTAGGTGCGGGTCCTCCTAGCCGCGCCAGGGCATAGTGTGGGCCCCCTGGCCGGCCACCGACCTTGCCTCTTTCGCCTATATATCTCCCCCGATGCAAAAACTGTTGGGGTTCGCAGCATAGAAAACAAAAAAAATCCTATGGTGGGAACTATACGCCAAGATCTATCTACTAGATACAAGCAACAGGTGGATATACATCCATAGAGAACTTACCCTCGGAGACAACAAAGCTTTGTTAACGAGTTGGAACTCGTGGATGATGTATTCGTACACTTGTCGATCTCAAGATCGTGATGAAGTCCAGCAGGTCCGGCTCCAGCACGTCCATCAGATACAGCTCCAGCAAGTCCAGCACCACCAAGTCCAGCACCGCAAAGCAGCGGTGCATCCGTGATCACACACACGTCCGGTACCCCGACAACCTCCGTCCCTCGCTCCAGCAAAGCAGCGGAAGCAGCAACTCCTTTCTGGATAAAGCCACCGGGAACATGTATCTCGCTAATCTGAGACCATGGGGAAAAATACTAGAGGGGGAGCGAGATCCTTCACGAGGAGGTGTGAGGAAGAAGGGGTGTGAGGGGGGCCTTTTATAGGAGGAGGGGGTACCCCCCCCCATGGCCAGCGCCCCATGGGAGGGACTCCTCACCTCCCCCATTCACATAAAACCCCCTGCAACATTTCAATATTACATGCAGAACCAATTTCAGCAATTTCACCCGAAACAGTTTCGGTGTCTATTGAAATAATTCCAGCGCTTTCTTAAATATTTATCTGAAACATATTTGCTCCAAATGGTGTCGGTATCCCTTAAGTGTGTCACCCTATGGTTCGCGAATAATGCAGACATGATCGAGACCCCTCTTAGATCAATAATCAGAAGCGGGACCTAGAGATCCATACTGACTCCTACACATTCAACAGTGAATTCTGTGATCATGAGAACCTTTAACGCTAGTAACTAAATCCCTTTGTCTCGCGATATATTACATGTCCGATATTCGATCATCAGTATCTCCATACCTAGTTTGATCTCGTTACCGACATGTACTCTTTTCTCGTTCCCATGATATAACATTCTAGTGATCACATCACTTGCTTGCAAGCTATCTTAATGTGATATCACCGAGAGGGCCTAGAGTATATCTATCTGTCATCGGGATGGACAAATCCCACTCTTGATCCATGAGCCTCAACATAACACCTTTGTAGTACTGAACCCACCTTTATAGTCACCCTGTTACGGTGTGACGTTTGGTGTTATCAAGATACTCTTCCGGTGTCAGCAATTAACATGATCTCATGGTCTAAGGACTAAGATTCCTTCGTATGATGTTATAGCAATATAAACATAATGACTTTGATCATAATGCTATACTTCGGATGAATGTTCATCAAATCATTCCACCAATGTTGTGACCTCGTTATTAAGAACATCCAATGTCCATGATCAGGAAACCTTGATCATCTTGTTAATCAACAAGCTAGTTTATATGAGAGGCATTACTAGGAACTTTGTATTTTGTTTATTAAACACACATGTATTAACGTTTCCAATTAATACAGTTATAGCATGCAAAATAAACATTTATCATAAACATGGAATAAGATAATAACCATTTTATTATTGCCTCTCGGGCATATTCCCTTCATTCTCCCACTTGCACTAGAGTCAATAATCTAGTTTGTAAACTTTGCGTATTGAACACCTATGGCTTTCTGGTGTTGCATATACGTGATTGCTAGTGGTTAACATAATCTCCGGATCTGACAGTTTCAAGTCCGTGTGTATTTGCATGTCTTTGCGTCTCTACGCATCACTCATTCTCAAATGAGATGGCATTGTATAAATTTGGTCCTTTGGTGAGACCTTTAGTTCTTTCGGGTTAAAATATGTTGATATTATTGTCATATAATATATCTTCATAGTATTAGCCCACTTTCAACCACACCTAGTTTGATAACAAACTACTTAACACAAATGCCCTCCTTTGCTGCTACTATAGCAGTTATATACTTAGCCTTTTGTTGTAGTATCCGTCACAATGTTTCAACTTTGGAACTGATCCAAATCCATCATGGAACAATATTTCCATTACATTGTGCCACCCATAGTCTAAATTGAGATAAATTTAATTTGTATCTTGTGACAAAAATAGTATCAATGTAACACTTTACAATGAACTACCTTTAACTATTTGTCACTTATACATGATATATTCTTAGTTCTTCCAAAGCTCATAAGAATATCTTTACTATCATCCAATGATCATCTTATATCATTCTGGTATGTGCTCATAACATTTAGAGCATAGGACATTTTGGATATATACATATCATGGTATAATCAATCAAAATCTTCATGTGATTTTACTCACCAAGTGTTGAAACACTTGAATCTTGATACAATTCTTTCCATGCATCAAGAACCTTTCTTGTTGTTTCCATATTGAACCCTTTCAATATCTCATATTGAAATGGATCGTATGGGCACCTAAAGGGGGGTGAATAGGTGCTACACCAATTTTTAATTCCTTTTCAATTTTAGGGTTAGCACACAGGGTAAATTCTCTAGAAAGACTATTGAGTGGAATTTTCCTATATGCAAACCTATCTACTAGCGAGTAAAGAGCGAGTGGAAGAGGAACGAATAAACCGAAGTGAAGCACGCGGAGACACGGGATTTGTTTGACCGCAGTTCCTTCCTTGTTAAGGGAAGTACGTCTGCGTTAGAGGGGTGGGCGGTACTAAGACCACCACGCCACAAAAGGCCTCACCCTGTTCTCCGATGGATCTCACCACAACATGCCTAATCCACCTTCCACTATAGGTACCCTTCGAGGCGGGCACCGGCGCCTTTACACAACTAGCGGGGCAACAACTCCACAACAACTTGGAGGCTCCTGAAATGACAACAAGATGCCACAAAAACAAACTTATCAAACACAATAAACAAGATCTAGGTATTGACAAGAATACTAGATCAGGGATTTCTCCAAGTGAATGGAGAGGAGTTGAAGCGCTTGATTCTTGATGATGATGAACTTCTCCTCCTTCAATTCCACCAAAGATCAAGACCTTCGGGTGGTTGAAGTGGGAGATCGAGATTTGAAGCTCTTGCACAAGGTCTGGTCAAATTCGAATGAATCAAGAGTTCTGGACGTTGGGAAAGAAGAGGTATTTATACCCCCCTTCAGAAACTAGCCGTTGCAGCCTTTGGGGGCTGGATTATCCGGCCCAAGTGAGGGCCGGATTATCCGGTCTGGGGAAACTCCGCCCCAGACTCGGAATATCCACTAGATAATCCGCTCCCCTCTCCGAGCGTTGCGCCGAGCTTGCCCTTGATCAACTTCTGGGGGCCAGATTATCCGGCCCAGTGCGAAGGCCGGATTATCCGGCCTGGGGAAGAAAAACCGCCCCAGTTCGGATTTTTCAGGAGAAAATCCAACCGGATACCGAGCGACGCGCCTTGGCTCCTTTTGCTCGAAAACTGGGGGCCGGATTATCCGGCCCATGCGACACCCGGATTATCCGGCCTGAGGAGGAAAAACTGCCCCAGTTCGGATTTTCTGGGAGAAAATCCGACTGGACCCCGAACAAAGATGGAAATGCCTTGGCTTCCTTGAGAGATGAGGTAGGCCGGATTATCCGTCCTTTGGTGGGGCGGATTATCCGCCCCCCCTCAAAACTTCCTACACACTTAGCACACATGAAAAGTCTCCATAGTATTGTTATCTGACACGCAAAACATAGGAAATCATGAAATGTTCTTTCAATCTCCCCCTTTTTGGTGTTAGATGACAATACCAGGATTTGCAGGAGAAAGACACAAGACGGATAGAGATAACTTATGAAAGAGACTCCCCCTCAATGTGTGCATATTAGAGTTTTGCATTGGAATACAAATGCAGACAAATAGGAGAATCTATTCCATAGACATGTGAGCAAAAACACATACCACCGAAGTAGAGAATAGGCATCCTTGACATAAATCACAATTATTACCGGATAACCAATATGAGCGCGCCTTCCGTGATATACCAGGATATGAATAGATAGATCCATAATCACAATCCATGATATGAAGTCCATAGGCATAGCATAATCCATACAACCACAAAGAGTCTCAAACAACCAAATCACGAATTTAAAGTTCAACACTAAATGGGCATAAACAAGAAATAACGAATAAAAAAGTGCAAGTGCTTATGCCCGACCCATGCAAATCCACGAACAACCTAATAGAACTATGTCTCCCCCTTTGGCATCGAGACACCAAAAAGGGAGAAGAGCGATGCTAGCGCCCCATGGGATCACTCATCGTAGTCCTCGTCCTCATCCTCTTCTTCATGCTCTTCCTCATCCTAATCTTCAAGTTCCTTAGTGTCTCATCTTCATCAGTAGCGGTCGCAGAGGGGAACAAGTGACGCTCCAGCTCACCATAGTTCAGCCCGGAGGAAGAGTTCCACCGAGCATACGGAGTGGGAGGTGTAGGAGCCGGAGGAGCACCCGAAGCACCGGACACGTGGTGGAGAATGAGCTGCTGGGAGTGAGCCAACTCATGGCGCTGCCTGTAAGCCTCGTACTGACCCTTGCGCGTGTCCACGCCCATGCAGAGAATGTGACGCTGGAACCAGTTCAGCTGCTTGATCTCACGGGCCACGGGGGGCACAGAGGGCCTGCGAGCATCCCTCATGAGACCCTCAGGAGTAGAGGAGGGGTGAGAGGTCTTCCGAACCTTGTTGTATATCTTCTTGGCCTTGTGCACCGAGTCAATGTGGAACTCCTCGGCAGGAAGCAGGTGGCGGATGAGCATCATAATGTAGGGCGCATAGGGAATGGACAGACGGTTGAAGATAGCATCACACAACTCATGGTAAATGAAGTCCATGACATCCAGCCTGTACTACACTGACTCGTCCTCGCAGGAGGCAACCTCATGAGAAAATTGAAGTTGCTGAACAAGGTGACCACGGATGCTGTCATTGTTGCCCCCACTCGGTGTAATAAAGTCACGAAAGAGACCCACCGAAGCAGCATAGATGGGAGCAAGACCAGCCACAGTACCGACAATGCCATTGTCCACAGTGCACAGAGAGAGAGAGCGGCATCCTTGTTGGGCTTCAACTGAGTGATGATGCGGTGACCACTGGCTCTATCCCTGCTGCGGAAGGAGTACCCCAGAACCTCAGCAAACACGTGAAAATCAGCAGTTATAGGCCTATCATGAGTCATCCACTTCATAGTGCGACGCTCATCCCCACAAATCACCAAAGTGGAGAAGAACTGCTTCACCACCTCAGAGTCAAAGGAGCACTGGAGAGACATGAGATGGTGCAGCCCCATCCTCTCAGCAACATACATCGCATCCACAAGATGCGCCTTCTCCAAAGCATCAGCAAGTACCAGAGGATGCATAGGCCTAATGTTCAACCTGGCATAGATGTCTTCATAAATCCCCTTCTGTTCTGCACACCAAAAACGGGTATCCCCCAGCTCAACATCACGAGGCAGCTCAGCAAACAAGTCACGGTGACGGATGGCGGAAAAGGAGACTGCATCCAAAGCCCTATAGTTGATCTTGGGCTCCTTGCCCTTCCTCTTAGACACCCCCTTCCTAGTCCTCTTGGATTGTTCAGTCGTTCGCCTCTCTTCGTTCTTCCTTCTCCTCAATTCAACTTCGTCTACTAGGTTACCTTGACCGTCGTACCGAAAGTACTTGGCGCAAGGATGGCGCTTGTAGGTCTTGGAAACACCGGAACCACCTGTGAGGAAAATAAGGGCGATAGCAAGGGGATAAGCATACACACAAGTCCAGGAGAGAGCATGGAAAAAGTAGTCAAAAAGTTCATAGGGCAAAAAACTACTCAATGCATACTCATAGTGAAACTGAAGAAGAATTGAATCTGTCGGGCCGGATTATCCGGCCTGGCCAGGGGCGGAAAATCCGGCCCTGGCAGAATTTTTCGATTCCACCAAGATTGCATGCAAAAAAGTAGATCAGACCTAGAAACTGCAAGACTATGATTTCTATGCGAAAACACATCCTTCTAGACAACGTTCCACCCAACAAGATACACATTTAGCCAAAGATGGGGAGAGAGGGAGTTACCCTCACTCATTGGAGGAAGAATGCGGAGGAGAAGGTACCCGGAGGCGCGGAGAAGAAGATCCGGGGAGGCCCAGAAAATCCGGTGGCCGGCGAGGCTCCGGGGAGGATGAGGGGCGGTAGGCGGCGGCTGTGGAGGAGGAGAGGGCCGGGGGAGAAGTGTTGCTCGATATGAGCCCTTCCCCCAAGCCCTGCCCTTTAAGATCAAATCTGCCAGGGCCGGATTATCTGGGCAACACTTGGGCCAGATTATCCGGCCTAAATTCTGGGATTCTGTTATACACAGAACCAGGCCCACGCGTCCCCAAACAACACCCCCACAAGGTGTACAAGGTACTTGTGTGCAATAATAGATGGCTTAGGGGTAGGGAAGGCTTAGGATTAAGATAGCCAAACTGAGATGGTACTAGACACTCAAAATTGCAAAATCCAAATCAAATAAAAGCCAAGATTGAGTGTGATTCCCATAAGAACATGAGAGAGCAAATAACAACCAAAAAGATCCAATTCTCCTCAAGGGAGAGGGCGGTGGCCGAAGCCACCTTGTTGGAGTGTATGGTGTGACACCGCGAAGATATATCTTGGGTTCACGACCAATACTCATCAATAAGCTCACATATCACAACATGATATTAAGAGAAATGATATATCTTGCTGTTGGCATTATGGGGGGAGGCTTAGCCCGATGAGTTAGGACCACACTCCCCCTATATTCATGCCCACACCTAGACCAAACAAGGATTGAGGTGTACGGGTGAGTGCATGGGTAATCAAGACAAGCTCCCAGAATCAATGATATTTAGCTCATTCCTCAAATAGCATAATCTTGCTTCAGCAAGTAGCTTTGCAAAAATATCCACCAGTTGGTTCTTCGTGCTCACAAAAGATAGATCAATATCGCCTCGAGCAACATGGTCACGTATAAAATGATTCCGAATCTCAATATGCTTTGTCCTTGTGTGCTGAACTAGATTGTACGCAATTTTGATAGCACTTTCATTATCACATAAAAGAGGCACTTTGTCACAATTGACACCGTATTCCTTTAAAGTTTGCCTCATCCACAATAATTGAGTACAAGCGCTGGCAGCAGCAACAAATTCAGCTTCGGCGGTGGATAGAGATATACAATTCTGCTTTTTGGATGACCAACATACAAGAGATCTTCCCAAGAATTGACAAGATCCAGAAGTGGATTTCCGATCATCCTTATCACCAGCCCAATCTGAGTCAGTATAACCACATAAAGAGAAATTGGAGCCCTTGGGATACCAGAGACCAAAGTTGGGGGAATGAACCAAATATCGAAAGATCCTCTTGACCGCCACTAGGTGGCTTTCTTTAGGAGCTGCTTGATACCTTGCACACACTCCCACACTCAACACAATATCGGGTCTAGATGCGCAGAGGTAAAGAAGAGAGCCGATCATGGACCGGTATACCTTTTGGTCCACATCTTTACCATGAGGGTTAAGTTCAAGATGGCACTTTGTTTGCATCGGAGTGGCGACACCATTCAGGTCCGTCATCTTGAATTTCTTGAGCATGTCTTGGATGTACTTCGCTTGATTAAGAAAGGTTCCTTCTCTAAGTTGTTTGATCTCGAATCCAAGAAAGAACCGTAATTCCCCCATCATAGACATCTCAAACCTGTTAGTCATAAGCTTTGAAAATTCATCGTTAAAAGCTTTGTTTGTAGAACCAAAGATGATATCGTCTACATATAGTTGGCATACGAAGAGCTCCCCCTTAACCTTCTTAGTAAAAAGAGTGGGTTCGATTTGCCCAACTTCGAAGCCACGATCTAACAAAAGCTCTTTAAGGTGCTCATACCACACACGTGGGGCTTGTTTAAGGCCATAGAGTGCCTTATCGAGTTTGTAGACATGGTTCGGAAAGTTAGGATCCTCAAACCCCGGGGGTTGCTTTACGTATACCAACTCATGTAGAGGACTGTTAAGAAGGCACTCTTGACGTCCATTTGCTGCAACTTAAAATTGTTATGAGCAACATAAGGAAGTAGGATACGGATGGACTCGAGGCGAGCCACAGGAGCATAGGTCTCGCCGAAGTCGATGCCCTCAACTTGGGAGTACCCTTGTGCCATAAGTCTTGCCTTGTTCCTCACAACAATGCCATGCTCATCTTTCTTGTTCTTGAAGATCCACTTGGTGCCGATAACATTGCGGCACTCTTTGGGTTTCTCCATTAGTTTCTAGACTTTGTTGCGCTCGAAATTATTCAATTCTTCATGCATACCAACAACCCAGTCTGGGTCTTCAAGAGCTTCAAAGACCTTCTTAGGTTCCACCATGGAGATATGAGCTTGATGCTCACCAAAACTGGCCAATTCTCTTCTTGTAGAAACCCTTCGTCGAAGGTCACCAACAACCTTGTCGAGACTGTGACCCCTCAACTCAAGGTTACGATCAGCCCGAGCCTTGCGACGAAGTTCAATAAGTTTGTTGTCTCTTGGAGGAGGAGATTCATCACTTGAGTCTTCATTGGAAGCATATTCTCCGCCTTGATCACTAACTGGAACATCAGTAGCAGGTGGTGGAGATGCATGCCCTTAAGGTGAATCCGTAGCCGTAGCAGGAGGCTGTAGAACTAGAGAGTCAGGGCCGGATAATCCGGCCGATGGAGAGGCCGGAAAATCCGGTCTGGGAGTACTTGCAGCAGCTTCATCAGGAAGCCTGGGACTTGCTTGAACTGGCGAGGAGCCGGATAATCCAGGGCTAGCCGGAAAATCCGGCCTGGAGCTTGCGTTGATATCTTCACCACCAGGAGCAGCATGGTCAGCTGGAGCGGGGTGGCCAGATAATCCGGTATCAACCGGAAAATCTGGCCTAGAGCTTTCTGGAGCAACTTGACCTTTAGCAGTTGATGGAGATGGTGTAGAAGTTGCCCCCGTGGTTGGAGCATGTTGCGTATGTGTAGATGAGGACTCTATATGAGTAGAGCATTGTCCTTCCCGGTCCGCCACAAGGGGTTCCTCAATAGGGCGGAAGAATCCCACGCCCATTCTTCTCATGGCATCTTGGGGTATTTCAACATCTGCATCACAAACACCAACTTGCTCCGCACGGGAACCGTCATTTTCCTCAAACACCACACTACAAGATTCTACAATAGTTCCTGAGAGCTTATTGTAGACTCTATAAGTGTGGGATTCGGCACCATAACCAACAAAAATACCTTCTAGAGCCTTAGATTCAAACTTAGATAAACGAACTCCTTTAATAAGAAAGAAACACTTACACCCGAATACCCAAAAGTATGAGATGTTTGGCTTGTTACCGGTAAGTATTTCATATGGAGTCTTGTCCAAGATCTTGCGGAGGTATAAACGGTTGGATGAATGACAAGCAGTAGAGATTGCTTCAGCCTAGAAGTTATATGGAGATTTGAATTCGGCTAACATTGATCTTGCCATGTCCATTAGAGTTCGATTCTTCCTCTCGGCTACACCATTTTGTTGAGGGGTGTACGCAGCGGAATATTGATGTCTTATCCCCTCTTCACTTAGGAACTCATTTAAGGTGTAATTCTTGAACTCCGAGCCGTTATCACTCCTTATAGCCAGAATGGGGACGTTGTGTTGACGTTGAACCTCGTTGGCGAAGTCGATGACAGTTTGTTGAGTTTCACTCTTCAACTTGAAGAAATAAACCCAGGTGTATCTTGAGTAATCATCAACAATCACTAGACAATACTTCTTCCCACCGAGGCTTGCATGAGATGGAGGTCCGAAGAGGTCCACATGAAGGAGCTCCAAAATCCTTTTTGAAGAGATAATGGTTTTCCTTCGACGAGGTGAATCATGCATTTTCCCTTCAACACATGCCCTACAAACACGATCTTTGGCAAAAGAGACATTTTCTTTTAGTCCAAGAATGTGGCCACCCTTGTGGAGACTTTGCAAAGTTCTCATATTGACGTGGGCTAGTCGGCGATGCCATAGCCAGCCCGCGTCAGCCTTTCCAAAGAGACACATCGGGCCTGTAGTGGTTTTCCCTGAAAAATCCACCACGTACAGGTCGTTTTCGACATATCCCACGAAAGCGACTTTTAGAGACTTGCTCCACAAGAGTACCACTAAATCAGCATTAATGTAAACTGCAAAGCCCATCTTACCAAGGGCACGAACTGAAAGTAAGTTATACCCGAGGGTCTCAACAAGCATCACGTCCATGAGAGAGATATCGTGAGCCACCACAACTTTGTCGAGACCCAATACCTCAGATTTTGACTTGTCACCATAGGAGACGGTAATGTGATCAAGGTTTGGCCGCATATCCGTGATGATCTCCTTGCTTCCGGTCATATGACTCGTACAACCGCTATCGAGTACCCATTTAGAACCACCGGAAGCATAGCCCTGCAAGAAAATTACTTCTTGGTTTTAGGTACCCATTTTTCAATGGGTCCTCTCATGTTAGTAACAAGGGTCTTGGGAACCCAAATAGACCAAGCAATGTAACAATCATAAGGCCCTACATAACTAGCATAAACATCACCATAACAATCACAATATAGTTCAAAGTTAGGATTGTTGATCCTTGCAAAACCATCATGATTAGTCTTGTTATTGGTATTGTTGCTAGTCTTCGATTGAGCAGTCTTGTTCTTCTTCTTGTTGTTGTTTTTCTTGCTCTTTGTCTTGGGTATGTAAGCAAGTACTTCTTTACTATTGTTTGTCCTTTGCCTGCTCAGTATCTCATCAATAACCCCTTTACCTTTGTGTTGAAAACTTCTTGCAAGATCTTCTTTTCCAAAGGATGAAGAGGAGGTACTTGGCACATCATACCGTTTCAATTGAGTTTGGAGCTGGTCATGAGACTCATTTAGAGTAGAATGATCACTCTTCAATGCCTTGTGAGCACTTTCAAGATTATCAAACTTCTCCAAAAGTCTAGCATGAACAGCCCCAAAATCAATCTTTTCTTTCTTTACCTTGGCAAGAGCATGGTCACGTTCTTTAATTAGCTGAGCTACAGCTTCTTCTTGTGACCCCTCAAGGGATTCGAGTCTTTCTTCCAAAGAAACTCGAGCTTCCTCTTCCAAGGAATTCTTCAAAGAAGTTATCTCCAAGGCATCTTCTCTTTCAATTCTGCCCTTTTCTTCAAGGAGATCTTTGGCTTGAGCAAGTTGACTCATAAGAGCATCAAAATGGAGTTTGTGCTCACCTTGTAGGTTAGTGAAAAAAGTATCCAAGGCAATAACTTCTTCTTTCATTACAAGACTGTCATGATCATCCATATCCAAAATTATGTTAGTCTTAGGAAATGAAGAGCTAGAAGTTGATACCTCGGATCCTCTTGCCATTAGGCACGTGGCGTTGTTGTTGATGGCGTTCTCGTTCGGCGAGTCGAAGAGAGAGGAGGGAGTCGATGTGGTGGCTATAGCAGCCACTTCACGGGAACTTTCATCATCCTCTTCATCTTCACTTGCGGAGGAGTATTCCTCTTGAGCTACAAGGACAATCTTGGGTTGCTTCTTGAAAGGGCCATTCTTATTAATAAACGGCTTCTTCTTAGAGCTTTAGATTTGTCTTTAAGAATGAGCCCGCAACCATTGTCTTCTCTACTTTGATAAGGACACTCGGCAACAAAGTGCATTCTATCTCCACAGTTGAAGCAAGTCTCGGTCTTGGGCCACTTTCTCTTCTTCCATTTGACCCGTTCCGCTCAAGGTCAGACTTGGCTTTGGCAGGGTCCTTCCAAAAGTTCCTTGCATAGAATGCCATGTACTCACCATGAGCACGTTTGACCTCATTAGGGCAGTCCATGGATACCCCTTCAAAAGCTTCTTCATCTTCCTCTTGCTCAACAACATTGGCTTTGAGAGCTACATTGACACCCTTTTGCATTCCAATGGCCCGAGCACGGGCATCTTCAGCATTCTTTGCCGCCACCTTGAATGACGCCATTTCTTGCATGACTTCATTGGATGTCATTTGATGATAGTTGTGTCTACCTTGCAGGCTCTTCAAATCCGTTGGCTCGAAAGGCATTAAGGCACTCACATACTTTCTTTTTATCCATGCATCATCAATGTGAGTGGCCCCATGCTTACGAAATGTTGTTGCGATGCCCTTGAGTCTTCTATACATGTTCTCATGGTTTTCACTATCCAACATGTAGAATCCCTCAGCTTCATTACTAAGAGCATCATACATGTTTCTTCTCATGCTTTCATTTCCAACGAAAAGGTCCGTAAGAGCATCCCACGCCTCTTTAGCTGTGTTGAGATGTTCAATTTGTGGCATGTCCTTGGGACCCACACCCAGCTGTATCATGTGGAGGGCGATGGCATTCAACTGGCTATCCACAACTTCCCTTCTCGTTAGATTGGTTTGATCTCCAATATGAAGACCTTCTTCAATAATCATCCACAATTCAATAGAGGAGTTGCACACATGAGATTTCATTAGGAATTGCCATTGGTTAAAAGAGGATGCAGTGAGCTTGGGTGGATCACCCCTATTGTTTATATGAGGATGAGGGATAGGTGGGTCGGGGGAATATACGTGGCGAACCTCATTATATTCCTCCTTACCACCTCCCTTTCTAGAGGTGGAGCCATTTAGTTTTTCACCTTCCACATCATCATCCTTGGATCCGGTGTTACCCTTTTCCTTAGATGATGGTGTGGGAGCCTCAGAGGAGGATGGAGATGGGGCTATGGATGATGTGAGGTAAGCAGTCATTTGATTCATCTCCTCCATCTTGGCCTCAAAGGATTTCAACAAGGTTGTTTCCAATGACTTGAGATCATCCATTGTGACCTTATCCACAGCCTCATTTCCATCATCCTTGGTACCCATACTACTCTTAGGCGGTTAAGCCCGAAATAAGAGCCGGGGCTCTGATACCAATTGACATGGATCGTATGGGCACCTAGAGGGGGGGTGAATAGGTGCTACACCGATTTTTAATTCTTTTTCAATTTTAGGCTTAGCACAAAGGGTAAATTCTCTAGAAAGACTATTGAGTGGAATTTCCCTGTATGCAGACCTATCTACTAGCGAGTAAAGAGCGAGTGGAAGAGGAACGAGTAAACCGAAGTGAAGCACGCGGAGACACAGGATTTGTTTGACCGCAGTTCCTTCCTTGTTAAGGGAAGTACGGCTGCGTTGGAGGGGTGGGCGGTACTAAGACCACCACGCCACAAAGGCCTCACCTTGTTCTCCGATGGATCTCGCCACAACAGGCCTGGTACACCTTCCACTATAGGTACCCTTCGAGGCGGGCACCGGCGCCTTTACACAACTAGCAGGGCAACAACTCCACAACAACTTGGAGGCTCCCGAAATGACAACAAGCTGCCACAAAAACAAACTTATCAAACACAATAAACAAGATCTAGGTATTGACAAGAATACTAGATCAGGGATTTCTCCAAGTGAATGGAGAGGAGTTGAAGCGCTTGATTCTTGATGATGATGAACTTCTCCTCCTTCAATTCCACCAAAGATCAAGACCTTCAGGTGGTTGAAGTGGGAGATCGAGATTTGAAGCTCTTGCACAAGGTCTGGTCAAATTCGAATGAATCAAGAGTTCTAGACGTTGGGGAAGAAGGGGTATTTATACCCCCCTTCAGAAACCAGCCGTTGCAGCCTTTGGGGGGCGGATTATCCGGCCCAAGTGAGGGCCGGATTATCCGGTCTAGGGAAACTCCACCCCAGACTCGGAATATCCGCTAGATAATCTGCCCCCCCTCTCCGAGTGTCGCGCCGATCTTGCCCTTGATCAACTTCTAGGGGCCGGATTATCTGGCCCAGTGCGAAGGCCGGATTATCCGGCCTGGGGAAGAAAAACCGCCCCAGTTTGGATTTTCCGGGAGAAAATCCGACCAGATACCGAGCGACGCGCCTTGGCTCCTTTTGCTCGAAAACTGGGGGCCGGATTATCCGGCCCATGCGACACCCGGATTATCCGCCTGAGGAGGAAAAACCGCCCCAGTTCGGATTTTCTGGGAGCAAATCCGACTGGACCCCGAACGACGCGCCTTGGCTTCCTTGAGAGATGAGGTAGGCCGGATTATCCGGCCTTTGGTGGGATGGATTATCCGGCCCCCCTCAAAACTTCCTGCACACTTAGCACACATGAAAAGTCTCCATAGTATTGTTATCTAACACGCAAAACATAGGAAAACATGAAATGTTCTTTCACATATATGTATGTCTGGCACAACCATATTAGCACCTCAATCTATCCATATAGATATTTATGCCAAATATTTCGGCTTTGCCCAAGTCTTTCATCGAAATCTTATTTTAATGAAATTCTTAACTTGTGTCAATACAAGATAGATCATTTCCAATCAACAATATGTTCTCTACGTAATGTATTAGAAATATGTCTCAACGCTCCCACTTAATTTATTGCAAATGCAAGCATCTTCATTATCTCCGATGAATTTAAACTCTTTTAACAGTTTCATCATGGTAAAGATTCCAACTCCGCTATGCTCACTTCAACTATTGAAGTTTGCATGCCCTTTTACACCCTTTGAATTAACAAAACCCTTCGGACCGTGTCATGTACATGTCCTAGGTAACCATTCTATTAGAAGAACCTTATTTTGTTTATTCAACTACTATATACCAAATTATATGTAGTGGTTGCTACATTAATTCGTCAAGACTAAATATCGCTATGAAAGATCAAATCTTGTCATAGTCAAGTCCTTGAACATTGACGTAAACTTGTTTCCGACATGTCGACTATTTCATATATGTTGAACATCCATGTCTATTTGTTTATAGATCCAAACACGACCAATAGGCTTCACGCCTTTCCGGAGGGTCTTCCAAGTTCACAAACTTGATTTCTTGTGTATGGATACTATCACGGATTCTATGACTTCTAGTCATTTTATGGAGTCAGGGCCCATCATCGCGTCTTTGCATGTAGTCGGTTCATCATTGTAAAAACAATAACGACTTGCTTATCAAATCACACTATTTGATTCTTACCGACCCACACGGTTCAATAGGAACTCTAATCTCCGAGATCACACCCTTTGTAATCACGGGAGCCATGAGCATTGTGGCCGCCACTGGGACACTTTCCGGTGCTGCACTACTTAGCACATATAGTTAAGGTTCAACAACCTTATCAAAGTTCTATTGTCCTCCCACTTAACTTTTCACGAAAAATTCCTTCTCAAGAAACTTGACGTTCCAAGTAACAAACTCTTTTGTCCATGGTGTTATGGAGAAATTCCCAACAAATTCTTTGGGATAACCTACAAAGACGTGCTTATCTGACTTTGGTTGTAAACATTTTACTCATGCATAGCATACCAAATTTCAAGAAAAGACAATTCGGGTTTTATCCCAAACCATAACTTATATGGTGTCATTTCAATGGATCACGATGGTGCTATTTTCAGTGTAAAAGCGGTAGTCTCTAAAGCTTTAACCCTTAAAACATAATGGCAGTTTTATAAATGACACCTTTGATCTTACCATGTCAAACAAGGTTTGATTTGATCTCTCGAACATACCATACTCCTGTGGTTTATCGGGAAATGCAAATTCATAGAATAATTCCTGAAATCTTAGGTGTTTTGCTAAACATGTAACTCAAATATCTTCCTTTATGATCGAATCATAAACTCTTTATTTTCTTGTTACAATGATTTTTCACTTCATCTTGAAAGTCTTTGAACAATTTTCAAATGTTTCATACTTCTTCTTTATTAAGTAAATACATAAATATATTCACTCAAATTTCTAGAGAAAGCATATGAAGCAAAAAGATCCATCGCATATTGCTACACATAATGGACTATGCACATCAGCATGTACAATTTCCAATAAGCTAGTCATCCGTTCCTCTTTGGCCTATGAATAGAGTTTCAATTATCTCGAGGAAAGTCTCAGAAGTGTCAATTGATCAAAATCAAAGACTCCAAAAATCCATCAACATGGAGTTTCTTCATGTTTTCTTTCCAATATAATTTAAATAGCGATGTCACTTCATAAGTGATATTTCAATCATTTGTCTTGCGACATTTTAGCAATAGTGTTTATGGATTGATTTCTCCCACCAGACTTGTAAAAGTTCATCCATCCTTTATGGAATACGGTAATTATTTGAACAACCATTGTTCTCATAATACCGGAACAAAATAACAATTATTAAAACAAATCTTGAAGGCTAGGTTTAACGACAACAAAAAACACAATAACACTTTATTTGTTTTTGATGAACATCATCACTTATTCTCCGGCCAGTTACTTAGGCCGTTGCAGTTCATGAATTGTGTTGTTCTGTATGACACTTCACACCAACCAATTCGGTATCCAATACCTTAGAACCACATTGTTTAACAAGCAAGGAATACAGCCATAACATGTATATCTTCTATATACCTAAGTTGGACATATCAAACCTTTTCTTTTCTGCCAAATATTTTATAGATTCTCTTTCAACAATTCCTTTTCTTTTAAAAGAATCTATCAACATCAATAGTGGTGTCATTCACATGACACATAGTACAAAGTGTATATAGTCAAATACTAATACCTTTGGACTTGCACTTTGAAGTGGATCACCATCATCAAATGTTTGGTGTTCTTTCAAAAAATCCATTCTTTAGTAATCTATTAGTGTAGTAAACATTTTACTTACATCTTCTATTCATCCTTATCATGACAACTTTCATGGTCAAGCTACTATAGCCTGTAAGGAAGAATCGCGAGTATAATGTTAGTTTCCAAAAAAACTTTTTGGGAGATCTGGATGCCTAGCATCTCCATCCTTCACAAATTCTCATACAATATGAGAACTTGTATTTTGCTAAATTATACTCTATCATAATGCAACCAAAAACATTGTTTCAGATATCACAATATCTTTGACACATGATGGTTTCTAAAATAATTTTTCAGCTCCTAGATAGTCTCGATATTAAAACAACTTTTAAATATCAAAAATCATGGAGGCAAACATGATACTTTAGATATTAACATTGGACTTCTTACCCTTGATTTAATACTACTTATTAAACTTCATGGAGTAAATAGAGTTTGCTGAAATTTTGCAATAGGACTTCTAAACTTCAAATTGACATTCAAAACAATACGATACCAGTTCGTAAAGTAAATATCCAGAATCCTATAGTTCTATTATCTCAATTAAAACTAAGTATAAGGTAGTGAACAGACGCCAATGACTACAACAAATTATGCAAATTCACTTCGATTTAGTTTATGACAAATTGAGTTCGACTAATCCAAATTAGAAATGAACTCCCACTCAAAAACGACATCCCTCGTGCCTTTTTGGTGATTACATGAATATTCTCGGAATTGGACCGACAAAAGCCAAAGTCGACGTTTTACCATAAGACTCACGGAGCTAGAAGATGAGACGGAGAGGGGCCACAGGGTGGCCACACCACCCCTAAGTGCGGGTCCCCCTAGCCGTGCCAGGGCATGGTGTGGCCCCCCTGGCCAGGCACCGACCTTACCTCTTTCGCCTATATATCTCCCCCGATGCAAAAACTGTTGAGGTTCGCAGCATAGAAAACAAAAAAATTCCTACAGTGGGAACTATACGCCAAGATCTATCTACTAGATACAAGCAACAGGTGCATATACATCCACAGAGAACTTACCCTCGAAGACAACAAAGCTTTGTTAATGAGTTGGAACTCGTGGATGATGTAGTCGTACACTTGCCGATCTCAAGATCGTGATGAAGTCCAGCAGGTCCGGCTCCAGCACGTCCATCAGATCCAGCTCCAGCAAGTCCAGCACCACCAAGTCCAGCACCGCAAATCAGCGGTGCATCCGTGATCGCACACACATCCGGTACCCCGACAACCTCCGTCCCTCGCTCTAGCAAAGCAGCGGAAGCAGCAAATCCTTTCCAGATAAAGCCACCGAGAACATGTATCTCGCTAATCCGAGACCATGGGGGAGAAATACTAGAGGGGGAGAGAGATCCTTCACGAGGAGGTGTGAGGAAGAAGGGGTGTGAGGGGGGCCTTTTATAGGTGGAGGGGGGTACCCCTCCCCCATGGCCGGCGCCCCATGGGAGGGACTCCTCACCTCCCCCATTCATGTGGTGGTAACCCCTCCACATTAAAATGCCCCTTCACATTCTCTTTTAAAGTCTCCACTTTAAATGCATTAAATTTCTCCAAATTTAATGCTCTCTCATTTAATAAAACTCTTTTATTATTTTTATTCAGAATTTTTTTAATTACTTTAATTAACAAACATTCACATAAAACCCCCTGCAACATTCAAATATTACATGCAGAACCAATTTCAGCAATTTCACCCGAAACAGTTTCGGTGTCTATTGAAATAATTCCAGCGCTTTCTTAAATCTTTATCTGAAACATATTTGCTCCAAATGGTGTCGTTATCCCTTAAGTGTGTCACCCTACGGTTCGCGAATAATACAGACATGATCGAGACCCCTCTCAGATCAATAATCAGAAGCGGGACCTAGAGATCCATACTGACTCCTACACATTCAACGACGACTTCTGTGATCGTGACAACCTTTAACGCTAGTAACTAAATCCCTTTGTCTCGCAATATAATACATGTCCGAGATTCGATCATCGGTATCTCCATACCTAGTTTGATATCGTTACCGACATGTACTCTTTTCTCGTTCCTGTGATATAACATTCTAGTGATCGCATCACTTGCTTGCAAGCTATCTTAATGTGATATCACCGAGAGGGCCCAAAATTTATCTATCCGTCATCGGGATGGAAAAATCCCACTCTTGATCCATGAGCCTCAACATAACACCTTTGTAGCACTGAACCCGCCTTTATAGTCACCCTATTACGGTGTGACATTTGGTGTTATCAAGATACTCTTCCGGTGTCAGTAATTAACATGATCTTATGGTCTAAGGACTAAGATTCCTTCGGATGATGTTATAGCAATATAAACATAATGACTTTGATCGTAATGATATACTTCGGATGAATGTTCATCACATCATTCCACCAATGTTGTGACCTCGTTATTAACAACATCCAATGTCCATGATCAGGAAACCTTGATCATCTTGTTAATCAACAAGCTAGTTTATATGAGAGGCATTACTAAGAACTTTGTATTTTGTTTATTAAACACACATGTATTAACGTTTCCAATTAATACAGTTATAGCATGCAAAATAAACATTTATCATAAACATGGAATAAGATAATAACCACTTTATTATTGCCTCTCGGGCATATTCCCTTCAAAAACCCTAGGTCGTCAATCAGAAATCCACGAAAAGTTCCGCAGCGCCACCGCCACCGAAGGGGAGATTCGGGGGAGAGAAAGTCTCTATTCCAGCACCCTGCCGGGACGGGGAAGTGCCCCCGGAGCCATCTCCATCGATCTCCACCACCATCTCCATCACCATTGCTGATTCCCACTATTAGGAGGGAGTAGTTCTCTCTCGAGGCTAAGGGTTCTACCGGTAGCTATGTGTTCATCTCTCTCTATGCATGATCATATTGTGATCATGAACTTTGTAATCAAGTAGATCTACCTTGCTACTCAAGTGCTTTATTAGATCTCTGCTCTCTCCATGTGTGTGAAAGTCACAGCGTGCACACCATGGTGGCACTTAGGCTAGAGATTACAAATACTTGTTATGAGTTATATTTGGAGTTGGATGTTACTATGAAATTGTGATGTTTGTTGGAACCATCTAGTGCTCAAGTTCACAGTGTGGGGTTATCTAGATGCGGAAAGCGAACTTTGAGGTGTGCTGTTATAGCCCTACCATCGATTAGAGTGTTCAACCGGAGAGTAGTTAAGAGTAGTATCATAAAGAGAAGATATTTATATGAGAGTGTTCACTAGTGAAAGTATGATCCCTAGGCCTTGTTTCTAAACATTGAAACACCGTTTGCAACTAGATAGGTTACATGTTTTCTTGCTTCCATCTTTATTTCAGTTTGCCTATAGTCTTTTCCCACGTCAACCACACGCCAGCAAGCTATTTTCTAGCACCATTACCACTTATAATTATCCATACCACTTGTATTTTACTATCTCTTCGCCGAACTAGTGCACCTATATGCCTGACAAGTGTATTGGGTGTGTTGGGGACACAAGAGACTTCTTGTATCTTGATTGTAGGGTTGCTTGAGTGGGGATACCTTTGACCACTTCCTCCCTGAGTTCGATAAACCTTGGGTGATCCACTTAAGGGAAAACTTGTTGTTGATCTACAAACCTCTGCACTTGGAGGCCCAACAACTCTCTACAAGAATAGAAGTGCGTAGACATCATCAATCAGTCGAATAAATATAAATAGGATTACTCTCGTGGCATGATATCATACAAGTGTTTCACACCAGCAAGCCCCCAAAGGGTGGCATTTCTCTTAATCACCATGAAAACAACCGAAGGCATAGAGGATACCATTTTTATTACTCTTGTGCTGCACTCATTCTAAATCTTCCAAGCGGCTAGCAAAATCAATGAAGAAATCCCTTTATGTCGCCGTCTATTTACGCCAGAGATAGAGCACCACCAATCTTCCAATGACCCAAAAGTAGTCCATTGCTCAATCTCTAAACTTTGTAACGCTAGCCATTCCTTGATGTTCCCCAAATTCACTTAGATTATCTACACTTGAAGATGAGTACGCTGAGGTCTCCGGTTCTCACTTGCAAAGTTGGAAAAGGCCACAACGAGGCCATCCATGGCACAGAAGATGATCCGCTGTCCGCACCCGGTTTTGGAGCACTAGCTGACATGGGTATGCCCAACAAGCACCCAACTAGAGCCTACCTGGTGCGGCTCGATGGAAGGCCCACTCGACGACTTGCCAAGGTCCATGACGCCCATGACGGTTCAAGTGGTATGAATCCTATATGGACACAGACTCTCAAATGCACAAGACAAGGAAGTCTCAATACTAGAGTTTGAATCTAACTTGTAACCAACTTGTATTGGTACCTGAGACCTAGCCTCCCCATATATAAAGGCTAGGAGGGTCCAACGAGAAGGGCATCGCGACTCCCACAATAGCCAATAGACAGATCTACGATCTCCCACAACAGATCTAGACATCGCAACAATAGATAGAACTAACAGATCTAGACAACACTTGTAACATACACATACGCCAGATCCAATATGCGCATCCACCGCCATCGGTGCCATTGTAATCCCTCAGAGCATCATCAATCAAGAGTAGACAAGCAGGAGTAGGGTTTTCCCTCCAGGGGCCTGAACCTGGGTAAACATCGTGTCCCCGTGTTGCTTGTCTGTTAGCCGAACAAGATCTCCAACGCATCCCTCTTCTCCAAAACCCAAGTCCATAACAATGGGCATCGATGAGTTTAACCCTCGCTAATTTGCGTCGTTTGTGGGAACTGGAAGTGTTGATGTTGCGATCTCGACGGCTCCATCACCCACGATCTACGAATCAACAACTGCCGAGAAACAGATCTACTTCGACCCCCTCGACTGATTCGTCTGCGTCGGTGTGATCCTATGTTTACTTGTTCGCCTAGCTGCAGCATCTGATCCATCCGATCCATGAAGATCACGATTCCTGGTGGCGTTCGGTCTACTACCAAGTATCCAACCGTGTTTCATCGTAATTAGGGGAAGCAACGATGGAGGCACCAGCAAAAATCAATCCGTACGGCGGATGTCAGCACCGCGTGCATGCCTCGGGCAATCCCAGGCAAGGGGGTCATCACCATATGCAAGTCATCACCATGTGCGTGCGATTGCATGGATGAAAAAATCAAAGGCTGCACATCGAGTTGTTGGATAAAATCAATTACGAGGCCTATTTTGTTTGTTTTGCTTCAAAAAAGCTATGATTCGGCTCCGTGCGCGTGTATGAGACCGACGGACTCCGTCTACGAGGACAAACGCGACAACACCACATCGTTTGAGTATCCGCACAGCCGTTGCGCAGCAGCCGCATGCGCAGTTGCAAAGCCGTACGATTCAGTCGCATATCGGACATCAAAATTAGTACGCGAAGCAGTTTCAGAAAAAAAATAAACAGCAGGTCAATCGGAACAAGTCCCAAGGAGCTAGGACTCTGGCAGCCATGTGAGATCAATCGAAGCATGCTGTGGTAGTTCTCCAAGGAAAGGGGAAAAGGCCATCAAGATTCTTCACCTGCTCATGTTTTCTATTTGGAAAAAAATCAAAAACAAAAAAGAGAAGGAAAACATCAATCGTTTTGGAAAGATATACGAGAAAGCAGGAATTAATTTGCAAGTTCTTCCATCTATCGAGCTACACAGCCAAGTCAATCCGGAGACCTCTAGCATGGGCGATGCAACACATACACACATAAAATCATGATGCAATGAGCAGTTCACGGATCGATCGAGCAGACGTCGCCATCAAATACTTTGGCTACCGCCATGTTCGCCGGCTCCTCCACGCGACTCTGGCCGTGGTTTGACTCCCTCCGTCACGCGACTCCGACAGTGGCTCGACTCTTGTCCTCGACCATGACAATGTGTCCGCCGTGTAGACTTCGTCTCCACCGTGCGCTTACTCGTCCACCACAAGACTCGCCACTGTGTCGACTCTGGGTCCACGCGCGACTCCGTCGACCTTGACTGCGCGTCCGCCGTTGGCTCTGCCGACCATGCTCTACACTTGGGGGGTGCACCTACTCCGCCCCACGACCCGCTTCGGACTTCGGTTTCGGTGACTCGGGGGCTCCTTCGACTCTGGCGACCCATTCGGTCCTCGATTCTGGTGACTCGGGGGCTCCTCCAACTCCGGTTACCCGCTACGGTCTTGGGATCTAGGGACCCGCTGGGATCTTCCGCTCTAGCTACTCGGGGGCTCCCTCCTCTACGGCGACCTTTCTGCGGTCTTCGGGTGAGGCGACCCGATGCGGTCTTCGACTTCTATGGCCCGTTACGGTCTTCGGATGCGGTAACTCGTCATCATCACGCGACTCCGCGTCCATCGTTTCGGGAGTCAGCCTCGATCACGACCCGCCGCTACAGTCTTCGACTCCCGCGATCCACCGATCGCATCGGCTCACGCGACCTGTTCACCTCGTCGACAACCAACAAAGCTAAGTTCTCTACTTAAAGTTTATTTCTTTCTTAATTTAATCGCACTCAAAACACTCGGGGGCTGCGCCCTCTTAGAGTAACCTAATGTGTTGTCGACTCCACGCACTCGAGCACCTCATACGCGATAGCCCGAGTAGCTGATTCTGCCTGATCGTCGAATCCTTGAACTCCGAGTATCTCGGCAAGGTACTGAGACTAAGGGTAATCAGGCTAACGAAAAGGTCTAGCATGCAGTGCAAAAATGTTGACTCGATTGACACCCGAATTTTACTTTATAAGCTGACAGGCAAGTATTCTTTACAAGATACATATACTTCACAATTATTTGAATTTTTTACAGCTTACAAGGACGTCGACTGCGTCGATCTATTCCATCGGGTCCTCCAACAGGAGTCGACAAAACAACTGGCTATGACATACACTCAAGACCCGAGTCGAGTCCCTCCTCAGATGGTTGCATCGCTTGATGCTACACACACACGACGTTGGACGCACACCCAACAAAAGCGACTGTGTCGACTCCATCTGCAGCGTCGAGTCCTTCTGTCTAAATGCCACGCGGCTTCGTTGCTTCAACTCTGACTACATCATCGACTCTTGGCTCTTTATGCATGAGACGCTGACTCGATGCACTTCCGGGTCAGTGGTTTCTCCTCGCATTATTTTCAACTACCACTGCAAGATACAAGACTCGAGTCTCTGCCCGAGTCTACGACTCCGCCAGACACTCGGGGACAACTCCAAACTAGAGCGTTGGACACGCATATACAAGATCTGAGAGTGACACGCTCTGAATCCTCACTCGAATCCACGATTTGACTAAGGACTCAGGGGCTACTCCCATAGGGCATGCTGGTCGTTCTGTCTACTCAACCGACAACTATAAGTCTCTGCTCGAGTCTATGACTCGAACAGACACTCGGGGGCTACTTCCATAAGGAGCGCTAGTCGCACCCTATAGAAAACAAAAGATTCAAAGTACAGTCTGTTGTGTCGACTACGTCCACAATGTCGACTCACTTACAGCAATCGAATGCATTGGCGACTTCGCCCGCTATACACTACAATGTCAAGTTCAGAGACAACGTCTCCTTGGCAACCTGAAACACCTCCGCGGTGCAAACATTCGGATGCTACGTCTACGACGTAAAGATAAGACCTACAGATACAATCTGATGGCCTGGCAATCACATCCGCTGCGCTCTACCAGTTAAATACCACGCCTGCAGGCGTGAAAAAAATCTCGACGGACGCGTTTGGTACATATGCATTAAAACTGGAGTTCGTCTCAGTAAGGCCTCCGCGGCATGAGTCAAACTACGCTAGCAATTTCCAAATTCGAGTCCGGGGACTCGAGTTTGAGTAGGTAGCATTGTTTTTTTCCCTAGAGCAATTAACTGGTCCCGATCCGTCGAGCGCACCAGGCACATTTACCATCATCCCTACGAACTACTACAAATTCGGCTGACCTGGTGAACTTCCGGGTGAGTTCTTCGCACTCGACACAATTGTCGACTCCGACATTCCAATGCAAAGATCAAGACTTCTAAGTCTCCACCCGAATCTACGATTCGCAGGGACACTCGGGGGCTACTGACATGGGTATGTCCAACAGGTACCCAACTACAGCCTACCTGGTGCGGCTCGACGGAAGGGCCCACTCAACGACTTGCCAAGGTCCATGACACCCATGATGGTTCAAGTGGTATGAATCCCATATGGGCACGGACTCCCAAACGCACAAGACAATAAAGTCTCAATACTAGAGTTTGAATCTAACTTGTAACCAACTCGATTGGTACCTGAGACCTAGCCTCCCCATATATAAAGGCTAGGAGGGTCCAACGAGAAGGGCATCACGACTCCCACAATACCTAATAGACAGATCTACGATCTCCCACAACAGATCTAGACATCGCCACAATAGATAGAACAAACAGATCTAGACAACACTTGTAACATATACATATGCCAGATCCAGTATGCGCATCCACCGCCATCGGCGACACTGTAATCCCTCGGATCATCATCAATCAAGAGCAGACAAGCAGCAGTAGGGTTTTCCCTCCAGGGGCCTGAACCTGAGTAAACATCGTGTCCCCGTGTTGCTTGTCTATTAGCCGAACGAGATCTCCAGCACACCCCTCTTCTCCAAAACCCAAGTCCATAACAATGGACATTAATGAGTTTAACCCTCGTCACTAGCCAAGTGAAGAACTTGCATTTTGGAGGAGCCCAACTATCCCAAACCACCGACTTCATAAAGGATGTAGGAGTTGTAGCTAGTTGCGCCATATATGTCGATGATGTGGAGAATTTTCCATTAGGGTTGATATTCCAAGACATGGTATCACCATTGGCCTCACTAAGATGAATCGCTTAAAGCTTACTCCAAAGATTATAGAACTTGTTGATAATGTTGGCCGAAATGCCCTCATTAAAGTTTAAGTTTGCAATCCAAAAATCTTGGTGTAGAGCTTTATGAACCATAAAGTTCTTGAACTTTGAGATAGAAAAAATGGATTGTTCAATATGTTTGGGCTTTATGCCTAGAATCCCCGGTGCATGCCAAAACTTGGCCATTTTGCCATCTCCAATAACAATAGTGATAGATTTGTAGAAAAGATCGATATAATACTCATCACATGGGTGTCCCAAACCGGTCCAAGAACTCCTCGGTTCTGTTCATTCAAACCAAGGCCAACGAAGCCTCAATGCTCTTGCAAATTTCTCAATGTCCAAGACACCAAGTCCTCCCATGTCTTTAGGCTGGCACACTAAATCCCATTTAACTTTACAATTCCCACCAGACACTTTGTCCGAAGCCGCCCAAAGGAATGCTCACATAAGCTTGATAAATTCCTTCATAATTCCTTTTCGTGGATCCAACACGGCGAGAGGATAGATAGCTTGAGAGGTGGTCACTGATTTAATAAGAAACAATCTACCGGTGATAGTTACATACTTCTCTTGTCCAATTGGCAGCTTGGATGCCATCTGATGGGTTCGTAGCATGGAAAACAAAAAAATTCTACCGCAAGAACGAACAAAACCCAGATCTAATCTAGATAAAAGCCAAGATCTAATCTATTAGACATGTGCAACGAGATAGATCTGTACTAACCCTTGTAGATCCGAAAGCGTTACGAGATTGGATCTCGTGGTTGATGTAGTCGATCACTTGCCGATCTCAAGATCGAGTGGACGATCCTTCCGGCGCCTCGTTCCGGCAACGCTTCCGCAGTCGGTCACACGTGCGGAGTTGAAGCAGACCTTCCTCTCCCCGTTCCAGCGAGCAGTGGAGGTAGTAGATCTCTCCACGGAATCCCAGCAGCACGACGGCGTGGTGGTGGTGGTGGAGTAGAGAATTCTGCAGGGCTTCGCCTATGCCTGTGCAGAAGAAAGGAGGAGGAGAGAGGCGGCGGAGATTCGGAGTTGTGTTGGAGGGCTTGGAGGTGGCGCCCCCACCCCTCTATTTAAAGGGGGGAGGCGCCATGGGAGGGGGAGTCCTTGTAGGACTCCCCTCCCTCCTATGGCCGACGGATTGGGGAGGGGGGAGGAGTCCTCCTCCCCACGACTCCTTGTCTTGCCCTACCAGGACTCCTTGATCCCTTTCTTGGTTTTTCAAGCAAACTCCAAGAAATCTTCCAGAACCTTCTGGAACATTCCGAAACCTTCTAGAATCCTCCTACAAATACTCCGGAACAGTTCCTAACCCAGAAAATGATCCCCAATATATGAATCTTATTCTCCGGACAATTCCAGATCTCCTCGTGATGTCCCGGATCCAATCCGAGACTCCGAACATCATTCGGTCTCCAACGCACATTCCATATCTACTTAAAACAACTTCGAACCTTAAGTGTGTCACCCTACGGTTCGTGAATATGTAGACATGACAGAGACACATCTCCTATCAATAACCATCAGCGGGACCTGGAGATCCATAATGGTTCCCACATACTCAACGATGACTTCGTGATCGATTGAACCATTTACATACAAAACCAATTCCCTTTGTCACGCGATACTATACTTATCCGAGGTTTGATCGTCGGTATCTCCATACCTAGTTCTACCTCGTTACTGACAAGTACTCTTTACTCGTTCCGTGATATGTCATCCCTTGTGACCCAGTCACATGCTTGCAAGCTAACCAGATGACATTCCACCGAGAGGGCCCAGAGCATATCTATCTGTCATATGGATGGACAAATCCCAATCTTGGTTCATGCGCTTCAACACATACTTTCAGAATACCCAATGATACCTTTATGACCACCTAGTTACGAAGCGGTGTTTGATGTCATCAAAGTACCCATCCGGTGATGGTGATTAACATAACCTCATGGTCGAAGGATTAGGTTACTATGTATTTTAAAGCTTATAGCAAACGAACTTAATGACTTGATCTTATGCTATGCTTACTACGGGTGTGTGTCCATCACATCATTCTCCTAATGATATGATCTCGTTATTAATGACATCCAATTTCCATGATCAGGAAACCATGATCATCCATTAATCAACAAGCTAGTTTAACAAGAGGCTTACTAGGGACTCTTTTATGTTTACAAAACACACAAGTATTGATGTTTCCGGTTAATACAATTATAGCATGGGATGTAAACATTTATCATAAACATAAAGATATAATAATAACCACTTTATTATTGCCTCTTGGGCATATCTCCAACAGTCTCCCACTTGCACTAGAGTCAATAATCTAGTTAAAAAACTTGTGCATTCAACACCTATGGCTTTCTGGTGTTGTATAGACACTATTGCTAGTGGTAAACATAATCTTCGGATCTAACACTTCCAGGTCCGTGTGTATTTGCATGTCCTTGCGTCTCTACGCATTACTCATCTTCCAATGAGATGGCATTGTATAAATTTGGTCCTTTGGTGAGACCTTTAGTTCCTTGGGATTAAATCATGTTGATACAATTGTTGTACAATGTATCTTCATAGTATTATCCCACTATGAACCACACCTAGTTTGATAACAAACTACTTAACACAAATGCCCTCCTTTGCTGCTACTATAGCAGTTATATACTTAGCCTTTTGTTGTAGTATCCGTCACAATATCTCAACTTTGGAAATCATCCAAATCCATCATGGAACATCCTTTCCATTATATTGTGCCACCCATAGTCTAAATTGAGATAAATTTAATTTGTATCTTGTGACAAAACTAGTATCAATGGAGCACTTTACAATGAACTACCTTTAATTATTTGTCACTTATACATGATATATTCTTAGTTCTTCCAAAGCTCATAAGAATATCTTTACTATTGTCCAATGATCATCTTATGAATCATTCTGGTATATGCTCTTAACATTTAGAGCATAGGACATATCTGGATGTGTACATCTCAAAGAATGATTGGTCAAAATATTCTTGTGATTTCACCAAGTGTCAAAACACTTGAATCTCGTGTTAACACACTTGAATCTTGATTTAGTCCTTTCCGTGCGTCAAGAACCTTTCTTGTTGTTTCCATATTGAACTCATTCAACATCTTATCTATGTACATTTGGCAAAACCATATTAGCGCCTCAATCTATTCATATAGACATTGATGCCTAATTCTTGAGTTATGCCTAAGTCTTTCATCGAAATGAAAATTTTAACCTGTGTCAATAAAAGATACATTATTTCTAATCAACAATATGTCTTTCACATAATGTATTAGAAATATGTCTTAGCGCTCCCACTTAATTTCTTGCAAAATGCAAACATCTTCATCGTCTCTGAAGATTCCAACTCCGCGATGCTCACTTCAACCATTGAAGTTTTGCATACTCTTTTAGCATCCTTTCATTTAACAAAACCCTTTGGATCGTGTCATGTACACGTCCTAGGTAACCATTCTATTAGAAGAACTTGTTTTGTTTGTTCAACTACCATATACCAAAATATATGTAGTGGTTGCTACATTAATCCGTCCAGACTAAATATCGCTATGAAAGATCAAATCTTATCATAGTCAATTCCTTGAACATTGTCGTAAACTCTTTCCGACATGTCGACTATTTCATAGATTTGAAACATCCATGTCTATTTCTTTATAGATCCAAACACGACCGATAGGCTTCACGCCTTTCCGGAGGGTCTTCAAAGTTCAGAAACTTGATTTCTCGTGTATGGATACTATCACGGATTCCATGACTTCTAGTCATTTTATGGAGTCAGGGCCCATCATCGCTTCTTTGCATGTAGTCGGTTCATCATTGTCAAAACAATAACGACCTGCTTATCAAATCTTACTATTTGATTCTTACCGACCCACACGATTCTATAGGAACTCTAATCTCCGAGATCACACCTTTTGTAATCACGAGAGCCATGAGCATTGTGGCCGCCACCGGGACACTTTCTGGCGCTGCGCTACTTAGCACATATAGCTAAGGTTCAACAACCTTATCAAAGTTCTACTGTCCTCCCACTTAACTTTTCACGAAAAATTCCTTCTCAAGAAACTTGATGTTCCAAGCGACAAACTCTTTTGTCCTCGGCGTTATGGAGAAATTCCCAACAAATTCTTTGGAATAACCTACCAAGACGTGCTTATCCGACTTTGGTTGTAAATATTTTACTTATGCCTAGCATACCAAAAATTTAAGAAAGGACAACCTGGGTTTTATCCCAAACCATGACTTATATGGTGTCATTTCAACGGATCACGATGGAGCTCTTTTCAGTGTAAAAGCGGTAGTCTCTAAAGCTTTAATCATTAAAATATAATGGCAGTTTTATAAATGACACCTTTGATCTTTACCATGTAAAACAAGGTTTCATTACATATCTCGAACACTCCATAATCCTATGGTGTTTTGGGAAATGCAAATCCATGGAACGATTCCTCAAATCTTAGGTTTTTTGCTAAACTTGTAACTCAAACATCTTTCTTTATGATCCTATCATAAACTCTTTTATTTTCTTGTTACAATGATTTTCCACTTCATCTTGAAAGTCTTTGAACATTTTTCAAATGTTTCATACTTCTTCCTTATTGAGTAAGTATATACATATACTCACTCAAATCTTCGGAGAAAGCATATGAAGTTGAAATCCATCGCCCACGACTACACATAATGGACTATATACATCAATATGTACAAATTCCAAGCAGTTAGTCGTCCGTTCCTCTTTTGGCCTACGAACGGAGTTTTAATTATCTCCAGGAAAGTATCACAAGCATCATTTGATCCAAATCAAAGACTCCAAAAATCCATCAACATGGAGTTTCTTCATGTATCCCTTTCAATATAATTTAAACGGCGATGTCACTTCGCAAGTGATCTTTCAATCATTTGTCTTGCGACATTTTAGCATTAGTTTCATGGTCGTTATTTCTCCAACCAGACTTGTATATCATCCATCTATTATGGAATACGGTAATTATTTGAACAACCTTTTGTCGTCATAATACCTGATCAAAATAAAAATTATTGAAACAAATCTTGAAGGCAAGCTTTGATGTTAACGAGCAACACAACAACCCTTTGTTTGTTTTCGATGAACATCATCACATATTCTCTTGCTAGTTACTTAGGCCATTGAAGTTCATGAATTGTGTTGTCCTGTATGACACTTCATACCAACCAATTCGGTATCCAATACCGGAGAACCACATTGTTTAACAAGCAAGTAATACAACCATAACATGTATATCTTCTATATGCCTAAGTTGGACATCTCCAACCTTTTATTTTCTGCCAAATATTTTATAGATTCTCTTTCAGCTATTCCTTTTCTTTTAAAAGAATCTATCAACATCAATAGTGGTGTCATCAACATGACACATGGTACAAAGCGTATATAGTCAACTACTGATACCTTTGGACTTGCACTTTGAGGTGGATCACCATCATCAAATGTTTGGTGTTCTTTCAAAAAATCCATTCTTTAGTAATCTTTTAGTGTAGTAAACATTTTACTTACATCTTCTATTCATCCTTATCATGACAACTTTCATGATCAAGCTGCTACAGCTTATAAAGGTGAATTGCGAGTATAATGTTTCTTTTTCAAAACCTTTGGAGGATTAGGACGACTAGCGTCTCCAACCTTCACAAATTCTCATCAAATATGAGGACGTATACTCTATCATGTTGTAACCAACACATTGTTTTAGATATCGCAATACCTTTCACATATGATGGTTTCTGAAACATTGCTTTCAGCTCTTAGATAAACTTGATATTAAAAACAATCTTTTGAGTATCAAGAATCATGGAGGCAAACATGATACATTAGAAACTAACACTGGAATTGTTACTCTTAATTTAATACTATTTATTAAACTTCATGGAGTAAATAGAGTTTGCTAAAAGTTTGCAATAGGACTTAAAAACTTTAAATTGACATTCAAAACAATATGATACTAGTTCGTAAAGTAAATGTCCAGAATTTCTATAGTTCCACTATCTCAACTATAACTAAGCGTAAGGTGGTGAACGGATGCCAGTGACTACAACAAACTATGCAAATTCACTTTGATTGTGTTTATGATAAATTGAGTTCGACTAATACAAATTACAAATGAACTCCCACTCAAAACAACATCCCTCGATTTGTTTTAGTGATTACATGAACCAAATCCACTACACCAAGTCCGATCATCACGTGAGATGATGTAGCTTTAAAGGCGAACAATCAACATGTTCATCATATCATCCATATGACTCATGTTTTACCTTTCGGTATTCCGTGTTCCGAGGCCATGTCTGTACATGCTAGGCTCGTCAAGGTTAACCTTAGTTTCCGCATGTGCAAATCTGGCTTGCACCCGTTGTATGCACACGCAGAGTCTATCACACCCGATCATCACGAGATGCTTCGAAACGACGAGTCTTAGCAACGGTGCCAACTAAGGACGAACACTTTATTACTTGATATTTAGTGAGAGGGATCATCTTATAATGCTACCGTCGCGATCTAAGCAATACAAGATGCATAAAGGATTAACATCACAAGCAATTCATAATTAGTGTGATATGATATGGCCCTTTCTTCTCGCGCCTTTGATCTCCATCTCCAAAGCACGAACATGATCTCCATCATCACCAGCATTGCGTCAAGGTCAGTGGCGCTGCTTCATGGTTGTCCATCATCACTAGCAACTATTACAACTACTTGGAATAAAGCTATTACAAGATGAATAGACACGCAGGTCTTAACAAAATTAAAGACAACCATTAGGCTCCTGCCGGTTGCCATATTACAACAAGGATCATTGCATACATCAAATATAATCACAATCACATGATGGCCATATCACATCACAAAACCCCTGCAAAAACAAGTTAGACGCCTCTAATTTTCTTTGCATGTTTTACGTGGCTTGGGGCTTTCGAACAATAACGGATCTTACCTACGAAACTGAACCACAACGTTGATACAAGTGCTATCGAGTGCAAAGTGTAAATTGGATCTATACTATGGTAGGAGAGATAGACACCCGCAAAGCCACTTGTGCAAAGCAAGTTACACGTCAAGCGTGGAGCAAGTCTCATGTGCGATGACATGTAAGGTTAGCCCGAGCCGCTTCATCCCACCATGCCGCAAGATGCAAAGTACACAAAGCAAAAGACGTCACGAGCACCAACGCCCACAACACCATTGTGTTCTACTCGTGCAACAGATCTACACATAGACACGGCTCTTATACCACTGATGGGTTCGTAGCATGGAAAACAAAAAAATTCTACCGCAAGAACGAACAAAACCCAGATCTAATCTAGATAAAAGCCAAGATCTAATCTATTAGATATGTGCAACGAGATAGATCTGTACTAACCCTTGTAGATCTGAAAGCGTTACGAGATTGGATCTCGTGGTTGATGTAGTCGATCACTTGCCGATCTCAAGATCAAGTGGACGATCCTTCCGGCGCCGCGTTCCGGCAGCGCTTCCGCAGTCGGTCACACGTGCGGAGTCGAACCAGACCTTCCTCTCCATGTTCCAGCGAGCAGCGGAGGTAGTAGATCTCTCCACGGAATCCCAGCAGCACGACGGCGTGGTGGTGGTGGTGGAGTAGAGAATTCTGCAGGGCTTCGCCTATGCCTGTGCAGAAGAAAGGAGGAGGAGAGAGGTGGCGGAGATTTGGAGTTGTGTTGGAGGGCTTGGAGGTGGCGCCCCCACCCCTCTATTTAAAGGGGGGAGGCTCCATGGGAGGGGGAGTCCTTGTAGGACTCCCCTCCCTCATATGGCCGGCGGATTGGGGAGGGGGGAGGAGTCCTCCTCCCCACGACTCCTTATCTTGCCCCACCAGGACTCCTTGATCCCTTTCTTGGTTTTTCAAGCAAACTCCAAGAAATCTTCCAGAACCTTCTGGAATATTCCGAAACCTTCTAGAATCCTCATACAAATACTCCGGAACATTTCCTAACTCAGAAAATGATCCCCAATATATGAATCTTATTCTCCGGACAATTCCGGATCTCCTCGTGATGTCCCGGATCCAATCCGAGACTCCGAACATCATTCGGTCTCCAACGCACATTCCATATCTACTTAAAACAACTTCGAACCTTAAGTGTGTCACCCTACGGTTCGTGAATATGTAGACATGACAGAGACACATCTCCTATCAATAACCATCAGCGGGACCTGGAGATCCATAATGGCTCCCACATACTCAACGATGACTTCGTGATCGATTGAACCATTTACATACGAAACCAATTCCCTTTGTCACGCGATACTATACTTATCCGAGGTTTGATCGTCGGTATCTCCATACCTAGTTCTACCTCGTTACTGACAAGTACTCTTTACTCGTTCCGTGATATGTCATCCCTTGTGACCCAGTCACATGCTTGCAAGCTAACCAGATGACATTCCACCGAGAGGGCCCAGAGCATATCTATCCGTCATATGGATGGACAAATCCCAATCTTGGTCCATGCGCTTCAACACATACTTTCAGAATACCCAATGATACCTTTATGACCACCCAGTTACGAAGTGGTGTTTGATGTCATCAAAGTACCCATCCGGTGATGGTGATTAACATAACCTCATGGTCGAAGGATTAGGTTACTATGTATTTTAAAGCTTATAGCAAACGAACTTAATGACTTGATCTTATGCTATGCTTACTACGGGTGTGTGTCCATCACATCATTCTCCTAATGATATGATCTCGTTATTAATGACATCCAATGTCCATGATCAGGAAACCATGATCATCTATTAATCAACAAGCTAGTTTAACAAGAGGCTTACTAGGGACTCTTTTATGTTTACAAAACACACAAGTATTAATGTTTCCGATTAATACAATTATAGCATGGGATGTAAACATTTATCATAAACATAAAGATATAATAATAAACACTTTATTATTGCCTCTTGGGCATATCTCCAACACCATCTTGTCAACAATGAATTGGAAGTCCATGTTTCTTAGCCGATATGCACCGAAAGCAGGGGGGCCAAATATCTCATAGGGAAGTGAGAGCGAATGGCGTCAAAGTATTGCAAAATGTTATCAAGATTCAGTCCTAAACATCTAATAGGGACAACCATACTCTTTTGCATGTTGGTGACAAGCCCGGTGACCTCTCTAAAGCCACGGAGGATGCGGGAAACAGTGTCAATATCCTCTTTGGTGGGCAGAAGGAAGATGGCCATATCATCAGCATACAAAGATGTCATAAGGCTCAAATACAATGTTCCAAAAACATGATACAACTAATCAACATGCTTAGAAGAACTAAACGACTTAGACACGGCAACAACCCTGCTTCGACTGAACACTATCGGCCTTATTTCCAACATATAGCAGTTGTTCTCTAGTTGGCAACGAGAAACAACTCGACGGCTACATGACTAGCGTTTATTGTGCATCATTATTCATTACATTAGTGGTAGTAGCCACCACCTTGGAAAGACGAGGCACCAGCATAGCCAACTTTGATTCCGCAATTCTGCAAAAAATATGAACAATTCAGCCTTCAGTTTACTCTCAATGTTGGCAACAAAACTTTGCAATCAAAGCATCTGGTGTTTATTTGCAATGGTTCAACGGAACCCATGTTATAAGAGAAGAGGTTCTAGGTAAATAAACGGCACTCGCTGCTATTGTAACATTGACTTTTTTTGCTTCACAAGTCTTGGCTATTAGCAAGACAGGGAAAGGCATATACGCAGACAAAAGGCGTCCCTGCTTCGTCCATGGGCAATTTTCGTGGTAAACCATATTGTTTAAAAATGTACTGTCACATAAATATTTAGCGCAGGAAGCAGGTTAGGCCCATCGCCCGCCGGGCAAGCATCTCCCACTAGGCAAGCACCATTGTTCGTCAACGATAAGAAAAACGGAAGAATAGCATCTATGTGCTCATATTTCACTAGGCAGGCCAAATCTATGATTGACATTCGAAATGTTACCTCATGTACAAGGAAGAAACCATCCTTAATTTTCTTGCATATTGATCTAGCAGTCTTGATGAAAGCCTGCATTTCACACGGCGTGAGCAAATTTTCTGGAGAGGGGACTTAATTGCACAGAATTACAGAAACACCAACAATCACTCACCACCTCCTCAACATTTTGCGCGGTTTTTGCCGATGCCTCCACGAAGATCAGATCGTGCTTCTTTGCAAACTTCTCGCCTTTCGCATAGCTCACGACGCATTTATGAGGTAGATCACATTTGTTCCCAACAAGCATTATTATCATGTCCTCATTTACACATCGCCTTACATCTTTCAGCCAGGCTGCGAGATGATCAAAGGTTTCCCTCCTAAAGATTGTTATAACACAAATATGATGGTGAAGTTCAAGAAGCCATGCGCACTGCAGTGCTTCATCCAACAAGGCAGCTTTCAGTAATATTGGAAAGGTGTTACCTAGTGACGTCATAAACCAGAAGAGCACCAGCAGCTTCATCGTAGTATGCGCTAGTTATAGATCTAAATCTTTTTCTCCTTGGTTTAGATCAAAAGGGATTTTCTCCCTGGTTCCATTAAATGAAACCAACCCGAGTCTGGAATAAAAGCTACAAGCGCACACAAAAGCAAAAACTACAGGTTCTAGGCAAACGACAGAATAAGACTTGGGAGAGAAGGTTTTGGGAAGAATAGTTCACTCGAATAGATAGATACACCAAACTCAACAAACACCTAGAACACCACATGAATAGAAACGTCCTCTTTAGGGTGTTCCTTTAGGTACTCCAGCGAAGTACGGCCGGCATGACTCGAGAGCGCCGTAGATTTCTAGGTTGAGATCTCTATTCAAACCCAGTGCAAGTCAGCTTGCTTGGATTGCCAGAGGGTTTTTGTGTTTGTGTATCATCCTCTCCATGAACTGGCCAATCTTCCCCCTTTCTTGCTCCTTGAAGGGAATCTTCCAATTTCTCAAGTACAGAAGAATCAAATGCCAAACCTGCTTGATAGTTAACCAAGAAGATTTGTTAAAGACTAAGCTATTTCTATGATTCCATATGCTCCAAAGAACAACATAAGTAATTACATTAAAATGCAAGAACTTTTTATTGTCCAACCATCTCGAGCCAATAGATTCAAAATCAGAAACTAGAATGCAAAAGATCTCATAAACATCAAGCCATAAAAATTTTGCAACTACGTAGTCAAAGAAAAGGTGTTTCACAGACTCGGCCTCTTTGCAAAAAGTACATTCTAAAGGTTTGGGAATTCCTCTTGATCTAAGGTTATCACGAGTAAGAATTTCATTCTATGAGAAGAGAGAACACCTGGACCTGGGAGGGATTTTTAGATTCCACACCACAGGAAAAAAAATCTAGGTGATACCTAATCAGAGAATACATAGAACTAGAAGAGTAGACTCCTTTTGATTCATGGTGCCAAATTAGCTAGTCCTCGGAGTTAGAAAGAGTTAAACTTCTAGTGATCTCTTGGATTTCTTGCCATCGGAGCATCATAGGTTCAATGAAAGTTCTCGTAAAGCCACACCTAAGTTGCTTGCCATCCCACAAATCAACAATGGTCTTAGTTTGCTGGTTAGAAACCACATAAATGTCCTAATACTGAGTAGCTAGGGAGGAATTACCAAACCAAATATCTTCCCAGAATTTAATAGATACCCCATTACCTACATGCCACATATATCCTATTTTAACTGCTTTAGAGGCCCACATAATTCCCTTCCAAAAAGTGGAGGGGTGGATATCATGACAACACATAATGTTAGGTTTTCTGGTATTATACCTTGCATATATTATCTTCCTCCAGAGAGCTCCCTCGTTCTGGATGTATCTTTTAACCCAAGAACTAATTAAAGCTAAGTGTAAATACTTAAGGTTTGGGAAGCCTAAACCTCCAAAATCCTTTTTCATACAAAGAACCAGTTAGCTAGATAAATTTTATGATTGCCTTCTTCCTCATTCCAAAAGAAATTGGCCAAGTGAGTATCAAAAAGATACAACTTCCACGAAGTTTTCCTGTCGGAGCACCTCCGACTGCAACAACTCGACGATATCCATAGGCGTTTCCTCTATGCGTCACGTAGAGATCTCGGTGACGCTGACTTGCGTGCCAGCCGGGACCGAGCAAAGGAGGATGCCGAGACGCAGCTAGCGAGATATAACTCGTTGTTTAACCTATTGGGTGTCGCCAGAGGGACGTCGTGCCCTCCTGGCGAGAGCAGCGCCTTTGGTCGCCAGAGACGCTAGTTTTTATCTTTTCATTTCCTTGTAGATTGAAGTGTCTGAATGTAAAAATTGAAGTGAGTGAATGTTTGATTATGGGTGGCACAGGGCCGTATGGGTGGTGGGGGAGTGGAGATGCTCTTAGAGTAACTCCAATAGCCGCTGGAAAACACGGCGCGCTAAATGGCGTATGCAGCGCGCGTGATCCATGTTTTCAGCGTGGCGTGCACTTCTCCTCCGGTGGAAGCGCTAAAAGTGGCACGCAAAAATAGAGCCAAAAAAGCACCCCCAGCAGGCGCGGCAAAATTCAGCGCGGCACCGGCACAAACATGTTTCACAATGAACTATAGGATCAAGCAAATCAAACGAACCCAAATAAATTCAACAAAAAATTGTCTAGTTATTATTACAACACAATCAAATGGTACATGAATAATACAACAAATATAGGAATTGTTCACCAACAAATACAACAAGTTTTTCAACAACACTACAAAAAATTGTTTTCCAACAATACAACAAACAACAGATAAAAGGAGGGCTCAACGTTGTGCTCCAAACCATTTCCACCACTCCTTGATGAGATCTTTTTGAAGATTATCATGGGTCTCATTGTCACGAATGGCATGATATGAGAAAATGAAACGCCGCCACCTTATGCTCTCTCCTATGCACTTGCACGGGAATCCCCATCAAGTCATAGTGGTGGTTGCGATCTACATCTTTGCCACGATCATCCTCTATGATCATGTTATGCATGATGACACAAGCGGTCATGATGTACCAAAGGCATTCTTGGTCCCAAAATCTAGCCGGTCCTCTCACAATAGCAAATTGGTCTTACAAAATCCCAAAGGTTCTCTCCACATCTTTCCTAGCCGCCGCTTGTGCAGCGTCGAAATCCTTTTCTTTCTTACCTTCGGGTTTGTGAACCGACTTCACAAAAATTTGCCACCTTAGGTAGATGCCATCAGCAAGATAATAGCCATAGTTGTATTTGTGGCCATTTGCTTCAAACTCCACTTGTGGACCTTCACGTAATGCAATCCTTGACATAAGAGGATACCGTTGAAGAACATTGATGTCATTGAAGGATCCGGGCATTCCAAAAAAATGCATACCAAATCCAAGTCTTATAATCTGCCACGGCTTCAGATATGATAGCGCAATCCTTCTTGTGACCTTTGAATTGTCCATGCTATGCCGCAGGACAATTCTTCCAACTCCAATGCATACAATCAATAGAGCCGAGCATTCTAGGGAACCCCTGAGCCTTGTTCTCCTTCAAGAGCCTAGTCGTGTCTTCGGCATTGGGGGCTCTCAAGTAGACGTTGCCAAACACGCGCACAATTACGATGGCAAAGCGCTTGACACACTCAATGGCTTGACTATCGCTCATTTCCAAGTGGTCATCAACAAGATCCGCCGATATACCGTATGCCATCATACGCAAGGCGACGGTCACCTTCTGGTAGGTGCTATGACCAAGCTTCCCGGCAGCATTCCTCCTTCGCTCGAAAAACCGATCAAACTTGGTTACCTATTCACAAATGCGCCTAAACAAACCGATGCTCATCCTAAAAGGCTGACGAAAATACTCCTCGGGGAAGGTGGCATTGTCGTTGAAATACATCCGCATCAACCTCTCGTGCCCTTCGATCCTTTCCCTCCACAACTTGCGCCTAGCAAAAACCGAGCCACCGCGCTTCGGTTCTTTCGTCGCGCGCCAAGCTAATAGCATCGACATGTTCTCGTCTTCCTCGAGCTCTAGTTCATCGTCGGATGAATCATCTTCCTAGATTACACGACTTAACATTAAAGCCGTACACTTGAATGATTTACTAGAAAAACTAGAAAAACATGTACATGGAAAAATCAATACCTTTACAAATACAAATGTTAAATGATTTACTGTTAACAATATACTTATTCTAGTATGTTTGTAACTTCATGCCATGGGTCTAGCCCTGCATAGAGCACACGATCTCCTTTTTATTTTTTTCGATAAATGGTAATATATTAATATCAAGTGCACTCGATCTCTGTAACAATTCAATATCAGGAGCAATTCAAGATATAATTAAAAACTAAAAATAATAAGTTCCAATGTGAACCAACAAATATAGGAACCGCTGCCATGGCAATACACGGGTTGCGAGAATGTTCTCCAAAATCGATGCCTTCCAGAAGGGTGATAACATGGAAGTGCCTTTGTCGCCGTCAAAAACCATATTCACGGGTTGAATATGGCCGAGCAAATTTCATGCAATGTCGTCCTATATTTCTATAGGACCTGGTTGACACGTGGCAATTTAGATTAAAAAACAGTTTTTAATCTTTTTTTCACTGTTTTGGATATGCGTGTTTGCTGAAATATTTTCCATCCGCACTTGCCTGGTATAACCGATGAAGATCATGCCATTTCACCTGGGAGCTCTGGTCCGTGCTGTCGCCTCCGATTTACCAGCACCTCCATTCCATCTCGTATTGACGTCGTCCTGCTTGATATTCTGTGTCATGTCCCAGACCACTCCGCTGCATAAGTCCTGTGCACGAGGTCCCCGAAACATGATACGTCAGAGCCTGTTCGCGCATGTTCTCCTTTTTTCTAACAACACAAGATTTTGAATGCATCTTCCTCCAAGTTCAGTAGCGTGCAACGGCGCGTATATAGCTGAAGAACCGATTCCTTGGTTCTTACTTTCCGGCGGCTACCAAAGCTGTCACGTGTAGTCATCACGCCACGAGCATCATCGCCTGCGTAGACACCGCTTTGACCAATCCCCAGTTGGCAAATATGGCAGCTCTGGTTCAGGATAATTTCAGTTCAAGAGACGGGGACTGAAGCCACTCTGCGCCTATATAAGCCTGTCTGCAATCTCCATATATCTGCCATCACTTTCAAACCGCCTCGATCGATCGAGCAAACCCAGTAAATCACTAGCTCGCTAGCTAGCTAGTCGATCGGACAGCCACACTTTTTGAAGAGCACGCAACGCAACCGTCTGTTCTTGACTAAGCAACCGATCGAAGGAATCAATCCATGGCGCATATTCGGCCATCCTTCCTGCTTGCCGCAGTCGGCGTCGTCGTGCTCTTGTCGCCGCTCGCCGCCGCACAGCTGAAGACGGGCTACTACGCCAGCATCTGCCCCAACCTGGAGGCCATTGTCCGGAGCTCCGTCAAGCAGTCCATGGCGCAGTCGCAGATCGCCGGGCCTGCCGCGCTCAGACTCTTCTTCCATGACTGCGCCGTCAGGGTACGCCATGCGTGCACCATCTAGTTCTAGCAAGTAGTAATGGTCGTCAGTGGCTGACACAAGCAGTTCGTTATGTGCGCATGCAGGGCTGTGATGCCTCGATCATGATCGTGAACTCGAACGGCGACGACGAGTGGCACAACCCGGACGACCAGTCGCTCAAGCCGGACGGCTTCCAGACGATCCTGGACGCCAAGGCGGCCGTGGACAGCGACCCGCAGTGCCGTTACAAGGTGTCCTGCGCCGACATACTCGCCCTCGCCGCAAGGGAAGCCGTCTCCCAGGTACTACCTTACCTTACCTTCTAACAGCTCGAAACTGAATTCATCGCCCATGGATGATGGCTTGAGCAAAATCTGAGCGTCACACACGTACGCATGGTAATTTCAGAGCGGAGGGCCGTACTACCAGGTGGAGCTGGGCAGGTACGACGGGAGGATCTCCACCAAGAGCAGCGTCGTGCTTCCCCACGCCGACTTCAACCTCGACCAGCTCAACGCCTTCTTCTCGGGCTTGGGCCTCTCCCAGACCGACATGATCGCCCTATCAGGTAACTGAACTCGTCAACATCTGACCACATGCACCCGCACTCACTCCCTTCCCCTGCACTCCATTTGCAACGCACGCCGACGACCTACCTACTGACCACCTCACATGCTAGTAATTAACTTGGGCGGGCGTCAACTAATCCAGGCGGCCACACCTTGGGCGCGGCGGACTGCCCCTTCTTCCAGAGCAGGATCGGCACGGACCCGAGCATGGACTCGGCCTTCGCCTCGCAGCTCCGGACCACCTGCGCCGGCCAGACCTTCGCGTTCCTCGACGCCGCCACGCCGGGGGGATTCGACAACTCCTACTACAAGAACCTGCAGGCCGGCAGGGGCCTCCTGGGCTCCGACCAGGTGCTCTACACGGACCAGAGGTCCCGCGGCACGGTCAACTACTACGCGTCCAACCAGGGCACCTTCTTCTACGACTTCGCCAACGCCATGACCAAGCTCGGCAGGGTCGGGGTCAAGACGGCCGCCAACGGCGAGATACGACGCGACTGCCGGACCCCAAATTAGTCATAGTCTATAGAATCGCCGACGCCGGCCGGTTGTTGATACTTGATACACACATAACTGTCCATGCATGACATTCGGAAGTGATTATTATACTACAATAATAAGATCGATTTATGGATTTGATTCGAACCACGGAGCCAAGCAATATGCCTATAACTCATCGATTACTGTAAGATGTGTCATGCTTGTTCTTGGCCTCTGTTCTGTTCAAAGTCGGATCGAGTCCTCACCGCTGTCCGCTGGATAAGTGGATATACATACATGTTGATCCACGATGATTATCCAAGGAGGCAGATGCATGTCTTGTTCTACCCTGACTCACACTCCAACAGAAATTGGCGTGTCGCACGCTCGCTGGCAGATTGCCACGTACTCGAAAAGCATGCAATCGTACATAAGACCTAATTAAATTCGTCAACATCAAATGACCCATCAACACTTGCACGATCTGCACTTGCTGCTCTCATCGCTGAGAGAGAGAGAGCACTATGATCAGTGCAATTCAGTGCAGCAGCCACCATTCCCATGAAAAATCCGATTAGAAGGCCCTCGCGTCGCTCTCGGGCAAAGGGCGACCCGTGTGTGCGGTGCTGAGGTTTGTTCCCCTTCCTCGTGCACGCCCACGCCTCTGAGCTTGGTGGCCCATGCTCTGCCCGTAGCTGACTTTGGCGGTCCCGCCGATGCTCCGGTTGAGCTTGCCCCTGCTTTGGGCAGGGACGGACCTAGAACCAAAATGACCCGGTGCCACTGCCTTAGTCATATATAATTTTTACCTAAAGTTGAGGGTGTCACACACTATAAATGAGTAAAACATACAGTAACAAAGAAATCAATTTGCACCGGGTGTCATGTGACACCTGCTGCCATAACCTCGGTACGTCCCTGCCTTTGGGTGCGAGGCACTCCTTGGTTCCAGCCGTCGTGGTGCCGCTAGATCTAGTGCCGGAGGCGGCGTCGTGTGCCATGCTCTTCATCCATGAGCTCCCAGTTGAGTCTAGGAATAAAGAGTTCACTATGCGTGATGCATGTCAAGAGTCATCAGCTTCCATTTTCTTCATCTAGTCGTGTGGTTAAAAATCCTCTAGAACTTGTGTTCTTGGATATATGAAGTCCTGCCTAAACAACTTTTATGTTAATTTCATTGATGCTAATGGTCGGTTTACATGGATCTATCTTATTAAGCACAAATCTGATGTGTTCAATGTTTTTATCCAGTTCCATGTGCATGTTGAACGTCTACTCAAGCATAAAATTGACCATGTTCAATCCGATTGGTGGGGGATAGGGGGCGAGTATCACAACCTCAACACTCGCTTTCAAATGCTTGGGGTTTCATATAGGCTGTCATGCCCACATACACATAAGAAGAATGGTGTTGTTCCTTTTCGTTCTGGAGTGACATTCTTAGAGCATCTCCACTCAAGGGCCCTAAAGCCACCCTAAAGGGCTATCGAGGGTGTCGGCGCTCAAAATCATTCCTAGCCCCTCCCCCACCCCCCCCCTCCCCCAATCTTTTTTTCGCGCCGACACTGCTCGTTTTGTTATCCGGCGCCCCTAGGCCGAACCCAACCGACGGGAGTGGGGGTAAGCGGGGACGCTGGATGGAGATGAAAACGACACGGGCCAGCCCTGGTAGTGAGATAGATGTTGGGCCACGCAGAGAAAAACAAAACTTTTTCCTACGCGGTGAACTCAAGATCTAGCTGAGGTAGTAGGCCACGAGAATTACCACTAGACGCGCGGTTGTGGAATCGATGAAGCACGTCGCTTGATGCAGTGCAGTCCTCACGATCGGTTCCTGTTCCACGCCTCATGATCCGTTCCGGTTCCACGATCGTTGAAGTGCTGAACGTACAGCACCTCCGCCGGTATCCACACGTACGAGGAGGAGCGCCGGCGATGGACTGCTAGGTCCGGTACGGCGGCGACAGGACGGACTGGGGCTAGGGTTTCCAACACATGGAGTGACCTAATCTTGTGCTCTAAGCACCTGCGCCCCAGCTTATATAGGGAGTGAAAGTGGGCTCCACTCACTTGTGGCCCATTCACTAAAAGGCCTATATTAGCCACTGCAAGTCCCACTTACTGACTAGGTCCATGTCTCTATTTGGGTCCAACCCAAATAGATTTCCTGTTTGGGTCTAACCCAAACTTGATCCCGCTCTTAAGTGTGTGACCCGACAGGCTTATGGTGATCCGGACACGATCCGAGTCTCACTCGTGACCGATCAGTTGGTAGCGGCTCCTAGCAGAACGTGCCAACTTCCAAGTACCAAAGAGTCATGACGACATGCCTTTCAATGTGACTTCCGTCTAAGTCCCTTTTGCCTCACGATATACCTTGTCGGACTATAGGCGAATGATCGTCATCCCTTAAATAGTCCGACTCTCTTCTCGATCCGAGATAAGTGATTCATCCGAGTCGGTTGCCTCGGTTAACACTTAACCGAGTCACGCATGGCCATGCTTTCCGAATCATATCTTCCGAGAGGGCCCAGAGAATATCTCTCCAGACGGAGGGGGAAAATCCCATCTTGGTTATTCACATCACGCAGCTTGATTCTCAGTCGACCCGAACTCTGCCTTTATAACTGCCTAGTGACGGAACAGCGTTTGCCGGAACCTAAGTCGATGATCCTCAACTCGGATTGTGTAATAACCTCAGGTCTAAGGATTATATTGATTGAGATATGCAAATGACGACTTGTTCGTTGCATCTCAATGTGGGTCTGTCCGACTCGCTAAACTCTTTAGACGAATCCATGTAAGTCGGAATAGCATCTCCATGCCCATGACAAGTGGAACCTAGTCATCTGCCGACTTTCATATTGGTCTAAGTTGTGTGTCCAGCACAACCTCAATGACCAAGGATAATTAGTATGAACAACATGAATATATAGTTTCACAATCAAATCACATATTCGATGATACATATCAGCAGTTCACACATAGACCATAAACTTATAATACATTGGGAATAACATCATACATGATTGCCTCTAGGGCATATTCCCAACAATAGACGCCTCGTATCCTGAGGGTTGTCCCGTCGCCGGCCACGCGGCGGCGAAATTGCTCGCCAGCATGTTCTCTCGCCATGTCCTTCCCGCCTTTTCCACCGCTGCCCGCCCTTTTCTAGCTATATGTAGGTGCGGCGGCCATCGCAATTGCAGATCTACACCATGACCAGACCTCACACCCTCTCCTACAATATCTAGGGCGGCGGCAGGAGGTGCTGCTTTCGCCAGTAGGGCCGGCGCGGCGGCAGGAGGTGCTGCTTTCGCCAGTAGGGCCGGCGCACAGCAATGTCTGGCTACCGTGCTCCTCCACCTTGCCCACCGCCCGCAAAATAGCTGTGGCACCTGTTTCCGCCTCTTCCTAGATCCAACCACACCGACTCGGAGTGCTCTGACATGGAGTGGATCGACTCCAATGTAGCCAACACCGACGAGCTGGGCTGGGCCAGTTCTGACCCCGAGTTCGAGGAGCCACTCGAACATCGGGTGACCAACCGTTGTATTCGACGTGACCTCCAACGAGCGCTTTCGCGGCTGCTAATACCCCACAGGCCGTCTTATCAGACCACCAACGAGCCTTAAGGGTGGGACATCTTCCGTGAAGTTTTCCTGCCGGAGCACCTCCGGCTGCAACAACTTGATGACGTCCATAGGCGTTTCCTCTAAGTCGCGCAGAGATCCTGGTGACGCTGACTTGCGTGCCAGCCGCGAACGAGCAAAGGAGGATGCCAAGACGCAGCTAGCGAGATACAACTTGTTGTTTGACCTATGGGGTGCCGCTAGAGGGCCGCCACCGCCGCGCCCTCCTGGTGAGAGCAGCGTAAGTCGCGCAGAGATCCTGGCGACGCTAACTTGCGTGCCAGCCGCGAACGAGCAAAGGAGGATGCCGAGACACAGCTAGCGAGATACAACTCGTTGTTTGACCTGTGGGGTGTCGCTAGAGGGCCGCCACCGCCACGCCCTCCTGGTGAGAGCAGCGCCTTCGGCCACCGAAGGCATTAGTTTTTTTTTTCCTTTCCTTGTAAATTAAAGCGTCTTGAATGTAAAAATTAAAGTGTTTGAATGTTTGATTATTTTTTGTATGGGGCACCAGCCCCCTTCCCCTCCTACGCCGTATGGGGGGAGTGGAGATGCCATACGACCTAAAATAGAGCCGCGCCGGACGCCGTATGGAGGGAGTGGAGATGCCACACAGCTTAAAATCAAAGCCGCGCCGGACACCATATGAGGGGAGGGAGGATAGGAGTGGAAATGCTCTTAGGTTGAGAGGCACATTGCATTTTAGTGGCAGGGTTGGCTCGCATGTGCTTTCTGGCATGCGGCTGTTAGAAATGGTGCTGGTCTCTCATTTTACGATCTGCATCACCTCCCTCAAACTGGATCTAGCAGCAGCAGCAGCAGCAACGACCACTGCTTTCTCATGCACAAGATTACATTTGTTTCCCTCTCCAATCAAGAACATCAGGTGTACATACGATTTTATTTCTGGAGCAAAATGCAAACAATAACAGCCTTCGGAGACGAATTGCACAATGTTGCAAAATTATCTACTGGTCTGTAAACAGTCATTTGCTATATATGGAGAGAAGTTTCATGTCATTGAAGCACATCAGTGGGAACAACTGACACGTGAAGTTACGGTGCTAACCATGTTCGTAAGGCTACTTGTAGACTATAAATATATATATACAAACTAAGATGAAAGTGTGAATGCACAAAAGTGGGTGAATCATGCCTAGCTTCGTCGCAAACATCAGGGTGACTACAGACTTGGCCAACTACCAGATGATGAAATATTTGCACCCGGATGCTAGTAGTCGTCATCAAAAAGTTGAGAAAGCTGTTCATCCGTCCATTTTGCTACAGGAGGCACTGAAACCATCTTATGACTGGGAAGCGGTGTTCCACTGGTGGCAGATATAGAGCAATTTTGTTTAGTTGGCTGGAGAGTACTACCCGCACTTGCAGCATGTAGGTCCTTATGCTCATGCTCTAGTTTCCTGATTGAATCGTGATCACCGTGAAAATCTTCTGTTATATCATCCAGACCAGCGCCCATGCTTAAAGTGTTAATGTTGCCATGCATTCTTGTAACATTGCCATCAGAAACTACACTCTTGTGTTTTTTTCTACTAGGCTGCATCCGGTCATCATCAGAGAGTCGCCTCAGATTTCCAGCAGAAAAAGCTTGCGTAGGATCTGTGCTTGAAGACGTGACTGAGCTTTCACCTAGAATAGGCTGCTGTGGACATCTTGCGTTTGCACTCTGGCTTTGCTGCTGATGCTCATCATCCCGGTTGATGTTTGATACATGCTCACGGGAGTAGCCTTCTACCATCTTTTCAAGTCCAATCTCCTGGGGCTTTTCTGAGCTACACCTAGCATCGACATCCATGCTTGCATCAGGAGTTCCAAGATGATGATGATGAGACCCCTCGGCAACAGTAATCTCCTTGCTAATGGGCATCATTGTTTCACCACCTATGAGTTTCCTCATTATGTTCTCAGCGGAACTTTGAGGTTCACTACTTATTCCATACTTGGATACGCGTCCTCCTTGTTTCAGCTGGCAATTAGCTGGATTTATGCTACTAATGATTTTCTGCAGCTGCTGGCTGGAATTGAAGCCTGGTAGATTCTGTATTTGAGAACTTGGATCCATTTGCTCCGACAGTTTCTCGTGATGATTTTGTGCATTGTTCGTTCTCAAAATACTACTTTTAACAGCTTTTGCTGCACTACCATCATCAGAAAGTAACTCAGCCATCTGACCCTCCATAGTCCTCGAGATTTTACTGAGGATAGCTGTCACTCCATCAGATGTTTCTACTCCAGCTTCCCTCTCCATGTTATCTCCTTGGTCTGCAAAGCTCGTTGTTACTTCAACGCTATGGAAAGCATGGTAATTTACTATCATTTGGGATGAATAAGTAGAGAGATTTCGAAGATACCAGGCTGTTGGCTTTGCCTTTGAGAACTACTTGATGAAACTACTTGCTTACATGGGGAGACACTGTCTTTTTGCAGTACCTGGAAATTTAAACATCATTATACTTCATGTCCCAAGATGAACCTTTTAAATACAATGCTTAAGACATACTCCCTTCTTTTCAGTTTATCAGTAATATTTAGTTTGTCTTAATTCAAACCCTTTATAGTTTGACAAATATATTATATACTAAAAGCAATATACGGATGTCAAACAGAGCCACCACATTAATCCACATCATCTAAATTACTGTGATAGTTGGATCTAAAATGTGCGATTAAGATTTAATAAAGAATCAGTAGTTACGTAACAGTGTAATCTGTTTGACAATGTTGGTTGACGCGTTCAACTTCGGAAAGTCTACCGTGCACAGACAAAGATCCAATAGGACTATTTGAACATGTCTTGAAAAGGTATGATTTATACGAGCACAGTTTGGCAGGAGAAAAAGGTCGGACTCCCTTTTTCTTAGACCTGGGGACTCCTGGACTTGATGGAACATGCACAGGAAACCTGATTGTATATCTCTCTTCAAAAAAAGGCTTATCCTCAGCTCATAGTACGTATCAACACGTAACTTTAAAAAACAATCATCCATGGCCGATCTCTAAGGAAACATATTTGTTCAAGTGAAAAAGGAATCTGCGTACCCAAACCAAAACATTGTGATATAGTTGTGTATACTCAATATAAACTTTTGTTCACAAACAAGTGTATTTCTAAAATTTGTCCCAAGTCAAATTCATAAAATTTCACAAACTTTATTGTAAACTAGGAAAGGTGCCCGTGTGTTGCAACATGAGAAAAAATCTATGTAGTTCTAGCTAATTGATTAATATCATAATACACTTTGGACTCGATTCAGATTACTTCAGTGGAAAAGAAAAGAGTTTAAGGAATTGCGCCTGAAAAAATCGAATAACATATATCTCTGATTAGATGTTCACAGATTCATGCACCAACATAATAATATAGGCCAAAACCTTGTAAAATCATCATACATATTTCATGAGGTCTGTTTGTGCCAACGATTGAACGTGTTAGCATTTAACTATTCGTTCGTGTTTAGAAGATACCCTTTGAATTGTTTGAATTGAATGATTCCAAATTCTGCTGACACAGCAGAAGATCAACGAAGGGCCCTTTTAACAGCCAGATCTTGACTAAATGACTAAATTAACATGACAAGTCTCTAATCTGCTTGTTAAAATAAAAATATATATGAACATCTACAATACAAAATCTATGGACACCTCCACCTGGAGGGCCCATTCATGAATAATGATATCTAAGTCTAAGGACTAAAGGTATAAGGATTAATGAAGACTTAGAGAGTTGTAGGTTATCTAAAGCAAGCAAAGAGATCCCATTTTGAAGAAAAAAACAGTAACAGAAAACTGTATATCTCAATAATGCCACATTGGTAACAAGACTTAAATAGGGAAAGCAGCAGCATGTACATCAAAAAAAATTGACACAGCATTCGCAAGTGAGCAACATAAATTAACTCCATGCGCATTTGCTAGGTGCAGCTCACATGGGGGAAAATCCTGATGTCGGACCCTATAACATGGTTGCAGCTCAGATATAGAAGTGGATTAACATATAAGTGTATGAAGAATACCTTTTCAACATTTTTCTGGGTAACATTCAGATAGCACACTGTGTTAGATGGCCGAAGAACAGCAACCTGAAATCAACAATATCTTCATCAGTGAAACCAATTTCTCGTCACCACAATAGAGAGTAGTTTAACAACAGAAGTAACACTCTTGTTCACAAGTTATATATTCTCACCTGTTTGAGAAAAATGACAGACCCAACTGCTAAACTCTTGGAAAAGTTTTCATTTGAGAGAACTTTCTTGTGCACTGATGCATCAATAGAGCCAGATGGGTCCTATTAAGAACAAAACGCTATCAATTGCTACTAAGATAAAAAGTACAAGATATATATAACTACTATGTTCTAAACTTCCCCAAATAAATTATCTGAAAATAAAACAGACATATCAAAGTCACGATTGTAAATACATGATGAAATATTGAAATCTAATCTATTTGGCACGCAAAAACAAGTTTCTCCCAGACATCCTGACAAGAGATACTGTTCTGATACTCTCTGTGAATGAAATAAATTCTGCAGTTATAACAAAAATGCAACCCTAACCATGCATTTGGAACTTTTTCTAATATCTCATTGAAGTCGATGCAAGCATGGTAAATGAGCAAAACTCAAAGTCGATGCCAGAAATTCCAATAAACCAACTTATGAACAAACACAAATTACATTAGGCTGTAATATTCATGGCTACCTTCAGATTCAGTATGAGATCGCCGAATCCATTTGGTGTGCACAGTGTCACAATCCCGACCACCTGATCACAACCAAGAAACCACAAAGGAATCAACCCACCACACATACATCCTCAACAATGCATGGTTTTTAAGGTGTTAAGTCGTCTCAAGGCGACATAGGGGCGCTCTGACGCCTAGGCGGGCGCTTTGGACACCTAGGCGCCTAAAGCGGCCAATTTTGCAAGGCGGAGGAGTGGCGCCTAGACGCCTTTAAAACCATGCAACAATGGCACATTGAGAAAAACATAACAGAATGATAATCTAGAACCGAAAAGAGAGTAGACTGCACGCACCCGACATGCTCGATCTAACGCCCGCTCGACTCGAATCTTCCCGATACCTGGCTGCTGCCACCCACAGTCATCCCCTGCATCACAAAACCACAGCACATATACCAATCACAACAACAATAAAAACGCAAATGCAAAACCTTTGCTGGCAAAGGTTGCTATTAGCTGCTCTTCACTGTTTTTTTACACGGAATGCTCAAAATGAGCCTGGCTTTGAATTAACGAAGCCAACAACCGGCCAAGAGTACATGGTACACCACTTACAGACTCAAAGAAAAAGAAGAAACTGGGGATACCAGTTAAAGATAGAAGCACGAAGGTGGACAGCTAGACAACAACGAAGCTACAAGACCAAGCAAAATAAAGCTAAGCACCGAACTAAAAATTGTTTGATCTCGACATAAGGCACAAGTCATCAACTGAATAGGGCTGCTCCTAAAAGCACCAAACACCAGCAAGCAGCCAGGAAGACGCTTCAGGTGCAGAACGTCTCCCGAGTCCAATCTAAGCCTACTGAACCCACTCTTGCAACAACACCGTCTTCAAACCTGTTGAATTATACAAAACTTCGTGACTGAAGTGAAGGAGGGGCTTTAAAGCAGCACCTCCAAGGAGAAAACAACACCCAAGGGCATCGACGCCGCCAGCAACGACCGAGGTCTTGCAAAGCTTTCGCCTTTCCCCATCCTCCAGCTCAACGGACTTCGACACTGGCCTGCGTGGGGAGAAAACATCGGTAGCCTCCGTGGCACACCTCTGAGCCAGACAGCCCCCCCTAGGCTTAGGATTAGCCGCCTAAGTGGCACACCTCTGAGCCAGACAGCCCCCCTATTCTTAGGATTAGCCGCATAATCCAAAGAACTCACTGTATACAAGACACCCAATTGACATCGACCTAGCTAGGGACCAATGAGGACTTGAGGTGAGGGCAGAAGTGTTGTAGAGCCCACCAAAGAGAAGAATGAGCCCGCAAAAGGAGGCAAATGCCAGCAGAACAATGAAGGGAAGGAACAAGAATGGCAACACCTCCAAGGACGGGAACGACGTCGAAGACATAGTCGTCACCGGCAATGGGCCATGCCCTGCAAAGCTTTCAATGTGGTCGCTCTACGCACCTACGCTGAAACAGCCAAAGGATCTAGACGAGAAAGATCAGGACCAACCAAAACCGGGAACACGCACAAGTGTTGCCGGCCAGCCGTCCCCAGATGAAGAGGCCCCCACGCAGCCTGCCAGCACCGTGCACCACAAGAACACCAGCAGCACCTGTCAAGCCACAACCGAGGCAGCAACCTACTAGCTCCTAACCAACGACCAACTCCTCACCAACCTGGGCAGAGAGGGCCCCAACCCTGTGTGCCCATAGAGACAGCAACCCAGCGCAGCCCAGCCAAGATCTGCTAGCAGCTCAGCGGCGAGGTTCAGCCTACGGTGAAGGCATGGCGAGGACAGGGATGGGACACCAGATCCCACCGTCAGCCCCGACCTGCCATATGAAGCTGGCGGCACGCTCCTGCACCTGAGCGAGGAGAGCAGCCAACGACACCGCCGGTAGACCAGCGACGACAAGATCAGCAGACTAGCCTGGATTCGGGGCAGCAGCACCGCAAGGAAGACCGGACGAGCAATCATGAAAGTCAAAGACATAGCACCTTGTCAATTTGTAAGCAATGTGACATCTAACAAATCAAAACCAAACTAGCACAAAAGGTGCTTGGCTTATATATCGTTCTAATCAACTGAGCCGCAAAAACCATGATATTGCAGGATACATCAAATTAAGCAAGATAACCTTATATTCTAGGTAATCAAGGGAAAACGTTAATGATGTCTCGGACCCATGAGTAGTAAAACCATACAGCTTTTGCAGCTTCAAAGGCTACACAATCGCCTTAACCCCGATAGCAGCTATTTTATTTTTATCATATAAACCCAGTTTGCAGTATAAACAGCAGACTCGGAGATGTAGATGCAGACGCCGTCTAGCAGAGACAGGGAGAGGGCGGAGGCAGCGCACGAGAGAGAAACAGCAGCGGCGGCGGGGAGGGCTCTAGCGGCTAGGGTTTGGTCGCCCCCGGTGTCGCTCCTCTCTGCTAATCTGTACTGCATAACTGAATCTGGAAGCACATTTCCTCACCGAGGTCCCGCAGCGCCCGGAGCCAGGAGTCAAGCTGGAAGTCGGTATCGGCGGTGGTCTGGCCATCCGCGCGAATCGCGGGGACGGAAGATAAGGGGGAGCGGAGGCGCATCGCGTCCTGGACGGCGGAGGCGGACGGGATGCGCCGGCAGGAGGACGGAGGAAGAGATATGAAACCGGTGGTACTTGATCCGTCAGATGGTTAATAGAAGGACATGCTCCATGTACTGGTCGGGCTGCTGGAGGTTTTGGAGAATGAACCTTGGAGACTGGCCGAATTGTGCAAACGCAAAAGAATCAAATCATTCTTTCTCCATCTTTCTGGACCCGACGAGTTCGCTTTTGGTGGAGTTTGATTAAAATTCAACAAGAAGGCTAACGACGCATGTTCTTGTTTTCATTTTTCGTTATTTGTTTGTCTCTGTTTAGTCCCGAAGGCTCATGACTGCAAATAGTCTTGGTGCACTGCAGCTCAAGCATCCATGTCAGGTTCTTTCTTCCCTTATTTATTTGTATTTTAATATGTTTTACAATTGGGCGATCGACTATTCCCTAATTGGTTAGAATTCAGTGATGGGGAGTGGGATCCAGCTCTAATGATGTGTCCAGATAAAGTTTTTGTTCCATCACGGTTTCTCTTTCAGTCTATTTCTATTGCCATTTGAGATTAGTTGGCTATAATGGGTTGTAGATCGTTATAATGTTACTATATTTTATAATGTATGAGTATTATTAATAAATACATTTTATATATTGTTTCTCAATGCAAACATTTATTTTAACCTTTGCCAATAAGTTGGCACATATTTAAGTCGGGTACCCCCCCCTCCCCTAATCCCCTCTCTAGTGGCGGCGGCACTTGCTGTAGTACTAGAAGACCATTACAGTCGACGGGTTCGTCTCCACATTGGGCGGATCTGACAGTCGTTGGTGGAGGAGGCCGATGATGACGTGGAGCAGAAGACGAAGCCAATCGACGAAATCATCCTATCATTGGGCAGATTTGTTGGTCGGTGATGACTTGGAGGAAAAGATGGTGGTGTCGACGACATGAATATCGAGCATACTCCCATTGGGAAGATCTGTTGGCATCATCGAGGAGGATACCATGAAGGTGAGGCCGTGGAGAAGATGAGGTATAAATACCTTTGTATGTGTGTTATGTTCTTGATTTGTTCTCTATTTGATTTTGAACCATAGAAATTTGTAGCTAAAACCTAGTGCCATTTTTGAACCATACCTAAATGTCTTATGCATATATTGTTATCTTTTGCATATATCGTTGTCTTATGCATACATTGTTGTACTGTAGATAGTGTTGTACTTCATATATTTGTCTTATGTATTGTATATATTGTTGTACTACGTATATTGATGTATTATCCATTGCCATGTTTTAGTAATCCCAATCCAAACTTCATCATTGCCATGTTTTGGTTCATAATTGTGGTTTATTTAGGGCACACTGCATAAAGAAGCTCTAGTTGATGGTGTATCGGATCTTGTATACGTAAAGGCTTGGTGCCAAAGGTGTGGCTCGGAGTAACGACTCAAACAAAAAACTTGGCGAAGTCAACAATTATGGCATGAAAATATAAGTTTGTTTTCCTTTATCACGTGCCATTTATTGGCACTGTGTATAATGAGCTAATGTGGATGATCAATTGTGTGATTTCTTTTGTACTAGCTATTTATTCGTGTGAGCCGTTGTGGGCTCGTTGTGGTTTCTCGCATCCAGCTTATGCATCATATAGTTGCTATCACTATTTGTTTATCTTTATTTTCCTCACATGAATTCGAGACTATGTACCATGAGATTTAGTTTGTTTATCCACCAACTTGCAACTATCACAAGTGACAACAAGTATGAAAAAGAGGTGGTTTTGGAAATCATGATACATCTAGCCGAGCTTCTTTGGAAACCGTTGGGCATAACCAAGCGGAAGACATACAGAACATAGTATTAGGATTGATGTTATAGGATGTATTATTAGTGGCTATTGGCATTACAATGTGTAATAGAAAATCGTTATGGTACAAATGTAATGATGATAATGTTCCAAGTTATGAATATAATTATGTTATGGTTTTAGTGTTTGTGTGTGCATGTATTTTAATCTGTTGTGAAATATAAATTCCTATTATTGAGACATAAAAATTGCTCAGTTCAAACGAGTGGAACATGAAAAACTGTAACTGATGAGTATACCCTTATGGAAACGGGCGGATTACAAACCATTACCAAAAATAACCCTTATCAACGATGTCGTGTTTCCACTCTGCTGCCATACAAATCTTCACAACAGTGACGAATATATGACATCGTAACATTTTTTTGTTGCTGATTGTGGGTTTTGACCCGTGTCTATAACATCACTCTGTACTAGTGTATATCATATGTTTTCCATGCATGATAAGATAATAGATTCATGCCAGTGCACCTACAAAATCATATATACATTTTATGGATTAGCATGGAAAAGTAGTATGAGTGAAGGGGGTAACTACTACAATCGATTTGCAAACTTGAGGGTTTGTATTATTTATTCATAAGCAATACCAAAAGTTAAAAAAAAATACTAGGATAAGTATGTTGATGCCCCTATGTTCTTTCCACTGTTCTACAAACTCTATCGTTGTTGCTCCAATACATTTAAAGACCAATTTTTTAACAGAACTACTTTATTTGTATTTTCCGTGTCCCTTTATTTTATAGGGGTTTGGTGTCCCTCTTTATCTCATCAGAAGACCTACTTCTCTCTATAGTAGTATGTATTTTTATTTCCATGTTGACATCCCAGATACCATATTTCTAAAATTATGGTGATGCATAGTCCGTAGTATAATATCAATTGTACTCCTATGTAGCTAATAAGCTATTACACAATCTTTTAACAATACTTGCATTATAACTAAAAAATGGTGCGAATATCCTGCGTTGGTCAAGGTACGTTCAGGACCAATTTTGTATCTTTAGATTTTTTTCATTCTATATTTAAACATGCACTTTTTCTATATATATGAGTAGCGTTTCCCCATGACTTTTTTCAGTCGAAGGTTTGTCTTCATTTTCCATCTGGAATAACTCAAATGAAGGCCATCCCATTTGCTTCAATTGATTCAACATAAAAATTATTAATGTAGTGATTATTTCCAAGGCCAAATTTATTCTATTGATGGGGATGAGATCGTGTTGTATGATCAGTTCCCCCACTCTTCCCTCCTCCATATTTTACGGTATATTTTCTTTCTCTATTTCGAGTCGATGTGTCTACCATATCTTTCACTACATTTCATACTAGGTACACTCAATTGTATAAGGATGTGGATCATATTATGATATTTCTATGCATGAATTTTCTGGGCACATGATTAGAGGCATGGAACTGCTAGATGTTCATTAAAAACATTTTCTGGTGTGAAGCCCCTTAAGACTTTTGTCTTGTTTGTAGTATTGTTGTCCACTGCATATAACCTGTAGAGCATGGGAGTAACAAAAAATTATTTGTCAAAATAAGTACAAACTGTTTGATTTGTTAGAATTTTATTCTCTCGTGCATAACGCACTCTTATCAACGTGGAGTAAATGATTTTCTATACTAATTCGGGGTCTATATACTCCGAGGAATCCATGCAAACACCTCATTTTTTAAGTACATTAAGTCTCAGTGCATCATTTGGCTACGATTGTTCGTGAATTACCAATCCAGGAACCTCAAACTATGATGCATGGAAACGTAGAAGGCAGAGGAGTAAGTTCTTGGCCTAATGAAGCCCTACTATTTATAATAATAATAATATTAACTATCCATCCATAAATGTTAAGAAGTTATCTTCATGACTGGATTTAACATGATATTCATGACATGAACAATGTGTGGTTCGGTGTCCCCTAGGTTCTTCATCATTGGTCGCCAGTCATTAAATAATTTGGACTCAAACATCCTAATTTCGAACTACTATTAATCTCCAAATTGATGAAAAGGAAAAAACATCTTGGTGATATCTCAAAAAAATTATGAGTGCAAAAAGATTTCAGGTGTCCTCTCTTTTCTTTGTATGATCATGATTTGTCTTCTATTTTCTTTTTATGATCAGGATGTATCCTCTTGCAAATACAAGATCATCAATACTTATAGTAGATTAGTAAGTTTTATTTTTTATTATGCAAGCTGCATTTTTGTGATAACTCCAATGTTTATATTTGGTCCAAGTTTAGTTGTTCCTAATGTAGCCCAAGTTATGTAGTAGTTCAGCTCGGTTTTTATCTTGTATCAGCGCTTAAATTTGCTTATGAATGGTATGTTGGAGGGATAAGATGATCGGACTAGCTTGGAGCCCTGAACATGTGTTGTTGTGCATGTTCTAAGAAACACTAGACCTCGAGAGCTCGTAACATGCTGGTGCGTGTTCGGTAAGAAATGAAGTACTTAGAAGAACTAGGAGAAATGAGTTAATACTTTACTAACTCTACATGTAGTATTGAGTTTTTGCAGATCTATACCTTGAGAAAATTTGTCGTAGTTTGAATAAGTATCTATATCCAATGTTTATGGATCACTTTTGCATAATACGCTATATGTGTATTTGTTGGAAATATGTGAAGGGTTACGTAGCAAAAACAAAAAATTCCTGCGACAGAACTCCCTAACGCCCAAGATCTATCTATGTAATGCAGTAACGACCGGAGCATATATAATACATACCCTTGTAGACCATACACGGTTAACGTTCTGAGTGGAACGTGGTTGAAGTAGTCAAACGCGTAGCTGACCTCAAGGTCGCGACGCTCCTCACAGGTCACCCCTTGCTCCATCTTCATCGTGCAGCAGCTCCGGCTCACGATATCCAAAGTGCCCCAAGTGTTGCACCTCATGGCTTCGTACACATATAGTGTATGATGAGACCTCCGTTTCCCCGATCGCGCCGGAAGAGCGGAAGTAGATCTCCGGCTAGGAATCTCCGCAGCACAACGGTGCGCTGCGGTGAAGCCTTGTTCGCACAACACGTACAGGGGGACATGGTCACAAGGTAGAGAGAGAGAGATGAGAGAAAGTCAACCAAAAGACTTCTTAAATTGTCGTGAATTCCCACCCATGGGCACCCCTTTATATAGGCGGAGGGGTGTGCCCTCCCCTTGTGGGACTAATTAATAAAGGGAAAAACCAGGATTTAAGGGGCTGGCCAGATGGGCCTGGTCGAACCGACCTAGCAAACAGCCTCAACAGAGTTAGCCTCGGCAGCAACCGAATGGGCTCGTGTTGCCCCCCACCGTAACCCAGTGCAGCAGCTGTGCTGGCGACCAGCAACAGCGGTCGAGCGGGCCCCGAGTGGGCCGGCTCCCGCGTGCTTGTAGCCCAGCGCGGCTAGCGCCCGGGGTGGGCCAGTGCTCCCCCTATGGTCCAGCAGGCGGGGCGGTGGGAGAGGCCCGGGTGGGATCCCCTTTGTTGCGGCCCGTGCGCGGTGGTAGGTTGGCTGCCGCTTGCGCGGCGTGTAGCACCCGCCCGCCCTCTATCTCGCATGGGCCGGTCAAATCCGGCCCAACCTGCCAGAGCTACTGTTTCCTTTTACCTTATTCAGGGTGACTTCCTCTTGGGCCATTTCCCTCTGGGGTTTTGGCCTAATGAGGAAGTTGCCCTATAAATTTTAATTTAAATATTTATTTAGTATATATAATAAATGCATATTCACCCAAAACACCTTTCGGTCCCTTTTTCCTTTCTCCGAACAGCTTCTGTCTCTCCGTGTAACAATTCCGGCTTTCTCTTTCTCTACTGTAATTCCAACTTACAGATGCTCTCTCTCATCGTACCCTTAAGTGTATCCTCTCACGGCTCGGGAATGGTGCAGCCATGATCTCTATCAATGATCAATAGTGGGACCGGGATGCCCATGATAACCCTTGTACATTCCACGATGACGATGTCATATGAACCATAAAAAATCGAGTCCAATTCCCTTTGTTTCTCTGATACGACTTGTCCGAGATTCGACCATTGGTATCACATACTTTGTACAATCTCGTTACCTACAAGTTCGGTTTCACTTGTTACCGTGATATTACATCCCCGTGACCTAGTCACATGTTGCTACATTTATGGATATAATCTCACCAAGCCGGCTGTATGTATCTTACCCATCACGTGGGTGAACAAAATCCCGCTCTTGAGTCACATGTCATCTACTGTTCCTTTGGAATACCCAACATAGACCTTTATGATCACCGCGTTACCAAGTGACGTTTGATGCAGTCAAAGCAGCCTAGAGAAACAGTGAGTAATATGATCTCACGGTCTAAGGAGAAGGCGATTGTGTTCCTAGCTATTGCAGCAATGAACTATGTGACTTGATCGTGTCGCAATCTTTGAGAATGTCCATCACATCATTCACCAATGGTATGACCTTGTTGTCAATTGGCATAAATGGCCCATGATCAGGAAACCTTGATCATTGCTTGACCAATGAACTAGTATAAATAGAGGCTACTAGGGGCTTGTTTTGTTTCATACCACACTTGTACCATTGTTTCCACTTGATACAATTATAGCACAATATGAAACTATTATGATCTAATCGAGATATGACAATAAAAACCTATTTATTATTTGCCTCTAGGGCATATCTCCTTTAGTCTCCCACTTGCACTAGTGTACAAATAATCTAGCTTGTATTTTACTAATCATAAACCATATCACATATGTTTATGGAAAATGTCATGTCCATGTTTTGTTTTGCCAGATCATTATGTCTTTTGCAAATCATTAATGTCTTCCTAATTTTGACATTCATACCATTATCATATAATGGGTTGAAGTATTCATTTAGCAACAAAGTGAGACTTTGTTTCTAGTGTTCACGATGACGGTCGCTTTCACTATTGTCACGTAAACTTTGAAACACACTTCACACTCCTTTGTGTGTATATATAGTAGTTATGGTAACAGAGTGAGGTCGGTATCCAGGATCCAGCAGTGACATTAGATCAGCCACAACGAGCTTACTTATGGGCATTGTGCCCTAGGACACACCCTCTGTGTAAAGACGAACTAGTCCTACCACAACAATATACAACACATTAGATGGTACCCTTATACTTATTTATCTATGTAGATCCTAGTGCATGAAATGCAACTATGCGCCTTACTTTGCTTCTTGCCATTTAAGTACAAACTTAATTCTGGTTCAGTGATTAACTCGGGAATCACTTCAACACATGTTCTTACAGATAAGAGCTTGTCCTTCCAACCAGAACCTTGGGTCACATCACGTCGAGTATACAATATGGTTGTATGGAAGAACGTATGGCTGAGGCATAGGAGATGTAACTCATCTCTTTCTTTCTTTTAACCATGGTTGTAATACTAACGCAGTGCTTCATACAAGTACGAACCTCTTTCTTACCTCATTCTATTCTGAACTACTTTAGAATCTTGTCTAGGACATTCTGAACATTTTTAGAATCAAGTCTAGGAAGCATTCAACTTTGTTGTTTATTAAACTTACCAATCTATCTCGATAGATCTCATTGTTTAATAGCTTGTTCAACTTCATCCATATTTACTAACTTAAATGTTATCAATACTAGTCACATCATTCATATATGTTGTCCACATATCTCCGAATGATTTCACGCTCCCACTCAAATATGGCATCCATATATGAGATGCAGGGATTTCGCTTAGCTCCCACTCAAAATATGTCTGCTACATATTATGATTTAGCCATGTTACTTGGCTCTCACTCAAATGCAGGCCTTCTCGATAATCTTGGACATTCCAAAATTATTTGATCACCATCAAATCAAGAATTTCAGTTACGAGACTTCAATATCCATATATTGCTAGTGTAAATCCAATAGACTCAAACATCGCTAGTTTGTAGTCAACTCCTTGAATTTGTCTATACTTTGTGACGAATCGAGCTTTGTGTCTTCATTAAGTTTCATTTCTTTCTTATGACTTTGCAGTCATTCAGAAACATCAAGCAAACTTCTTTACTTAACAAGATCAAGTAACATATTACTTTGTAATGTTAAATGTAACTTAATATAGGATTTTATGACTCCTAGTCATTTCTCGCACTTAGGTCCATCACACTTCTTTATAGTTCGTAGGTATGTCTTGTTCAAAACATGACACGTGAATCAATGATATAATTCCGTAAACTTGCAGAATATATATAGTCGAATCCTACTTTTTTTAGTAAAAGTATTCGCTGAAACTTTATGATCATTATCAATAGTTTATCCTCTATTTGCAGAGTTCGGTTTCACGGAACATATTCCGCTACACCACTCAAAAATTAGGAGGTAAGGTCAAATACATTATTTTGATATTTTACTTTCTTCCAGTTGTACCTTCATCAAGACACATAAACTTAGGACAATATCAAGTTTTCTCCTTGTGGAAGATGCATTCATAGTTTCCTAAGAACGCTCTACAAATACTTGTTTATTCGCCACGATTTCGACTTATCGAAATCTCTAGAAACTCGAACATGCTATAACTCTTATGGTGTTGTTTCCATGAATCTTTAGATGTTCCTTTGTATTTCAAACGAGTGTTTTCTCATTTCGATCTCTAATTCTAAACAATAACTATAACCTCGGTAAGAGATAACATTAGACCATATGTATCTAATATAAAATGATTATGATGTTTAGATATTTTAATACACTTTGAATTTGCCCTATTATCATAATTTGTGAAACCTCTTTCACATGTTCTTTTATGCTAAACTTAACTTGAATACTTTAGTCATGTCCATCAAATTGAAGAGACTTTGTATTTCTGTTAATTCAATATCCCACTTTGTTGTGAACTCATTTGAACAATTCAAAACTGTTTCAAACTTATGTTTCATTAATTAAATACTCATATTCACTTAAATCTACAATGAAGTATGAAATAATGATTTCCACTATTTGTTGAAAATACGATACATCAATATGTATAGAATTCAACATTTCTTCGCATATCACCGTTTTACCAGAATGCGGAGTTTTAATCATTTTTCCCAACGAGGCATGGTTTTGCAAAGTCTCTAGATTAAACATCTAAGACCCCGATCTTCATTTAGAATAAAGAACATGCAATAACCACCATGACTTAAACAATAGTGTCATGTCATTATTAAACTTTAGATATCTTTTAGCATTCTAATCTTTTATAAATGTTTAAACTATTATCAGTAATATAGTGATGACAATAACTCATTTATAATCGTAATGTGACCATAAAGGTATTATTCATAAAAACAGTACAACTATCTCGTAACATATTCATATGAACAATTGTCTCACCAAAAGCAAGACACACAAACAAGGATTACAAAATTATATTCAAGTCCACTAATCCAAATGATAAACCTTGAGGAAAGGGTGTGATGTTGGCCATCAACTATTTTGCTCGCCATCATCAAGCCACATTGCCTCAATTCCAGCAATTCTGAAGCAAACCATCATGTTTTCACAAAACGGGACAAATATCCAATACTTTGTAAATTGTGACGAGTTTTTGCAAGAAGTACATTTATAACTTTGTATATCTAACATATACCCTTTTCATCCATGACCTCCATTAAAATTGCTACTGAGTCATCGGACTATCTCCTAATGGTTACTGTATTAAGAAGAGAAGATCATCTAATTATGAGCATATCTCTCAGGTGTGGGTATTGATCTATGAAGTTGGACCCTTTTGCTAAGTTCCAAATCAAGAAAGAGATTTCCCATGGTCGCAAAGGACCTCAATGGGATAGGCCATGATCTACAAACATATTTGCAAATAGACATCTAGACTAAGTTCATAATATGAGTTCAATTTATAATTGATCTCCCACTAAAATTGTCATCCCCTGGATGATTTTAGAGATCACACGATCCCAATCCGCTACACCACCCCCGATCGTCATGGTCGGAAATGCAGTTTCAAAGGTAGACATTCCCTAATATCAATCACATCATCCATGTGACTCATTCTCGATCTTTCGATCTCTTGTGTTCCAAGGCCATATCTACATATGCTAGGCTTGCCAAATCTAACTTGTGTGTATCCGCAGTGCAACATGGCTTACACCCACTATATGCGAACGTAGATATGTCTATACCCCGATCGTCACGACCGGCTTCATAACGACAAACTTTCTTGGTGGTGCACTGATGACCCACAAATATAGGGGGTGTATCGCAGTATTTTCGAGGGAAGTGAAACCCAATTTATTGATTCGACTCAAGGGGAGCCAAAGAATATTTATAAGCCTTAACAACTAAGTTGTCAATTCAGCTGCACCTGGAAACAATCTTGCTCACAACAGTTTATTAGTAGCAACAATTTTGTAGTAGCAATAGTAGAGTAACATCAGTAGTAAAAGTAAAGACAGTAGTAACGGTTGCAGCAAACAGTAGGATTCGAGCGTGGTAGGCATAGGGATGGATGGACGGCCATTGCATGGACAAGACAATTCATATAGCAATCAGAACATAGGGCATTTGCAGATAAATAAGATAAAGCATCCAAGTACTAAATAATCCTAGGCATGTGTTCCATAAATAGTCATACATGCTCGCAATGAGAACTTGCACAACATCTTTTGTCCTGCTAGCCTATTTGAAGCGGGGCCTCAAGGGAACTAGTGGAAATTAAGGTGCTCCTTTTAATAGAGCACCGGAGCAAAGCATTAACACTCCGTGAACACATGTGATCCTCACATCAAAGCCATTCCCTCCGGTTATCCCGATTTCTGTCACTTCGGGGCCATTGGTTCCGGACAACAACGTGTGTATACAACTTGCAGGTAAGACTATAAACAATACTATCATAATGAATCAATAACATGTTCAGATCTGAAATCATGGCACTAGGGCCCTAGTGACAAACATTAAGCATAACAAGTCGCAACAAAGTCAAAAAGCATTAATAGTAGACACTAGGCACCATGCCCTAACAATCCAATGCCATTACATGAACGATCTCATCCAATCCCTACCATCCCCATAGCCTACAGCGGGGGATTACTCACTCATAGATGGGGTAAACATGGATGGTCGATGGAGAAGCGATGGTGATGATGATGGCGATGATCTCCTCTAATTCCCCGTCCCAGTAGGGTGCTAGAACGGAGTTTTTGGTTCCGAATCATGGAATCTCGTGGTGGCGGCGGAGCGGAACTCTTTCTGGAAAAACGTCAAACCCCCCTAAGTTTTGAGGTCAGAAGGCAACTTATAGGCGAAGAGGGAGACCGAGGGGGTGTCTAGGGCGGCCAGACCCTGGCGCGGTCAGGCCTAGCCCGCGCGGCCAGGTGGTGTGGCCTGGGCCTAGCCCCACTCTGTCTCGTATTCTGGCTCCATGAGTCTTCTGGTGAAATAGGATTTTTGGCATATTTTCCGGGATTTTTCCTGATAGTTGATTTTCTGCACAAAAACTAGACACCAAGGCAATTCTGCTGAAAATAGCGTCAGTCCGTGTTAGTTGCATTCAAGTCACACAAGTTTAGAGGAAAAACAATAGCAAAAGTGTTCAGGAAATTAGATACGTTTTGGACGTATCAACTCCCCCCAAACTTAGCTTATTGCTTGTCCTCAAGCAATTCAGTTGAAAACTGAGTGCGATAAAAGAAACTTTCACGAACACATTTGCTTCATATGATGTATATATTCTCAGCATGTGATCAACTACTTAGACAATTCATAATAAAGAGTATGCAACTAAGTTTACTTAATAGGCATTGCAAACTATGAAGAGGTTCCAACTCAAAAATAATAAGTAGCATGAAGCATAAACATAAGCAACATTACAATGCTCATAACAAGGTATGATAGAATGGTATCTCGCTTGCCTTTGATTGTGAATGCCAAGGCACCTCTGAAGTGCAAGTGAAGACTAGAAGTAAAGATGTCAAAGATACAAGCATCAAAGTCATAACACAAATAATCAAGTTTTGAGACAAGCACATTATACTAAGAATGACAACTATGCTCTCAAGAAGGTGCTCATCGAATAGGTGATGACTCAACAAAGAAATGAAAAGGTTTTGAATAGTTTGAAAGGCTTCCAAATGCTGAAAGTATGGTACTCATTAGCTTTGAGCTCTCATTGCCCCTATCATAAGCATCTTTAATATGGTTAAGGTGAAAGTGAGGTCCAATCTGAGTTATATGCTTGACAGGCTATAAACTGGAAATCTCATGTCCCTTGAGTACGAGGGCCGCTCCTCATGCTACTCAACTTTAGTTATTGGTAAGTTCTTATCATCATAAATACGTGTGTATCATAGTGAACTGCCAATGGGGTACCCCCTTGCCCGATGATACGGAAGAATCCCCATATCAAAATGACAAGGCAAGCACACAATGGGTATCTCAGCAATCTTCTTATTTACCATGGGAAAATGGTGCTTTTTTCTCTTTCCTCTTTTCTCATATCTCTCTTTTTTTCTTTTTCTCAATTGCTATCTCTCTTTTTTTCTAAGAAGAATGCTTCATAGATACTCATTATGGTTACGCTGCAGGTTTCCACCATGACAACATGGATTAGACTAGCGGCCTAGTCGTTTCTCTAACACACATACATAACTCCATAGACTTACAAGCTCCCCTTTTATTTCACACCGACGACATCCGCAAACAAAAGAGCATGATATCAACTGGGTATATATTTACAGGTGTTGAAAGCGTTCCCCGTGACAGCACGGTTCTGCTAATCCCCATCCTATAATTTGCAAGCATATAACTTTCATGGATAGTCACAATGGTTCAGGTTTATTAAGTGCAAGGAATAAGGTGTGCCATCAAGTTCGTGAGAGCTTTACTAACTAACTTTCTCATAACAAGCAAACATTTTATTTGGAAGAAAACAAGGCACATTGAATATGCACGGGATAGCAAATGATGCTAATAGGTAGGTATGGTGGACACTTTTGGTAATATTTGGTTTTAGGGAGTTGGAAACACAAGTAAAACATACTCAGTGTAAGTGAAGGCTAGCAATAGTAAGGGAGCGACAAACGAGAGAGCAATAATTGTCATAATCATGCTTGCAACAAAACATGACTAATCATGGCATGAAAGTGATTCAAGACCCTCAAGGCAAAATAATTCATCGAGGCTCAACTGATTATTTTAGTCATATGCATGCGTGAGCATGTTCCAAGTCAATTCAAATGAAACATTCAGAGGAGGATACCACAGTGTCATACCATGTTATGAATAGAGTAATGCAAGCAAACATTCATATGACATGCTACAAACTATTAGCAAGCTAGAACTAATCATATGAAATCAAGAACTACTAAGCATCCATAAATAACATACACCCTACACGAGCAGGCTAAGCATGCCCACAATGATGAGTATATGTACAAAAATGAAAACAAATAGAGTTCGTTACCAGCCTCTTACCACACCTCAAGTTGTCATTAATCCCCATTAGTGCCCTTCACTTGTGTGGCTTGAATAATAATATGAAACCAAATCTCACTGAGAACTGCTGAACCCTGCAACAAACTCACAAAACCAAAGAAGAACAACAAATATTTTTGGTGTTTTCAATTTTTAGAAACAAGAACCAAAAAGGAAGAACAAGCAAAGCAAAATCTTTTTGGGTTTTTCAAATAGTTCAAACAAAGCAAAAAGGGAAAAGCAAACCAAGGCAAAAACAAGAAGAAACAAACAAAGAGAAAGAATAGAAATATTTTTGGTCTTTTTGTGTTTTAGAAAGCAAAAGCAAAGAAAGAACGAAAACTAAAAAGAGAACGAAAAAATGAATATACAAAGTACCGACACAAAATGATATGGAGCTGAGTGTGATGTCGGTGTGCCTCCCCCCAAGCTTAGGCTTTTGGCCTAAGTGGGTGTCAATCCAAATACGAGTAAGGGTTCCAAGCAGGAGGGTCATTGTAAGAATGATCATAGTTAGGCCCTTGGGAAGAAGAAGAAGCTCCTCAATCATAGGTAGGCTGCTGATATGAAGATTCCCCCTCATTCGAGGGCTAGACCGAATCATCTGTGACCTCCCTTCTAGTATCCTGCTCCTGTTGGGAGAGCTCTCCCAAGTACGTATCAAAATCCTCCTCCGTGAGGGACCATCCTACCCTATTATCAAGGTTAAACAAAACAGGTGCATGCAAAAGAAAAACACGCTCGGACTTGCTCCTTCTCCAACCAGCTTTGAGAAAGGTTATTTTATAAGACAAATCACTCAAACTAGCCCAATAAGAAACAAATTTATGTTCTATCATGGAATTAAGATCAAGCATTTCTATGGGAAACTGTAGGTCTAGATGATGAGGCACTAAACCATGCAATGCTAGTAAACGAGAAGCAATGAGGCCTCCACAAATTCCACCTTTCTCGTGGTTAGCAGCAAGACGGAAAGCTATCAAGGCACCCCAAGTTATAAGTCATATCTCGTTTAAGAGCAGCAGAGTTGAATGCTAGATCATACGAAGATAACTTATTGGCAGTTTTCTTAGCAAGGACACACTTGGCAATAAAGTAAGTAAAGTAGCGAATAGAGGGGAGATAAATGTTACGGATTTTCCCGCTCTCCTTCGAGAAGCTGCTCCCTTGGAAAATCTCTGCATACAAGTCCATGAGTGGTGCAGGTCACTCTTTAATCCTTCCACATGATCCCCACTGAGGTACCTTAATAGCTACACAAAAATCATCGAGGGAAAGGTCGACTGCTATATTGTAAATTTTGTAGTGGACCATGGGGTTAGGCAAAGAGTAACTAAATTGAAAATCCTACACTACAGACATCGTTAGTTTCACAAATTGACAAGGTTCATCTTCCAAACAGTACTCCAATCTTGCATTAGCAACCAAAGTATGGAAGTCCTAGGAAATTCCTGCAGCCCTCATGAATTCGAAGCATGGATAGATGGAAGGAAAAACTTCCTCCTCTCGGTGAACCTTCATAACCTCAGGCACCCTCAGTTCATGTTGGTTGAGTTGATTCTCATTCATCTTCTATTCTGAAATTTAAACATCTATCAAACAAGTGATTGCAAAGTGAATATATAATGAAGAGCTCTACTCATAGGGACTTGTAGAGGCCTAAACATGCGTCAAAACTATATCTCTAAGCATTGAACAAGCATACAAGCTCTCATAACCTGTCACCTACAACAACAAAATACTCAAGATATAAACCACTAAACACAAATCTACTTGGACAAGCGGAGGAGTCACATACCGGAGAACAAATGCTCCAAATTTCAGCAGCAAAGATGGGCTGAGCAAGGAGATCGAAAAATCGAGGGCAAGAGCAGCAAGAATGCGATTTCGAGCAATGAACTGGTGTTTTCACGGGAGAGAGAAGAAAGTGGCAAGCGAGAGAGTGAGTGGAGGGCCAGGGGTGGCCCACACCATGGGCAGGCGCGCCCCTGGGCTAGCCGCGCCACCAGGTGGTGTGCCTGCCTGGAGGGGCCCCCTGGTACCTTCCAGGCACTCCTCTGCCCCTTTTTTCACGTAAAAATTTAATATGAATTTTCTGGAATGTTTCGAGACACTTTATTTTTGGGGAATTTTCAGGCATGACAGAATGATTTTCTGACAGAAAAAAGTTTTTGGAATGATGCAATGAAAAAACTGAAGGGAATATGCCCGAGAGGCAATAATAAAGTGGTTATTATCTTATTCCATGTTTATGATAAATGTTTATTTTGCATGCTATAATTGTATTGATCGGAAACATCAATACATGTGTGTTTAATAAACAAAAAGGGTTCCTAGTTATGCCTCTTTTATAGACTAGCTTGTTGATTAACAAGATGATCAAGGTTTCCTGATCATGGACATTGGATGTTGTTAATAACAAGGTCACAACATTAGTTGAATGATGTGATGAACATTCATCCGAAGTATAGCATTACAATCAAAGTCATTATGTTTATATTGTTATAACATCATACGAAGTAATCTTTATCCTTAGACCATGAGATCATGTTAATTGCTAACACCGGAAGAGTATCTTGATAACATTAAACGTCACACCATAACAGGGTGACTATAAAGATGGGTTCAGTGCTACAAAGCTGTTATGTTGAGGCTCATGGATCAAGAGTGGAATTTGTCAATCCTGATGACGGATAGATATACTCTGGGCCCTATCGGTGATATCACATTAAGATAGCTTGCAAGCAAGTGATGTGATCACTAGAATGTTATATCACGGGAACGAGAAAAGAGTGCATGTCAGTAACGAGATCAAACTAGGTATGGAGATACCAATGATCGAATCTTGGACATGTAATATATCGCGAGACAAAGGGATTTAGTTACTAGCGTTAAAGGTTCTCACGATCACAGAAGTCATCATTGAATGTGTAGGAGTCAGTATGGATCTCCAGGTCCCGCTTCTGATTATTGATTTGAGAGGAGTCTCAATCATGTCTGCATTATTCGCGAACCGTAGAGTGACACACTTAAGAGTTACTGGACACCATTTTGGAGCACATATGTTCCAGACGAAAGAATTGCAAAGCGCAAGAATTGTTTCGATAGAAAGCGGAAATTGTTTCGGGTGAAATTGCAGAAAGTGGTTCTGCATGTGAAATTGAAATATTGCAAGGGCTTATATGTGAATGTTTGTTAATGAAAGTAATTAACAAAATTCTGAATAAATTTAATAAAAAGAGTTTTATTAAATGAGAGAGCGTTAAACTTGGAGAATTTTAATGCATTTAAAGTGGAGACTTTAAAGGGGAATGTGAAGAGGCATTTTAATGTTGAGGGGTTACCACCACATGAATGGAGGAGGTGAAAGGGCACCTCCTCCATGCGCCGGCCATGAAGGAGGGGCACCCCCTCCTCCTATAAAAGGCCACCCTCTTCCTCCTTCTTCCTTACACCTCCTTGTGAAGGATCTCCCTCCCCCTCTAGAATTATTCCCCCATGGTCTCAGATTAGCGAGATACATGTTCCCAGTGGCATTTCGTCTGGAAGGAGTTGCTGCTTCTGCTGGATCGCTAGAGCGAGGAGGTGGAGGTTGTCCGGTGGCTTGAACGTGTGTGCGAGTACGGATGCGCTGTTGAGTTGCGGCGCTCGGACTTCCTCACGATCTTGAGATCGGCAAGTGTACGACTACATCAACCATGATTTCCTACTCATTAACAAAACTCATTGTCTTCGAGGGTAAGTTCTCGTTGGATGTATGTCCACCCGTTGCTTTCTACCTAGTAGATAGATCTTGGCGTGTAGTTCTCATCGTAGGAATTTTTTGTTTTCTATGCTGCGGACCCAACAAAAACAAGGCTAGAACTTCAGAAGTTCTAAGACACTCTAACATGCAAGCAACTAACAACAGAAAAGAAAACTAAACGAAAACAAAAACTAAAATGGATAGAATAGAAGTAAGCGGAGATAATCATGGTGAAAACATTGTTTTGTTCAATGAAATCCTTTTGTTAACAAGGTTGATCAGGTCTTGTTACCACAACAATTTTATATGAAACAAAACTTTGTATTCTACTAATGATTATGTTACCTCAACTTTGATAGCAATGGTCTGATACATTGCAAATGTATCTATAATTTTTGATGTTCCATGCTTGGTTTGATCCACTTTCTTATGTTTTGTTCCAACTTTGGAGTACTTTTATTATGATTTCTTGGACTAACCTATTAACAAGAGCCACAGTGCCCGCTGCCTGTTTTCTGTTGTTTTTGGTTCCAGAAAAGTCAGAAAATGAATATTCTCGGAATTGGACGGGACAAAAGCCAAAGTGCCTATTTTTCCGGAAGGGATCAAGTGCCAGAATTCGAGATGGAGAAGGGCTGGGGCCCGGCCACACCACCTGGCCGCGCGGCCAGGCCTGGCCCGCGCCAAGGGGTGGTCTGGCCAACCCCAGCACCCCCTCGGCCTCTCCTTCCGCCTATAAGTTGCCTTCGGAGCGAAAACCCTAAGTACCCGATCAAAAATCCACGAAAGAGTCTTTAGCCGCCGTCGTCTCTGTCCCTAGATCGGGGGGATCTGAAGCTCTTCCCGGCACCCATCCGGAGAGGGGAATTCACCCTGGAGGCCTTCTTCATCACCATGCAAGCCTCCAGTGTGATGCGTGAGTAGTTCATCCTTGGACTACGGATCCATGTAGTAGCTAGATGGCTGGTTTCTCCTCCTTTGTGCTTTCGTGTTTAGATCTTGTGAGCTCCGTTCATGATCAAGATCATCTATTTCTAATTCATACATGTTGTGTTTGCGGGGATCCGATGGATATTGAGATGCTATTTCAGATTGATTATTGATTCTATCATGTCTTTGTTATTTGAGATCTTGCATGCTTTCCGTTGTTAGTAGCTATCTTGGCCAAATAGATGCTAGCAACTCCAAGAGTTAGTATTTATGCTCGATAGTGGGTTCATGCCTCTGGTAATCAGGGGAAGTGACAGAAATCTCTAAGACTAGATGTCATATTGCTACTAGGGAGAAAACAACAATCCTTTATTCATAGAAAAATCGTATTGTTTACTTTACACACATTTTGTAAAGCAATAATCTGTTGCTTGCAACTTAATACTGGAGGGGGTTCAGATGATAACCTGAAGGTGGATTATTAGTCATAGATGCAGTTGGATGGCGGTCTATGTATAATGTTGTAATGCCCAATCAAGTCTCAAAGGAGTCAAGATGATTAGTATATGCGTGTATGCTTTCTCGATGTTTGTCAATTACCCCGCTGTAATTTGTTCACCCAACATGTTATCTATCTTAAGGAGAGCCACCTCTAGTGAACTATGGACCCCGGTCCTTTCTTTTACATATAATCTACAAATTGTTTACTACTTTGTGTTTACTTTCTGCAAAATATTACTTCCTTCCATTCGATACATTTAATCCTTTGTTTTCAGTATGGGACAACATATTTCTCCAACTTGAATGCCCTCAACATGTTCAATTGAATTCCTTTCAATCTTCTCTGGGAAATAGACAGTATGTTCCTTGTCATTAACATTAAAGGTCACCTTTCCTTGATTACAATTAATAACAGCTCCTGCAGTATTAAGAAAAGGTCTCCCAAGAATAATAGACATATTATCATATTCAGGCATTTCAAGCACAACAAAATCAGTTAATATCAAGCAATTATGAGCCACTTGAACAGGTACATCCTCACATATACCAACAAGAATAGTGGTAGATTTATCATCCATTTGCAAAGATATATCAGTTGGGATTAGTTTTTCAACTTGAAGTCTCTTATATAGGGAGAAAGGCATAACACTAACTCCAGCTCCCAAATCACACAAAGTAGTTCTAACATAACTATTCTTAACAGAGCACAGAATAGTTGGGATCCTTGGGTCTCCAAGTTTCTTTGGAACCTTACCATTAAAGGAATAATTAGCTAGCAAAGTAGAGATTTCTTCATTAGGGATCTTCCTTTTATACGAGACAATATCCTTCATATACTTTGAGTAAGGAGGCAATTTAATAGCATTAGTCAAAGGAATTTGCAGGAATAAAGGTTTCATCCACTCACAAAACTTATTATAGTGTTCATCTTCCTTTGACTTGTGTTTCTTATCAGGGAAAGGCATAGGTTTTTGGACCCAAGGCTCTCTTTCACTACCATGTTTCTTAGCAACAAAATCTTCTTTAGTGTATTTCGTATTCTTAGTGTGCTTTTCAGGTTCGTCTTCAACTTTTTCTTCATTAGGAACATCATTTTCTTCATTACCACTTTGAGTTTCAGCATCAGAGACATATATACTATTAGGATCTTTAGCAGGTTCAGAGGGTTCTACAATAGTTTTATGTTTCTTTTTTCTTTTCTTACGAGTAGTACCACTATTTTTAGCTTGTTGAGAATCCTGCTCGATTCTCTTGGGATGCCCCTCAGGATATAGAGGATCCTGGGTAGCAGCACCACTTCTAGTTCTAATTTCATAAGCATGTTTTACTTTAGCAGCATTAAGTAGCAAGTCTTTTTGTACCTTAATAAGTTGATCAATTTGAGTTTGAACCATTTTGAAAATGTTTAACAAGCATTTTAACATCATTCGAGGTTCTTTCCACAATATCCTTCAACTCAACAATAGCTCTAGAGTTTTCCATTAGATGGTTTTGCACCCTTTTATTAAAATTATCCTGCTTAACAATAAAAATATCGAATTCTTCTAAGCATTGATCAGGAGGTTTAGAGTAAGGGATATCACCTTCATCAAAGTGTTGGAGAGAGTGCACCTCAATAGTGGATGAATGGGGAATTGGCTTACATAATTCTTCTATAGGAGGTAAATTCTTGACATCTGCAGCTTTAATTCCCTTCTCCTTAACACATTTCTTAGCTTCCTTCATCACTTCATCATTTAATTCAATAACTCCCCTCTTCTTAGATGATGGTATAGGCGTCGGTATAGCTCGTTCAGGTATAATTGTCTCAGGTATAGCTGGTTCAGGAGGAGTCCAATCTTCATAGTTCTTGCTTATTTTAGCCATTAATTCCTCAACTTCTTTGGGAGTCCTATTCCTGAAAACACAATCAGCACAACTATCCAGGTATGTCCTAGATTCTTCAGTTAGTCCATTATAAAATATATCAAGAAGCTCATTCTTAGGTAACGGACATCCAGCCTGTGCATGAATCAAAGAACAAAACCTTGCCCATGATTTAGGCAATATCTCTTTTTCTCCCTGTTTAAAATCAAAAAGTTCCTGCAAAATAGCATGTCTAGCACTAGGAGGAAAATATTTTTGCAGGAAAGTACTAATCAAGCAATAAGGGCTATCAATAGATCCAGGAGGTAAATTACTAAACCAAGTTTTAGCTTCTCCTTTCAGTGGAAAAGGGAAGATCTTAGCAACAAAGTAGGTGCGCATCTTAATATCATCAGAAAACAGGCCACTCATGGTAGAAAGCCCAGTCATATGTGCTACCGTACTTTCATTCTTAGTCCCACAAAAAGGTTCTTTCTCAACAATAGCTATGTAAGATAGATCAAGAGAGAAATCATAATCATTATCTTTAATGTTGATGGGAGACGCAGCAAACTTAGCATTAGGAGACAATTTGGGTCTAATAGTACGCCTCTCAAGGAGACTCTTAGCAGCACTCCTATCATGGGTGTTTTGACATTCTTTAATAAATTCATCGGTCATCTCAATATAACCGTCTTCAATATCATAGCTCTCTCTAGACTCAGGTGAACTAACAGGTGTAGTAGTGTCTTCATTAGGAGTTTCAGTATTTCCAGCTATAGTTCTAGCAATCATAGAATCTAGGAAAGGACCTAACGAACCACTCTTATCAATCACAGTAGAAGCAACATCATAAGTATCAGAAGTTTAAGATTCAACAGTAGTAGCAGTGTGTGTAGCATGTGTATGTGGTGGTGTAAGGAACTTACTCATAACGGATGGTGAATCAAGAGCAATAGAGGTGTTCAGAACCGTACCTCTTCTTGTAGTGGATGTTAAAATAGGAACCTTGCCATCATGAGACTTACCCATGATGGATGGATGGCAGCGAACAATAATGATTCCAAGTGGACTGGATAAATAAAGCTATGCTCCTCGGCAGCGGCGCCAGAAAGTAGTCTTGATGACCCACAAGTATAGGGGGTGTATCGTAGTATTTTCAAGGGAAGTGAAACCCAATTTATTGATTCGACACAAGGGGAGCCAAAGAATATTTATAAGCCTTAACAACTGAGTTGTCTATTCAGCTGCACCCGGAAACAATCTTGCTCACAGCAGTTTATCAGTAGCAACAGTTTTGTAGTAGGAATAGTAAAGTAACAACAGTAGTAAAGTAAAGACAATAGTAACAACAAAAGTAAACAGTAGGATTCAAGCATGGTAGGCATAGGGATGGATGGACGGGCGTTGCATGGACACGACTTTTCATATAGCAATCAGAACATAGGGCATTTGCAGATAAATAAGATAAAGCATCCAAGTACTAAATAATCCTAGGCATGTGTTCCATATATAGTCATATGTGCTCGCAATGAGAACTTACACACCATCTTTTGTACTGCCAGCCCGTTTGCAGCGGGGCCTCAAGGGAACTACTGGCAATTAAGGTGCTCATTTTAATAGAGCAACGGAGCAAAGCATTAACACTCCATGAACACATGTGATCCTCACATCAAAACCATTCCCTCCGGTTATCCCGATTTCTGTCACTTCGGGGCCATTGGTTCCAGACAACAATGTGTGTATACAACTGGCAGGTAAGACCATAAACAATACTATCATAATGAATCAATAACATGTTCAGATCTGAAATCATGGCACTCGGGCCCTACTGACAAGCATTAAGCATAACAAGTCGCAACAAAGTCAAAAAACACTAATAGTAGATACTAGGAACCATGCCCTAACAATCTGATGCCATTACATGAACGATCTCATCCAATCCCTACCATCCCCATAGCCTACAGCAGGGGATTACTCACTCATAGATGGGGGAAACATGGATGGTCGATGGAGAAGTGATGGTGATGATGATGGCGATGTTCTCCTCCAATTCCCCGTCCCGGCAGGGTGCCATAACAGAGTTTCTGGTTCCGAATCGTGGAATCTGGTGGTGGCGGCAGAGGGGAACTCTTTCTAGAAAAACGTCGACCCCCCTGAGTTTTTAGGTCAGAAGGCAACTTATAGGCGAAGAGGGAGGCCGAGGGGGTGTCTGGGCGGCCAAACCACCCACTAGCGGGGCCAGGCCTAGCCCGTGCGGCCAGGTGGTGTGGCCTAGGCCCAGCCCCACTCCGTCTCGTATTCTGGCTCCGTGAGTCTTCTAGTGAAATAGGATTTTTGGCATATTTTCCGAGATTTTTCCTGATAGTTGATTGTCTGCACAAAAACTAGACACCAAGGCAATTCTGCTGAAAACAGCGTCAGTCTGTGTTAGTTGCATTCAAATCACACAAATTTATAGGAAAAACAATAGCAAAAGTGTTCAGGAAAGTAGATACGTTTTGGACGTATCATGCACACACAAGGGGAACACTATCATTGGAATTATATAGGAATTATCTTATTTGCTACCATTGAGTATCTAATAGTAGGACATAATAAGATGTAGAACAGGTATCAACATCACATGTATATTGTGATATGATATGGTCCTTGCTCTTGCACCTTGATGTCCATCGAGCGCTCCAGCATGATATCCATCTTTCCCCTGGTTTGATGCCAAGTCCATGACGCCACCAGCAGGTCGTCCATCGGAACGATGACTATTACTATACTACTTAGTAACATAAAAATAAACTACTTTACCTTTGTAATGACCAAGACCATATTAAATCGCATGCCCCTCGTGCAAAATAAAGTTAGACGCCTCTACTTTATCTATTGCAAGTTTTACTTGGTTGTTAGGACTTTCGAAATAGAACCGTTTCTAATCTATGGACTTTCCAACCACAACATAGATCCAACAGTTGTCTCTACTACATCCCTTTCGGTGCCCTCTGTTGTAAATTTTATATCAACTATTAAATGAGAGACAGACACCCGCTATCCACTTATACAGAACAAGCCGTATATCGAGCGTGGAACCAGTCTCGCCTATGAATACGCGTAAAATCGGTCCTAGCCGCTTCATCAAACAATATTATGATATAAATAAGTACACGTTAGAGGGTAACAACTAAGGGATCAATGCCCGCACACTGCTTGTGCGTACTAGCCATACAACACTCCTACGCATAACCTGGCTCTGATACCACTAATGGGTTCCGTAGCAGAAAACAAAAAAAATCTACGATAGAACTCCCTAACACCCAAGAATCTATGTAGTAATGCAGTAACGACTAGAGCGTACATAATATATACCCTTGTAGATCATACGCGGTTAACGTTCCATAGGGAACGTGGTTGAAGTAGTCGAACGCGTAGCCGACCTCAAGGTTGCGAAGCTCCTTGCATGTCACCCCTTACTCCATCTTCATCGTGCAGCAGCTCCGACTCACGACATCCAAAGTGTCCCAAGTGTTGCACCTCGTGGCTTCATACACTCTGGTGTACGATGAGTCCTCCGTCTCCCCGATCCGCTAGGAGTGCGGAAGTAGATCTCCGGCTAGGAATCTCTGCAGCATAATAGTGCGCCGCAGTGAAGCCTTGTTCGCACAGCCCGTACATGGGGCATGGTCACAAGGTAGAGAGAGAGGAGATAAAGTTAACCAAAAGACTTCTCAAATTGTCCACCCATGGGCACCCCTTTATATAGACGGAGGGGATGTGTCCTCCCCTTTAGGTGCCCCGTGTGGGACTAATTAATAAAGAGAAAATCAGCATTTAAGGGGCTAGACGGATGGGCCTGGTCAAACCAGCCCAGGAAATAGCCTTAGCAGAGTCAGCCTGGGCAGCAACCGAATGGGCCGGTGCTACCCCTACCACGGCCTAGTGCAACAGTTGTGCCGGCGACAAGCAACAACGGTCGAGCGGGCCTCGGGCGGGCTGTCTCCCACGTGCTTATGGCCCAACACGGCTGGTGATGACCCACAAGTATAGGGGGTGTATCGCAGTATTTTCGAGGGAAGTGAAACCCAATTTATTGATTCGACACAAGGGGAGCCAAAGAATATTTATAAGCCTAAACAACTGAGTTGTAAATTCAGCTGCACCTGGAAACAATCTTCCTCACAGCAGTTTATCAGTAGCAATAGTTTTGTAGTAGGAATAGTAAAGTAACAACTCTAGTAAAGTAAAGACAACAGTAACAATAGCAGTAAACAGTAGGATTCGAGTGCGGTAGGCATAGGGATGGATGGACGGGCGTTGCATGGACAAGACACTTCACATAGCAATCAGAACATAGGGCAATTGCAGATAAATAAGATAAAGCATCCAAGTACTAGATAATCCTAGGCATGTGTTCCATATATAGTCATACGTGCTCACAATGAGAAGTTGCACAACATCTTTTGTCCTGCCAGCCCGTTTGCAGCGGGGCCTCAAGGGAACTACTGGCAATTAAGGTGCTCCTTTTAATAGAGCACTTGAGCAAAGCATTAACACTCCGTGAACACATGTGATCCTCACATTAAAGCCATTCCATCTGGTTATCCCGATTTCTGTCACTTCGGGGCCTTTGGTTCCGGACGACAACGTGTGTATACAACTTGCAGGTAAGACCATAAACAATACTACCATAATGAATCAATAACATGTTCAGATCTAAAATCATGGCACTCGGGCCCTAGTGACAAGCATTAAGCATTACAAGTCGCAACAAAGTCATAAAGCACTAATAGAAGATACTAGCACCATGCCCTAACAATCTAATGCCATTACATGAACGATCTCATCCAATCCCTACCATCCCCATAGCCTACAGCGGGGGATTACTCACTCATAGATGGGGAAACATGGATGGTCGATGGAGAAGCGATGGTGATGATGATGGCGATGATCTCCTCCAATTCCCCGTCCCGGTAGGGTGCCAGAACGGAGTTTCTGGTGCTGTTTCATGGAATCTGGTGGTGGCGGCGAAGCAGAAATCCTTCTGGAAAAACGTAGAACCCCTCCTAGAGTTTTTAGGTCAGAAGGCTTCTTATAAGCGAAGAGGGAGACCTAGGGGGTGTCTGGGGTGGTCAGACCACCACCGGGCACGACCTAGGCTAGCTCGCGTGGCCAGGTGGTGTGGCCTGGGCCCAACCCTCCTCCGTCTCGTATTCTGGCTCCGGGAGTCTTCTGGGGAAATAGGATTTTTGCAATATTTTCTGGGATTTTTCCTGATAGTTGATTTTCTGCACAAAAACTAGACACCAAGGCAATTCTACTGAAAACAGCATCAGTCCGTGTTAGTTGCATCCAAATCACACAAGTTTAGAGGATAAACAACAGCAAAAGTGTTCGGGAAAGTAGATACGTTTTGGACGTATTAACTCCCCCCAAGCTTAGCTTATTGCTTGTCCTCAAGCAATTTAGTTGAAAACTGGGTGCGATAAAAGAACTTTCACGAGCACATTTGCTTCATATAATGTATATATTCTCAGCATGTGATCAACTACTTAGACAATTCATAATAAAAAGTATGCAACTAAGTTTACTTAATAAGCATTGCAAGCTATGAAGAGATTCCAACTTAAAAATAATAAGTAGCATGAAGTATAAATATAAGCAACATTATAATGCTCATAACAAGGTATGATAGAGTGGTATCTCGCTTGCCTTTGATTATGAATGCCAATGCACCTCTGAAGTTCAGGTGAAGACTAGAAGTAAAGATATCAAAGATACAAGCATCAAAGTCATAACACAAATAATCAAGTTTTGAGATAAGCACATTATACTAAGAATGATAACTATGCTCTCAAGAAGGTGCTCATAGAATAGGTGGAGACTCAACAAAGAAATGAAAAGGTTTTGAATAGTTTGAAAGGCTTCCAAATGCTGAAAGTATGGTACTCATTAGCTTTGAGCTCTCATTGCCCCTATCATAAGCATCTTTAATGTGGTTAAGGTGAAAGTGAGGTCCAATCTGAGTTATATGCTTGACAGACTATAAACTGGAAATCCCATGTCCCTTCAGTACGAGGCCCGCTCCTCATGCTACTCAACTTTAGTTACCGGTAAGTTCTTATCATAGAGAACCGCCAACGGGGTACCCCTTGCCCGATGATACGGAAGAATCCCCATATCAAAATGACAAGGCAAGCAGACAATGAGTATCTCAGCAATCTTCTTATTTACCATGGGAAAATGGTGCTTTTTCTCTCTTTCCTCTTTTCATATACCTCTTTTTTTCTTTTTCTCAACAGCTATCTCTCTTTTTTATAAGAAGAATGCTTCATAGATATCATTATGGTTACGCTGCAGGTTTCCACCATGACGGCATGGATTAGACCGGTGGCCCAGGCGTTTCACTAACACACATACATAACTCCATGGACTTAGAAGCTCCCCTTTTATTTCACACCGACGACATCTGCAAACAAAAGAGCATGGTATCAACTGGGTATATATTTACAAGTGTTAAAGCGTTCCCCATAACAGCACGGTTCTGCTAATCCCCAGCCTATAATTTGCAAGCATATAACTTTCATGGACAGTCATAGTGGTTCAGGTTTATTAAGTGCAGGAAATAAAGTGTGCCATCAAGTTCGTGAGAGCTTTACTAACTAACTTTCTCATAACAAGCAAACATTTTATTCAGAAGAAAACAAGGCATATTGAATATGCAGGGAAGTAGCAAATGATGCTAATAGGTAGGTATGGTGGACACTTTGTCAATATTTCGTTTTAGGGAGTTGGAAACATGAGTAAAACATACTCAGTGAAAGTGAAGGCTAGCAATAGTAAGGGAGCGACAAACGAGAGAGCAATAGCTATCATAATCATGCTTGCAACAAAACAGGACTAATCATGGCATGCAAGTGATTCAAGACCCTCAAGGCAAAATAATTCATCGAGGCTTAGCTGACTATTTCAGTCATATGCATGCGTGAGCATGTGCCAAGTCAATTCAAATGAAAGATTGAGAGGAGGATACCACAGTGTCATACCAAGTTATGAATAGAGTAATGCAAGCAAACCTTCATATGACATGCTACAAACTATTAGCAAGCTGGGAATAATCATATGAAAGCAAGAACTACTAAGCATCCATAAATAACATACACCCTATACGAACAGACTAAGCATGACCACAATGACGAGTATATGTACAAAAATGAAAACAAATAGAGTTCGTTACCAGCCTCTTACCCCACCTCAAGTTGTCATTAATCCTCATTATTTCTCTTCACTTGTGTGGCTTGAATAATAATATGAAACTAGTATCCACTAAGGACTGCTGAACCCTACAACAAACTCACAAAGCCAAAGAAGAACAACAAATATTTTTGGTGTTTTCTATTTTTTAAAGCAAGAACCAAAAAAGTAAAAACAAGCAAAGCAAAATCTTTTTGGGTTTTTCGAATAGTTCAAACAAAGCAAAAAGGGAAAAACAAACCAAGGCAAAAAGAAGAAGAAGCAAACAAAGAAAAACAATAGAAATATTTTTGGTCTTTTTGTGTTTTAGAAAGTGAAAGCAAAGAAAGAACGAAAACTAAAAGGAGAACGAAACATGAATGCACAAAGTACTGACACAACATGATAAGGAGATGAGTGCGATGTCGGCGTACCTCCCCCCAAGCTTAGGCTTTTGGCCTAAGTGGGTGTCAATCCAGATACGGGTAAGGGTTCCAAGCAGGAGGATCATGATAAGAATGATCGTAGTTGGGCCCTTGGGAGGAAGAAGAAGCTCCCCAAGTAGGTATCAAACTCCTCCTCCGTGAGGGACCATCTTACCCTATTATCAAGGTTAAACAAAACAGGTGCAGGCAAAAGAACAACACGCTCGGACTTGCTCCTTCTCCAAACAGCTTTGAGAAAGGTTATTTCATAAGACAACTCACTCAAACTAGCCCACGAGGAAACAAATTAATGATGTATCATGGAATTAAGATCAAGATTTTCTATGGGAAACTGTAGGTCTAGATGATGAGGTACTAAACCATGCAATGCTAGTAAACGAGAAGCAATGAGGCCCCCAAAAATTCCACCTTTCTCGCGGTTAGCGGCAAGATGGAAAGCTATCAAAGCACCCAAGTTGTAAGACCTATCTCAAGCATAGATGAATGCTAGATCATAAGAGGATAACTTATTGACAGTTTTCCTAGCAAGAACACACTTGGCCATAAAGTAGGCAAAGTAGCGAATGGAGGGAAGATGAATGTTATGGATTTTTCCACTCTCCTTTGAGAAGCTGCTCCCTTGGCAAATTTCTGCGTATAGATCCATGAGTGGTGCAGGTCGCTCTTTAATCCTTCTACATGATCCCAACTGAGGTACCTTAATAGATGGTTAGCTTCACAAATTGACAAGGTTCATCTTCCAAAAAGTGCTCCAACCTTGCATTAGAAACCAAAGCGTGGAAATCCTGGAGAATTCCTGCAGCTCCCATGAATTCAGAGCATGGGTAAATGGAAGGAAAAACTTCCTCCTCCCGGTGAACCTTCATGACCTCAGGCACCCATAGTTCATGTTGGTTTAGTTGATGCTCATTCATCTTCTATTCTGAAATTTAAACACCTATTAAACAAGTGATTGCAAAGTGAAAATAATGAAGGGCACTACTTATAGGGACTTGTAAGAGGCCTAAACATGCATCAAAACTATATCTCTACGCATCAAACAAGCTTACAAGCTCTCATAACCTGTCACCTATAGCAGCAAAATACTCAAGATATAATCCACTAAACACAAATCTACTTGGACAAGCGGAGGAGTCACATACCAGAGAACAAATGCTCCAAATTTCAGCAGCAAAGATGGGCTGAGCAAGGAGATCGAAAAATCGAAGGTAAGCACAGCAAGAACGCGATTTTGAGCAATGAACTGGAGTTTGCTTGGGAGAGAGAAGAAAGTGGCAAGTGAGAGAGTGAGTGGAGGGCCAGGGGTGGCCCACACCATGGCATGGTGCCACCGTGGGCAGGCCGCGCCACCAGGTGGTGAGCCTGCCTGGTGCCCCCCCCTGGGTCACTCCAGGTACTCCTCTGCCCCTTTTTTCACGTAAAAATTTAATATGAATTTTCTGGAATTTTTCGAGACACTTTATTTTTGGGCATTTTTCACATATAGATGAATGATTTTCTGACAGAAAGATTTTTTTTTGGAATGATGCAATGACAAAACAAGGCTAGAACTACAGAAGTTCTAAGACACTCTAACATGCAAGCAACTAACAACAAAGAAAACTAAACGAAAGCAAAACTAAAATGGATAGAATAAAAGTAAAACAGGGATAATCACGGTGAAAACATTGTTTTGTTCAATGAAATCCTTTTGTTAACAAGGTTGATCAGGTCTTGTCACCAAAACAATTTCATATGAGACAAAACTTTGTATTCCACTAATGATTATGTTACCTCAACTTTGATAGCAATGGTCCTAATCATAATAGTTTCAAATTTTTCTCTTGGTATGGGACAATATATTTCTCCAACTTGAATTCCCTCAACATGTTCAATTGAATTCAAACCATAAGTCCTTTCAATCTTCTCTGGGAAATAGACAGTATGTTCCTTGTCATTAACATTAAAGGTCACCTTTCCTTGATTACAATTAATAACAGCTCCTGCAGTATTAAGAAAAGTTCTCCCAAGAATAATAGACATATTATCATCTTCAGGCATTTCAAGCACAACAAAATCAGTTAATATCAAGCAATTTTGAGCCACTTGAACAGGTACATCCTCACATATACCAACAGGAATAGTGGTAGATTTATCAGCCATTTGCAAAGATATATCAGTTGGTATTAATTTTTCTAGTTGAAGCTCTTATAGAGAGAGAAAGGCATAACACTAACTCCAGCTCCCAAATCACGCAAAGCAGTTCTAACATAACTATTCTTAATAGAGCAAGGGATAGTTGGAATCCCTGGGTCTCCAAGTTTCTTTGGAACCTTACCATTAAAGGAATAATTAGCAAGCAAAGTAGAAATTTCCTCATTAGGGATCTTCCTTTTATTCGAGACAATATCCTTCATCTACTTTGAGTAAGGAGGCAATTTAATAGCATTAGTCAAAGGAATTTGCAAGAATAAAGGTTTCATCCACTCACAAAACTTATTATATTGTTCATCTTCCTTTGACTTGTGTTTCTTATCAGGGAAAGGCATAGGTTTTTGGACCCAAGGCTCTCTTTCACTACCATGCTTTTAGCAATAAAATATTCTTCAGTGTATTTAGTATTCTTAGTGTGCTTTTCAGGTTCGTCTTCAACTTTTTCTTCATTAGGAACATCATTTTCTTCATTACCACTTTGAGTTTCAGCATCAGAGACAGATATACTATTAGGATCTTTAGCAGGTTCAAAGGGTTCTACAATAGTTTTATGTTTCTTTTTCCTTTTCTTATGAGTAGAGTCACTATTTTTAGCTTGTTAAGAATCCTGCTCGATTCTTTTGGGATGCCCCTCAGGATATAGAGGATCGTGGGTAGCAACACCACTTCTAGTTCTAATTTCATAAGCATGTTTTTCTTTAGCAGCATTAACTAGCAAGTCTTTTTGCACTTTAATGAGTTGATTTATTTGAGTTTGAACCATTTGAAAGTGTTAAATAATCATTTTAACATCATGAGAGGTTCTTTCCACAATATCTTTCAACTCAACAATAGCTCTAGTGCTTTCCATTAGATGATTTTGCACCCTTTTATTGAAATTATCTTGCTTAACAATGTAAATATCAAATTCTTCTAAGCATTGATCAGGAGGTTTAGAGTAAGGGATATCACCTTCATCAAAGTGTTGGAGAGAGTGTACCTCAATATTGGATGAGTAGGGATTAGGCTTACATAATTCTTCTATAGGAGGTAAATTCTTGACATCCGCAGCTTTAGTTCCCTTTTCCTTAAGACATTTCTTAGCTTCCTTCATCACTTCATCATTTAATTCAATAAATCCCCTCTTCTTTGATGTTGGAATAGGTACCGGTATAGTTGGTTCAGGTATAATTACTTCAGGTATAGCTGGTTCAGGAGGAGTCTAATCTTCATAATTCTTGCTTATTTTAGCCATTAATTTCTCAGCTTCCTTGGGAGTCATATTCCTCAAAACACAATCAGCACAACTATCTAGGTATGTCCTAGATTCTTCGGTTAGTCCATTATAAAATATATCAAGAAGCTCATTCTTAGGTAATGGACTTCCAGCCTGTGCATGAATCAAAGCACAAAACCTTGCCCAAGATTCGGGCAATATCTCTTTTTCTCCCTGTTTAAAATCAAAAAGTTCCTGCAAAATAGCATGTCTAGCACTAGGAGGAAAATATTTCTGCAGGAAAGTACTAATCAAGCAATCAGGGCTATCAATAGATCCAGGAGGTAAATTACTAAACCAAGTCTTAGCTTCTCCTTTCAGTGAGAAGGGGAAAATCTTAGCAACAAAGTACGCATCTTAATATCATCAGAAAACAAGCCACTCATGGTAGAAAGCTCATTCATATGTGCTACCGCACTTTCATTCTTAGTCCCACAAAAAGGTTCTTTCTCAACAATAGCTATGTAAGAAAGATCGAGCGAGAATTCATAATCTTTATCTTTAATGTTTATGGGAGAAGCAGCAAACTTAGCAATAGGAGACAATTTGGGTCTAATAGTATGCCTCTCAAGGAGACTCTTAGCAGCGCTCCTATCATGGGTGTTTTTACATTCTTTGATAAATTCATCAGTCATCTCAACATAACCGTCTTCAATATCATAACTCTCACTAGACTCAAGTGTACTAACAGGTGTAGTAGTGTCTTCATTAGGAGTTTCAGTATTTCCAGCTATAGCTCTAGCAATCGTAGCATCTAGGAAAGGACCTAATGAACCACTCTTATCAAGCACAGTAGAAGCATCATCATAAGCATCAGAAGTTTCAGATTCAGCAATAGTAGAAGTGTGTATAGCATGTGTATGTGGTGGTGTAATGAGCTTACTCATAACAGATGGTGAATCAAGAGCAACAGAGGTGTTCAGAACCGTACCTCTTCTTGTAATGGATGGTAAAATAGGAACCTTGCCATCATGAGACTTACCCATGATGGATGGATAGCAGCGAACAATAGAGAATCCAAGTGAACTTAATAAATAAAGCTATGCTCCCCGGCAGCGGCGCCATAAAGTAGTCTTGATGACCCACAAGTATAGGGGGTGTATCGCAGTATTTTCAAGGGAAGTGAAACCCAATTTGTTGATTCAACACAAGGGGAGCCAAAGAATATTTATAAGCCTTAACAACTGAGTTGTCTATTCAGCTGCACCCGGAAACAATCTTGCTCACAACAGTTTATCAGTAGCAACAGTTTTGTAGTAGGAATAGTAAAGTAACAACAGTAGTAAAGTAAAGACAACAGTAACAACAACAGTAAACAGTAGGATTCGAGTGCGGTAGGCATAGGGATGGATGGACGGGCGCTGCATGGACAAGACAATTCACATAGCAATCAGGACATAGGGCAATTGCAGATAAATAAGATAAAGCATCCAAGTACTAGATAATCCGAGGCATGTGTTCCATATATAGTCATACGTGCTCGCAATGAGAACTTGCACAACATCTTTTGTCCTGCCAGCCCATTTGCAGCGGGGCCTCAAGGGAACTACTGGCAATTAAGGTGTTCCTTTTAATAGAGCACCAGAGCAAAGCATTAACACTCCGTGAACACATGTGATCCTCACATCAAAGCCATTCCCTCTGGTTATCCCGATTTCTGTCACTTCGGGGCCTTTGGTTCCGGACGACAACGTGTGTATACAATTTGCAGGTAAGACCATAAACAATGCTATCATAATGAATCAATAACATGTTCAGATCTAAAATCATGGTACTCGGGCCCTAGTGACAAGCATTAAGCATTACAAGTCGCAACAAAGTCATAAAGCACTAATAGAAGATACTAAGCACCATGCCCTAACAATCTGATGCAATTACATGAACGATCTCATCCAATCCCTAACATCCCCATAGCCTACAACGAGGGACTACTCACTCATAGATGGGGAAACATGGATGGTCGATGGAGAAGCGATGGTGATGATGATGGCGATGATCTCCTCCAATTCCCCGTCCTGGCAGGGTGCCAGAACGGAGTTTCTGGTGCTGTTTCGTGGAATCTGGTGGTGGCGGCGGAGCAGGACTCCTTCTGGAAAAACGTCGACCCCCCTAGAGTTTTTAGGTCAGAAGGATTCTTATAGGCGAAGAGGGAGACCGAGGGGATGTCTACGGTGGCCAGAGGACCCCCTGGCGCGGCCTGGGCTAGCCCGCACGGCCAGGTGGTGTGGCCTGGGCCCATCCCTCCTCCGTCTCGTATTCTGGCTCCGGGAGTCTTTTGGTGAAATAGGATTTTTGGCATATTTTCTGGTATTTTTCCTGATAGTTGATTTTCTGCACAAAAACTAGGCACCAAGGCAATTCTGCTGAAAACAGCGTCAGTCTGTATTAGTTGCATCTAAATCACACAAGTTTAGAGGAGAAACAACAGTGTTCGGGAAAGTAGATACGTTTTGGACGTATCAGCTGGCAGTGGCTGGCGGCCGGTTTGGGCCGGTGCTCCTCGAGCGGCCCAGCAGGCGGGGCGGTAGGAGAGGCCCAGGTGGGATACCCTTTGCTACGGCCCACACATGGTGGTGGGTTGGCTGTCGCTTGCGCGCATGTAGCATATGCACGCCCTCTGTCTCGCATGGGCTGGTCAAATCCGCCCCAACCTGCCAGAGTTGCTGCTTCCTTTTACCTTATTCAGGGTGACTTCTTCCTGGGCCATTTCCCTCCGGGGTTTTGGCCTAGTGAGGAAGTTGCCCTATAAATTTTAATTTTAATATTTATTTAATATATATTAATTCATAATTAATATATAATAAATGCATATTCACCCAAAACACCTTTCGGTCCCTTTTTCTCCGAACAGCTTCGGATATCTCCACGGAACAATTTTGGCTTTCTCTTTTTCTACTGTTATTCCAACTTACAGATACTCTCTCTCATCATATCCTTAAGTGTATTGATACGTTGCTAACGTATCCATAATTTTTGATGTTCCATGATTGGTTTTTATCTACTTTCTTATATTTTGTTCCAACTTTGGAATACTTTCTATACACTTTCTTGGACTAACCTATTAACAAGAGCCATAGTGCCAGCTGCCTGTTTTTTGTTGTTTTTGGTTCCAGGAAAGTCAGAAAATGAATATTCTCGGAATTGGACGGGACAAAAGCGAAAGTCAGTTTGTCACCGAGGGACACAAGGAGCCAAAATACGAGACGGAGAGGGGCCAGGGGGCCGCCACACCACCTGGCCGCATGGCCCAGCCTGGCTCGCGTCAGGGGGTGGTCTGGCCGCCTCCGACACCCCCTCGGCCTCACCTTTCGCCTATAAGATGCCTTCGATACAAAAACCCTAAGGACCCAATCAAAAATCCACGAAAGAGTCTGTAGCCGCCGTCATCTCCATCCCTATATCGGGAGGGATCTAAAGCTCTTTCCGGCACCCTGCCAGAGGGGAGAATTCACCTTGGAGGCTTTCTTAATCATCATGCAAGCCTCCGGTGTGATGCGTGAGTAGTTCATCCTTGGACTACGGGTCCATGTAGTAGCTACATGGCTGGTTCTCCTCCTTTGTGCTATCATGTTTAGATCTTGTGAGCTCTGTTCATGATCAAGATCATCTATTTGTAATTCCTGCATGTTGTGTTTGCGGGGATCCGATAGATATTGAGGTGCTATTTCAGATTAATTATTGATTCTGTCATGTCCTTGTTATTTGTGATCTTGCGTGCTTTTCGTTGTTAGTAGATATCTTGGCCAAGTAGATGCTAGCAACTCCAAGAATTAGTATTTATGCTCGATAGTGGGTTCATGCCTCTAGTAATCTGGGGAAGTGACATAAATCTCTAAGGTACTAGATGTGCTGTTGCTACTAGGGAGAAAACAACAATCCTTTGTTAATAGAACAATCGTATTGTTTACTTTACACGCAATGCGTAATGCAATTATCTGTTGCTTGCAACTTAATACTAGAGGGGGTTCGGATGATAACCTGAAGGTGGATTATTAGTCATAGATGCAGTTGGATTACGGTCTATGTATAATGTTGTAACGCCCAATCAAATCTCAAAGGAGTCAAGATGAGTAGTATATGCATATTGCTTTCTCGATGTTTGTCAATTGCCCCGCTGTAATTTGTTCACCCAACATGTCATCTATCTTAAGGAGAGCCACCACTAGTGAACTATGGACCTGGTCCTTTCTTTTACCATCAATCTACAATGAAGTGTTTACTGCTTTCTATTTACTTTCTGCAAACTACTACTTTCTTCCACACAATATGTTTAATCCTTTGTTTTTAGCAAAACCGATGAGATTGACAACCTCACTGTAAGTTGGGGACAGAGTTATATGGTTTTGATGTGCAGGTCTCCACGTTGCTGCTGACGCCGGTAGTGCGCCCTGCCAAAGTCCAGCTAGCAACACCTTTAGGGTGTTTCCTTGCTCCTACTGGATTGATAACCTTGGTTTCATAACTGAGGGAAAACTTGTTGTTGTGCTCATCATACCTTCCTATTGGGTTCCCCAACAAGCTCGATATATTTTGGGCCATCATGTATCATCTCACGACTCGGGAATGGCACAAACATGATCTCTATCAATGATCAATAGTGGGACCGGGATGCCCATGATGACCCATGTACATTCCACGATGACGATGTCGTATGAACCATAAAACGTCGAGTCCAATTCCCTTTGTTTCTCTGATACGACTTATCCGAGATTCGATCATTGGTATCACATACTTTGTTCAATCTCCTTACCGACAAGTTCTGTTTCACTTGTTACCGTGATATTACATCCCCGTGACCTAGTCACATGTTGCAACATTTATGGATGTAATCTCACCAAGCGGGCTTTATGTACCTTACCCGTCACGTGGGTGAACAAAATCCCGCTCTTGAGTCACATGTCATCTACTGTTCCTTGGGAATACCCGACATACACCTTTATGATCACCGCGTTACCAAGTGACGTTTGATGTAGTCAAAGCAGCCTCAGGATACAGTGAGTAATATGTTCTCACGGTCTAAGGAGAAGGATACTGTGTTTCTAGCTATTACAACAATGAACTCTGCGAGTAATATGTTCTCACGGTCTAAGGAGGAATGTCCATCACATCATTCACCAATGATATGAGCTCGTTGTCAATTGACATAAATGTCCCATGATCAGGAAACCTTGATTATTATTTGACCAACGAACTAATATGAATAGAGGCTACTAGGGACTTGGTTTGTTTCATACCACACCTATACTAACGTTTCCACTTGATACAATTATAGCACAATATAAAACTATTATGATCTAACTGAGATATGACAATAAAACCTATTTATTATTTGCCTCTAGGGCATATCTCCTTCAATATGCCCTAGTGTCAAATAATAATATAGATTATTATCATATGTCATAAAGTTTATAATTAGGTTTTATATCATGCTATAAGTGTATTAAAAGGAAACGTCAATACATGTGCGATATGTAAACAACCAGGAGTTCTCGGTGAATCTCTAGTCACTGGTTCATTGGTCAACGAATGATCAAGGTTTCCTGATCATGTGGCATTTATGCCAGTTGACAATGGAGTCACCTCATTGAGAGAATGAGATTATGGACATACCCAATCTAAACATCATGACACGATCATGTCATAAAGTTCAAGTTGCGATGATTAGGAAACGTAGTGTCTTGTTCCTCATACCGTCAGACCATATTAATCACTATCACCTGAGATTGCTTTATAGCGGTGAAATGGTGATCATAAAGGTGTGTTCAGGTATTCAGAGGGGTATGTAGAGGCCTATGTGTCAAGAGAGGGATTTGTCCATGCGCGTGACGGAAAGATACTCAAGGGCCTACTCGGAGAAGTTATATCCAACAACTGCGCAACGTGTGACTAGGTCACGGGGATATCACTTGTCAGAACAAGTTAAGTAGTATTCGTTGGTAACGAGATTGAACTTGAGATGGTGATATCATTGATCAGATCTCGGACAATGCAAGTATCAAAGAGACAAAAGTAATAGCATACCACATTCATGGTTCAATGACAAAGATTTTGTGGAATGCACAGGGGTCATTATGGGCATCCAGGTCCCGCCGATGATCATTGGTACGAGAGGGATCTCGACCATATCTAGAGTGTTTCCAAACCGTGGTGTACCATGCTTAAGGGCTTGATGACGCTTGGAGATCATTTTGGTATCGTCGGAATCACCGAAAAATAGAAAGAGAAAAAACCGGAAGGGTTTGAGAAAGTCCGGAGAATGTCCGGAGTGGGATGGAAGGAGTTCCATAGCCATGGGGATTGAATAATATGTAAGTAAATGTTAAATATTGATTTAATCATTTATTTATATTTATTTAATAAAAGAAAAGGAATTAAATTGGTCAAATTCACTATTGGGCCAAAATCCCTAGGGGAAAAAGGCCCATGAGGGAAAGACCAAAGGGAGGAAGGAGGGGAGGTGGTAGGTTGGGCCTAGGGACCTCGTGTGGGGCCCACTAGGGCCATGGCCGGCAGCGGCCAACCCCCCTCTCCCCTCTCCCTTATTTAGTCCCACTTGGCTTAGCTAATAAGCTATGAGGTCCCCTTTCCCCTATATATTGAGAGGTATTTTGAGAAAATAAATACACCAATAATTAATAAAAAGTTTTATCTCTTTTGGGAAGACCTACAGTTGATCCCCCCTCTCTCTCTCTCTCCCATGACCGCGGTCCCAAGTCTGGATTGCGCGAACAAGAGACTTCTTCATCGCGGAGCGCCGTCGCGCTGGTGGATTCGTATCCAGAAGGTCTACTTCCGCAACTGCTGCTGGATCAGAGGAGCGAGAGTCATCGTCAGACATAGGATGTGTGTAACTCCTCGCGAGGTGCTGCACTTGTGGCACTATGAGTTGTTGGAGCCGCAGGACCTGTTAGACTTCAGCACGACCCTGAGGTTGGCGTTATGACTACATCAACCACGTTCTTCTGAACATTGACAACGATTTTCTGTCTTCAAGGGTAAGTTTCGAAAAGCCCCTCTCATTACTGCATTACTAACAGATAGATCCTAGCATTAGGGTTCTTGGCGTAGGAAAAAATTATTGTTTTTCAGGCACGAACCCCTACAGTATTGGTGGATGTTGAGTGGTGCTCATGTCATTTAGGGAGATTGCGCACCTTTGACTCTTTGAGTTCATGGTGTTAGTCGAGGATGCAAATGTTGGAATAAGGGTGGCATAGATCACGACGAGAGGGTAGAGAGTTGGAAGATGACAAACATGATAAGGAACATGATACTGGTTGTTGTATTATTCATTTTTTTGCTAATTGAATAACAAGTGCATTCTGATGCTAATCTATCTTGGATGCTACGACACGGAGTATCTCAAAGCATGGTTACCGTTGCAATAGTAGTTGCGCATAGATATTGTTTGGAGTTTTAAATTCATTTGGTAACCAAGTATATCCTCTTAAATGTGTAACTTGCAGATCATGAGCCTAACAAGATATTGTTTGTGATTTGTGCAAATAGAACGAGAATTGTTAATTTCAGCTATGCATTCGCTTGTTATTTATGTAATGTATTATAACATGTATGTACCAACCAAGTTCGTCTTCTTCGCTCTCATTTTGTTCGTCGTCGTATTTTTATTTTTGTATCCTTGATTTATGTATTTCTTACACGGTTGTAAAGAATAAATAATATATCTCATGGCAATGCACCGATTTAAATGTATTTAAAAAGCCATGGGCTAACTTTCACAAATCATGGGGCTCATCACAGGCGGCATCCTATGGGGGGAAAACTCGTTACAAAAGACGTGGGCATGCATGCGTACCTGTCGACTTCAACAAAATCCCAAAATTTACGGCGTATATTAGCTCTAATAAATCAGTTATACTGCGAAAATAGCTCTGCTCAGCCCCGCGCTAGCCATTGACACAAAACCCGCTGATCGTGGATCGTATCCACAGATTCCATGCTATGCAATTAGAGACCACCTCTCTCCCTCTCTCTGTGCAATTCTTCCAGCCTTGTCCAGCAATCTGCTATCCCACAGAAAATTCCTTCCAGATCCCACAGAAAATTCCATGGCCAGGAACAAACCTCGGGAAAATTGGATCGCCAAGATTAGCAGCAACAATTAGGCGGCTTACATCTCCGGCTCCGAAGACGACGAAGATTTCATGTCCGAGCGATTGGCGCATGGAAGACGAAGAGCGACGCACTATATATGGAGTTGGCGACGCCGTTCGCCGGTTGCCGTCCAAGTTCAGGCTCGAGCTAACGCGGCGGGCTCAGGTTTCCTTCTCCCCTTCCCGCGATCACGGAATCGCCAAAACTGCGTCAGGTCGGCGGTGACTCTGAGAAATTCGGCGATGGTAGCAGCACCGGTCGGCGAGAGCACGGCGTGCAGGCGTGTCGCGAAGCGGCCGGATGCGGGGCGACCGGGTGCAGAACGGCGGAAGCATCGCGTCGTTCTCTGTTTCTGGGTTGAGCGACCGTCAACCATTTGTCCCACATCGCTAACCAACGGACCGTGTCACCTATTTAAATACCCGGGCACGTCGTACAGCTTCGTCTTCGGGATGAAGGCATGAGCAAAAAAGAAAAGTTGTATGTAGTGTACATAAATAAATGTACAGAATAATTGTACATGTACCATAGTGTATATTAGCTGTACATAAAAAATGTACAACAAAACATGCGCTAGACATTAGCGCCAAAGCTCTTTTTTTCTCTCTCTATATATTTACAATCATTTTTTATTTCCGATTTAACCTCAGTATTGCTTGGCTTAGTTATGATATATTACACAAAATGCCACGATCAAGAGTACACTAGATAAATGTTACGATTCCACTAGTGATTCGCTCAGATTGATAGAAGTTTCAGCAGTTCTGCTACTCTAGTCTGAATTACACTTGATAACCGGGATGAGAATCAGCTTGTCCCAAGATGAAGCTTCGGGGAAGTGACGTAGCGGTTCAGCTCGATCTTTCCAGGTGGCCAACATAGCAGGTTGGCCCTTCCACTGGACCTCGCCTCGCTGGTACAGTCTTGTCTCTAGCACCGCCACCGGTTCGGGGGTAGAGGTTGTTGTTGGTGTTGGTAACTCGGCGCAGAGTTCCATCTTTGGTGGCACGGCACGACAGAGTTGCGAGACATGTATTACCGGGTGAATCTTGCATGATTCCCGCGGCTCCAGTTTATATGATGTGTCTCCCACACGTTGCAGCACCTGAAACGGACCAAAATAGCGGAAAGCTAATTTAGGGTTAGCTCTTGTAGCCAAGGATCGCTGAACGTATGGCTGGAGCTTCAAATAAACCCAATCACCAACTGTAAAAGCTCCGTCGGTGTGTTTCTTGTCCGCCGTCAGTTTCATTTGTTGTTGAGCTCGGCGCAGGTGTTGCTGAAGCAGAGCCATGGTGTCTTGGCGATCTTGGAGCCATTCAGATAAGTTTGGCACCGCAGAAGAAGCCGAATCAATGATTCTAAAGTGACGTGGGTTGTGGCCATACAGGACCTCAAATGGTGTCTTGCCCAACGTCGCATGAGGAGATGTATTGTACCAGAACTCTGCTAGATGCAGCCACGCAAACCACTTTGTAGGATGCATGTGCAAACCAGCGAAGGTATGTCTCCTTGCATTGGTTGATCCGCTCGGTCTGGCCGTCAGTTCGGGGATGGTATGCTGAGCTCATCTTGAGTTGAGTATGAGACAGACGAAACAACTCACGCCATAGAGTAGAGGTAAAAACCATGTCACGGTCAGATACAATGGCTGCTGGTAACCCATGGAGCTTGAATATGTTGGAGATGTAAGTTGTGGCCACCTCATACGCCGGGAATGTATGAGTCGGAGGTAAGAAGTGAGCATACCGGGACAATCTTCGACCTCCACGATGATGCAACTGTATCCTGAGGAACGCGGTAATCCCTCCACAAAGTCCATTGTGAAAGTATGCCACACATGAGGTGGTACTGGTAAAGGCTCCAAAAGACCAGGGTATTGAACACGTTCAGGCTTTGCTTGCTTACAGATAGCGCAGTTGTCCACATACTGGCGCACATGTTCCTTGAGACCATGTGACGTGGGGTTAACACGCCAATGCCCATAGTTTATGGACTTGGTATTTGAGGAAGAGCGACACGCTGAAGGCTTCGTCGGCTAACAGACAAATAACACGGAGACACGAGGTTTACCCAGGTTTGGGCCCCCGGAGGAAAAACCCTACTCCTGCTTGTTTGCTCTTGATTGATGATAAACTGAAGGTTACAGGGGTGCCTTGATGGCGATGGTGCGCAGATGCGATCTGGCGGGTGTATTTATGTTAGGGTTTCGATGTCTAGATCTATTGTCTATTGTGGGAGATAGCGTGCCCTCCTCGTTGGCCCCTCCGAGCCTCTATATATGGGAATGCTAGGTCTCATGTACCAATACGAGTTGGTTACAAGTTGGATCAAACTCTAGTTTTGAGCTTTCCTTGTCTTGCGTACTTGGAATCGGTGTCCATATGGGCTTTATATCAGTCGAACCGTCATGGGCGTCATGGACCTTGATAGGTTGTCGAGTGGGCCTTCCGTTGAGCCGTACTAGGTAGGCTATAGTTGGGTGCCTGTTGGGCATACCCATGTCAGTAGCCCCGAGTGTCCATCCGAATGATAGATTCAGGTGGAGACTTAATTGTCTTGAGCCATGTATTAGGATGTCGGAGTCGACAGTGTGTCGAGTGCAAAGCACTTCACCCGAAAGTTCATCGGGTCAACCAAATTTGTGATTTGTGCTGAGAATTGTTAATTTCACCTATGCATTTGCTTTTTATTTATGTAATGTATTATAACATGTATGTATCAACCAAGTTCCTATTCTTCGCTCTCATTTCCTTTGTCGTCGTATTTTTATTTTTGTATCCTTAATTTATGTATTTCTTATATGGTTGTAAATAAAGAATAAATAGTAGTAATCTATATCTTCTTATAAAGTAGACCCTCACTAATAGTTATTTAAGTTTGTCTATCTCAACATGCAACTAGCTATCCGATTCAAATCATCTCACCGTCCAATCACCCGTGCTCCACCTTTTTTTTTTTTGAGAAACCCGTACTCCACCGTTACAAGGTCCACCCATGCAAGGAAAAAATTGGACCGCAAAGTCTCACGGCAACGCAAGGATTTAAGTGATCATGGGGCTAACTTTCATAAATCATGGGGCACATCACAGGCGGCACCCTATGGGGAATAAAACTCGTTGCAAAAGACGTGGGCATGTGTACCGATCGACTTCAACAGAATCCCAAAATTTACGGCGCAGTAGCTCCAACAAATCAGTTATATTCCGAAAATAGCTCTGCTCAGCCCCGCGCTAGACACAAATTCCGGCTCCGAAGACGATGAAGATTTCATGTCAGAGGGATTGGCGCATGAAAGACGGAGAAGAGCTGGCGCGCTATGTCTCAGTTCTCAAGGAGGACGACGGAGTATTTCTGGGTGGAGGAGTTGGCGACGCGCGCGGTTGGCCGGTTGCCGTCCAAGTTCAGGCTTCGAACTAACGCGACGGCCGACGGGCTCAGGTTTCCTTCTCCCCTTCCCGTGATAACCGAATCGCCAAAACTGTGTCACGTCGGCGGCGATGGTAGCAGCACCGGTCGGCGAAGCGGCCGGATGCGGGGGAAGCGTCGTTAGGTTGAGCGACCGTCAACGATTTGTCCCACATCGCTAACAAACGGACCGTGTCACCTATTTAAATACCCGGGTTACGTCGTACAGCTTCGCCTTCGGGACGAAGGCACGAGCAAAAAAAAAGTTGTATGTAGTATACATAAATGTACAGAATAATTGTACATGTACCATAGTGTATATTAGCCGTACATAAAAAATGTACAACAAAACATGTGCTAGACATTAGCACCAAAGCTTTTTTTTTCTCTATATACCTTTACTACCTTACGTCATTTTTATTTCCTATTTTACCCCGCTTGACTACGTATTGAAGTTAGAATAATGTCCTTCCCTCTCTATACTCGCTCCAGTGGTGCATCTAGCGTCGGTGGAGAGCGCGTGGAGTCATGCGTCCGATGGTTGCTGCTTTCGTGTGTTGGTCTTTTATCGTCTTAGCACGACAACTTTGTATCTGTCTACTACAACAAGCTCTAGTACGACAAGCTTTTCTTAGCTCCGGTGATGGAGGGGCGAAGGACGACGGCGCGCCTTCGGCTTGCGCTAGTGTTTGTAGTCGCTGCTAGGTGGTCCAATGACCTACTTGTAATTTTTATTACTTTTGGGCCTCTTTATACTGTTGTTGATGATTATTAATAAATCAGAGGAATTTTGAAAAAAGTGTACACTAGATAAAACTCCACGGTCTCTCCTCTCCCGCTTTCTCCCTGGCTAAATTGATTCAATCGGCTCAATATAAGTCGAGTTTTACTTACTCCCTCTGATCCATATTAATGTTCTTAGATTTGTCTAGATCAGATGTATCTAGCCACTCGTTTGGAGGTTCCTGGGCTCAAATTTATCGCCGGATGGAGAAAATAGCTCAGGATGGATGCTTTTTTTGGCCTGGGAACGACCGTCGTTCCCAGCACGCCACCGCAACCTCCCCGCAACGATTCCAAAATCCAAAGTTCACCACCGCCACTTCACAAGCAGGCACCTTCGATCGAGCACACAAGCGCGCCACCAAACCGAAGCCGAGATGGCGTCCGCCGCATCGCCGTCGTGGGTCATCCTGGGGAGAGTGCCGCGGGTGACGGCCGCCGCCGACCTTCCTGCCGGCGCGGACCTCTCCCTCACGCTGCTGGCGCCACCGCAAGCCGCGCTCCTCACCATCCCCGCGCATCTTCCCTGGCCGCACCACCTCCAGCAACTTTCCGTCTGTCCTCGCCTCCTAAGAACGCTACGGGGCGTTTTGTGTACATCCGGATGAAAAAACGTTCCGGGAATGGCCTCCTGAAAATGCTAGTGGAGATCCTTAACAGTCTATGCTTATGTATGATTAAGCTGTTCAATTTTATTCCCCTTTACCGAGCTTTCCGTGCCGGAATCTGCTTCTCACGTGCTCGTCGCCTTTGCTTAATTATCTAGACAAAGCTTTTTTTCTCTATATATCTTTACTACCTTACGTCATTTTTTATTTCCCATTTTACCCCGCTTGGCTTAGATATGATATGTAGTACTACACAAATTGCCACCGTCAAGTGTACACTAGATAAATTCCACGGCCGGCGCCTCTCCTCTCCCGCTTTCTCCCTGGCTAAATTGATTCAATCGGCTCAATATAATTCGAGTTTTACTTAGCTTCTTTTATCACAAGTCTAACACAATTTTATCCAGCACATGCCTATGTATGATTATGTTGTTCAATTTTATTCTGCTTCACCGAACATTCCGTGTCCGAAATCTGTTTCTCGTGTGCCTTTATTCTTCTTTACCGAGCATTTTGTGCCTTTGTTCTAACCATACGACCCTTATTAGTGCAGACACCATTTACGGGAAGAAAAGTGACCGACAAGGAGGTGAGCGGTGTTCTAAATTGAAGAACTCCTAATCCTTTTACCTGTTGCAATTTTAAATGCTGAAATCATATAGGAAATGTATGTTGCATACTGTAAATTAACATGTTTTTCCTGGCCCAAATGTGTCCCTGAATGCTTGATTGAATAACAATGAACTGCTATACAACAACATTTATATTCCTCTGTACATTGATATTTTGATTACAAACTCTGAAGCTTCTGAATATATGTTTTCGTTGATCCTATTAATTATCAATTTGGTGGTACTGTACTTAGTATTGCTCAATCTTCATCAATCATTATTGGCCAGTACAATTCTATTGTTTCTCACTGGGCTTATTCTGACAGAGATCTGAATGTCCACGTTTGGTGTCTGAGGACTGAGGTGATTATCAACAAAGTATAGCAGCTATTAAGCGATATATAGAAAAGATCTGGCTGGTATGTTTTCTCCAAGCTCAACAAATGGTGCAGATTATCTTAAGATCGAGCATCATAATTGTGTTGTGGTTCAAATCTATGTGTAACTCTACTCAGTACAATGTATCTTCAAAGGGGTATTTTATTAAATTTAATTGACTAATTGTGGTCAGCATTTAGCAAATATATTTTCTCTTCATTAAGTTCCGAGCTCTCGCTGAATTGCGCTCCATGTTTCGAATCCACAATCATTACTCAATGCAGTACACACGCTGAATTGTGTTGTGGTTCAAATCTATGTGTAACTTGTTTTTCTATATATATCTTTACTAATGTACGATATTTTTCATTTCCGGTTTTACCCCAGTATCGCTTGGCTTAGTTATGATATACTCTCTCTGTTTTATAATATAAGATGTTTTAGCTTTGTGAACATAATGTATCTAGACGCATTTTAGTGTGTAGATTCGGAGAGGTTCACTCTGAATCTACACACTAAAAGTTGTCTAGATACATTACCTTTACAAACCTAAAACATCTTATATTTTGAAACGCAGGGAGTATTACACAAATTACCAAGGTCAAGTGTACACTAGATAAATTTCATGCCTCTTCTCTCCCTCTTATCGCGTAGAGGTCACCCAACCGCAAATTGGGAGAACAAGCAAACTAGGCGTCGAGGCTATGTCGCCAACCACCAAGCTCCGCAACACTCCTTCGCCACATCGACTACTTTGGAGCTTCTCCCGAGAGATGTGGCCCATTAAGGCTTAGGGCGGTCCCTTCACCGCCACACACTCATGGCCAGTGCCTCTACAAGATCCGTTGGGCCACCCGTTGCACCGCCTCTCCAAACGCAGCCATCGCCGCTAGAATGGACAAAGCCATCCAGATCTGGGCCTCCTACGCCCGCACCGCCTCTCCCCGCGTAGCCATCACCGCCGTCCTAACACCATCCTTCCACAAGCATCTTCCCGCACCCAGCACCGCAAGTTGTTGCACTGCCCGAAGCCCACACGTGGAGAGCGTGCCCACACCATCCTCCACAAGAGGATAACGACACCACATGCATGGTCGTCTATTGCGCTGGAGTGCTGAGTTTCCGCCCAAAAAATTCCTCGAACCACACCCGGCATTTCCGACTGTCCACTATCCCCAAGTCAGGCCTCCGAAAACGCAATCAGGGAGATTCCCTTGCCAAAGTACCGTGGGCATCTTAGCATGTACCATGGTAGAGATAGCATGTCTTTGCTTAGCCATCCACATGAGTACAGTGCATTATCTTTAACTGTCATCTCTAACAATTAACGAGAGTTAACTATTTTTAGTAGGAATACTATGAAATTGTGTTCCCTGACATCACCTATACACGCCCTTGTGGGGAAAAATCTCGTCACAACCCTATATGCAGGCATTCCGTGATGTGTTATCTGAATGTGATTTGACTGATATTGGGTATGACGGCGACCCTTTTACCTGGAAAAGAGGTTGTCTGAGGGAACGACTGGATCGGGCACTGGCTAATAATGGATGGCAGATGATGCACCCGGGTGCAAGGTTACAACACCTGGAATATGTTCGTTCGGACCATCGTCCAATCCTGTTAGATACAGATTATCAAGATGTTCAGGTTAACCAGAACAAGCAGCGAAGATTTGAGGCAAAGTGGCTTAGAGAGGAGTCGTTTAGAGAAGAGGTTCAAAAAGCTTGGGACACGGCAAACTCTACCGTGACTTGTGGTGGTGTCCTAACTAAACTGGCACATATGCATGATTCGCTGCATGCTTGGGACAAGGCTGTCCTAAGGGACTCGAAGCGCCGCATCAGAAAGGCCCAGCGTAAGCTAGATTGTGCTATGTGTGGCCCTATGACAGATGAAAATGAACTGATTGCTAAAGAAATGGCAGCTCTTATTGAACTCCTTTTGGAACAAGAAGAAGTACATTGGGCACAAAGATCTCGGGTGAATTGGTTGCAGTATGGAGATAGAAATACAACCTTTTTCCATCAATTTGCTTCGGCTAGGAGGAAAAAGAATTACATTAAAAAATTAAAAAATGGAACTGATTGGGTTGAGGGTACTGCATCTCTTAAACCTCTTGTGCTCCAATATTTTTCTGATCTTTTCTCTCCCGAAGTCAAGGTTACTGACCCAGCTGTCCTTGAGAAGATCCAACCTAAAGTAGCTCAGTCAATGAATGAAAATTTGATGGCTCCCTTTTCTCCAGAGGATGTTAAAAAAGCTGCGTTTAGTATTGGAGATTTGAAGGCCCTAGGGCCCGACGGCCTCCATGCCTTATTTTATAAGAGATTCTGGCATATATGTGGCGAGGACATAACTACTGAAATTCTTCAAGCAATGAATACAGGAGTGATCCCAGAAGGATGGAATGATACTACAGTGGTCCTTATACCAAAGATTGACAATTCAGAGTCGATCACTCAGTATCGGCCTATCAGTTTATGCAATGTTATATACAAAATTATATCTAAAATGTTGGCTTTGCGGTTGAAGGAGATCCTTCCTGATGTTATTTGTCCTACACAGAGTGCCTTTGTTCCAGGGCGTCTAATCACTGACAATGTTTTAGTGGCCTATGAGAGTATCCATACCATCAAAAATAAGAGATCTGGTAATACGGGGGCATGTGCGGTTAAATTAGATATGCATAAGGCATATGACCGAGTTGAGTGGGTGTTCCTGGAAAATATGATGAGGAAATTGGGTTTTTCTGAAAGGTGGATTGAGCTGATGATGGCCTGTGTTAGCTCGGTAAGATATCAAGTAAGGTTCAACTCGGAGGAAACTGATATGTTTACCCCTACGAGAGGTCTTCGCCAGGGGGATCCCCTATCTCCATATCTGTTCCTTTTATGTGCAGAGGGTTTTTCCAGTCTTTTGCGGCATGAAGAAGAAGTTGGTGGCATCGATGGGATAAGGGTGTGCAGGAATGCACCGTCAGTCTCGCATCTACTTTTTGCTGATGATTCCCTTATTCTCATGAAGGCAGATACGAATAATGCAACTTCCTTGCATCAGGTTTTGGATACTTATTGTGCTAGCTCGGACAGTTGGTGAGTCTGGCTAAATCAAGCATTTTCTTTTCTCCCAATACAAATGTTTTAGTAAGAGCGAAAATATGTGAAGCTCTGCATATTGACACGGAAGCATTATCTGATAAATATCTTGGTCTCCCAGCTCTTGTGGGAGCAGATAGGAGTGACTGTTTTGTCCACTTTGTTGAGAGGATTATCCAGCGCATTATTGGATGGAAGGAAAAGCAATTGTCCATCGGCGGTAAGGAGATTTTGTTGAAGGCGGTGGCACAAGCCATTCCGGTATATGCTATGTCTGTTTTCCAAATACCGAAAGGAATCTGTAAGAAAATGTCGGATGCAGTTTCACAATTCTGGTGGGGTGACGATGAGAACAGTAAGAAAATGCACTGGTTTGCCTGGTGGAAATTGTGTTGCCCCAAGATATAAGGAGGTATGGGTTTTAGAGATTTTCACTCCTTCAATTTGGCTATGTTAGCTAAACAAGTGTGGAGGCTAGTTACAGACCATAATTCTTTGTGTGCGACAGTCCTCCGAGCAAAATACTATCCTCATGGAGATATCTTGAAAGCTGGGCCAAAAACGGGCTCTTTCTTTACTTGGCAAAGTATTTTGGCGGGTTTGTCAACGTTTAAAAGGGGATATATATGGAGAGTCGGCACAAGTGAATCTATTAATATATATACAGATCCTTGGATTCCCTCAAGTCCAGATAGACGAATCATTACGCCAAGGGGAGGAGGTTTGTACTCAAAAGTCTCGGATCTCATCAGTCCTATTAGTGGCACATGGGATGAGGAGTTAATTAAAGATATCTTCTGCCCGGTTGATGTTAATTGTATTCTGCGCATCCCTATAAATAATCAAGGATTTGATGATTTTATAGCCTGGCATTTTGCAAAAAATGGTAGATATTCTGTGCGATCAGGCTATCATCTTCAATGGAGGCACACGTTTGGAGCTACAGTGGGTTTGGAGCTACGGTGGGTCAGTTGTCGCTTCCTGGATCATCAGCAGCGAACCCAGTTTGAAAGTCCCTTTGGCAGCTAAAAGTACCAAGCAAAATCAAAAAATTTATTTGGCGGTCACTACATGGCATATTACCCTTGAAATCAATTCTTGTTAATAGACAAGCGGGTACTAGTGGCCAATGTCCAATATGTTCACAAGCTCCTGAAGATATTATTCATTTGCTCTTCCAGTGTGACACGGCTAGAGAGTTGTGGAGATCGTTAGGCTTAGAAGCTACCATTGAGGAGGCGTCGATGACTAATCGGGATGGCTCAGCGGTACTGGAACATTTGATCCGAAACCAAAATGGTATGCTCCCAGGCTTTGACAACATTGGTGAAAAGGAAATCATAGCTGTGGCATGTTGGTACCTTTGGTGGATACGCAGGCAACGTACGCATAATGAATCTGTCCCCCTATTGCTCAATGCAAAATGTCCGTTCTTGGTATTACGGCAAACACTATCAAAACTATGTCTAAACTGAGTGTTCCACGACACCGATGGAAGAAACCAGAATCAAGACAGTTAAAGGTGAATGTAGATGCTTCTTTTCATTCTGATTCTTTTACAGGTTCTGCGGGAGCAGTACTAAGGGACTCTGATGGAAGGTTTATAGCGGCGTCCACCATTTTCCTTCCAAATGTAGACTCAGCAGCTTCAGCTGAAGCAATGGCTATGCGTGAAGGGCTGGCTCTAGCGAATCGGCTTGGGTGTAATAATGTAATAGCAGAATCAGATTCAATGGAGGTCATTGAAGCTTGCAATGGAGAAGAGGCATGGTGGGGTGTATCCTCGGCAGTGTTGGCGGACTGTATCGACGAAGCGTCTATGATTGGGACTGCTATGTTTCAACATTGTCCGAGGGAAGCTAACGGAGTAGCACATGAACTAGGTCATGTTTTTTTAGTAATATTTCTTGTAATTGGGTCGATGAACCCCCTAGCTTCATTCTGCAATCTCTTGTAAACGATGCAACAATTGTTTGATGGGATGCAAGTTTTAGACGCACTTTTTTTCCTTACTAGGATACCTAAGGGGATTGGGAGGTTTTAATGAGACGGCTTGCATGCTTAATATATGATGTTCAAAAAAAAAGATGGACATGCGTACAGACTTCCACAAAATCCCAAAAATTACGGCGTAGTAGCTCTAACTAATCACGGTTATATTCCGAAAATAGCTCCGCTAAGCCCCGCGCTAGCCATTGACACAAAATCCGCTGGTCGTGGATTGTATGCATAGATTCCATACTGGGCAATTAGACAGAGACCACCTCTCTCCCCCTCTCGCCGTGCAATTCTACCAGCCCTACTATCCAGCATTCCAGATATCTGCTATCCTTTTCCTTCCAGATCCCATAGAAAACTCAATGGCCAGAAATAACGAACCTCCGGAAAATTGGATCGCTAAGATTAGCGGCAACGATTAGGCGGCTTACATCTCCAGCTCCGAAGACGACGAAGGTTTCATGTCGGAGCGATTGGCGCATGGAAGACGAAGAGCTGGCGCACTATGTCTCAGTTTTCAAGGATGACGACGCGCAGTATTTCTGGGTGGAGGCGGAGTTGAATTGGCGACGCCGTTCGCCGGTTGCCGTCCAAGTGCAGGCGGACTTGGCGAAGCGGCCGGATGCGGGGCGATCGGGTGCAGAACGGCGGAAGCGTCGTTCTCTGTTTCTAGGTTGAGCGACCGTCAACAATTTGTCCCACATCGCTAACCAACGGACCGTGTCACCTATTTAAATACCCGGGTACGTCGTGCAGCTTCGCCTTCGGGATGAAGGCATGAGCAAAAAAAAAAAGTTGTATGTAGTGTACATAAATGTACAGAAGAATTGTACATGTACCATAGTGTATATTAGCTGTACATTAAAAATGTATACAACAAAACATGTGCTACACATTAGCACCAAAGCTCTTTTTTTTCTGTATATATATTTACAATCATTTTTTATTTCTGTTTTTACCCTAGCATGGCTTGGCTTAGTTATGATATATTACACAAATTGCCACCGTAAGTGTACACTAGATAAATTCCACGGCCTCTTCTCTACCGCTTTCTCCCTGGTTAAATTGATTGAATCGGCTCTATCTAAGTTGAGTTATACTTAGCTTCTTCTGTCATTGATCTCAAGTCCTAACACAACTTAATCCGGTGTATGCTTATGTATGATCACGTTGTTCAATTTTATTCTGCTTTACCGAGCATTCCGTGCCCAGAATCTGTTCCTCATGTGCCTTTATTCTGCTTTACCAAGCATTTCGTGCCTGCTTTGTTCTAACCATACGACCCTTATTACTGCAGACACCATGTACCAGAAGAAAAGTGACCGACAAGGAGGTGAGCGGTGTTCTAAATTGAAGAAGAACTCCTAATCCTTTTAAATGTTGCAATTTTAAATGCTGAAATCATATAGGAAATGTATGTTGCAGGCTGAAAATTAACATGTTTTTCCTGACCCAAATGCGTTCCTAAATGCTTGATTGAATAACAATGAACTGCTATACATCAACATTTATATTTCTCTGTACATTGATATTTTGATTACAAACTTTGAAGCTTCGGAATATATATTTTCGTTGATCCTATTAATTATCAATTTGGTTGTATTGTACTTAGTATTGCTGAATCTTCATCAATCATTATTGGCCAGCACAACTCTATTGTTTCTCACTGGGCTTATTCCCACAGAGATCTGAATGTCCATCTTTGGTGTCTGAGGACTGAGGTGATTATCAACAAAGTATAGCAGCGATTAAGCAATATATAGAAAAACTCTGGCTGGTATGTCTTCTCCAAGCTCAACAAATGGTGCAGATTATCTTAAGATCGAGCAGTAGAACTGTGTTGTGCTTCAAATCTATATGTAACTCTTCTCAGTACAATGTATCTTCAAGGGGTATTTTATTAAATTTAATTGACTAATGCTGGTCAGGATTTAGCAAATATATTTACTCTTCATTTGGGTGCAAGATCTCGCTGAATGGCGCTACATGTTTCAAATCCGCAATCATTACTCAATGCAGTACACATCAAGGAAGATTTGTCTCGCCTCAAATTAGTGAAACTATTAAGAAAAATGCGCTGAGAAATTACCTTTTATTCACAAGGTGCCCTTTGAGCAGACAAGTTGTTAGTCTGTCTTTGGACGAATAACTTTGCAGGCTAACCTTTTGTGGGCCTTTTGTGGTGAAATGACGTCTTATATTTATTTTCTAGAGTTCTAATTACATTGTAAAGAATTATTTTGTTTAATGTAGAATTTAAGTACATCGTATTTTTGTATAAGTCGGCCATGTTTGAAACATGTGTGCCGCTCTTTGGTAATGACACTATATGGATATCCATTAAATTCCTATATCAAACATGAAATTTTCAATACCAAAACCTTGTTGGATCATCTATAACTCAAAGTCGAACATGATTCTTTATTTCCATAGCACCACACGGACAATTTGCTAGCTGTTTAAAAGCCTAGAGCCACCAAGCCCAACCACTTTTAGATCTCAATCTTATCCGAAAGAAATCTCCCATATCTAAATCTCACTTACACCTCAACCTCTCCACGGCTGCACGCACCTCTCCGATGGCTTCGACCGTGGCTGCGGGCATCTCTCCAATAACCACCAACGTGGCGGCGCACACCTCTCCAAGAGTCTCAACCGCCGAACTGCACGGTCCTCCCACGAGCTTACTACATGTTGTACTCGTACGCCCCCAATAGCTAAAATGGCATTCCATGCTCATTTGTCAAAAAACGTAGTTTTATTTATGTTGGTTCATGATTAAATACCCTTGATCTTAATGATATATATGTACGCTACAAATTTTCTATTGACCATAAGCAAACTTTATACCTTTTGAAACCCCGTGTGTTAGAATTTCTATTGTTACAGTACAAGAAAACTTTGTACTTCTTTGCGCTTCGTTAGTAATTTTTATTGTGAAAATGTCTAGCTAGACTATATCTGGTACACTATGTTACTTCATTTTGCCAATTACAATGTTAGTTTCCAATCCCAAAAGGTCATTAAACTAGCTATGGGCAACATGAAGAACAACCCTGACAAGGTACCTAGTTCTCATCTGATTGTTCCCTCACCATGCGAGGTAAACTGGTGAGGCTTGATCAGAGCTTTAATAACATGTATGTATGTCTGCCCGATATGTGGACAAGTACGACCTTCATAGACAAGTACATACTTTGTTATAGATTCAGCAAAGGTGTTAGCATAATTAGATAAGAAGGAGCAATTTGAGGAGGATAATCAAAAGATAAAAGCAAAAGATCTCTTACTACATCTACACCATGAACAAGACTAACATCTAGAAAAGAATAAATATGGTAGCTTTGGGTGTTGTTATCCTTCTTATTGTCATGCATCCTTGTGGAGTTCATCAACCTAGACCAACGCGAGTGGTCCTAAACACTCTGACGCCTTCGGGTGTTGTTATCCTTCTTATTGGCATGCATCCTTGTGGAGTTCATCGACCTAGACCGACGCGAGTGGTCCTAAATACTCCGGTTGAATATCTACGCTCCGCTGAGAGCCATATCAATAGTGTAAGTGGGTGTTGACATTTTTAAACACCGAGACACACGTATAGCCATTGAGCTCATGCTATGGCGGCAATAAAATCCGTCAGGGATAAGTGCGTCAAGTATAGTGCATGCATAACACTTTTTTCGCGTAGCGCATGGTCATCCACCGAGCTTGTTCTAGCATAGCAGTTACGGGTGGGCGCTGCGGCACATTGTAGGTCGGCACATGAAAACATGATTTTGCGCATAGTAATAAATAATTTGATAACCAAAACCATTTATAAAATGATTTCATTGCCAACAATAATAATACACATAGATTATACAATTACCATTTGTACTCTGCTCAATTTGATGTCAAAATGACAGTTCCACAATTACTATGATTTGCACGAACCGACCGAAGCCTACCGCGAGTTACCCAGCCTGAGCATAACCTCCGCTGCAGTAGAGAAGAAACATAACCCTACCCCCCGCCGACTCCACATGGATTTGCATTCAGCACCGCAGACGGCGAGAGGAAAGGGTGGGGACTATGTGGTTGTTGTGGCGACGGCTGGGTTCGTAGCATGGAAAACAAAAAAATTTTACCGCAAGAACGAACAAAACCCAGATCTAATCTAGATAAAAGCCAAGATCTAATCTATTAGACATGAGCAACGAGATAGATCTGTACTAACCCTTGTAGATCCGAAAGCGTTACGAGATTAGATCTCGTGGTTGATGTAGTCGATCACTTGCCGATCTCAAGATCGTGTGGACGATCCTTCCGGCGTCGCGTTCCAGCAGCGCTTCCGCAATCGGTCAAGTGGACGATCCTTCCGGCGCCGCGATTCGACAGCGCTTCCGCAGTCGGCCACACGTGCGGAGTCGAAGCAGACCTTCCTCTCCCCGTTCCAGCGAGCAGCGGAGGTAGTAGATCTTCTCCACGGAATCCCAGCAGCACGACGGCGTGGTGGTGGTGGTGGAGTAGAGAATTCTGCAGGGCTTCGCCTATGCCTGTGCAGAAGAAAGGTGGAGGAGAGAGGCGGCAGAGATTGGGTGTTATGAGAGCAGGGGAGGAGGGGCGCCCCTGCCCCTCTATTTAAAGAAGGGAGGGCGCCTGGGGAGGGGGAGTCCTAGTAGGACTCCCCTCCTCTATGGCCGGCGGGTTGGGGAGTGGGGGGAGGAGTCCTCCTCCCCCACGACTCCTAGTCTTGACCCACCAGGACTCCTTGATCCCTTCCTTGGTTTTCAAGCAAACTCCAAGAAACCTTCCAGAACCTTCCGGAACATTCCGAAACCTTCTAGAATCCTCATACAAACACTCCGGAACATTTCCTAACTCAGAAAATGATCCCCTATATATGAATCTTATTCTCCGGACCATTCCGGATCTCCTCGTGATGTCCTGAATCCAATCCGAGACTCCGAACAACATTCGGTCTCCAACGCATATTCCATATCTACTTAAAACAACTTCGAACCTTAAGTGTGTCACCCTACGGTTCGTGAATATGCAGACATGACAGAGACACATCTCCTATCAATAACCATCAGCGGGACCTGGAGATCCATAATGGCTCCCACATACTCAACGATGACTTCGCGATCGATTGAACCACTTACATACGAAACTAATTCCCTTTGTCTCGCGATACTATACTTATCCGAGGTTTGATCGTCGGTATCTCCATACCTAGTTCTACCTCGTTACTGATAAGTACTCTTTACTCGTTCCGTGATATGTCATCCCTTGTGACCTTGTCACATGCTTGCAAGCTAACTAGATGACATTCCACCGAGAGGGCCCAGAGCATATCTATGCGTCATATGGATGGACAAATCCCAATCTTGGTTCATGCGCTTCAACACATACTTTCAGAATACCCAATGACACCTTTATAACCACCCAGTTACGAAGCGGCGGTTGATGTCATCAAAGTATCCATCCGGTGATGGTGATTAACATAACCTCATGGTCGAAGGAATAGGTTACTATGCATTTAAAAGCTTACAGCAATACGAACTTAATGACATGATCTTATGCTACGCTTACTATGGGTGTGTGTCCATCACATCATTCTCCTAATGATATAACCTTGTTATTAATCACATCCTTATGTCCATGATCAGGAAACCATGATCATCAATCAATCAACAAGCTAGTTCAACAAGAGGCTTACTAGGGACTCTTATATGTTTACAAAACACACATGTATTAATATTTCCGGTTAATACAATTATAGCATGGGATGTAAACATTTATCATAAACATAAAGATATAATAATAACCACTTTTATTATTGCCTCTTGGGCATATCTCCAACATTCAGCATCGCATGTGTCATCTTGTGGAGGAGATGACGCGCGCGCGCGGGGGGGGGGGGGGGGGGGGGGGGATTTCTTGGTCCAGTCGCACTTCTATTTGTGCCATTGCACTTCTGTTGTTTCATTACTTTGGACTTGTTGTAATTGCGCTTTCCATGAAAGAATCATGCTTGGGTGCTTCCCCTCTTGAAACTTCATCAGGGCATTTTAGTCTATGGTACTTATCTTGTTCGATCTCTATGGTATTCAGGTCAAATCCCATAATCCATCCCTCATGTATCGCTAATTACGCGAGGGAACAACTGAAATCGCGTCTGCACGGTTGCACCCCATTCACATCGTTTATTTTAACCGTTGCTAGTTTTGTTGGGACACATTTAAAAGTTGGGTAACCCCCCAAAACCCTAACATTCCCCTCCCCCCCAAATCCCCTCTCTAGTGGTGGTGGCACTTATTGTAGTAGTAGAAGACCAGTCCAGTTGACGGGATCGTCCCCACATTGGGCGGATCTGACTGTTATTAGTGAAGGAGGCCGATGATGATGTGGAGCAGAAGACGAGGCCAATCAATGGGCTCCTCCTATCATTGGGCAGATCTATTGGTAGACGATGACTTGGAGGAAAAGATGGTGTCATTGATGACATCAACATCGGGCATACTCTATTGGGCCGATCTGTATGCATCGTCGACGAGGAGGTCTTGAAGGCGGGGCGGTGGAGGATCTGTTGACACCGTGGAGAATATGAGGTATAAATATCTCTATATGTGTGTTTTGTTCTTGATTTGTTCTCTATTTGATTTTCAACCATAGCAATTTGTTGCTAAAATCCAGTGCCATGTTTCGAACCATACTGGTATGTCTTATGGATATATTGTTGTCTTTTGCATATATTGGTGTACTGTACTACGTATATTGTTGTACTGCATATATTGTTGTCTTATGCATACATTGTTGTACTTCAAATAGTGTTATACTCCCTCTATCCCAAAATATAAAGCGCCTAAGGATTAGTCAAAAGTCAACATTTTTTAAGTTTGACCATGATTATACATAAAAATATAAAAAATTATAATACTAAATTAATATCAATAGATTCACCATAAAGTATATTTTCTTAATATGTCCATTAAATATTATAGATGTAGATATTTTTTCTAAATATTTGGTCAAAGTTAGTAAGGTTTGACTTTTGACCAATCCTTAGGCGCCTTATATTTTGGGATGGAGGGAGTACTTCATACATTGTCTTACGTACCGTATATATTATATATTTTTGTATTGTGTATACTATTGTCTCATCTATTGCCATGTTTTAGTAACCCCAATCCATACTTCATCATTGCCATGTTTTAGTTTATAATTGTAGTTTATTTAGGGCACACTACATAAAGAAGCTCTAGTTGATGGTGTATCGGAGTTTGTCTACATAAAGTCTTGATACCAAAGACGTGGCTCGGCACATTGTTCAGAAGGAGTAACGGCTCAAACAAAAAACTTGGCGAAGTCAACAATTATAGCATGGAAATATAAGTTTGTTTTTCTTTCTTACGTGCCATTTATTCTATGTGTATAATGAACTAATGTGGATGATCAATTGTGTAATTTCTTTTGTACTAGATATTTATTTGTGTGAGCCATTGTGGGCTCGGTGTGGTTTCTTGCATCTAGCCTATGCAGCATTTAGTTGCTATGACTATTTGTTTATTATTATTTTTCTCACTTGAATTTGAGATTGTATTCCATGAGATTTGACTATATACTTTGTCCATCTACGAACAACGAGTATGGAAAAGAGGTGGTTTAGAAAATCATGATACAACTAGCCAAGCCTATTTGAAAAACCGTTCGACACGACCAAGTGGAAGACATACGGAACATAGTATCAACACAGATGTTATATGGTGTCTTATTAGTTGTTATTGGCATTGTAATATCTAATAGAAAAATGTTATGGTACAAATATAATGATGACAAAGTTCTAAGTTATGAACAAAATTATGTTATCGATTTAGTGTTTGTGTGTGCATGTATTTTAATCTGTTGTGAAATATAAATTTCTATTATTGACACATAAAAATTTCTCAGTGCAAAGGAGTGGAACATGAAAAACCGTAATTGATGAGTATACCCTTATGGAAACGGGAAGATTACGAAAACCATTGCCCAAAGTAACCCTTATCAATGACGGGTTTCCACTCCACTGCCATAGAAGTCTTCACAATAGTGACGACTATATGACAACACAATGTTTTTCCATTGTTGATTGGGGTTTTGACCCGTGTCCATAGCATCGCTTTGTACTAGTGTATATCCTATGTTCTCGAGGCATGGTAAGATAATAGATTCAGGCGAATGCACCTACAAAATCATACATACATTTGATAGATTAGCATGGAAAAGTAGTATGAGTGAAGGGGGTAACTACTGCAGTCGATTTGAAAACTTGAGGGTTTACAATACCTATTCATAAACAATAACAAAAGTAAAAAAACACCATGATAAGTATGTTGATCTCCCTATGTCCTTTCCATTGTTCCACAAACTCAGCTGTTGTTCCTCCAATATGTTGAAAGCACCAATTTTTTAACCAAACTACTTTATTTGTATTTTTCGTGTCCCTTTATTTTACAAGGTTTTTTTAGAGCAACCGGCAGGAGCGCTGCCTATTCAATTAGAAGAGGGAAAATCACAGTCATCAGTACAGAATGGCATGTTTAGATTGAAGTGGGAACATGCCGAAAAACCACTAGAGAGAAAAAACGAAAAGGGAACCTAGTCCGGCTCAGCTGGGATAGCTAGCCCCATCGCGGCATAGGCGCCAGCCCTTTGGAAGATGTCGTCCTGAGTGATGGATGCCACCTCGATGTAGGTGAGCCTCTTGCTAGTGAAGATTCTGCAGTTTCTTTACTTCCAGGCGTTCTAGAGGGTGTATAACAGGCTACCACTCCGGCGATGCTGCTCGGCTTTCGAACGTCTAGTGATTAGATCGTCCCACCAGTCCGAAATTGATGGGAAGGATGTGCCGTGGCTTCTCATGACCTCATTGTCCGAGGATTGAATTGTGTTCCAGACCACCGTTGTGAAGGGACACTCTTTGCAAAGGTGAGATGATGTTTCCGGGGCAGAACCGCACAGAGGGTCGTGAGGCTAGCCTCCGATGGACAGCATGTCAGCAGTAAGTAATTTCCCATGGAGAGCCAGCCAGGAGAAGAGCTTGCATTTTGGCTCGGCGTCGGCAGACCAGATCTTTTTTGCCTTAAATTTAGAGAAGGAGCCATTGAATGGCGCGTGGTACGCCAAACTTGCAGTATACACGCCATCATTAGTGAGGTTCCATCTGATGGAGTGATGACCCACAAGTATAGGGGGTGTATCGCAGTATTTTCGATAAGTAAGAGTGTCGAACCCAACGAGGAGCAGAAGGTGCTGGCTAGTGGTGTGGATCAGGAATTCTCTGCAAATACTTAGCAAACAGATTTTTAGGGATTTTTTATAATTAAGTAAACAAAGTACGAGTAAACAAAAGACAATAAGAATAAATGTAGCAAGTGGCCTAATCCTTTATGCAGCAAAGGACAAGCCGGTTGTATTACTTAAGATGACCAAACGTTCTCGAGGACACATGAGAAGACTGTCAAGTGCTTTCGCTTCATATAGTTGATTAATCTTCTTTAGCTTGCTAAGTGTTGTGTGGGTGAACCTGTGCTAATGTACCGACCTTCCTAGGACTAATACATACTTGTGATTATACCCCTTGCAAACATCCGTAAGTATAAGAAAATAATTAAGGTAGAAACCTAACCACATCTTTAAACTCTAAGACCCTTATGTCCCTTGTGCAATGGTTTCCTAACGGGGATTCATGTTTTTGTCACTCCGGCAACCCCTACGATTAGTAGCCAAATACATAATGCATTCCCATAGACCCATATAGGTGAAGTGTCATGTAGTCGACGTTCACATGACACCACTAGAAGAAGTACACCACAACTTAAATATCAAACTATTGAATCTTTCTCAACACAACTCCATTACTAACAAAATGACTTCTCTCATGTCCTCAAGAACAAAATGAACTACTCACAAGACATCATATGGATCATGATCAGAGATGTAATAATGATGTATAACAATCTGAACATAAACAAAAATTCAATGGTTCACTCAATAGCATCAACTACAAAGAGTAATCAACACCGGGAAAGTTTCCCCTGTGAACTATGCAAGATTCAACACAATTGTTACATCAATATGGAGATGGTGATGATGGTGCTGATGGTGGTGATGATGATGATGATGATCCCGATGAAGTCCAGCTTGATGGTGGTGTTGATGGCGACGATCTCCCCTCTCTGGGAAGGAATTCCTCCGACAGAAATCTGTCTGCCGGAGAGATCTTTCTCTCTCGGTGTTTTCCGCCCCGCAGAGGCGGCGAAATCTTTCTGTGGTCGCCCCCCCGAGTCTTAGGGTTTCAGGAGGAATATATACGCCAGAGGGGAGTGCTAGGGATGGACCAGGGCGGCCACACCACCTGGTGGCATGACCCAGGGTGGCCCGCGCCAGGGGGTGGTGTGGGCCCCCTGTGGCCCATCTCCAGCCCCCTTCTGGCTTCCTTCGTCTTCTGAAAAAATAGGATTTTCCGTATATTTTCCCGGATTTTCTGATCTTCGTGAATTTTGTCTCCAAACAGCACCTTTTCCATCAGAATCCTGACTGCAGCGGTCCATGCTCCAAAAGTCATCAACCATGCAAAAACAGATGAAATAACATAAGTATCACCTCTCATTATGAAATATATCAATGAATACCAGTGAATTATGACATATAATAGTGATGCAAAATGGACGTATCACGGAGTCTTTTTCCAAAGGGTTGAGATGCTTCTGCTGGATGATGTCCCGGACCTCGATGTAGTGGAAGAGTTGAGCAGGGGTGTTTATTCTAGCCACGGAGCGGATTCAATTCCCTAGGTCGATCTCGTTTGCGACAGTTCTTTTTTTCCTAGTTGCAATCTTGTATAGGCCGGGGGCTTTGAGTAGCAGAGGCCCTTGACCAGTCCAGTTGTCGTGCCAGAAGAAGGCCGTTTCACCATTCCCGATGGTAATCGCCGTGGACGCCCTAAAAAGGGTCATATCAGTCAGGCTGCAAGGCAGCTTTGAACCATCCCAAGTGCGTTTAGGGTTTGTCCACTGTAGCCAAGGCTAGCGCAGTCTCAGAGCCCTTCAAGTGCGCTCCAGATCCGGCAACCCCAGACCGCCGAAGGCTTTCGTCATTGATTTTCAACCATAAAATAATTTGGACTCAAATATCCTAATTTCGAGCTACTACTAATTAATCTCCAACTGGATGAAAAGGATTTCAGGTCATATCCTCTCTTTTCTTTGTATGGTCATGATATGTCCTCTCTTTTCTTTGTATGATCAGGATGTGTCCCCTTGCAAATGCAAGATTATCAATACTTATAGTAGATTAGAAGGTTTTATATTTGACGCAAGCCATATTTTGTGATAACTCCAATGTTTATCTCTGGTCCAGGTTTAGTTGTTCCTGACGTAGCCCAAGTTATGTAGTAGTTCAGTTTTATTCTGCTTTACCGAGCATTCCGTGCCTGGATCTGTTTCTCATGTGACTTTATTCTGCTTTAACGAGTATTTCATGCCTTTGTTCTAACCATACGAATCTTATTACTACACCATTTACAGGAAGATAAGTGGCTGACAAGGAGGTGAGTGGTGTTCTAAATTGAAGAAGAACTCCTAATCCTTTTACTTGTTGTAATTTTGAATGCTCAAATCATATAGGAAATGTATGTGGCAGACTGTAAATTAACACGTTTTTCTGGCCCAAATGCGTCCCTAAATGCTTGATTGAATAACAATGAACTTCTATATAACAACATTTTATATTTCTGATCAATCTTCATCAATCATTATTGGCCAGCACAATTCTATAGTTTCTCACTAGGCTTATTCTGGCAGAGATCTGAATGTCCATCTTTGGTGTCTGAGGACTGAGGTGATTATCAACAAAGTATAGCAGCCATTAAGCGATATATAGAAAAAATCTGGCTGGTATGTCTTCTCCAAGCTCAACAAATGGTGCAGATTATCTTAAGATCGAGCAGCAGAATTGTGTTGTGCTTCAAATCTGTGTGTAACTCTACTCAGTACAATATATCTTCAAGGGGTATTTTATTACTCCCTACTAGATGAGCGACAATCATTATGGATCAGAGGGAGTAAATTTAATTAACCAGTGATGGTCAACATTTAGCAAATATATTTACTATTCATTTGGTTTCGAGCTCTCATTGAATTGCGCTACATGTTTCAAATCCACAATCATTACTCAATGCATTACACATCAAGGAAGATTTGTGTCGCTTCAAATCAGTGAAATTATTAAGAAAAATGCGCTGAGAAATTACCTTGTATTCACGAGGTGCCCTTTGAGTAGACAAGTTGTTAGTTTGTCTTTGGCCGAATAATTTTGCAGGCTAGCCTTTTGTGATGAAATGATGTCTTATATTTATTTTATAGAGTTCTAATTACATTGTAAAGAATTATTTTGTTTAATCTAGAATTTAGGTACATCATATTTTTGTATCAGTCAGCCATGTTTGAAGCATGTGTGCCGGTCTTTGCTAATGACACTATATGGACATCCATTAAATTCACTATATCAAACATGAAAATTGTCAATACTAAAACCTTGTTGGATCATCTATAACTCAAAATCGGTCATTATATATACGACAGTGATTATTTATTTTCCATAGCACCACACGGACAATTTGCTAGTTGTTTAAAAGAGCCACCAAGCCCAACCAGGTTTAGATCTTAATCTTATCTGAAAGAAATCTCTCATCTCTAAATCTCACTTACACCGCAACCTTTCCACGGCAGCGCGCACCTCTCCGACAGTTTTGACCGCGGCTGCAGGCACCTCTCCGATAACCACCAACATGGCAGCGCGCACCTCTCTGGCAGTCTCAACCGCCGAACTGCACGGTCATCCCAGGAGCACACTACATGTTGTACTGGTACGCCCCAATAGCTAAAATATCATTCCTTAGGTCATTTGTCAAGGTCATTTGTAAAAAAATGTAGTTTTATTTATGTTGGTTCATGATTAAATACCCTTGATCTTAATGATATATATGTATGATACAAATTTTCTATTGAGCATAAGCAAACTTTATACCTTTTGGAACCCTGTGTGTTAGAATTTCTATTGTTACAGTACAAGAAAACATTGTACTTCTTTGCGCTTCCTAAGTTCGTAATTTTTTATTGTGAAAATGTCTGGCTAGACTATATCTAGTACATTGTTACTTCATTTGGCCAATTGCAATGTCAGTTTCTAATTCTAAAAAGTCGTTAAACTAGCTATGGGAAACATGAAGAACAACCCTGACAAGGTACCTAGTTCTCATCTGACTGTTCCCTCACCATGTGAGGTAAACTGGTGAGGCTTGATTAGAGCTTTAATAACAGGTATGTATGTCTGCCAAATAATACAAATTTGTTTTAGGTCCAGGTACCCGATATGTGGATAAGTACGACCTTCATGGACAAGTACATACTCTGTTATAGGTTCGGCAATGGTGTCAGCATAATTAGATCAAGAAGGAGCATTTTGAGGAGGATAATCAGAAGATAAAAGCCAAAGATCTCTTACTGCATCTATACCATGAACAAGACCAACATCTAGAAAAGAAGAAATATGGTAGCTTTCTTTGAATTCCAATCATGATGCTACATACACAATATTATTGTTTGTACTTAGTACAACTAGTAATTGTTTATTTATTCCTAGCTATGTATTACTTTGTATGCCCTTTTGCATGCATGTTTCCATGCATCACATTTATGAAGATGGAAACACGATCGAAGTCACGTGTCCTTGTGGCAATGAAATCATTAGAAAAGTTCGTGCAAACCATAGTAATTGTGCTACTGTCATTTTGACATCAAATTGAGCATATTGTGTATGTTTAGAAGTTGCATGAAGGATATGTTTGGGCCTATGAGTTTAAAGTAAATGTGGGCTATTTGACCGTGACAATGCAAAAAATATAGTCGGTGGTTATGAATTTAGTTAATGTTGTAGTTATATGTGAACTAAAGATTGGGGTGAAGTACTTTCGTCTAATCTTTGTGTATTATTATTGTCCGTTGTGAGCTTTTGTGTGTTATGAGTGCTATTTCTATATGGGAATTATATAAATGGTTTTAGTTATCAAATTATTTATTACTACGCACAAAATCATGTTTCCCTGTGCCGACTTACAATGCACTGCAGCGCCCACCCGTAACTGCTATGCTAGAACAAGCTTGGTGGATAACCATGCGCTACGCGAAAAAAGTGTTGTGCATGAACTATACCTGACGCAGTTATCTCTGGCGACTTTTATTTGCCACCATAGCGTGAGCTCAATGGCTATACGTGTGCCTCGGCGTTTAAAAACGTCAACGCCCACTTACACTATTGTGATGGCTCTCGGCGGAGCTTAGATATTCAACCGGAGTATTTAGGACCACTCGCGTCGGTCTGGGTCGATGAAATCCACATGGATGCATGCCAATAAGAAGGATAACAACAACCGAAGACACTGGAGTATTTAGGACCACTCGCGTCGGTCTGGGTCGATGAAATCCACAAGGATGCATGCCAATAAGAAGGATAAGATAACAACGCCCAAAAGCACCGGAGTTGTCGGCAATAACCGAAGTCCCGTGCACGCCTTCCGCGTAGAGGTTGACCCGACCATAAAACGAGAGGAGCAGCAAACTGGGCGACGAGGCTATGCCGCTGACCACCAAGCTCTGCAACACTCCTTTGCCAGATCAACTACTTTGTAGCTTCTCCCGAGAGATGTGGCCCACTAGGGCTCAGGTCGGGCCCATCACCGCCGCGCGCTCTCCTGGCCAGTTCCTCCCTGAGATCCATCGGGCCACCCGTTGCGCGGCCTCACCTGGTGTAGCCATCGCCCCTGGAATGGCCAAAGCTAGCCAGATTTGGGCCTCCCGCGACTGCCCCGCCTCCCCCCGCGTAGCCATTGACGATCTCTTAACACCAGCCTTCCGCAAGCATCTCCCCACACCTAGCACCGCAAGCTGTCGCACCCACCGAAGCCTACCGCGAGTTACCCAGCCTGACCGCAACCTCCGCTGCAGCAGAGAAGAAACCTGGCCTCGCCGCCCGCCGATTCCACACAGGCTTTGCCCGGTGGAGGTGGCCGAAGACGGTGAGAGGAAGGGGTGGGAAACTATGCGGTGGCTGTGGCGAGGGCAATTTCAGCACCTCATGTGTCAAGTCGCACTTCTCTCTGTGCCATTGCACTTGTGTTGTTTTATTACTTTGGACTTGTTGTAATCGGGCTTTCGGTGGAATCACATCTTTTGTATAGGTGTCTTGTGAGTAGAACGTTGGTAAAATTCAAATGAATGCTGTGCATCAAACTTTACGTTCGAGGGGAGTGTGTCTTGAATCGCCTCTGCTTGTTCAAAAGAAAAAAATGACCCCTCGGTTTCTCTATTAATTGGATCCGTATCCTATCTCTACAAGACCGTGGTTCAACGCAATAGCAGAAACAGCATTTGATCCAGCTCGAGAGCCCTTTCAATCCATAGTAGGCCAGTCTTCCGAGTTTAGGCCACATCTGAGTTAAGCCCAAACAGTCCACGCATGTGCTAGGCCTTTGGAGATTGTATAGGAATGACCCGGTATTTAAGCCCGGTTCCATATACAAAGTGTTTATATAGTAATACTACTACTCCATCATTTCACAAATATAAGACATCTTAGGTCTATGAAATGAATGTTATGTAGACGTTTTAAATATATAGGTTCACTCCGAACATCTACAAACCTATACAATAAAATATGTCTATATACGTTCGATTCACAAAGCTAAAACGTCTTATATTTATGAACGGAGATAATATTACCTCCGTTCGGCTTATATTATGAAATCGGAGGTAGTAGTATATCACAATGGTGTCAGAGCCGACAGACATACAAACCAGCAGCTTCGTTTTTTTAGATGTAAGGCTCGAAATGAGCCCGGCTTTGAATTAACAAAGCCAACAACTGGCTAGGAGTTACACCTTGAGTTTCAACACACACGTGCCGAAGGCGCCCACCACAGCACAGAACAAAAGACAACATAGAAAATGTGAAGCCGGAGAGCCAGATGATCCAAGATGAGGGGGCTTTGTCTTCTGTTGCACTGGAGTGATCGCGACTAACTCCACACCAACAAACCTCCACCGCACCAAGACAGCAGCCCATGGGGGACTCGGCAACGGGGCAGCCACCTAGCAGAACTTGAGGAGCCAAAGGAGGGGGGGGTCTTGTGGCGACGCCTCCAAGAAGGTGAATGGCGCAATCACGCGTCATCATCGTCGGCAGGGACCGAGGTTCTGCAAAGATTTCACCCAGACCCGGACCCACAGCCCTCGGAGCTCGGGCTAGGACCAAACCCAGACAGAACCATCTTTCCCTGGCATTGGGAAGAGCCCACCGGTAACAGCTATGACCAGATTCCCCCCAAGTAGAGCCTCCCAAGGCGCTAGAGGAGACATCAGCTACCGCAGCCCTACTGTGTAAATGTAGCCAGGCCGACGGAATGCGAGGGCTACGACACCAGCAAGAGGACACATGGTGCTCCACATGCCACTACTAGAGAGACTAGCCCGAAGTGAGACCTCCTAGGGAGCAACTTGGGGCAGAGGGACGGAATCCATCAACTGGCCCAGGGGATCACCATCGGGACGCCTTCAACAAGGGAACGACACCCGGAGGTGACGTCGTCACCGACCTTAGCCTACGCCAAGAGCAGCTTTCACCGAGATCCAACCAAACCAAAATTCGGATGCCGACGCGAGGGCGTAGAGCGGATCCAGCCAAAAACACAGCCGCACCCCCGACCTACCCAAGGGTCGAGGGGAAAACATGCTGCCTGCCCCGACAAGCATGCACCGACCCTAAGAACCCCTCCCGGCGCACCGGCAAGGACGACACTCGACAGTAGTCGAACACCGACCTAGACCTACAGAGTGTCGAGGGCAGAGTAGGGAAACAGGAACAACGATCGGGCCCAACCCGGACCCGACCTAGGCCCTCCGCCCAGATCTGGCCACCATCCCCTAGGCCCACCAGACCCAGATCTAGGCCCGCCGACCTAGATCCAGATCTAGCCGCCTGTAACTACCTCGGTGAATTACGCTCTTAGTTAATGCCTGGATGAACGAAATTGGTTAAAATAGTACGATGGGGCCTAGGGCCACTCACGGTAGACCTTTCGGCCGTCCTAACCACTTTCAGACAACGGGACAAGAACGAGCGGCGTAATCGGCAGGCGAAGGGATCAACTACATACACAAGTGAGTATGTATGCAAGCCACATACAACAGTACCTCAGAGCCATTCCATCTAAAAGAAATAGAAATATTGCAACGCCATACGGCAAGATCCAAATGTTCTAGATAGATATAATAATTTAGGATAGCTCCTCATACATCACACATCAGAGTATCAGGCGGAAGCGGAAAACAAGATCCGAGTACGGATAAGAAGCAAATTGGCATAAGATGCCCCATAAATAAACACATCCCGCCCACAGATCACACGGATCCCCGTTCCCGGAATCTCTACACCGAATGATCGTTGCCAACATCATCTGTCTCTTCCACCCAGTATCCATCTTGCGGGTACACCTGTTCATCTGAATCAAACAATTTATCGTGTGAGACCCTAGGGGTACTCAGCGAGTGTTTATGCCACTAAAGGGGACACAACCTGGGGTGACGCAATTGCAGCAAAAGAGAATACCTAACAATTCTACAGATACTCGCTAACCTTCCGCCTAACCAATGATAGACGGAAGTCCGTGAATTAAGAACAACAGTTATAATAGTATAATTACCAGATCCATCCTCCTCCTCGCTTACCAACGAGGAAGCGGACGAACAACCCCCATCATCCGTTGGCAGTTTTATTAACCATTCCATGCGTATTGTAATATTTACTAGTCAAGTACTTAGTCAAATTAAAAGCGGTACTTTAATTATACTTGTCTATGATCGAGAAACCATGCTCCAAGTCGTCCATAACCGCGGACACGGCTTTCTGAAAGATTTACCCTGCAGGGGTGCACGAATAGCAACACACACTCGATCAACCTCAGAAAAACCAAATCAAAACCCAACGAGGCATTCACGACAAAGCAATCACAGGATTCGGAAATGTTTTAGGGGGCCACCCCATTAAGCTACCCGCAACGTTTGTGTCAATGGCTGTAAACGACTGGGAACCCGAAAATGTGACTGGGCTTGTCGATACCGCGAAAACATTCCATGATCCAAAACAGTACAGGTGCTCCACGCACAATCTTAAATAAAGCAGTAACATGGCATAAGTACAGGATAGTAATAAAGCCCCAAACTAATTGTGGCCCCAAGAAATAAGAATGAATCAAGCTCTGACTCAGGAGGGTCCATAAGGCCTCCCGGATGTGGATAGTGCGAATAGTCAAGGAACAGGAATCAAGTACTCAGGGTCCTACGGGACACTAGTGAGCAGGAAAAACCAAATAGCAGATATTGCTCACCGGTGCCTCTTTCATTAGTTATCCCATTACTACTCAGGTTATGTTGTTTAGGTACCTCGTTATTCACCAGACACTCACATACCCTACTCATTCTTTTGTACGACTCGCATGGCTCAAACAACTCCTGTAATAATGGCTCATGGGACCGGAACAAGCTTAGTGTGGTTTAAAAGTAAAGGCTACGCAGTACTTGGGATTCAATTTAATGCAATCGCGACTCAATGATGCAAGAATAAGATAGAGGCAATAGGTACTGTATGTATGCAAGCATGTGGTAGTGCTTGCCTGGCAGCTCAGTTGAAGCGAGAGATGGATCTGGGTAATACTCCTGTGAATCCTGGTAATTCTCCTGCTGGGCGTCTATTCGAAGAAGAACCAAACAAACAAGGGCCAACATAAATAAAGTGCACAAGCATATGAATTAAAATGCGACAAGCAGTCAAGCATGCCATGATGCATGATGCACAATTATATGGCTTTAAAGTAGCATGGCAAAGGTGAGGTGTGGATACAAAAAATAAAGCATTTTATTATTTATTTGACCAAGTTTTATTGCTATAAACAGTTCAGATTTTAATGACAACATGATGCATGCTTCAATTCAGAACAAGGATTGCATAAATAGAACGGGCTCGTCGCGCTGATCGATTTAAACATATTATTTGTTAAATTTGGAATTATAAAACAAAAGTTATTAATTTATTAAGTAAAGGGCATTTTCTTGTAATTTTTAATCAACTCGAAATTTAAAGTATTCAAAATATATTTTGAAGGGCATATTTGAATTCCTCACATTTTTCTGATTCAAAAACATATATTACATGTATTATTTGGATTTGTAATTAAAAAATTATTTGAATCTGTAAAGAATTTGAATTTAAATAAATTTGGAAAAGATTTGAATAAAAACAGACTCAGGAAAAACTTTTCTCACCCAGGCAATCCTAACCACAGTCACTGACGGGTGGGGCTTCGCTGACTGGGCCACGCGCGCGCAGAAATTTCTTTTTGCACCGCAGGCTGGGCTAGCCCACAGAGACTGACAGGGTGGGGCCAGCGGCTGAAGGCCCACGTGCCAGCGAAAAACCCCCAGCGGCTGACTGGTGGGGCGCCAGATGGACCGCGGGTTACGGCCGAGGAAACGGGAGGGGGTCTCTGCAAGATGGCCAGGCGACGGACAGGTGGGGCCGTTTGGAGCGCGGGTTGCAGTAATTAAAAAGGGGAGGGGCTTTTTGCAAAACGACCACGGCCCGGTACTGTTTATCTTCTCCTCGCGTCTGACGCGAATCTGGCGCACTACGCGGGGCGGGGGTTCGATCCGGGGACGTGTGCGTGCGCGCTGGGGTGGCTAACCAGTGCGGCGTGCTAGGGGAGCTATCAGGGAGGTAGGCGCGGGCTAGATAGGGCGAGCGTGGCGCGGGAAAAGCTGCAGAAGACGGCGAGCTACGGCGCACGGTGACTGTTCGATGAAAAGATCGGCGGCTCTAGGGCGGCACGGCGAGGCGGAGGTTGTCAGGGAGGGGGAGATGCTCACCGCGGGCTCGCTAGTGGGCTTGGATCGGCGCGAGGAGCGGCGGAACGGCGAGGTCGCTGGCGCTCCGACGGACTAGGGTTTCGAAGACGGCGAGGTACTGGCGACGCGGGGGAGCTTCTCGTCCACGTTGGCGTGTACGGGGCGGTGCAGGGGGTTGTCCTGGATCTCCTCAGCCACTTCACGGTCGCGTGGCTCGGCCGGTTCGTCAGGGCGGGGTGGTTGCTGGCGGCGACCGGCGTCGGCTGCTGGTGGTCGGAGAGGAAGGAGGGGAAGAAGGGGGCATCTCGGGGTGGATCTGGAGAGGCCAGAGGAGGCGTGCGAGAGGGGAAAAGGAGGGAGAGGGGGAAGGAGGCAGCTGGGGCACGGCAAGATAAAGGTGGCCTCGTGCCACCTTTTTCCTCCTCCTCGAGCACGTGCTCGGCCGCCTGGGCTGGCTGGGGCTGGTCCAGGGCGAGGCAGTGAGGCTGCAGGGTGGGGCTGGCATGAGGGAGAGAAGAGAGGGAGGGACTAGCTCGGGTTAGGTTAGATGGTGGCCTCGGGTTAGGTTTAGCTAGGGTTAGGGTTTGGGTGAGCTATGTTAGAGAGAGGAGAGGCTGGGTTGGTGGGTCAGGTAGAGAGAGGGTGGCCAGTTGGAGAGAGGGGCTTGGCATGGAGGCCAAGCTAGAGAGAGAGAGGGTTAGTAGAAATTAGGGTTATGGGAAGAATAAAGGAATTTATTAAGTTTGATTATTTTTAAGTATTTAGATTGGAATTTTGGTGTAGGAGGCTAATCCAAGAAGAACTAAAAGGGCTTGGTCTTGCATGGACTAATGTAGAGAAGAAACTAGAAAGAAAGAAGAAGAAAAGAATTAGGTGGAAAGGCTCATATGATCATGCTTGAAGAAATAAATAAAAGAAAAAAATATGGTTGAGACTATGGGGATGGTGGAGTGGTAGGAGGGGTTTTCACAAAGGTAGGATCCATTAAAACCAAAGAAAAACCAAAGAAGAGAAAGGTGGTGAAGAATTGTGCATGGCCCATGCAAAATAATAATGCCATTAATTATTTGTGAAAACAATATGATTATTATGGCATTACTCTATGCATATCCAAGAAGTGGAGATAAAACCAAGCACAAGAATTTAGAGGGTTTAATCCACCCCAAACTACATGAGCTAGAATTAAATAGCTAAAGAAAAAGAAACAAGCTCATGGTTAATGGGATGGTGGGATTATAAAGTGGTGGAAGAGAAAGGTGGTAGGATGGAAATAAAAGATATGCCCCCAACTCAACTTGGGCATTTGAACAATATATCAATAGCCAAATATAATATCAAGAAGCAAATACATTTAATAATGCATGTGAGAGAAGAACCAAAAGAAAATGAGTTTTATATGATGCTCAAATGCAAGGTGGCATGATGACATGAGCATGATATAATTATGATGCAACAATAATATCTATGGAGTAGCCAATATCTTACTAGGACAAGTAGCATTACAATTGTTAGACAATTGGGGTGCTACACCGCCATCACCCGCCCGGCCCCTGCAGCTCTGGCAGTGGGGGCGCCACCCAAGCAGCCACCCACTCCACTGTGACCACGACACACCCCCGCTAGGGCCTCGGGACCAGCTCGGTCACTCCAGGTGTCCCAAACGCGGCCTCCAGGCGGTAGGTAGCGTCGCCCGTGTCGCCATGGCTGCCACCTGCGAGACCACGGCCGGAGCGGCGCCAGGCCGAGCCGGAGCCGACGAGCCTCACCACCGCACGAGCGGAGCCCGCCCCGTCGGGCCTGCCAATCACGAGGGAAAGGGGAGACCACCGCCGCCAGCACCGCCCGGGCTTTGCCCGATGGCTCTCGCCGACGGCGGTGGCGAGGGGAAGGGAGAGGGGAGGGGCTAGGGTTTGAGTAGACGGGGGCTCCCCGGCCGCCCGCGGGGAGGCGACGGGAGCGGAGCTCTTTCATTTGTTTCCCACCAAAAATATCAGACTCACATTTAGTACTACGCTATGTGCAAAGTCCTACTTGTAGAAGGATAGAGAGAGAGATTGGCGGAATATGATGGATGTATTATTGAGCCTCATGGGCGAGTATATATAGGCGTATAGGAGATCATCTTGGAGTACAAGACAAGTTAGGCTAGAGTCCTAATTATCCTACACTACCTCAATTACCGCGTACACGTATACTCTAACATCCCCCCGCAGTCGTAGCGGGAGCGTCGTGAACAACTGGAACGTCGCGGACGGTCAGACTGGAGAGAAACCGAAGTAGCATCCAGTGGGCTGACATCCCCTGCAGTCCGAGCGGGAGTGTCGTGGACGGCGTCGCGGCGCGAAGCTTGGACTGTAGAGGATGCTGGTGAAGCTCAAGCGAGGTGGAAGCCCTTGTGCCGATGTTGTGGGAGCTGAGAGCATTGGGCGGTGCCGTGGTCGGGGTAGCTGTGCGAGGGGTCGCCGTGGTCGATGTCGTGGCCGGTGTCGAGGAAGCCGCACATGAAGCCGCATGCGCATAGAGCGCGAGGAGGTTGACGGGGACGCGTCAAGGCAGTCGTGGAAGAAGGGGCCGACGCCGTAGCCGATGCAGTCCGAGCCGTCGAGGACGAGGTGCAGCCATAGTTTTGCCAGAACTAGGCGCACGTCAGGGACGAACGCACACTCCGGTTTTGCCAGAACCGAGTATGCAGAGAACAACTCGTCGGTGACGCGGTCGAGGCAGTCCTAGAGGGCTCGATGCCGTAGAAGACGTTGTTGAAGCCGATGAAGATGAGGCATCCGGCGCGAGTTTGCCAGACTCGGGAACGCGTCGGGGACGAAAGCACTTCCGGTGTTGCCAGTACCAGGCATGCGAGGGGTGGGAACCATCATGAACTTCTCGCCATGTCAGAGAGACTAGCAGAGAAGGCCTCCGGAATCATCGTGGTCGCAGATTGATGAAGATATCGACCCTGCCCACGGTTCTCGGAGTAGAGTAGCAGGTGGTGTAGACGGGGACGAGGCGATGACGCGGGCGATGAAGTCGAGACAGTCGAAGATGTAGAAGGCGGCGGACCAGTGGCGGCCTGAGTGCTCATGCTGGACGCCTAGAGGGCGTGGGGTAGTCGGCGGGACCTGCGATGGCGAGAAGTCTGCCTGCAGGTTACCTATTGGAGCGCGGCGATGGTGCTCGAAGTAGAGCCAGGTGTGGACGGTGTCGACGCGGACGAGGTCAACGCGGACGGTGTCGCAGGCCCTGGCGCCGTGGACCGGGTGAGGTGACGAAGACGGGCACAGACGGCGGCGATCCGCGCCATAGGAGAGGGCGCGGTGGAGGCCGAGGGCGTCGATGCGCGGGCACGGCGAAGTAGACTGCGCACAGCAATGCCACGGTCCGAAGGCGCGGCGTGTCTGCAGGGCGCGAGTCAGGGCAGCAGCTGGAGGCCACCAGCGCGTACGCGCTTGTGAGGCGTGTTGGCAGCCGGTAGGCGGAGACCAAGGCGGCGGCGCTGTGACCCGAAGGGGCGACATAGCGGCAACCCGTAGCTCGATCGGTGGCAGGCGCGTGCTCGGAGACGTGCTTGGCGTAGCGGGTGCGGAACCGGTTGATCAGACCGACAGTGCGCCGTATGCACCATGGCGTGGACGACACATAGATCGGAGTCGATGGCGGCGTTGTCTGTGCAGTCCCGGGCGATAACGACGAAGACGATCTGAGGAGGGTCGGCCGCGGCAGCCTCCCGAGGAAGCCGCAGCAGCCGGCCGCGGGGCACGGCAGCCTGCCGTGAGGCCGCGACAGCCTGCCGAAGCAGGCGCGGCGGCAGAGATGGCAGACGCACGGGCGCGGTAGATCGTCGATGCCGATGGTCGGAGTAGAGGCGTGGCGATGACGACGACGGTGGACGACTCAATCCGATCTAAGATCGGTAAACGAAAAAAGAAAACCGATCAAGAGATCAAAAAAAAGACTTGCAGGACAGCCGATCACGGATCGGCGGACGAGCCCTGCGTACGGGTCGCGCGGCCCTCGGCGGAGATCATGGAGATCGATCTCCCCGTGGGCGGCGTGGCGCGGAAGTGTGTGCGGCGGCTAGCGTGGTGCCATGGAGACGACGACGCTAGGGTTTGGGGGCGAGGGAGCCGGCGGCGCCTTGGAGGAGGGGGGCGGCAGCTAGGGTAGGAGAATCGTGGTTAGGCTGATACCATGTAGAAGGATAGAGAGAGAGATTGGCGGAATATGATGGATGTATTATTGAGCCTCATGGGCAAGTATATATAGGTGTACCTCATGGGCGAGTATATATAGGTGTACAGGAGATCATCTTAGAGTACAAGACAAGTTAGGCTAGAGTCCTAACTATCCTACAATATCTCAATTACCGCGTACACGTATACTCTAACGGAAATGCTATTTTCCAGGCGCCCGAGAAATTCTTATTTCTCAGTCACCTATCTCACCACTAATCCGTAGTGTTAAGATTCGTGCTGCACCTTTCTTTTTCGAGGGACAGATTCGTGTTGCACCTTTCTTTTTCGAGGGACAGATTCGTGCTGCACCCGGCTGCCTGTACATCAGCGCATGTTTATAGGCCCTATTTATTGCCCTTTTCTAGTCCGCCGACCTGGGCCAAAGGCACGTGTGTGGGCCATTTTTTTTTTTGCTTTTTACATGTGTCTAAGCCATGTTGATGTTCGTTAAGGTGGTTGTTGTCTTTCGTTTTAAATTTTTTCCTTGCTTGTTTATTACTACTTTCTTTTTGGTGATTTTCCTTTATTCTGTTGTATTTTAATTTTTCATTTTTTTGCAATAAATTTAATGTTACTTTTTTTTGTCAATTTTTGGAATACATTTTATCATGGTTGCATCATTTTTAAGTGGGTTGCAAAGAGAAAATGGTTTAAGCCGTTGGATTTATACTATGACTCGTGCTAGCATGGAAGTTGCAAGTCGGTTGTAACTTATACTTTCCGGTTGCGAGTGGGTTGTAACTTATACTTTTCGGTTGCAAGAGCGACTGAGTTTGTTCCCGTTGCAATTGGGTTGCAACTAAGAAAAATATTTCTGACCATTTGATTTTACTCGTGATTTATGCTAGCATGGGAGTTGTAAGTGGGTTGAGAGTTCTTTTTAGTTACAAGTAGGTTGTAATTAAGAAATAATGTTTCGCGGCATTGGATTTGCATCGTGACTCGTGCTAACATGGGGAGTTGCAAGTGGGTTGTAACTAATATTTTTTAGTTGCAAGTAGGTTGTAACTGAAAATTTCTAGTCGCAGTTGGGTTGTAACTGAGAAAAATATTCTCGGCCATTGGTTTGTGTGTCGTGATTCGTGCTAGCATGTGAGTTGCAAGTGTGTTGCAACTGAAGAACTAATTTATTTCTAGTTGCAAGTGGATTCCAAGTAAGGAAAAAAATGTGAATTTGTGCTAGCATGAGAGTTATAAGTGGGTTGCAACTGAGATTCCAGTTACACCTAGGTTGCAACTAGGAAGAATAGTTTTCGACCATGGGATTTACATCGTGATTCGTACTGGCATGATATGGTTTGGTTAATCGAAGTTTTCATTTTGCACACTTACTTTTCTGTGACACAATGTACCTGATCGAACCATTTTTCTTTCATACGTGTAAGATGCTCTATTTTTTGTTTCGAGAACCAGCTGCTCTATATATTCTAGTCTCGATTATTCTCGGGTCCCTTAGCGTCTTTGGTTTGCGTATATAAGCAAGAAGAAGAAGGAACGAAAAGAAATTCCAACTATACAGATTCTCTGAATGAGTAAGGACTTCAGGACAACAAACGAAGCCGAAAGAGAAAGATGGCCCAGACTGAGATAGCGTAGCCCAGCTCGATCGTTAAGGCCCAGGCCACATTCACCAAAACGTTGTGTCAAACAGAAACTGGCTGAACTCACAGCGATGGCAGCCTTGTTATGTGAAAAAGAATCAACACGTACCACCAAGATCAACTAATCCATCGGGAGTATATCAAAACTCTGAGAAATTGACGTGAGCGACTGAGAAATAGCGCCTGAGATGTAGGCATGCCCATACTCTAACACGGTGTGCTTTTCTGTCGATTTTGTTTATCCCAGCAGCTTCGTTTCAAAATCAAGGCACGTCCCATCTTTGTACAGTGAGAAAGGAGGTCGTATCCCACGGAGCTGATCGAGAGTATGCCGAGTTTGCCACCACCCGTGCAAAATCTGGCCGCACTAACAGCCTTTTTTCCATTTGTTTGTTTGGCAAGTGCGGAGCATTTCCAAAACCCAGATTGGTTTGTGCAGGGAGAGGCAGGCAGAGGCAGTGAGGGAGACAGCCGCACGCCGACCCATTGGTGCCGACTGAGCGGTCGCGCGCGCCCCCACTTGTGCCGTGGTGGCGGCGAGTTCCCGCGCGAACCAGACAGGGGTACGTGCGAGCAGGTGGATGCGGCTCCGAATCCCTCGTGCATCGGTCGTCTCTGGGAACTGCGGGACCAGGCCGGCCGTCCGGGTCCAGAAAAATGTTTGCTCGGCCTCGGCACTGCACCCTGCGCGCGCGGGCACGAGCGCATGTTCGCCACGAGATTGGATTGCCGATCCAGCCCATTCTGACGTTGTCACGAGATAGATACAAGACTGGCGACCGAGCCAACGGACTGGGTGATGAAGTCCGTCCTGAACATATCGAGTGTGCTCGGACACGAACTGTACGTACGTAGTGTGCGCACGCAGCAAACAAAACGGAAGCCAGCTAGAAGTGGATGCGCGTGGATCCAGCATGTATCCCATGGCATGCCGTCATGTACCGCCGTAGCGAGCAGCGGTTGAGCCGTCGCAATCCGGTTTTGCTGTCCGTGGTTTCAATGGGCAACCCCAGCTTCGTCCAGCCCTGCATGCTCGCCAACATATCTAACCATACTAGCTAGCCTGGCATTCGGCGCGTAAACAATTGAATTCACTAGTGACACTCGTTCCTATCATCTACTACATTGATTTGTAGAGTAGTACTAGTATTTTTTTTACATTGATTTGTAGTAGCTTGTATGTTTTGTAGTAGTGCAGCTTTTGACAGACCCCGTTTTATACAATACATTGATTTGTAGAGTAGTACTAGTAGTTTTTTTTAGGGAAAGCCAACATGGCTAATTTTATTGATTACGCATTATGGATACATCATTCGATATAATAGAAACCAAAACCTCAGGTGGAACTTCATGCCATACAACGGACATAGGTCCCTTTGAGTGCCTAGCTACGGTACCTGCCGCTACATTGGCTTTCCTAGGACAGTGAAAAAACTGAACTGCTACGAAATTACGACAAAGGATAGTACATTTCTCATATATAGCCGCTGCTAGCCCAAACGAGTTCCCGCCGTTCTGCATAACTTCAATCACATCTAGGCAATCTGAATTGTCTTCAAACCTGTTACAGCCAATCTGTCCCACCAGAATCAGACCATCTCAGAGGGCGTGTGCCTCCGCAGTAGATGCATCAGAAACATATGGGAGCCCACAACAACTCGCAGCCAAGAAGAAGCCGCTATCATCTCTCAGAACTGCACCAGTACTGCCCGTACCTGAGTCTACATTAAAACCTGCATCTACATTCAATTTGACAAAGTCTTCCTTTGGTTTCGTCCATCCATGTCTAACAACATAATTCTTTTTCTTATTTGTCCTTGAGTAATTAGTTGCCAGAACGGAGATGGACTGCGCTGATCGGACTGAAGATTGAATCACCTCTCCTCTCCTCTCACAGCCTGCCTGTGCTCCCACCAAATGTACCAGATAGTTGTTGCCAAGAGATCATTCCGATCAATTCCATCGAGTAATGGAGCTTTAGCTGACCTATCACGTAGTAAAGACTCCAAAACGGAAGAGCCTTCGGTATCAATGGAGCATACATGTGATATGAACCCTTCCAAGCCGAGGAAAGACCAAATTTTCTTTACTCTTGCACATAAGAAAAGGGCATGATGTACGCTTTCACAGTCTGACTTGCAAAGCTGACACTGAGAGTTGTGTTCCATGTGGCGATTGGCAAGAACACCATTGCAAGGAATAGCACCTAAAAGGACCCTCCAACAATATATTTTAATTTTAGTCGGAACATTAAGAGACCATTTCGTTTTCCAAACTAGTAATGAGGAGGATGTACCAAAAGCCACTTGTATCTCTTAGTTTACTACCATGTTGGTGTTCCCATTCAACATAATATGCAGTACGTACCGAAAATGTACCAGTTCTAGTATAATGCCATGAGATAAAATCTTGCATCAAACCATTTGACAAAGGAATATTCAAAATCCTCCGCGCATCAGTTGGCCATAAGATCTCTCGTATCAACTCCTCGTGCCATGATTCTGTCTTTTGGTTGATGAGTTCAGACACTTTGGTGCACACTATATTTCCGCCTCTTGTCGCAATCTTTCTGTTTGGACTAGTAGTTTATTAGTTGCATGACACAAACTCAGCTCAGCCTTTTTTGCATTTTCATATGTTCAGAATTCCAGAGAGAATGACACCCGTAAGGCCTTGTTTGGTCCTAGAGTATTGGAGTAATTCAATCCCTCCTAATCCCCACTTATTTCCAAATTCTAGTGTATTTTTTCCAATATCTAATACACTATCTCTACCTAGTAGATTGGTGGGAATTGGGGTTTTATGAGGATTGGAGAGGTTGGGATAAAGGTGGGGTTTCACCCAATCCCCCTTGGGATTATCCCCAATTTCCAAAAAACTCTAGTAGTCGCTCCATCCAAAAATAAGTGACTTAGATTTGTCTATATTCGAATGCACCTAGACACGTTTTGGTATATAGATAGATATATACGAATTTAGACAATCCAAATCACTTATTTTTCTAAGTCACTTATTTTGAGACGGAGGAAATACAAACATGGCCTAAGCAGGATGGCGCGGATGAGCTCCGTACTATACGGGCAGGGGCGAATCGTTGGGCATGTATATGCAGCAGGAGTGCCATGCACGAATCCAAAGACCAGAACGGAATGATGAGATAGAAAGATAGATGCATGAAATCACATGGATAGACATGCCTTGTTCCGCGGCCCCGGCCAGCGGATGATAACGTGTCGCCACCCGTTCCATTTTGTGCCCGTGTGGCCGAGCTGGCGTTTGCTTCTGAGTGGGCGCAGGACATATCCGACCAAGACCGATGTATACATCCATCCGCCGCGGCACACCCAGCAGGGCGACGGGCGGGATAGGATAGAACCCCGCCGCGAGAACGACGGGTGGTCGACATGGCTTCGAAAGCAACTCCCTCGTATCGTGCGTACGTCTTAAACGATCGGACGCTGACTTCCTCTGCACTATCGTTGGCCACCATGGATTTCTTCTCGAACTAGTGTGCTTCAATATGTGCTACGCACGCACGCCTACGCCTCGACCCATGCCGGGCGGAACGGAAACCGCAGGCGCTCCAGCCGGAATTCGGCGCACGACGACGTGCGTGCGTGCGTGCTGAATCATACTCCGTCAGCGCAGCCCCTCTGGCTCGATCGGTGGGGGAGCGTCGACGCGCCAAATATCGATCTCGTAATCATCCTCTGTAACCATGTTGTTAATCATGTCCCACCTGACTTTCTGCCGTCCAAGTTACGTCAGTGGTGATTACTGTCGCGCTTTCTTACCACATGTGTACCCACACAAGATAATCCCTCCAACGTACCGTACGTGGCACCAGGGAAGCACGGTAAAGCTAGTGATGTGCCTTTAATAGAAAGAAGTCTATATAACCCCGCAACTATTGGGTTCAGGCCGAAGCACCCCCTCCACTTTAAACTAGCTCACTTGACCCCCAAAACTATTCAATACCAGTTAATTAACCCTCTTGGCCCATCTTAAGTTGTTTTGGCAGCGGTTTTATTGACTTGGTAGATGCTTTTATAGCGTTTGTTTCAGGAGCGGTCTTAGACGTGCTCCTCCAGCACTATCAGGCCGGCGGTAGGCCATCATACAAGTCTTTGCTGCCATGATGCCTCCTCGCCGGCTAGCTTCTCGCTAGGGCTTGGACGAGCGAATCATCTTGTGGAATCAATCCGTGATCACAGTCTGGTGCCCGGGCAGCTTGTCAAACCCCGGGATGTAGATCTCGATGATGAAAGGTACTGCCCTCGCCCCCGGGCCTTCTCCCACGGATCAGGTCGAAGTTGATCGAACAGATGCAGCCCCAATGCTTGCCCAAGGCCAAACGTGACCTCGTCGACGAACCCGGGCGGCGGCATCTACACGTCGTCCCCCACGTCACCGTGTTTGCGTGGACCGTCGTGAGGCTAGAGTGCTAGACACGACGGCTCACGCGCACACCAGCGTTGAGACAACGCCCGCTATGTTGCCAGTTGCCACAACAGCATGCCCTCCTCGCTGCTTAATGCTCTGCGGAGACGATGACGATCCTGCTCCAGTGCTCCCCTCGCCGGATGACACCCCGCCGCCGCAAATACGGTAGTGTCATCTGCACCGTCCGCGGAGCTCATCGACGTCACGTGCTTGAGCACCCCGCCTAGGCCATCCATTTCTCCTTCGTGACACTCCTCCATAGCCAAGCTCGATGGCGTCAAACAATGGAGGTCGCCCATGCAGGAGTTAATTAATGATCGAGCTCGCAGCGTCAGTGGGGGATCGTAGGCAAAACCACCATGTGAAACTGCTATCAGCGTCCCGGAGGGTCAAATATCTGGTATTGGATAGTTGTGGGGCTAAGTGCTCTAGTTTAAAGTTGAGGAGGTGCTTAGTCCTACACTCAATAGTTGTGGGGTTATATGGACTTCTTTCCCTTTAATAAGCTGCAACTGTCAAACTTTCTCCAAAGCAGTTACCGTTAAAGCGTTAGATTGTTCTACTGACCTGTCTCAGAATGCAGTCTCTTCACTTTTAATCATTCGCACCGCCACTTACCTCTGCTTGAATTGACTACTGACAACTGACAGCACAGGAACACATAATTATTATGTGCGGTGACTTTTCTCATAGCAACCCAAACCGGAAGACAGACAACGTTCCTTTATACTTCTCTAGCTCTCTTTTTTCTTAACTTATACTTCTCTTTTTTTAATTTTGAACAAGAGTTTACTTCGTATATAGCCCATACATGGCATCTCATGCAAGTGAAGTCCTTGGGAGGGTGAGGAATCAGATGTGCACCTCGCAGGAGTATATCTATTTCCAACATTACACACTTCTGTACAAGATAAGATACCCTAACGTCAAACAGCAATAACTCTTAGGGATTCCAAATTTCTGTAATGTGTCGTTTCTGTCCAACCGTACACGCCCAAAGCTACGAGAATGAAATGTGAGCACGGACCGGGGAGATGTTTCCCTCCACTGCAAGACAGTAATATGCTTAGGGGCTATTTGGTTCAGTGACTATCTACTGGATGGCAAGAGATATCCTTTTTTTAATGGTTGCTCTGTGTTTGGTTTAGAGGTTGAGAGGGGATGAGGATAACCAGATTCTGGAAATATATCCTCGAAACGGTGGTTGAGCTCATCCCACCAAAAGTGCTGGATGAGGCCAACCACTTTTGGCTGGCTCACCTTTGGAACGTTTTGCTCGCTCACCTCCCCTGAAAATACTCCGTATTGAGTATTAACCACTCGTGTCTAGTTCTCACCGTTTGTGGCAGCGGCGATGCCAGATCAAGGGCGGCGGATGTGGCGCATCATGGGCGGCGACGGGGGTTAGAAAGGTTGATTTCTCCCCTATATACCCTAACTCTTGGTTCAGTTAGCTAGTGTAACGAGAAAATAGGCGAGACTATGCATTAATCATGATTACTCATCAAGTGGCACACTTCACCAAAAACCTCTATCGGACTTTGCTCATTGACTTCCACGTATCAAACTTCTTCATGGGAAACGAAATGTTCTTGTAACAAAAGAGCGATTAGAAAGCCAAATTTTATAATTAGAATTTGTTCCCAAATTACGATTAGCATTGTATGCTACTTAGGCTTATTTGGGTAATCTCACCACCACAATGGAAGAGGTGATCACACCAGCGCATCCACTCTATATCCTTTGAACCAAACTCAAAAATGGATATCCCTAACCATCACTTATCCTATCTAGCAAACAAGAAAATTGGCTATCCCTAACCAGGTGGTTGGGAATATCCTAATCCCCTAAACCATACCATTTGAACCAAACAGCCCCTTAGTGTACTGACAAATCTCGTAGGGATAACCCACCTCGTGTTTGCTAAAGCGTGAAAGCTATCGCCTCTCCATAAGCTGCAGCCAAACAAAGACCAATATTCGCACTGCCGTACATTGAAAGCCCTTCATATATGTGCTGTGAAAGATGGCTGACGGTCGAAATCCTATGGTCGAGCGAGGCTCATTCGCGGCCACAGTGCACGCAAAAATTTATGTTTGACCGTAACAATTCACGCAAGATCCTGGAAATTTGTCTGAGTATTTTCAATTTTCGCGCACGCTGATAGAAACTCAAATTTTTTCTTACGAACGCAAACAATTCTATATAAGTTGCTCTCGTGCGTCATTTACTTTCTTTCTATACAGTTTATTTTGATCTACCTGTGTGTGACGTGTTCTTGCTTGCCGCTTCCTTTTCCGACTCCTTAGCCACCTTTCCACCACCCCCGACACGACCTTTGCTTTCTCAGCATTTCATATCGTTCAGACTTCAGAGATCGAGGGACAATGATATCTGTAAGGCCATAATACAAGGACAGAGGGTTCGGCGGATGTGCTTTGTAGTACTCCTAGCATGCAGGGGCAGGGGCGAATCGTTGGACATGTATATGCAGCAGGAGTGTCGTACACGAATCCAGGATCAGGACGGAATGATGAGACAGAAAGATGCATGACATGGATTATACTATGCCGTGGCCATGTCGCATGTGGTTGCCAGCCGATGATATAATATGTGGCCACTCGCTGGGCATGCAATCTGTGTCAGTGCCCCCGATCGAGCATTTTTTTAATAACCAGGATAGGTTATGAAGGACCCACGTACTGCGATTAGTCAAAGCGGTGGTACATATTACAGAAAGGGTCAAAATAAAAAAACCCTTACAACAGGACCCTTCAACTTTGCACTTGCACCCTGCAGGAAAGCGTCGAACGCGATCTAGTCCTGCGCACCGCATCCAGCTCGCTTCCAGCCACGGCCGCCGGCGCCAGCACCGGGGACGAACCACTTGGGCCGACGTCAACGAAAAGCGCCGCGAGGAGGGAGAGAACATGCCGCCGACGGCTGTTGAAGCTCAGGCACAGAGGCCTTTCGAGCACGGCGTGGCCATCGTCTTGGCCGAAGATAGCGGGTGGCATCTTGCTTCCGCTTGGAGAATGCTGAAGGATTCGCAGCATCGCCACCTGAGGAACCCAGGCAGCCCCAATCTTCTCTAGCATCGGCAACTCAAAGCTCACCTCCCTTCTCTCCCTTGCCTCCACGGCAGGCCGAGATTTGGAAAGGGACCAGTCGCTGTCAACGCCAGGAAGAATCCCACGAGCTTTATGACCGAGCCACCAAGTCTGCTCCACCCGCCGATGACTGCATCCATTGCAGCACCAAGGAGGGGGAATCCTAGCGACCTCCAGACGCCGCCCGACAGCGCCAGGGAGTAACTCGGAGACGAGGTGTGTCGCAGCCGCCCACCAGAAGCAGGCCTTCTCCCCCCGCGCCACGGCCGGCCAGAGAGGGCCTCAGATCTGGAAGCTTCCGCTCAACACTAACACCCAGAACAGCTTTATTGAGGAGCGCGGTGGTCGCCGTCGTCACCAGCCGTCCACCATGGACCAGCCAGAGAGCAACGAGAGACCCAAAGAAGCTAGGGATCTGGCTGCACAGAGTCCCAGCCCCGCCTCCGCCTACGGGCATGCAGCCCAAGCCCGGCACGAAGCCAAACCACCTACTACTACAACTATACAACGGCCGGCGTCGTCCGCCCCATCTACTCCAGCCAGAGCCGGAGGAGAGGGGGAGGGGAGCCAGCGGCGCTGGAGCGACTCTCAAGGAAGGAGAGGGTGAGGGGAGAAGGGGAGGGAGAGGAGAATCTTTCCGGAATATGTTGTGTGCGCGCCGATCGAGCATTTGCGCGCAGGGAAACAAACAGCAGAGATGGTAGCGTCGACTCAAGAGATCCGGACACGTGGATACGTGGCAACGTGAATTAGTCCCGTCCATCCTAGTAGTCGACATGATCGCGTATTTTTTCGTCTTTCGACATGAGACGCTCTTTCTCTTGCTTAAAAGGTTGGATCACGCACTCCTCGGAATCATTTGTCTTTAAAGGAACCATCATTGGGGTGCTGGCCTGGTCTTGCTCACAGCTCACGGGCTGTACAGTGCGTAACCCGAATGAGTTGTACCTAAAAGTTCACGGGCCAGCTCTGCTCGATGCGTTGCAAGATTTGCTCGTACGTCTCCGGTGAATGCTTCTTCCATGATTAGCGTGCGTACGTGTAAATGAACGTCCTCGAGGGAGCTAATTATTAGCTGACTGGAAAATGGATAAGGATGGCTTCCCAACGGGCGCACAACATCCGGCGAAGATGGATATATACACAGCCATCCGCCACAACACACATAGGGGCTGCGCGCGATGCGATAGAATCCGCTGCGAGAACGACGTGTGGTTGACATGGGCTCGAAAGCAAACACCGTCATATCGCACGTCTTCAATGACCGGACGCCGATCGACTTCCTCTTCCTCCTGTGTGCTCTGCCCCGGTATCGGGAACAGGTGCGTCAATGTGCCAGGAACATAGGCTGGAGCTCCCGTGGAGGGACTTCTCTCTCCACTGGAGGGTTGTAGTACAGTCTAGCCATTGCTGCGGTATCCCGAAATCCCCGACGACGATTAAAAGGTGTAGGCGTACCATGCTTGTCCCGGTCGGTGGAGCCCTGGTTTTCACAGATATCACACACCTGCCTCAACCCATACCAATCCCGAGCTAACCAGAAAAGGAAAAAAAAAATCATTCTGAACCATGAACTCGTAGAGCTTGGATGAATTGAACTATGAACCCGGAATCCCGGTCGTTGGCATCCTGAGAACTGTAAATCCCGGTTTAAATAGAACCCTAGGCTTGTTCGGTACATTGGGAAAGCGACAATCCTGACTGGGATTTCGGACTACTCTCATTGGTAGTGGGATCCAAGTGCCATATTCATCCTATTCCCCTATTTTCTCTCTCACGTTCACTCTCAAATCGATCCATATCCACTTCTTCGTGCTGCTTCCCTGCTTCGCTGCAGGTGACGCTTAGTCCGTCCTCCACGGCTCCACCCGTGGCCGCCCACTGCCATGCCAACATCACAATATGGTGGCTAAGGAGTTACCGTGTGGGTGAACCAGCAGCAGCACCACATATTGGAACACTTCTACGCGTACCGTGGGCGCCCTCTCCCTCGCCCCCTACCAACCCCCATGTTTAATTGGTATTATCAGCCTGCACACATGCCAACTAGTAACACCAGCGAGCATGCACAACTCGCAATCAGGAGCAGGCTAGCGTGCATAGAAGAACAGACCAAAACCAATTTGGTTAGAGAACACCAAAGAAATTGCCGACGTTGAACTTGGCGCTATTTTCACCTCTGACGTCACAATGTCATGTCTTTAGATAGAAGGCACTCAAAAGTGCCTCCAAAAATACTACATGACTCTTATTAGTTTTTGAGGCAAAAAATGTCAAAGGCGCTTGGGTCATTAAATGTATTTGTAGGCATTCTTAAAAGTGCATTTTAATGTTAGTTTTGGAGGCATTTCTGCTAATGCCTCCATTTTATTTTATGTCATATTCAACATATAGTGCCTTCTAATATAGTTATGGAGGCACTTTTGATCTTGCCTCCAGCTATTTTTTATGTCAATTCCAATAGTGCCTTGCATAGTGAGTTTTTAAGGCACTATTGGCTTTGTCCCTATTTATATTGTAAAGCAATTCCATAGTGCTTTGGAAAGTGAGTTTTGAGGCACTATTGGCTTTACCTCTATATATCTACTAAGAAAATTCCAATAATGCCTTGCAAAGTGACTTTTTTAGTCACTATAGATGACATGGGTATACCCTGCAGGTACTCGAGTTTGATATATACGGTCCAGATACAGTGGAAGCCCACGGCGTTGCCACGGCCTGATGAAGACTTCGAGTGGTCCACAGACTCTCGATTACTTGCGAGACAAGAAGATGCTTAAAGATAGAAAGTTTAAAGGGAAAACCCTAATCTGTAACCGACTCGACCTGCTACCTGAGACCTAGCCTATCTATATAAAGGCTAGGAGGGGGCGGCGAGGAGGACACACGCAACCCTAGTTTCCACAACTCTCGCCAGATTGCATCTGCGCACCCCTGTAATCTTCGATTCCTTCGTTAATTCCAAGAGCAGACAAGCAGGAGTAGGGACCTCTACGAGACCTGAACCTGGGTAAACCTTGCGTCCCTGTGTGCTTGTTTACTAGCCGACTGATGCCTCCAGCGCTCCCTCCTTCTCCAAAATCCAAGTCCATAACAATGGGCATTGATGAGTTAAACCCTCGTCAATTGGCGCCATCTGTGGGAATTGGGAGTGCTGATGTCGTGGCTTCTTTGGCCCCATCAACCGCGATCTACAACTCCGCAACAGCGGAGATTCGCCAGCTCTTCGGCGCATTCGACTTCACCATCCACACGTCGGCCACTCGCCCGACTTTCGAGTCCGTGGGTGAGGGGATCAGCCTGGCAATTGGGAGCTTCTGCTTCCAGGTTGGTCAGAAAGGCACGCTTCGCATGCCTGACCAGCCCACGACATCCGTGATTGCTCTAGCATCGTGGTTCCCGCCACCAATCGGCACCCTCAGCAAGCTCAACACCTCGGCAATAGCCGGGAGAACGGATAGCGACAGCAGTCGCAGTTCCGATCTGGGTGACCTAGCAACGGAAGATGGAGTCTACGGCTCCAGATCTGAAAGTTGCGGAAGCAACAACCTCCCCAATCACTTCATGTGTGCTGTCATCAACGCTGGCGACACCGCCGCGAGTCGCGAAAATGGCGGTGACGGATCTGATCCGCCCAACGGCGGCATACCTAATGGCAGACCACCCAACGGCGGCCCCACCAATGGTGGCGGCGCGCCCGTCAAAAACGGAGGAGCAGTCGAACCTCCAACCATGGTGAATAAACACACTGGCGAACACGTCGTGATTAGACTCAACGACAACGAGTGGACCCGCTGCCGAGAAGCTCTGCGAGGGAATCCTCTGCCCCCTGGCACGCCACAAGACATGCTGATGGGTTGCCATTGGCTACTAAAGGATGAGTAAAGACGCCAGCTACACGCAATCGCGCAACTCGAAGCGCGTAAAAAGGCAGCAGATGAGTCGAGTCTTCGTCGAGCTGGGCTCTCCTCCCACGGAGGATCCTCCTCCAAGGGCAACGAGTATGTGGCCAACAAGAGGCGATCCCGGATGGCCCATCTCACCGAGCAGGAACGCATAGAAGCCGCGAAAGTCCTCGACTTCGGCTCTATGACAGTCGACAAACGGGGCAACATGGTCCCAAAGACACTGCAAGCCGCGGTGACAGCAGCCACCATGTACCTCCTCAACAACCAGCCGCCGGCTGGAGATCCGCGGGCCGCCATGCACCAATCTACGATCGCGGTCTTGGGATTAGTCGAGGCTGCTCTCGACAAAGATTCAACGCCGGAGCCAAAGAAGGGCAAAGCTCTGGCAAAACGCTATTCCTCACCCTCATCTAGCGACGATAGTCACGATCTGTCTCGGCGTCGCCGCTCACGGCGGCATGATCACGATTACGATGCGCGCGATGACCTCACGTAGCGCAAAATCGACAAATCAAGAGCATGACGTGCCCGTTCGACTGACTCAGAGGACGAAGATGTAGAGCTCTGCGGTGCCAGATGCTTCAGCAGAGCTATCAGGCAGAAGCGAATGCCCAAGAGGTTCAAACTCCCATCGGAGAACCCAAAATTTGACAGTCTACAGGACCCGAAAATCTGGTTGGAAGACCACATCTCCTCCGTCAGGCTCCACGGCGGGAGTTGAAGCACGGCCATGCAATGCCTGCAGCTACAGCTGCAGGGCCTCGCCCGCACATGGCTCAACAACCTCCCACGCGGATCCATTCATAGCTGGTTTACAGCTTTGTATGCAACTTTAAGGGCACTTACAAAAGGCCCGCATCAATCGAAGAGCTGAGGAGCTGCCAGCAAAGATCTGGCGAATCGCTACGCTCATACATCCAGAGGTGGTCCATCATCAAGAACTCCGTAGAAAACATCTCGGAAGATCGCGCAATCGACGCATTCAACGGCGGTGTCCGCCGCATAGAGCTCAGGGAGGAGCTGGGCCGCTCGAAGCCCAAAACAATTGACCACCTGATGGAAATCGCGAATCGGTGGGCAGATGGAGAGGACTCGGTGAAAAACTGTGTCCACTCCGACGACAAAGTGGAAATCGAACGCAAACGCGACCGCCAAAGCAAGCGTCGAATACGCATCTACGACGATCGTGACGACGTCAATATGGTCGCAGCAGGCTATGCCGACAAACGCGACGACAACCGCAACAGCGGCTATCGCAGTGGTGGATACCATGACTCTGGGAAAACCATGCAAGTATGGCAATGCCGCACTCACGAAGAGGCACCCGCGACATCTATCGAGGACAAGCTATCCGGGCCGTGCAACATGCACTTCTATATCGACAAGCACGACGACAAGAAGAAATCCAGCCACCTCCTCAAGGACTGCCGCGAGTTCCTCAAACTCCATGAGGGCCTGGCTCGGATGAATCGTGATGCAATCAACAAGCGCTATGGAACCGCCCCAGGCGCTGTGGCACATGGAGCTCCTCCACCACCGCCCGCACCACCACCACCCGCGGCTGCGCCAGTCCAGCATCACGGAGGCGAGCTGTACCCACGGGCTGTAGGCAACATGATGATCCAAAAGGGACGCCCCTCAAATCGGGTGCAGAAGGCCATCACTCGCCAAGTCAACTTGGCGACAAACTCTCCACCCTCCACCACTAAGTACCTCAGTGGAAGTGACTCCTGCATCACCTTCGACAAGCGCGACCATCCGCGTCAAGTCCCTTGTCCAGGCCACTATCCCCTTCATGGACGGCAGAAGCGGCATTAACCTCATGTTCGCAAGTACCTTGCGAGAAATGCGGATCCCTCTGACTTGTTTGGAGATCTCAGACACGACATTCCATGGCATCATCCTAGGCAAGGACATATATCCCCTGGGCAAAATCAACCTCGACGTCATCTTCGGCATGCCGAAAAACTTTCGACGCGAACGCATCGACTTTGAAGTCGTCGACTGGCCTTCACAGTACCACTGCATCCTCGGACGCGTCGCGTTCGCTAGGTTCATGCCAGTGCCACACTACGCCTACCTGCAGATGAAAATGCAGATGAAAATGCCAGGTCCAAACAGTGTCATCACAATCAATAGGAGCTTCGAGCGATCCGACAGCTGCGACAGGGAATTCAACAGAATCTCCTAGTCCTTCGGCATGTAGGAGGACCTCGCAAGATTGAAAGAGTCGACAGACAATAGTCTACCTCCCCTGAACCGGCCAAGTTCACCCGACCTGTCCTTCGACTCGTCGGTGCACACGAAGAAAGTCCAGGTCCACCCATCGGACCTGACTAAGATGGACCTCATCGCCAACAACTTGAGTTCCATATAGGAACTCGCGCTCGTCGAATTCCTCCGTGAGCACTAGGAAATCTTCACTTGGTGTCCAACGGACATGCCAGGAGTTCCCAGGGAATTCACCAAGCACGCACTCAATGTCAACCCAGACGCAAGGCCAGTCAAGCAGACAATTCCGCGATTGTCTGAACCAAGAGCAAAGGCGGTCGGAATGGAGATCAACAGACTCCTCGAAAACACGGTGCTGGTCAAGGAAAGAACTTGGCTCGCTAACACGGTGTTGGTGCCTAAATAAGACACGGATATCCTGTGGATGTGCGTGGACTTCACCTCCCTGAATAAGCACTGCCCAAAGGACCACTTCCTGCTACCACGAATCGACCAAATTATCGACTCCACCGCGGGATGTGAGCGCCTCTGCTTCCTCGATGCCTACTCAGGCTATAATCAGATTCGAATGAAGGAGGAAGATCAAGAGAAAACGGTGTTTACAACGCCTTTCGGTGTGTTCTACTACAATACAATGCCCTTCGGGCTCAAAAATACAGGAGCCACCTATCAGCAGTGCATGCAGGCTTGCCTCAAGAATCAACTTGGTCGCAACATCCAAGTCTATGTTGACGACATCGTCATCAAGACCAAAGAGGAAGCCTCGCTAATCGACGATTTACGCGAGACCTTCGCCAACCTCGACCGCTACCGGATCAAGCTCAGTCTGGACAAATGCGCCTTCGGTGTACCATCTAGGCAGCTACTCGGGTATCTCATCTCCGTTGGAGGAATTGAGGCAAACCTGAAGAAAATAAAAGCCATATTGGCCATGGAGAAGCCGAAGAATGTAAGAGGCGTCCAATAGCTGGCTGGGCGAATTGCGGCGCTCAGTCGATTCATCAGTAGAATGGACAAAAAGGCACTACCTTTCTACCAACTTCTCCGTAAAGCTGACAAGTTCGAGTGGACTGATGAGGCGCAAGAAGCATTCGAAAACCTCAAGCATCTACTATCCACCTCGCCAGTACTGGTGACTCCACGCGAAAAGGAACCACTGTTGCTCTACATCTCCGCCACCAACCAGGTGGTCAGCATGGTGCTCGTGGTGGAACGTGCCGAAGAAAATAAAGTCCACGGGGTGCAGCGCTGATACATTGCAAATGTATCTATAATTTTTGATGTTCCATGCTTGGTTTTATCTACTTTCTTATGTTTTGTCCACACTTTGGAGTACCTTTCATATGATTTATTTGACTAACCTATTAATAAGAGCCACAATGTCAGTTGCCTGTTTTCTGCTGTTTTTGGTTCCAGGAAAGTCAGAAAATGAATATTCTCATAATTGGACGAGACCAAAGACAAAGTCATTATTTTACCGAGGGACACATGGAGCCATAATACGAGACGAAGAGGGGCCAGAGGGCGGACACACCACCTGGCCGCGCGGCCAGGACTGGCCCGCGCCAGGGGGTGGTGTGGCCAGCCCAGGCACCCCCTCGGCCTCTCCTTCCGCCTATAAGATGCCTCCGATATAGAAACCCTAAGTACCCAATCAAAATTCCATGAAAGAGTCTGTAGCCGCCGTCATCTCCATCCCTAGATCGGGAGGGATCTGATGCTCTTCCCGGCACCCTGCCGGAGAGGGGAATTCACCCTGGAAGCCTTCTTCATCATCATGCAAGCCTCCGGTGTGATGCGTGAGTAGTTCATCTCTGGATTACGGGTCCATGTAGTAGCTAGATGGCTGGTTCTCCTCCTTTGTGCTATCATGTTTAGAACTTGTGAGCTCCGTTCATGATCAAGATCATCTATTTGTAATTCTGCATGTTGTGTTTGCGGGGATCCGATGGATATTGAGATGCTATTTCAGATTGATTATTGATTCTATCATGTCTTTGTTATTTGTGATCTTGCATGCTTTCCGTTGTTAGTAGCTATCTTGGCCAAGTAGATGCTAGAAAATCCAAGGGTTAGTATTTATGCTCAATAGTGGGTTCATGCCTCTGGTAATCTAGGGAAGTGACAGAAATCTCTAAGATACTAGATGTGTTGTTGCTACTAGGGAGAAAACAACAATCCTTTGTTTATAAAACAATCGTATTGTTTACTTTACACGCAATTCGTAATGCAATTATCCGTTGCTTGCAACTTAATACTGGAGGGGGTTCGGATGATAACCTGAAGGTGGATTACTAGTCATAGATGTAGTTGGATGGCGGTCGATGTATAATGTTGTAATTCCCAATCAATTCTCAAAGGAGTCAAGATGAGTAGTATATGCTTGTATGCTTTCTCGATGTTTTTCAATTGCCCCGCTGTAATTTGTTCACCCAGCGTGTCATCTATCTTAAGGAGAGCGACCTCTAGTGAACTATGGACCCCGGTCCTTTCTTTTACTTTCAACTACAATCAACTATTTACTGCTTTGTGCTTACTTTCTGCAAACTATTACTTTCTTCCATTCGATACGTTTAATCCTTTGTTTTCAGCAAAACCGGTGAGATTGACAACCTCATCGCAAGTTGGGGGCAAAGTTTTGTGGTTGTGTTGTGCAGGTCTCCACGTTGCTACTAGCACCGGTAGTGCGCCCTGCCAAGGCTCAGCTAGCAACACTTTTGGGGTGTTTCCGTGATCCTACTAGATTGATAACCTTTGTTTCGTACTGAGGGAAAACTTGCTGTTGTGCTCATCATACCTTCCTCTTGGGGTTCCCCAACGAGCTCGATATATTTTGGGCCATCAAGCATATTTTCTGGCGCCATTGCGGGGGAGTCAAGGACATCTTCACAAGGGGAGTCCCTCATAACCAATCTCTTTACTTTGTTATTTTTGTTTTGGTTAGTTTACCTTTTGTTTTGTTTGCTTGTTTCTTTATCAAAAATACAAAAAAATTAGTTCCTACTATAGTTGTTATTTTCGTTGGTCTGTTATTTTCTTGCTTTATCATGCTTTCTATCAATGGTTGGTTTCTTTGAAACTGAATTTTATTGGCAAGCTGGGTTCAAGGAAGAACAAAAATATTATTATAAGGAAAACGGCTTGTCACAAAAAGGAAAACACTTATGGGAACAAATTGATAAATTGTATACCATTGCTAGAAATGTGTGCTCTACTTATAATGTTACTTATTGCTTTGATAAATCTTGTTGCTGTAAGAGGTATAAACACCTCCCTTTTCAATGTGAGTATAATAATGATGTTACCATATCTTCTTATGTGAAGGGAAATTATGACTTTTATGATGTGGAATAAATTGAAGAATTTATTGCTTGGAAGGGTGCATTCGAACTAGCTTATTTGCTTGAAAATACTGATGATGCACCTTATACATATGAGGTTTAGGATATACTTCAATTTTTCTTTGATAATTACAAGGAAGAAAATGGCTATATTCTTGAATATCTTAATAGATTCTCTCCACCCGCGGAAGAGACTAATGCCTTGCAGGAGCCTATGGAAGAAGAAATTGCTAAAACTGGAAGCTCATTGGATGAAAAAGAGGAGGATAGTGATGATCAAGAGGAGGAAGAATGGATCTACCCATTCCTACCTTCTAATGGGAGTAACTCCTTACCCCTTACAATATTTGATTGTCCCCCATGCTTACTAAAGGAGGATAAACGTTATGTTCCTGAGGATTCTTTTGAAAATGTTTATAATAAAGCCCTAGTGTTTGTATATCATGAAAAGCATGCTTTATGTGATAGTTATATTTTTGAGTTTATTCATGAGGCTACTGAAAATTATTATGAGAGATGAAAATATGGTTGTAAAAGTTTTCATGGTACTGAAACACCTCTCTATATGCTGAAAGTTTTGAAGTTACTCTTGTTTTATCTTCCTATGCCTGTCACTTTGTTCTTTGTGAATTTATTTGCATACAAGATTCCTATGCATAGGAAATGGGTTAGACTTAAATTTGTTTTGAATTTCCTTCTCGATGCTCTCTTTTACTTCAATTCATATTTCTTATGTGAGCATCTTCTCAAACTATCATGCCTAACTTAAAGGCGTTAAAGAAAAGTACTTATTGGGAGATAACCCAAAAGTTTTAGATGAGTCTTGGAAGTTATTATTTCTGTAATAACCGCTCCTTATCCTTTTTATTTGCTTTTTGTGCCAAGAGTAACCTCTAACTAGATCATGTTGGCGCGCGTTGCCGCGCCTGTTTCTTACTACAATAGAAATGTAGGATTTTTTTACAAACATAGAGAAATATAAAAAATATTTTTTTGCATAAGGTGACCCATATATTGGTAACTGCTCTAGCGGCAAATGAAGTTGGATGGATGTAGTGTGCTAGAATTCGAGTTTGGGTCACAAGTGCACGGTTTTTGAATTATGCCATAAAAAGAAAAACATTTGAAGTATCTATAAAAACAAAGAAAGAATAAAGCCACACAAATATTTCAAAAAACTTGGAAAGTGCAATTTTTAAGAAAGTTTGAGCAATCCCGATGCACTTCTAACACCAGTTAGACGAATCATTTATCCCGTATGAAAATAAATACAACCTTATATAGCAGAAAAATATTATAGTTTCAGCAACCCCCGGTTCATGGGGATTACACCAATACATAGATCTTATCATCATGAATAAAATTAGGTGAGGTAACTATAATCATGGCAACGATTTGTTGCATGGTTGTTATTTTAACGATGGGGCAGCAAGCTGAAAGTCATCTCTACTTGTAATTTTAGGGTTGTCTCAACTTAGTTACACATCACACTGTGATGCGAACGGTCTCAAATGTGTATGTTTTGGTGGGCTTTAGCGGTGCGTTCGGGCCTAGTTAAGTAAAACATGCCGATTTGATCTCTAGAGTAGCTGCCCATAGGGATATTTGGCCCACTTCGAGATTAAAATCGGATCAAATGGCTAAAAACGAACAGAATGGAAGATCGGGCGACCAGAATGTGGATGCGTGAGAGAGCTCCCTCTTATCTCAGTTTTAATATCCCTAATGAGAGAGAAGTAATGATTGGGAAGTTGCTGTCTCGAAACAGATTTATGTGCTTCACCGTAAAAATTCGTGTAAAATCTCTGGACATCCTTTTGAGGCGTGAATTTTCATGCTTCTGCCCCAGGATGTTATCTAACATTCGTTAGTTCACACTTTTTTATATGAGCAATAGAAGGTCTTCGAAAAAAATCGTCTTCCCGTGCTGGTCTGTTTTGCCAGTTTTCTACCATTTTTTGCATTTGCTTCTTGTTGGTTCCTTTTGAGTTATTTTGGGGAATTGAGCTTTTTGAGGGAAGTGCTAGAGTAGCTAGTGTTTTAGTGGAAGTTTTATTGGTGTTAGAACTGAACCTAAAGACTTATTATCTTGAGTGCACTAATGTTGCTAATTAAGATTGTGTGAAGTTTTGTATGAAGGAAAAATTTCAGGTGTATGGAAGGAATGAGTAATGAGATGAAGGAGGGACTAAAGCTCAAGCTTGGGGATGCGACGCATGTCGCCCCAAGAAATATCCAAGAAGTACAAGCGTCAAAGCTTGGGGATGCCCAAGGCATCCCCCTCTTCATCAATAAAAATCCCAGGTTTCTTCCAAACGCTTCATTTTTATTGTTTCATGCACAACTGTGTTGTTCTTGGAGCGTCTTCTTTTTCATTTTTGTTTTGGTTTTTCGTTTGCTTGGTTTGCTTAGTTTGCTGAATAAATTGGTTGGACCCCCTCTTTCATACATTGGTTTTCAAATAGTTTGGTTTGGATTGGAAAAGAGTAGGAAAGTTCATGCTTAAGTGGTAAAGAGAGCTTGTTTTTGACTGTGGCATATGCTTTGTCATGCCATGCTTGATATTGTTTTGGCTTTATGCTTAGTATTTTTTGCTGTATCATGACTTGTTATAAACAATTGAGATTGCTTAATGTGCCTTGGATGAATCATGCATTGTTTTAGCATATTAAAGCATAGTATTGTGGTATTCTCCTTCGATGCTTTATTTGGGTTGACTTGGTGCATGCTCACACCATGTTTTGACTATCCAAAGTCACCATAGCCTTTAGGATCCTTTAGTTTTCAACTTGTAGTATCACTTTATGCTTTGATCAATGATTTTTTGTCGCTCGGCATGATTATGGCCATTATTGCTCTCTTAGTTTGTCGCTCCCAGTCTTTTGCTAGCCTCCGTAACCAAGTATGAGTTCCACTCATGCATCCAACTCCTTAAACCAAGTTATTCCTAAGAGTCCACCATACCTACCTACTAGCTTATGCTATTCCAAGTATATTCATCTTTTTGTCTACCTTCCAAATTTAACTTGTTATGTGAAAATTAGTGATTAAAGCTCTCACGAACTTGATGGCACACTTTACTTTCTTGCATTTAATAAACTTGAACCATTGGGTCCATCTTTGTTGCGTATATGCTTGCGCTTTATAAGTTGAAGTTAGCAGAACCATGTATCATGGGGAACGCTTTCAACATTGCACCTGTACTTTGTACCCCGTTGATATCATGTTCTTTTGCTTATGGATCCCGGCGGTGTGAAATAAAAGTGGAACTTGTAAGATCACGGAGTTTGTATGTGTGTTAGAGAAACGCCTCGGCCGCTAGCCTAAGCCATGCCTAATCATGGTGGAAACTTGCAGCATCACCATAATGAGCACTCTATGAAGCATCCTCAATAAAAACCTATGCAAATAGCAAATAAAAAGATCGTTGAGATGCTCATTGTCTGCTTGCCTTGTCATTTTGATTATGGGATAGCTCCTGTATCATGTGCAAGGGGTACCCCGTTGGAGGTTCTTTATGATACATATGTACTTACAATGACAAGTGCTTACTTGTGACTAATGTTGAGTAGCATGAGGTTCGGTCTTCATAAGTAAGGTGCATGAGATTTCGGTTTATAACTTCTCAAGCATATCCTCTTAGTTCTGTCACTTTAACCTTAATCACCCTCAAGATGCTTATGATAGGGGCAATGAGAGCTAAAAGCTAATAAGTACCATAATTTTTGGAAGCTCTTTATGCGACTTGAATCCCTACTTCCTTCTATGAAGGCCTTTCTTTTACTTTTATGTTGTGTCCCCACCTTCTATCTTTATGCACCTACTTTGAGAGCATAGTGGCCATTCTTAGTTCTATGTTCATTGTCCCAAGACTTGTTGATTGATGCATAGCTTTGATATTGCTTGTTTTAAACTATTTGTATCTAGTCACTCTTATGAACTTTGAAGGTGTCCTATGCATTTATGTTTTGCTACTCTATGAGGGACAAGCTGAATGCTACTATGCTATGTTTTCTTTATGTGAAACAAACAAACGTCTTGCAAAGCATTGTTATTCATGAATCTTTTGTTTCTACCTTTTCATGTTGCAACATAGTTGCTTTGTCTTATTGCTAGAACTTTGTCTTTCATGTTATGATTGAAGTACTATGATCCCATCTTTGTTTTACAAATACTTTGATCAAGTTTATGATGGTGCATGCCACCTCAAAAATGATTCTTTCTTTTTATCACTTACCTACTCGAGGACGAGCAGGAGTTAAGCTTGGGGATGTTGATACATTGCAAATGTATCTATAATTTTTGATGTTCCATGCTTGGTTTTATCTACTTTCTTATGTTTTGTCCACACTTTGGAGTACCTTTCATATGATTTCTTGGACTAACCTATTAACAAGAGCCACAGTGCGAGCTGCCTGTTTTCTGTTGTTTTTGGTTCCAGGAAAGTCAGAAAATGAATATTCTCGGAATTGGACGGGACAAAAGCCAAAGTCATTATTTTATCGAGGGACACACGGAGCCAGAATACGAGACGGATTGGGGCCAGAGGGCGACCATACCACCTGGCCGCGCGACCAGGCCTGTCCCGCGCCAGGGGGTGGTGTGGCCAGCCCAGGCACCCCCTCGGCCTCTCCTTCCGCCTATAAGATGCCTCCGATACAGAAACCCTAAGTACCCGATCAAAATTCCACGAAAGAGTCTGTAGCCGCCGTCATCTCCATCCCTAGATCGGGAGGGATCTGAAGCTCTTCCCGGCACCCTGCCGAAGAGGGAAATTCACCCTGGAGGCCTTCATCATCATCATGCAAGCCTCTGGTGTGATGCGTGAGTAGTTCATCTCTGGACTACGGGTCCATGTAGTAGCTATATGGCTGGTTCTCCTCCTTTGTGCTATCATGTTTAGATCTTGTGAGCTCCGTTCATGATCAAGATCATCTATTTGTAATTCTGCATGTTGTGTTTGCGGGGATCCGATGGATATTGAAATGCTATTTCAGATTGATTATTGATTCTATCATGTCTTTGTTATTTGTGATCTTGCATGCTTTCCGTTGTTAGTAGCTATCTTGGCCAAGTAGATGCTAGCAAATCCAAGGGTTAGTATTTATGCTCGATAGTGGGTTCATGCCTCTGGTAATCTGGGGAAGTGACAGAAATCTCTAAGATACTAGATGTGTTGTTGCTACTAGGGAGAAAACAACAATCCTTTGTTTATAAAACAATCGTATTGTTTACTTTACACGCAATTCATAATGCAATTATCCGTTGCTTGCAACTTAATACTGGAGGGGGTTCGGATGATAACCTGAAGGTGGATTACTAGTCATAGATGTAGTTGGATGGCGGTCGATGTATAATGTTGTAATTCCCAATCAATTCTCAAAGGAGTCAAGATGAGTAGTATATGCTTGTATGCTTTCTCGATGTTTGTCACTTGCCCCGCTGTAATTTGTTCACCCAGCGTGTCATCTATCTTAAGGAGAGCGACCTCTAGTGAACTATGGACCCCGGTCCTTTCTTTTACTTTCAACTACAATCAACTATTTACTGCTTTGTGTTTACTTTCTGCAAACTATTACTTTCTTCCATTCGATACGTTTAATCCTTTGTTTTCAGCAAAACCGGTGAGATTGACAACCTCATCGCAAGTTGGGGGCAAAGTTTTGTGGTTGTGTTGTGCAGGTCTCCACGTTGCTACTAGCACCGGTAGTGCGCCCTGCCAAGGCTCAGCTAGCAACACCTTTGGGGTGTTTCCTTGCTCCTACTGGATTGATAACCTTGGTTTCGTACTGAGGGAAAACTTGCTTTTGTGCTCATCATACCTTCCTCTTGGGGTTCCCCAACGAGCTCGATATATTTTTATCAAGCGCCCAGTCTACTACCTCAGCGAGGTGCTCACGCCAACAAAACAGCAGTACCCGCACTACCAAAAGCTGGCATATGGCATCTTCATGATAGCCAGGCGACTGCACCACGACTTCCAGGAGCACCCAATCGTGGTGGTCAACGACGCCTCGCTTGGGCATATTCTCAACAACCCCGACACCATCGGACGTGTCGCGCTTTGGGGAATCAAGATGTCTCTACGAGAAATTACATACGAGAAGAGCGGCGCGATCAAGTCGCAAGTCCTCCCTGATTTCCTCGTATACTGGATGGAGAACCTGCTCCCCGAAAAGCCAGATATGTCCTATCTCTAGACAATGCACTTCGATGGGTCCAAACGAAAGGATGGAGCTGGCGCAGGTGTCATACTGACATCGTCGCAGGGAGACAAGTTGAAATACATTCCGCGAATACAGTTCACTGCCTCCAACAATGAAGCTGAGTACGAGGCCCTGCTCCACGAGATGCGGATGGCGAAAACCTGCGGCGCCAAGAGACTCATCATCTATGGCAACTCCAAACTGGTGGTGAATCAAATGATGCACGAGTGTGACGCGTTGAATGATAACATGATCGCCTACCGCGACCTCTACGACACACTCGAAAGGGACTTCGACGGCTGCGAACTGCGACACGTAGGCCGCGAAAGCAATGAAGAGGCAGATGCACTCACCAACATTGGCTCCGCCTGCGCCCCCATACCACCTGGGGTATTTCTCGAGCGTATATGTGAACGCTCCATCAAGCCAAAGGCCACAGAGAAGAAAACAAGCGCAACAACAAACTCGAGGGCTGATGTCTACACACTTCTATTCTTGTAGACAGTTGTTGGGCCTCCAAGTGCAGAGGTTTGTAGAACAGCAGCAAGTTTTCCCTTAAGTGGATCACCCAAGGTTTATCGAACTCAGGGAGGAAGTGGTCAAAGGTATTCCCTCTCAAGCAACCCTGTAATCAAGATACAAGAAGTCTCTTGTGTCCCCAACACACCCAATACACTTGTCAGGTGTATAGGTGCACTAGTTCGGCGAAGAGATAGTGAAATACAAGTGGTATGGATATAAGAAAACGGTGCTAGAAAATAGATTGATGACGTGGAAGAGATTAAAGGCAAACTGAAATAAAGATGGCAGCAAGCAAACATGTAATAGATGTAATTGCAAACGGTGTATCAATGCTTAGAAACAAGGCCTAGGGATCATACTTTCACTAGTGAACACTCTTATATAAATATCTTCTCTTTATGATACTACTCTTAACTACCCTCCGGTTGGACACTCTAATCGATTGTAGGGCTATAACAACACACCTCAAAGTTCATCTTTCCCATCTAGAAAACCCCACACTGTGACCTTGAGTACTAGATGGTTCCAAAAAACACCACAATTTCATAAAGACATCCAACTCCAAATATAACTCATAACAAGTATTTGTAATCTCTAGCCTAAGTGCCACCATGGTGTGCACGCTGTCACTTTCACATACATGGGGAGAGAAGAGATTCATTAAAGCACTTGAGTAGCAGAATAGATCTATAGATTACAAGCTCATGATCTCAATAAGATCATGCATGGAGAGAGAGATGAACACATAGCTATCGGTAGAACCCTTAGCCTCGAGAGAGAACTACTCCCTCCTCATCATGGGAATCAGCAACAGTGATGGAGATGGTGGTGGAGATCGATGGAGATGGCTCCGGGGGCACTTCCCCGTCCCAGCAGGGTGCCGGAACAGAGACTTTCTGTCCCCCGAATCTCCCCCTCGGTGGCGGCGGCGCTGCGGAACTTTTCGAGGATTTCTGATTGACTATTTAGGGTTTATGCCTCGGGAGGCTTCTTATAGGCCAGAGGGAAAGGTCGGTGGGCGGCCAGGGGGCCCACACCATGCCCTGGCGCGACCTGGGGGGATCCACACCATGGGGTGGTGTGGCCACCCTGTGGCCCCTCTCCGACTCTCCTTCTGGCTCCGTGAGTCTTCCGGGAAAATATCAACTTTGGATTTTGTCCGGTCCAATTCCGACAATATTGATTTTCTGACTTTCCTGGAACCAAAAACAGCAGAAAATAGGCAACTGGCACTGTGGCATCTTGTTAATAGGTTAGTCCAAGAAATCATATGAAAGTACTCCAAAGTGTGTACAAAACATAAGAAAGTAGATAAAACCAAGCATGGAACATCAAAAATTATAGATACATTTGCAATGTATCAACATCCCCAAGCTTAACTCCTGCTCGTCCTCGAGTAGGTAAGTGATAAAAAGAAAGAATAATTTTTGAGGTGGCATGCACCATCATAAACTTGATCAAAGTATTTGTAAAACATTGATAGCTGGGATAATAGTACTTCAATCATAACATGAAAGACAAAGTTCTAGCAATAAAACATAGTTACTATGTTGCAACATGAAAAGGCACAAACAAAAGAATCATGAATAACAATGCTTTGCAAGACGTTTGTTTGTTTCACATAAAGAAAACATAGAATAGTGGCATTCAGCATGTCCCTCATAGAAAGTTCATAAGAGTGACTAGATACAAATAGTTTAAAACAAGCAATATCAAAGCTATGCATCAATCAACAAGTCTTGGGACAATGCACATAGAACTAAGAATGGCCACTATGCTCTCAAAGTAGGTACATAAAGATAGAAGGTGGAGAATCAATATAATGGTGAAAGAAAGGCCTTCATAGAAGGAAGTAGGGATTCAAGTTTCATAAAGAGCTTCCAAAAATTATGGTACTTATTAGCTTTCAGCTCTCATTGCCCCTATCATAAGCATCTTGAAGTGATTAAGGTTAAAGTGAACAAACTATGGAGTATATGCTTGACGTAGTATAAGTTAGAAATCGCATGTCCCTTGAATATGAGGGCCGCTCCTCATGCTACTCAAGTTTAGTCACCGGTAAGTTCTTGTCATCGTAAGTACATGTTTATCATTGAGAACCGCCAACGGGGTACCCCTTGCCCGATGATACTGAAGAATCCCCATATCAAAATGACAAGGCAAGCAGACAACGAGCATCTCAGCAATCTTCTTATTTACCATGGGAATATGGTGCTTTTTTCTCTCTTTTCTCTTTTCATAATCTCATATTTTTTCTCTTTTTCTCCTTTTCTCAATATAGGACTCTTTTTTTATAAGAAGAATGCTTCATAGACAGCTCATTATGGTTACGCTGTAGGTTTCCACCATGTCAGCATGGATTAGACCAGCGGCCCAGGCATTTCTCTAACACATATACATAACTCCATGGACTTACAAGCTCCCCTTTCATTTCACACCGACGACATCTATAGACAAAAGATCATGATATCAACTACGTACAAAGTACCCGTGCAACGTTGAAAGCGTTCCCCATGACCGCATGGTTCTGCTAATTTCCAACAAATAAGTGCAAGCATATACAACATAGACGACACAATGGTTCAATTTTATTAAGGGCAAGAAAAGTAAAGTGTGCCATCAAGTTCGTGAGAGCTTTAATCACTAGTTTCTCATAACAAGTTTAATTTGGAAGGTAAACAAAAGCATGAATATACTTGGAATAGCATAATATAGTAGGTAGGTATGGTGAACTCTTTAGAACAACTTGGTTTAGGGAGTTGGATGCATGAGTGGAACTCATACTTGGTTGTGGAGGCTAGCAAAAGACTGGGAGCGACAAACTAAGAGAGCAATAATGGCCATAATCATGCAGAGCGACAAAACATCATTGATCAAAGCATAAAGTGATACTATAAGTTGAAAACTAAAGGATCATAAAGGCTTAGGTGACTTGAGATAGTCATAACATGGTGTGAGCATGCACCAAGTCAACCCAAATAGAACATCAAAGGAGAATACCACTATACCATGCTTTAATATGCTAAAAACAACGTATAATTCATCCAAGGCACATTAAGCAATCTCAATTGTTTATAACAAGTCATGCTACAGCAAATAATACTAAGCATAAGGCCAAAATAATATCAAGCATGACATTATAGAGCATATGCCACAGTCAAAAACAAGCTCTCTTTACCACTTAAGCATGAGCTTTCCTACTCCTTTCCAAACCAAACCAAACTATTTGAAAACCAATGCATGAAAGAGGGGGTCCAACCAATTTATTCAGCAAACTAAGAAAACAAAAGAAAACAAAAAACCAAAACAAAAACAAAAAGGAAGACGCTCCAAGAACAACACAACTGTGCATGAAACAATAAAAATGAAATGTTTGGTAGAAACCTGGGATTTTTATTGATGAAGAAGGGGATGCCTTGGGCATCCCCAAGCTTTGACGCTTATACTTCTTGGATATTTCTTAGGGTGACACGCGTGGCATCCCCAAGCTTGAACTTTAGTCCATCCTTCATCTCATTACTCATTCCTTCCATACACCTGAAATTTTTCCTTCATACAAAACTTCACACAATCTTTATTAGCAACATTAGTGCACTCAAGATAATAAGTCTTTTAGGTTCAGTTCCAACACCAATAAAACTTCCATTAAAACACAAGTTACTGAAGCACTTCCCTCAAAAAGCTCAATTCCCCAAAAGAACTCAAAAAGGAACCAACAAGAAGCAAATGCAGAAAATGGCAGAAATCTGTCAAAACAGACCAGCAGGTAAAGACGAATTTTTTCGAAGACCTTCTGTTGCTCAAATAGAAAAGTGTTGAACTAACGGAAGTTATATAACAACCTGGGGCAGAAGCATGAAAATTCACGCCTCAAAAGGACGTCCAGAGATTTTACACGAATTTTTACGGTGAAGCACAAAAATCTGTTTCGGGACAGCAACTTTCCCAAGAATTACTTCTCTCTCATTAGAGGTCACTCTTGGCACAAAAAGCAAATAAAAAGGATAAGGAGCGGTTATTACAGAGGTAATAATTTCCAAGACTCATCTAAAACTTTTGGGTTATCTCCTAATAAGTACTTTTCTTTAGGCCCTTTAAGTTAGGCATGATAGTTTGAGAAAATGCTCACATAAGGAATATGAATTGAAGTAAAAGAGAGCATCAAGAAGCAAATTCAAAGCACATTTAAGTCTAACCCACTTCCTATGCATAGGAATCTTGTAAAGAAACAAGTCATGAAAGCACAAAGCAACAAGCATAGGAAAGCAAAACAAGTGCAACTTCAAGACTTTCAACATAAAGAGGGGAAACTTAATATTATTGAGATGCATAAAACCATGTTTCCCTCTCTCATAATAACTTTCAGTAGCATCGTGAATAAAATTAACAATATAACTATCACATAAAACATTCTTATCATGATCCACATGCATATAATCATTATTACTCTCCGCATAAGCATAGTCATTCTTATTGCTTGTAGTGGGAGCAAATTCAACAAAATAGATATCATTATTATTCTCATCACCATAATCATAAAATATAGGAGGCATATTGTAGTAATAATTAATTTCCTCCTCAATAGTAGGTGGACTGAAAATATCATATTCATCATTGTAATCATCATATATTGGAGGCATAGTATCGTCAAAGTAAATTTTCTCCTCCATGCTTGGGGGACTAAAAATATCATGCTCATCAAAACTAGCTTCCGCAAGCTTAGAATTTTCCATAGCATTAGCAATAATGGTGTCCAAAGTATTCATACTAACAACATTGCTATTAGCATGCAAATAAAGTTCCATAGGTTTTTTAATTTTCTCTTCAAACACTTCATGTCCTAACTCAAGATAAATACTATAAAACTCTCTAATTTTGTTGTTGTTTTCCATTAAGCCTAACTAGTGAAAACAAGAAACAAAAAGACAAAATTGCAAAACATAAAGGAAATAACTTCAAGCACTCACAACGGAGGATGTGAGTACCTTTTACCTTACCTCCCCAGCAACAGCGCCAGAAAATAGGCGTTTGCCGTGGGAGGTTCTTCTTATTTAATCCTCGGTGTGAATACCTTTTACCTTACCTCCCCGGCAACGGCGCCAGAAAATAGCTTGATGTCTACGCACGTCTATTCTTGTAGACAGTTGTTGGTCCTCCAAGTGTAGAGGTTTGTAGAACAGCAGCAAGTTTTTCCTTAAGTGGATCACCCAAGGTTTATCGAACTCGGGGATGAAGTGGTCAAAGGTATTCCCTCTCAAGAAACCCTGCAATCAAGATACAAGAAGTCTCTTGTGTCCCCAACACACCCGATACACTTGTCAGGTGTATAGGTGCACTAGTTCGATGAAGAGATAGTGAAATACAAGTGGTATGGATATAAGAAAACAGTGCTAAAAAATAGATTAATGGCGTGGAAGAGATTAAAGGCAAACTGAAATAAAGATGGCAACAAGCAAACATGTAACAGATCTAATTGCAAACGGTGTATCACTGCTTAGAAACAAGGCCTAGGGACCATACTTTCACTAGTGAATACTCTCATATAATATCTTCTCTTTATGATACTACTCTTAACTACTCTCCGGTTGGACACTCTAATCGATGGTAGGACTATAACAGCACACCTCAAAGTAAGCCTTCCCCATCTAGAAAACCCCACACTATCACCTTGAGCACTAGATGGTTCCAACAAACACCACAATTTCATAAAGACATCCAACTCCAAATATAACTGATAACAAGTATTTCTAATCTCTAGCCTAAGTGCCACCATGGTGTGCACGCTGTCACTTTTACACACATGGGGAGAGGAGAGATTCATTAAAGAACTTGAGTAGCAGAATAGATCTATAGATTACAAGCTCATGATCTCAATAAGATCATGCATAGAGAGAGAGATGAACACATAGCTACCGGTAGAACCCTTAGCCTCGAGAGATAACTACTCCCTCCTCATCATGGGAATCAGCAACGGTGATGGAGATGGTGGTGGAGATCGATGGAGATGGCTCCAGGGGCACTTCCCCGACATGGCAGGGTGTCGGAACAAAGACTTTCTGTCCCTCGAATCTCCCCTTTGGTGGCGGTGGCGCTGCGGAACTTTTCGTGGATTTCTGATTGACTATTTAGGGTTTATGCCTCGGGAGGCTTCTTATAGGCCAGAGGGCATCGGTGGGCGGCCAGGAGGCCCACACCATGCCCTGGCATGGCTTGGGGGGACCCACGCCATGGGGTGGTGTGGCCACCCTGTGGCCCCTCTCCGACTCTCCTTCTGGCTCCTTGAGTCTTCCGGGAAAATATCAACTTTGGCTTTTGTCCGGTCCAATTCTGAGAATATTGATTTTCTGACTTTCCTGGAACCAAAAACAGTAGAAAACAGGCAACTAGCACTGTGGCATCTTGTTAATAGGTTAGTCCAAGAAATCATATGAAAATTACTCCAAAGTGTGGACAAAACATAAGAAAGTAGATAAAACCAAGCATGGAACATCAAAAATTATAGATACATTTGCAATGTATCAGGGCTACGCCACCCAATGAGCCAATGGCACTCGACAACCTGGAGCTTGACACAGGACTCGAGGGACCAATGGGGGTCATGATGATCGAGCCATACTGGACTCAACCTACATCACATATCTTGTCAGTAGGAGGCTGCCGGACGACCCGACTGATGCACGGCATATTGCACGGGGATCTAAGGCATTCACCATCATCAACGGCGAACTATACAAGCTCAGCATCACGGGAGTACTCCAACGGTGCGTCTCCAACACGGACGGAAGGGCCGTCCTCCTCAACATCCACGAAGGGACTTGCAGGCACCATGCCGGTAGTCGCACCCTCGTTGCCAAAGCTCTACGAGCTGGATTCTACTGGCCCACGGCCATGCATGACACCAAGGACATCGTCCAACAATGCAACGCTTGTCAGTGATTCACGGACAAACCGCACGCACCTGGTGCGAAACTACGGCCAATACCATTGGCTTGGCCCTTTGCGCAATGGGGACTCGACATGGTCGGCAAACTCCCAAAGTCCTCGCGAGGAGGATATGTCTACCTTCTGGTCGTAGTCGAAAAATTTACTAAATGGATATAGGCCATGCTGGTGACAAACCAGTAAGGAGCCAGCACCATCAAGTTCTTCGAATCCATTGTCTACCACTTCGGAGTGGCACATAGCATCATCACGGACAATGGGACGAACTTTAACTCCAAGGAGTTCCAGGGTTTCTGCGAAAACCTGGGAATCAGCATAAGCTATGCCTCCGTAGCTCATCCATAGACCAACGGTCAAGTCAAAAAGGCCAACGGCCTCGTCTGCGATGGAATCAAGAAGCGACTCCTCCGGCCACTCGAGCAAGCCGCCGGATGTTGGCCAGACGAGCTGTAGTCCGTACTTTGGAGCCTGCGGACAACCCCAAACAATGCCACGGGATACACCCCGTTCTTCATGGTGCACGGTGTTGAAGAAGTACTACCTGCAGAAGTACGCTTTAAAGCCCCACGGGTGGTCGCGTACAATGAGCAAGAGTCCACACTCGCACTCGAAGATTCCGTCGATCTCCTTGACGAAGCACGGGACATCACAACAGAAAGATCGACGATCTACCAGCAGAACCTGCGCAACTACCACAACAGAAGGCTACACCCTAGATCCTTCGTCGAAGGAGACCTGGTCCTGCGACTGAAGCAGCAAAGGCACCTCAAGCTCGAGTCCCCTTGGGAAGGACCATACGTGATTACAGAAGTAATCCTAGGTGGCGCCTATCGCCTTAAAGATTTCGAGACAGGAGTCGCATACTCCAACCCCTGGAATGTCGCGCAGCTGCGACGCTTCTACCCCTAGTTGTTTTCCTTTTTCTTTTTATTACAAATAAGGCTATTCAGCCAGGCTACTTAGCCACACATTGTACCTCGTACTGATTCTGCGAATAAATAAAGCTAAGTGCCCCGAAACTCTGTATTTTCCTCATTTTTCTAGCAATTTTAACACTCGGGAGCAACGCCACCCTTTACACCCTCGTTCTACGAATAAGACGCAGTACCCCGAGTAGCTAACACAATAATAATCGAACCCTTGATACAACACCAACCCAGTTGCAATGCACCTGACAGGTTGTCAAGGTACTGAGATAAAATAAGTCAGGCTAACGAAAAGGAACTGCAGAGTACAAATACACTCGCAAAACATATAAGCTAGCAAGCTCTTTACATATCAATATAAATCAATTACATCTAGCATATACATACGAACTTTACAACACTGGTACACATATGTGCAGGACATAGGTTAAACTACTACTGCAGCAGAAGAACGTTTGTATGTTCCTCAAAGAAGTCGACGATTTGTTCTGCTGGATGATCCACCGCCTGATAGTGTGGAACCATGTTCCAGGTCGAACCCGTCGCCGGAGTCAGTGGACTGGCAGCAACAGCCGCAACATCTACATCAGGCCTATGCAGTCACACCAGCGACAAGGCAGTCTTGGCACCAGCCACTAACTGCTGCCGCACGCACTCGCGAACTTCACTCAAATCATGAAACTTAGCCAGGAGAGCCAACAAGCTCGAAGGGGAGGCGTCCAGTGGAAACATTGTCTGATAGATATTCCTCAGGCATGATTGTGCCTTCTTCAGAAAATGGAGTACTCGAGAAGCACGATCCTGCAAGGTCGCAAGTGCAATCGCGCGATCGTGGTCCACCCAAAAATAACCACTTGCCTGAAGTTGTTCCTGGGTAGGTCGTTCATTCGGATGGCGATCATGTCTTTCTCATCCTGCGGATGACGAGCACTGACAACTACACCAAGCAAAAAAGGCAACACATGAAGACAAGGAATTATCATGACTAACTACAAGAAAAGATAAGAGGGCAGGAAGCTAACACTTGAACTGATCCCCCAACTGTGTCACCTCCTCCAACAGATATTGCTCTCGGGCGGTAGCCTTCTTCGCCCTTGACTTCCACACATCTGCGTTACCGCGAAGGATGGGCAGCTCACGTTCCAGCTGCTTAACGCGATCGTGAAGTCACAAAAGCAGGGACAACTCATCCACCCTTAAACGCGACCGTGCCAAGGTCTCATCAGCGGATGGAGGGCCCCGAGGATCACCCGAAGGACCACTCGACATACCCTATCACAATCCAAGCAAGAGCGAATAAGGGACCAAGCAATACATGGACACAAAAAGCTCAATTGCATTCAAACATGACAAACGTATCAACGGAGACACTCGGCCAATGGCATGTTTTCAACAAAAGGAGTCGAACTATTAACTATTACAATATAACTACTGAGGAGCAGCCTGCTTCTTCCACTTGGACTTCGGCTTTGGGGGCCTCATCGAGTCTGTGGCAGTATCAGACGCCACAGACTTCCCGCCAGCCCCTGATGTCGCAGCCTTCGTCGCCTTCTTGGCTCGTTGCAGCTCCTCGGAATACTTGGCGACTGTGTTGATGAGTTGTGGCACGTACTTGCCGCAGACAGTGGCAAAAGGAGCAAAAACTACCCGTTGACCATCTGCGCGACGGGCATCGCCTTGGAGACCGCAGCAGGATCCACCTCCACGCCATGGGCTTGCACCATTGCGAGTGCCATGGAAGCGCCAACCGCACGCTGTGATTTCTTGAAGTCCGAGGGGATACCTCCAGTGAGGGACTCCACCAGGTCCTCCAAGTTCTCAATCAGCTCGGCCTTGGGCGTCAGCTCCTCGCGGATGCGACTGAGCACAACCTTGGCCTTAGTCAACGTCCCCAGAATGGAAGCGTTGTGGTCCTCGACTCCCGCGACGGCGCCTACCAAAGCATCATCGCGACGAAGTGCCTGGGCGTCGAAGCTCAGACCGCCAGGCATCACCACGTTCTTCCAAAAACGTCTCCTCTTGCACGGCGTCGCGGGGTCGAAGGGCGCGAGTCCGTAGTGCTCTCCGTTGGCCTTCTGGTCGCGGATGTAGAACCACTTGTCCCTCCATCCTTGGACGGATGCCATGAGCTTGATATCAAAATATGTAGCGGAGGAGTCGACATAGATTCCGCAGCCTCCTACGTCGTAGACTACAGAACCAGATGTTGACTGGCGCTTCAGCTTGAAAATCCTCTTAAAGAGGCCAAAGTGTGGCTCGATTCCGAGCCAGCACTCACAAAAAGTAAAATAGCAGGCGATGTGGAGAATAGAGTTTGGGGACAGCTGATGCAGCTGGAGCCCGTAGAAGCAAAGGAGGCCCCTGAAGAATGGATGCAGGGGCAGAGGAAAGACCGCGGATGATGAACGCTAGGAACATCACCCGGAAACCAGCAGGAGGACAAGGGGTTACTTCGCCACCTGGCACTCGCGAGTCATCCACCACGGGTGACAGAACTCCATCTTGACGCAGAAGACGGAGCTCAGATGATTTGATGATGGATGCACATCATGCACCGTTGGTGACGCGGGTACCCGCGCCTTTCTTCTTCCCAGCGCCAGCGGCGCTGGCGCCCATAGCGGTGGAGCCGCCCTTCTTCTTGGCAGCAGCAATGGCGGCGGCAGACTCAGCGGCGACGCCTTCCTTCTTTTTCCCACTCTTGCGGTGGCGGTGCGAGCGAAGGAAGTAGCTCGGGAACACACGGAGTTGGTCCAGCGCCACGAAGAGGACGAGCTCTAGGAAGCAGAGAGCAGCGGCGATGGCGCTGGAAGCACAAGAAGAAAAAGAGCAGATGGGAAAATTACCGCAGCTGCGCTGCTAGTTAACCCCCTTCCGGATGCAATCCAATGGCCAACATAAACCCTATTGGAGGTGTGGCGCACATCGCGGTCGACACGTGGAGAGGCCAAAACACGAACCGTCCGCCACTATCTCCATTACGCACGGAAATCGAGGAGACACAGTTAAAACGAAAGATTACGCACGCCCGGTCAAATCAAGGTCAGAAAGTGGGACCCACCGCTCGTCACGTCCCGTCAAAGCTGCTCACGCGGGCAACTGAGGTCATCACATCGTCAGCACTGATGTCATCAAGATGAGCACTACAAGACTTCGACTACTTTAGTCCTTGCTCGAGTCTTCGACTCCACCAAGCACTCGGGGGTTACTCCCATAGGGAGCGCTGGTCGCACACCCTACGATTTTCTTTTTATGCAGGAATATAGACATTCAAAGCATACCCAACCACTCGAATCTACGATTCGACTATGAATCATGGGTTACTCCCATAAGGAGCGCCGGAAGCAAATTCGACTGAAACAAGCAAACAAAAGATGACAACAGTCGCAAAATTTTAGTCTCTGCCTAAGTCCGACTCAACCAGGCACTCGGGGGCTACTCCCATAGGGAGCACTGGTCGCGCACCCTATGATTATTCGTACATCGTACTATGTGTTGATAACATCCATACTCGAAGTATATGGCGACACCGCCTCATATTTTTCCCTACAAAGAGACTGCGTCTCCTGGGACACCCGAATCATCTCCGCGATGACAAAAATTCGGATGCCACGCTTGCAGCGTGAAGACCTGAATAAGGCCTGGCAACGCATTTGCTACACACTATCAGAAATATATCCGTGCCTACAGGTACGATGAACATACCTTGATGGACGCGTCGAGTGCTCACACCCATATACTGGAATTCGACTCCTCTAAGACCTCCGCGGCTTGAGTCGAGTTACACCAGCACTTTTCCGAATTCGAGTCCGGGGACTCGAGTTCGAGTAGATTGCGTTGTTTTGCCCTAAGGCAGTTAACTGATACCGATACATCGGTTAAATTGGGCACGCATATCAATAATCCCTATGAAATAAACAGAACACTTGGAAAAAATACTCAGTCATGGACTCGAAAGGTTTCATAAAGTCCCAAGTCGAATCTATGATTCCACTGGACACTCGGGGCTACTAACATGGGTATACCCTGCAGGTACTCGAGTTTGGTATATACGGTCCAGATACGGTGGAAGCCCACGGCGTTGCCATGACCCGATGAAGACTTCGAGTGGCCCACGGACTCTCGATTACTTGCGAGACAAGAAGAAGCTTAAAGATAGAAAGTTTAAAGGGAAAACCCTAATGTGTAACCGACTCGACCTGCTACCTGAGACCTAGCCTATCTATATAAAGGCTAGGAGGGGACGGCGAGGAGAATACACACAACCCTAGTTTCCACAACTCTTGCCAGATTGCATCTGCGCACCGCTGTAATCTTCGATTCCTTCATTAATTCCAAGAGTAAACAAGCAAGAGTAGGGACCTCTACGAGGCCTGAACCTGGGTAAACCTTGCGTCCATGTGTGCTTGTTTGCTAGCCGACTGATGCCTCCAGCGCTCCCTCCTTCTCCAAAACCCAAGTTCATAACAATGGGCATTGATGAGTTAAACCCTCGTCAATAGATATTACCTCTATCTTTCTTTCACGGGAAAATGCAATATTTCCTTCTATTTTGACCCTTTTAGACACTATTTGTATATGCCTAATTTTTATTTTAAGGCAAATCTAATAGTGCTCTCTAAAATGAATCTTCGAGGCACGATTTGTATTGTCTCCATTTTATATTGTAAGGAAAATCCAGATGTACCTTCTAAAGTGACTTTTGGAGGCACTATTACTATATATTGCCTCTAATTTTAAAAAAGGCAAACCTAATAGTGCCTACTAAAGTGGTTTTTTGAGGCACTATTGCTAGTAACAATAACAATTCATTATATCAACATTTCAGCTTTCCATATTCCTATGATTTTACTGATAGGTGATGATTCAAAGCTTGTTCCAGTAATTAAGCTATTGATGACACTGCTATCAAGCTTGGCCACATATGAATAGAACATGGAATTATGTGATGTGGTTAGTTTGAAATCTCCAGAAAGAACATGCCTTCCTGTCATTTTGGCAATGAAGTAAAATGTGTATTTGATTCCTAGATTTTTACTAGGAAAATGATAAAACCAGCTTGGCTGAAATAACTTGGTAGCTATTTAGTGTGACAATTCATTCTTGTGGATTCTGTTGTTTTAGGAGCTGCTACTATTGTGCCTCCATTTTAGAGTATGCACAACCGCTAAGTTTGGTTGGCTAGAAACTATGGGCCATTGCCAAGGATGCACAAACTGGGGCCCAGAATTCTGTTAGGATAAGAACAGATATTTAGTTTGGCTCTTACTGGCTCTAGAATGAATTAGTGTAGCACTTATACACTGATCTGAGAGCTCTCTCACCAAAACCTTTTCTTAGATAAACTGATAAAGACAAATACTACAGTTGTTGTTAGTGTAGCAACCTGTTGTTGTAGAGTATTTGTAGTTTCTGTTGTGTTTGTGTTCTAGTGATACTTCTTGATTAGCTCTTGCTTCTCATCTGGAACTCCGTCGCCTCCTTGCTTGATCTACTTGAGTTGCTCTATCTTCTCCTTTATGTGCTCCCGATCTTGATAGCCTGCTCCTCCTTGTGCGGTTGTACTGTTTCTTCATTAGGTGACCATGATTCTCTGTGGTGGTTTTGGTTTATGTGGCTGCGGTGAGGATCCGCGGATGAACTGGTGGTGTTCTTAGTTGTGTGTGGCGGAAATGAAATGCTAGTGGTTCTGTTATGGTTGTGCTCTCTCCTCATATTTCCTTCCTAGTACTAATCCTCTTGCTATGTCGATAGCACATTACCTGGGAGCTGCTTGTGAGCTACTTACCTGTGGGTCTCTCTCTGATTCAAGTTTTAATGTCTGGCTCACTATCGTGGATGAGACCAAGTAGAAGTGAGCTCTGTTCCTAAATTTTTATTTTTGCCGTTTGACTACACAATGGTGAAACTTGCCCCTACAACAAATGATGCAAGGTCTGAAGCGGTTATGTTAAATAAGATCAAATACTATACTGGCCCTTAACTCACACTCTATGATGAAATATTGGCTTAGCATCACTAAGCCCATTCTCAGAGCAAAACTACCAAAACTTCCATTTTTCCCTATTTTCTTTATTTTTGTTTTGCAGGAATGAAAATGAAGTGAAGTGAAGATATGGAGGATGAAGAAATAGTATAGGATTAATTTTAGGATTTTCTTTTTATCATTTCGTAGTTTTCCTTTTATTATTTTCTTGTAAAGAAACATTGTAATGTTTGTTTTAAATTAATAAAGTTAAGTTTTTTCTTGTATTTCCATTTGTAATATTTGTAGTTATATTAACATAAATAAATACCTTTTCTTTTATTCTATAAACATTATAAAGAAGCTTGTATTTTTGTTTTAATGCAATCAAATTTCATTTTTTTGTTTGTTAGTTCAAACTTGTATAGGTTTGTATCTTATTTATAAATCATAATTTAGTTCTTTATTTGTGATTGAAATTTAAATACTATTTTATATAATTCAATTTTATATTCAAATATATCATTTGAATATTCAATTTTTGAATATCTCTCACCCAAAAACAAAGAATTCAACAAAGGCCATGCCAAAATTCATCGCACTCACTCAAATAATCTAAACCAAGAATCATCAGAGTAAGAGGAACTCTGATCTCTTTGTGATCTCAAAAGTTGCGTCAATATTTACCAGATATGTGTCCATGAACGCAATGAACACATCTAAATCCTACCCTCTACTCCTGGGATGTTACACCCTCTCTCCCTTTCCACCGCTCCCTCTTGCCCAACTGATGTATGTCGCTTCCGTCGTCCGGCCCACGATCTCCGATAGGCCGCCCCACTAGCGGCCGCCCATCGTCTAGGTGATGCCAAAATGAGGAAGGCCCCCGCAGCGGCCCCTTTCCAGCGTTGTGCTTGGGTTAGCTTCGTTCGACGAGGTTGTGTGGGGCTGCATAGCAAGGCCGCGCACCTCTAGGGTGCTACCCGAGGTTGTGGTAGTCGCGGCGTGCGCGTCCATGTCCTAGGCGGCGACGTCGAGCACTATAGATGGGTGGCTCTGATTGAAGGACCGCATTGAACTCCTTTGTTCATAATTAGGGTGTTTTGTGTAAACTTATCATTTATACATTTGCTTGGGTGTTCCTTGCATGGATTGTTTTTCTTCTAGCGTGGGAAAATGTTTCCAGGGTTTAGAATAAACCGGGATTCGCAAGTTTTGGGCGCTACACCGGAATTCCATCGCCGGGTCAATATATCCGGGCTGCTGGCTACTGAACCGGAGTACTACTACGTCAGGAAGCCAGCCAGGCGCCAGCCAATGAAGTCCCGGCCGAGGATCATCGGGAAACACGACGTGATCGATCGGGCGGCCGCGACCTGATCGACAGCCCTGAATGCCGCGACGCGCCGAACATTAATGTCCTTGCAACTCGTTACGGTTTCACGAGTAGCTAGGACTTGAGGCATCACGCAGCGTCCACGATGATTGCGCGCTTCTATGAAGTATGAAGACGGGCATACGCGCACGGGTAGGTTTCTTATCTTCAGACATGGAATCGATGCAGATCAGTTTCTCTCGAAAAGGCGAAAGGAAATCATGAGCGGAGACAGTCATCAGGCCTTTCACAATGGGTGTTTCTTAGCACAGTATCTTAGGTATTTTGCCTATGTGGCATGTCATTTAATGAAAAAAAAGAGTGATGTTGTATCTTAGCTACACCCCTTGCACGGTATCATAGCCAAAAAACTTGGCTAGACCAATCACACATGCATAAGATTAGAATCATTAAATGCCACCCTTCTAAAAACACCAACTAAGAAACACTCCATTGTCATAGTTGTTTCTTAAATTTTAAGTGTTTCTATGAAAACGTGCTAAGATACCCTCCATTATAAAAGGCCTAACGCCGTTGTTAATCATGTCTTGCTTGACCATTTGCCGTCCAAGCTACGTCACTCGTCGGCCAGTGGTGATTACTGTCTTGCTTTCTTTGCAGACATATATACGCTCCAACGAGCGTGCCACCAGGATTTTTTTTCTCGAAACAGTTCTTATAGTAGTACTACTTCTTTTCTGTTCTGGAAGCACGGTAAAGCTAGTGATACACTTTACTACGCTGCGACTGTCAAACTTTCTCCAAAGCGGTTACCGTTAAAGCATTAGATTGTCTTACAGAACTGACCGCTCTCATTAGTGCGAGTCCATCTCTTCACTTTGAATCATTCGCCTTGGCACTTACTTCTACTCGAATTGACAAGTGACAACACAGTAACACAGAATTATTACGTTTAAAAACTTTTTTCTTGCCACACTCATAGCAAAACCAAACCGAAAAGCCGACAAGCTTAGGTTATGTATGGTCTCGAACCCAGACAGAAAACGAACAAGCATTACTTGGTTGGTTGGAAGAAGCATATCCTGCCCAGAGCAACCTGTAGCAGAATTCCTTTATTCCTTTTTTATTTTCGACACGAGCTTTGCTGCTTCGTACTCCCTCCGTGTTAAATATAAGATGTTTTAGCTTTATGAATAGAGTGTATCTAGACCTTTTTTAGTGTATAGGTTTACTCCTAAATCTAAATAAATCTACACACGAAAAGAAATCTAGATATACTTCTTTCACAAATCTAAAACATCTTATAATTTGAAACGGACGGAGTATATAGACCAGTCCATGCATGGCATTGCAAGCAAGTGAAGTTCAGAGGGAGAGGAATCAGATGTGCCTCGCAGGAGCACGGTATGTTCATCTTTTGGGATCCTCAACAGATACTGATATTGCTGACAGTATATCAATCTACAACACTATACGCTTCTGTACAAGATAAGATACGGCAACGGAAACATCAATACTTTCAAGGGATTTCCAAAATTTTGTGATGTGCCGTTTCTGTCCAACCGTACGCGCCGAAAGCTACGGCCGGGAATGAAATGTGAGCACGGACTCAGCGAGATGCTCCCTCCACTGCAAGACAGTAATATGCTTAGTGTAGTGACAAAGCTCGGAGGGATAAACCCACTCGTGTTTGCTAAAGCGTGAAAGTTATTGCTTCTCTTTAAGCTGCAATCATACAAAGACCAATATTTCCAAAAGATTCAGTGGATTTTCAATCAGCCCTATGCGGCCTGAATTTAGTACTAAATCAGTGAAGCTTATTATGGATCAGAGTGAGTAGTATTTATAATACTTCCAAAATGTATTTTCATTAAATTTACCAGCTTTACATATCATGTCATAGTATTCCACTGCGTTTTATAAATACAACCAAATCGCTCGTACTGATACAAAGTGATGAATAAACCGTCTTACAAAGCACATCAAAGAATACCCAAATAGAACAACAAAAACCGAACTTGTTATTGAAGACACCGGAACATGACCGATGGGTACCGGAGCACCCAAAATACTATCTATGAAGATTATATTTCTATTTGTAGAGATTTTGTAGATGTGGATTTCGAAACATTGTCCTAGGGAACTAATATGGCTGCTCATACTTTAACTAGTAGAGCGGGGGATCTTGACCCGTTTGTTTGGAAGGATGATCCTACGGGTTTTCTACTTGATGTTATCACAAACTATATATCTATATTTCCCAAATTAATATAATCCACCACTATGGTTTTCCTCAAAAAGAGTGGCAAGCGGGCGACGGGGCGAGTCCCCCTGCACCGCCCCTTCTAGCCCTCCCCATCGCCTCCTCCCCTACCGCCACCAGCGCGCGCCTCCCAGCAAAGCATGTGCGGTGCCAACGGTAGCATAACTTCTCTTCCCCGACGGTGGTGTTGGATGCGCGGGGCGTCCCTATTGATTGCGGTGCACCTCGACAGGCTCGCGTGGGTTGCAGCAGGATGAGGCAGCGGCGAGCCGGTATCTCCGATGGCAATATGGCGCCGGGCAGGCCAACTGGTAGGGAGGCAGGCGGGGCAGCAGGTGCTCATGGCAGCCGGTTCTCACAGGGTCAGATTTGGGCCCAGGTGGGCTTGATATGGGCTCTACGGGTACCGGCCGGAGCCCTCGGTCCCTGGTGAACCTCAAGGCGACGGGTGGCAGGTGCCCTTTGTTAGGTTTGGTGGAACGATCGTGAGTCCCTTGGACCGATCGGTTACATGTTATATAGTAAAAAAGAGCCCTCTACGTGGCATTACAAGGGGTACATATACAATCAGAGTACTACTCTGTATTGTATACGTAGGATAGACATACAACTCTAATACTCCCCCTTAATCTAAATCATGGAAAGATTTAGATTACGTTTAAACTCTAGTTTCTTATGACACAAAGTCTTGGCAAAACCATCGGCTATTTGATCTTTGCTGGAGATGAACCTAACCTCAAGATGTTTATTAGCAATCCTTTCTCTGACAAAATAGAAATCAATTTCAGTGTGCTTGGTATGAGCATGAAACACTGGGTTTGCAGACAGAAAAGTTGCACCAAGATTATCACACCATAAGCAAGGTTTTTCTTGGTGAGAAACACCAAGCTCATGTACTACAACCTCAACCCAAATCAACTTAGCTGTATGATGGCACAAAATATATCGAGCTCGTTGGGGAACCCCAAGAGGAAGGTATGATGACCACAGCAGCAAGTTTTCCCTCATTACGAAACCAAGGTTATCAATCTAGTAGGAGCAAGGAAACACCCCAAAGGTGTAGCTAGCTGAACGTTGGCAGGGCGCACTACCGGTGCCAGCAACAACATGGAGACCTGCACAACACAACCACAGAATTTTGCCCCCAACTTACGATGAGGTTGTCAATCTCACCAGTTTTGCTGAAAACAAAGGATTAAACGTATCGAATGGAAAGAAGTAATAGTTTGCAGAAAGTAAACACAAAGCAGTAAACACTTGATTGTAGATTTTGAATGTAAAATAAAGGACCGGGGTCCATAGTTCACTAGAGGTGGCTCTCCTTCAGATAGATAACATGCTGGGTGAACAAATTACAGCGGGGCAATTGACAAAAATCGAGAAAGCATACAAGCATATACTACTCATATTGACTCCTTTGAGATTCGATTGGGCATTACAACATTATACAGAGTCCGCCATCCAACTGCATCTATGACTAATAATCCACCTTCAGGTTATCATCCGAACCCCCTCCAGTATTAAGTTGCAAGCAACAGATTATTGCATTACGAATTACGTGTAAAGTAAACAATACGATTATTCTATGAACAAAGGATTGTTGTTTTCTCCCTAGTAGCAACAGCACATCTAGTACCTTAGAGATTTTTGTCACTTCCCCAGATTACCAGAGGCATGAACCCACTATCGAGCATAAATACTAACTCTTGGAGTTGCTAGCATCTACTTGGCCAAGATAGCTACTAACAACGAAAAGCATGCAAGATCACAAATAACAAAGACATGATAGAATCAATAATCAATCTGAAATAGCATCTCAATATCCATCGGATCCCCGCAAACACAACATGCATAAATACAAATAGATGATCTTGATCATGAACGGAGCTCACAAGATCTAAACATGATAGCACAAAGGAGGAGAACAAGCCATCTAGCTACTACATGGACCCGTAGTCCATAGATAAACTACTCACGCGTCACACCGGAGGCTTGCATGATGATGAAGAAGGCCTCCAGGATGAATTCCCCTCTCCGGCAGAGTGCCGGGAAGAGCTTCAGATCCCTCCCGATCTAGGGATGGAGATGACTGATACATTGCAAATGTATCTATAATTTTTGATGTTCCATGCTTGGTTTTATCTACTTCCTTGTGTTTTGTCCACACTTCGGAGTACTTTTTATATGATTTCTTGGACTAACCTATTAACAAGAGCCACAGTGCTAGCTGTCTGTTTTCTGCTGTTTTTGGTTCCAGGAAAGTCAGAAAATTAATATACTCGGAATTGGACCGGACGAAAGCCAAAGTCGATATTTTACCGGAGGACTCACGGAGCCAGAAGACGAGACGTAGAGGGGCCACAGGGTGGCCACACCATATGGTGGCGCGGGCTAGCCCTGGCCGCGCCACCAGGTGGTGTGGGCCCCTAGACTGGGCACCGACTTTGCCCCTTCGCCTATATATGCCTCCCGGGACAAAAACCCTAGATCGTCAAGCCTCCAGCCATGAAAAGTTCTGCAGCGCCACCGCCACCGAAGGGGAGATTCGGGGGAAAGAAAGTCTCTGTTCCGGCACCCTGCCGGGACGGGGAAGTGCCCCCGGAGCCATTTCCATCGATCTCCACCACCATCTCCATCACCGTTGCTGATTCCCATGATGAGGAGGGAGTAGTTCTTCCTCGAGGCTAAGGGTTCTACCGGTAGCTATGTGTTCATCTCTATATCTATGCATGATCTTATTGAGATCATGAGCTTGTAATCTATAGATCTACCTTGCTACTCAAGTGCTTTAATAGATCTCTGCTCTCCCCATGTGTGTGAAAGTGACAGCGTGCTCACCATGGTGGCACTTAGGCTAGAGATTACAAATACTTGTTATGAGTTATATTGGGAGTTGGATGTCTTTATGAAATTATGGTGTTTGTTAGACTCATCTAGTGCTCAAGGTGACAGTGTGGGGTTTTTTAGATGGGAAAGGCTTACTTTGAGGTGTGCTGTTATAGCCCTACCAACGATTAGAGTGTCCAACCAGAGAGTAGTTAAGAGTAGTACCATGAAGATAATATATTTATGAGAGTGTTCACCAGTGAAAGTATGATCCCTAGGCCTTGTTTCTTAGTATTGAAACACCGTTTGCAATTAGATCTGTTACATGTTTGCTTGTTGCCATCTTTATTTCAGTTTTACTTTAGTCTCTTCCACGCCATCAAGTTATTTTCTAGCACCGTTACCACTTATAATTATCTATACCACTTGTATTTCACTATCTCTTCGCCGAACTATTGCACCTATACACCTGACAAGTGTATTGGGTGTGTTGGGGACACAAGAGACTTCTTGTATCTTGATTGCAGGGTTGCTTGAGAGGGGATACCTTTGACCACTTCCTCCCTGAGTTTGATAAACCTTGGGTGATCCACTTAAGGGAAACTTGCTGCTGTTCTACAAACCTCTGCACTTGGAGGCCCAACAACTGTCTACAAGAATAGAAGTGCGTAGACATCAAGCTATTTTCTGGCGCCGTTGCCGGCGAGGTAAGGTAAAAGGTACTCACATCCTCCGGTGTGAGTGCTCGAAGTTATTTCCTTTAGATTCTGCAATTTTGTCTTTTTGTTTCTTGTTTTCACTAGTTAGGCTTAATGGAAAACAACAAAAAACTTAGAGAGTTTTATAGTATTTATCTTGAGTTAGGACATGAAGTGTTTGAAGAGAAAATTTAAAAACCTATGGAACTTTATTTGCATGCTAATAGCAATGTTGTTAGTATGAATTCTTTGGACACCATTATTGCTAATTCTATGGAAAAGTCTAAGCTTTGGGAATCTAGTTTTTATAAAAATGATCTTTTTAGTTCCCCAGCTTTGGAAGATAGTTATTCTATTGCTTATGATGATACCAAACCTCCAATATATGATGATTACAATGATGAATATGATATTTTCAGTCCACCTACCATTGAGGAGAAAATTAATTATGATTATAATATGCCTCCTATATTTGATGATTATTGTGATGAAAATAATAATGATAGCTATTTTGTTGAATTTTCTCCCACTACAATCAATAAGAATGACTATGTTTATGTGGGGAGTATTAATTCTTTTATGCATGTGGCTCATGATAAGAATGTTTCTTGTGATAGTTATATTGTTAATTTTATTAATGATGCTACTGAAAGTTATTATGAGAGAGGGAAACATGGTTTTATGCATCTTAATAATATTAAGTTTCCCCTCTTTATGTTGAAAGTCTTAAAGTTGCACTTGTTTTTCTTTACTATGCTTGTTGCTTTGTGCTTTCATAACTTGTTTCTTTACAAGATTCCTATGCATAGGAAGTGGGTTAGACTTAAATGTGCTTTGAGTTTTCTTCTTGATGCTCTCTTTTACTTCAATTCATATTTCTTATGTGAACATCTTCTCAAACTATCATGCCTAACTTAAAGGCGTTAAAGAAAAGTACTTATTGGGAGATAACCCAAAAGTTTAAGATGAGTCTTGGAAGTTATTACTACAGTAATAACCGCTCCTTATCCTTTTTATTTGCTTTTTGTGCCAAGAGTAACCTCTAATGAGAGAGAAGTAATGATTGGGAAAGTTGCCGCCCCGAAACAGATTTCTGTGCTTCACCGTAAAAATTCGTGTAAAATCTCTATACGTCCTTTTGAGGCGTGAATTTTTGTGCTTCTGCCCCAGGTTGTTATCGAACTTTTGTTAGCTCAACACTTTTATATTTGAGCAACAGAAGGTCTTAAAAAAATTCATCTTTACCTGTTGGTCTATTTTGACAGATTTCTACCATTATTTGCATTTGCTTCTTGTTGGTTCCTTTTTGAGTTCTTTTGGGGAATTGAGCTTTTTTAGGGAAGTGCTACAGTAGCTTGTGTTTTAATGGAAGGTTTATTGGTGTTGGAACTGAACCTAAAGACTTATTATCTTGAGTACACTAATGTTGCTAATAAAGATTGTGTGAAGTTTTGTATGATGGAAAAATTTCAGGTGTATGGAAGGAATGAGTAATGAGATGAAGGATGGACTAAAGCTCAAGCTTGGGGATGCCACGCGTGTCACCCCAAGAAATATCCAAGAAGTACAAGCGTCAAACCTTGGGGATGCCCAAGGCATCCCATTCTTCATCAATAAAGAGTCCAGGTTTCTTCCAAACACTTCATTTTTATTTGTTTCATGCACAGTTGTGTTGTTCTTGGAGCGTCTTCTTTTTCTTTTTCGTTTTGGTTTTTTGTTTGCTTTGTTTGCTGAATAAATTGGTTGGACCCTCTCTTTCATACATTGGTTTTCAAATAGTTTGGTTTGGATTGGAAAAGAGTAGGAAAGTTCATGCTTAAGTGGTAAAGAGAGCTTGTTTTTGACTGTGACCTATGCTTTGTCATGCCATGCTTGATATTGTTTTGGCTTTATGCTTACTATGCTTTGCTGTAGCATGTCTTGTTATGAACAATTGAGATTGCTTAATGTGCCTTAGATGAATCATGCGTTGTTTTAGCATATAGAAGCATAGTATTGTGGTATTCTCCTTTGATGATTTATTTGGGTTGACTTGGCGCATGTTCACATCATGTTATGACTATCCAAAGTCACCATAAGACTTTATGATCCTTTAGTTTTCAACTTGTAGTATCACTTTATGCTTTGATCAATGATGTTTTGCCGCTGTGCATGATTATGGCCATTATTGCTCTCTTAGTTTGTCGCTCCCAGTCTTTTGCTAGCCTCCACAACCAAGTATGAGTTCCACTCATGCATCCAACTCCCTAAACCAAGTTATTCCAAAGAGTCCACCATACCTTCCTATTAGCATATGCTATTCCAAGTATATTCATGTTTTTGTTTACCTTCCAAATTAAACTTGTTATGAGAAAACTAGTGATTAAAGCACTCACGAACTTGATATTGTTTTGGCTTTATGCTTAGTATTCTTTGCTATAGCATGACTTGTTATAAACAATTGAGATTGCTTAATCTGCCTTGGAAGGATCATGCATTGTTTTAGCATATTAAAGCATAGTATAGTGCTATTCTCCTTTGATGCTTTATTTGGGTTGACTTGGCGCATGCTCACACAATGTTATGACTATCCCAAGTCACCATAAGCCTTTATGATCCTTTAGTTTTCAACTTGTAGTATCCCTTTATGCTTTGATCAATGATGTTTTGTCGCTTTGCATGATTATGGCCATTATTGCTCTCTTAATTTTTCGCTCCCAGTCTTTTGCTAGCCTCCGCAACCAAGTATGAGTTCCACTCATGCATCCAACTCCTAAACCAAGTTATTTCAAAGAGTCCACCATACCTACCTATTAGCATTTGCTATTCCAAGTATATTCATGTTTTTATCTACCTTCCGAATTAAACTTGTTATGAGAAAACTAGTGATTAAAGCTCTCACGAACTTAATGGGACACTTTACTTTTTCTTGCCCTTAATAAACTTGAACCATTGTGTCGTCTATGTTGTATATGCTTGCACTTATATGTTGGGGATTAGCAGAACCATGCTGTCATGGGGAACGCTTTCAACATTGCACTTGTACTTTGTACCTAGTTGATATCATGCTCTTTTGTCTATGGATGTCGTCGGTGTGAAATGAAAGGGGAGCTTGTAAGTCCATGGAGTTATGTATGTGTGTTAGAGAAACACCTGGGCCGCTGGTCTAATCCATGCTGACATGGTGGAAACCTACGGCGTAACCATAATGAGCTGTCTATGAAGCATTCTTCTTATAAAAAAAAGAGTCCAATATTGAGAAAAAAGAGAAAAAGAAAAAAAGAGATTATGAAAAGAGGAAAGGGAGAAAAAGCACCATATTCCCATGGTAAATAAGAAGATTGCTGAGATGCTTGTTGTCTGCTTGCCTTATAATTTTGATATGGGGATTCTTCCGTATCATCGGGCAAGGGGTGCCCCGTTGGCGGTTCTCTATGATACACATGTACTTACGATGACAAGAACTTACCGGTGATTAAACTTGAGTAGCATGAGGAGCAGCTCTCGTATTAAAGGGACATGAGATTTTTAACTTATACTTCGTCAAGCATATACACCATAGTTTATTCACTTTAACCTTAATCACTTCAAGATGCTTATGATAGGGGCAATGAGAGCTAAAAGCTATTAAGTACCATAATTTTTGGAAGCTCTTTATGAGACTTGAATCCCTACTTCCTTTTATGAAGGCCTTTCTTCCACTTATATATTGAGTCTCCACCTTCTACCTTTATGCACCTACTTTGAGAGCATAGTGGCCATTCTTAGTTCTATGTGCATTGTCCCAAGACTTGTTGATTGATGCATAGCTTTGATATTGCTTGTTTTAAACTATTTGTATCTAGTCACTCTTATGAACTTTGAAGCTGTCATATGCATTTATGTTTGCTACTCTATGAGGGACAAGCTGAATGCCACTAAGCTATGTTTTCTTTATGTGAAACAAACAAACGTCTTGCAAAGCATTGTTATTCATGAATCTTTTGTTTGTGCCTTTTCATGTTGCAACATAGTTTCTATGTCTTATTGTTAGAACTATATCTTTCATGCTATGCTGAAGCACTATGATCCCAGCTTCGAATGTTTTACAAATACTTTGATCAAGTTTATGATGGTGCATGTCACCTCAAAAATTATTCTTTTTTTATCACTTACCTACTCGAAGACGAGCAGGAGTTAAGCTTGGGGATGTTGATACATTGCAAATGTATCTATAATTTTTGATGTTCCATGCTTGGTTTTATCTAATTTTTTGTGTTTTGTCCACACTTTGGAGTACTTTTTATATGATTTCCTTGACTAACCTATTAACAAGAGCCACAGTGCCAGCTGCCTGTTTTCTGCTGTTTTTGGTTCCAAGAAAGTCAGAAAATCAATATTCTCGGAATTGGACCAGACAAAAGCCAAAGTCGATATTTTACCGGAGGACTCATAGAGCCTGAAGACGAGACAGAGAGGGGCCACAGGGTGGCCACACCATATGGTGGCGTGGGCTACCCCTGGCAATGCCACCAGGCGGTGTGGGCCCCCTGGCTGGCCACCGACCTTGCCCCTTCGCCTATATATGCCTCCCGGGACAAAAAAACCTAGATCATCAAGCCTCCAACCACGAAAAGTTCCACAGCGCCGCCGCCACCGAAGGGGAGATTCGGGGGACAGAAAGTCTCTGTTCCGGCACCCTGCCGGGACGGGGAAGTGCCCCCGGAGCCATCTCCGTCGATCTCCACCACCATCTCCATTACCGTTGCTGATTCCCATGATGAGGAGTGAGTAGTTCTTCCTCGAGGCTAAGGGTTCTACCGGTAGCTATGTGTTCATCTCTATCTCTATGCATGATCTTATTGCGATCATGAGCTTGTAATCTATAGATCTACCTTGCTACTCAAGTGCTTTAATAGATCTCTGCTCTCCCCATGTGTGTGAAAGTGACAGCGTGCACACCATGGTGGCACTTAGGCTAGAGATTACAAATACTTGTTATGAGTTATATCTGGAGTTGGATGTCTTTATGAAATTGTGGTGTTTGTTGGACTCATCTAGTACTCAAGGTGATAGTGTGAGGTTTTCTAGATGGGAAAGATGAACTTTGAGGTGTGTTGTTATAGCCCTACCATGGATTAGAGTGTCCAATCAGAGAGTAGTTAAGAGTAGTATCATAAAGAGAAGATATTTATATGAGAGTGTTCACTAGTGAAAGTATGATCCCTAGGCCTTGTTTCTAAGCATTGAAACACCGTTTGCAATTAGATCTGTTACATGTTTGCTTGTTTCCATCTTTATTTCAATTTGCCTTTAATCTTTTCCACGCCATCAAGCTATTTTCTAGCACCGTTACCACTTATAATTATCCATACCACTTGTATTTTACTATCCCTTCGCCGAACTAGTCCTAATATACACCTGACAAGTGTATTGGGTGTGTTGGGGACACAAGAGACTTCTTGTATCTTGATTGCAGGGTTGCTTGAGAGGGAATACCTTTAACCACTTCCTCCCTGAGTTTGATAAACCTTGGGTGATCCACTTAAGGGAAAACTTGCTGCTGTTCTACAAACCTCTGCACTTGGAGGCCCAACAACTATCTACAAGAATATAAGTGCGTAGACATCAATGACGGCGGCTACAGACTCTTTCATGGATTTTTGATCGGGTACTTAGGGTTTCCGTATTAGAGGCAATATATAGGCGAAAGGAGAGGCCGAGGGGGTGCCTGGGGCGGCCAGACCACCCCTTGGCGTGGGCCAAGCCTGGCCGCGCGGCCAAGTGGTGTGGCCGGGCCCCAGCCCCTCTCCGTCTCGTATTTTGGCTCCAAGTGTCCCCCGGTAAAATAATGACTTTGGCTTTTGTCCCGTCCAATTCCAAGAATATTCATTTTCTGACTTCCTGAAACCAAAAACAGCAGAAAACAGGCAGCTGGCACTATGCTCATGTTAATAGGTTAGTCTAAGAAATCATATGAAAAGTACTCCAAAGTGTGGACAAAACACAAGAAAGTAGGTAAAACCTGTAGGGGTTCCGCGCATGAAAACAATAAAATTTTACCCTACGCCCCTGAACCCCTGAAGCTGCCAGGACCTATCTATTAGTAATACAGTAACGGGAGGGGATTTTCGCGAACTTACCCTTGAAGACCGAAAAGCGTTGTCAACGCTCAGGAGAGCGTGGTTGATGTAGACGAGCCGAAGCCGACCTCAAGGTCGTGATGAAGTCCTTGCGCTCCTTCTGGCTCCAACGACTTGAGTGCCTCAAGTGTGACACCTCGTGGGATTTACACACGTCTGGTGCCTGACGATGACTCCCGCTTCCCCAATCCAGCAGCAGTTGCGGAAGTAGAGCTCTCGGATCCGAATCCCGCAGCGCGACAGCGCTCCCCGGTGAAGATGTCTCCCGCTCGCGTAGTCCAGACTTGGGACCACGGTCACGAGAGAGAGAGGGGGAGAGAGAAAATATCAATTAGAGGTCCTCCCAAAAGTGGGGAGACCTTTATTGATTATTGGGTTGTATTTTCTAGGCCAAATACCCCACCTTATATAGGGGAAGGGGAGGTACTACCTCCCCTCAAGTCCCGGGGTGGGACTAAAGGAGAGGAGGGGGTGGGAAGGCCGTCGGCCACCCCTAGTGGGCCCCGCGGGGGGGGGGCAAGGCCCAGCCGGCCACCCCCCTTTGGTCCCTCTCCCTCTCTCCTTTCCCTAATGGGCCCTCTCCCTCCGGAATTGGCCCATTAAGCCTTTTGACCTTTTAATTTATTTTCTCTTTATGAAATAATTATGAATAAATGATTAAATCAATATTTAACATTCATTCACATATCATTCAATCTCCGTGGCTATGGAACACCTTCCACCTCCACTCTGGACATCCTCCGGACTTCCCGAAACCCTTTCGGTTTTATCCCTTCCTTTCTTCAGTGATTCTACCGATCCTATAAACACTCTCTAAGCATTATCAAGCCCTTAAGCGTGATACCCTACGGTTCGGGAACACTCCAGACATGGTCGGGACACTCCCGCACCAATGATCAACAGAGGGACCTGGATGGCCATGTGACTCCTGTGCGTTCCACGAAGATCTTTCGTCGTTTGAACCGGGACAGTCGTGTCTTATTCCCTTTGTCATTCGATACTTGCATTGCCTGAGACCTGATCAATGACATCTTCATGTCGAGTTCAATCTCGTTACTGAACAATGCTATTTGACTCGTTCCAACAAGTGATATCCACGTGATCTAATCACACGCTGCGCAGCTATTGGATATAACTTCTCCGAGTGGGCCCTTGAGTATGTTCCCGTCACATGGACGGACAAATCCCGCTCTTGACATGTATTGCCTCTACGGTTTCCTCCGAATACCTGAACACACCTTTATAACCACCATTTTACCAGATGGCGTTTGATGCTATCTAAGCACTCTCGGGAGACAGTGATTGATATAGCCTCACGGTCTAAGGAATAGTCTACGAGGATCCATTTCTAATCATCGTAACTTGAACTTCGTGACATGATCGAATCACGATGTTTAGGTTGGGTATTGGTTCATCATCTCATTCTCAGAATGAGATGACCTCATTTCTAACTGGCATAAATGCCACATGATCAGAAAACATGATCATCTGTTGACCAATGAACCAGTGACTAGAGTTTCACTGGGAACCCCTGGTTTGTTTGTATATCACACGTGTATTGATGTTTCTACTCAATACAGTTATAGCATGATATAAAACTTAATCATAAACTATATGAAATATGATAATAGTCCTTACTACTATTTGTCTCTAGGGCATATTTCCAACAGTCTCCCACTTGCACTAGAGTACAAATACACTAGCTGCATTTGCTCTTAATTATTGGCACCATATAACCGGTACCTAGAACATGGTTGCTCATGGAAGAGGTTGAGTCTTGGTTCTGTACTTTACAGTCCCAGATCCTTTGCAACTTACTAATGTCACTTTGATTGACATTAATATTGTATCATCACATGACAGCATCTGTGTGTATGCATCGTCGCTATGGCAGCAGAACGAGGCCTGATTCCAGGAGCCTACAGTGATGTTAGATCAACCTCGAGGGCTTTCTCATGGGCACTGTGCCCTGGGACACATCATTCTACGTTAAAAGCGAATTAGCCCCGCCATAACATTATACAACACTTTAGATGGTACCCTTATCTATTATTATAAATGTATTCATCGAAACACTAGTGCACTCCGTGCAACTTTCGATGTTTTGTTCACCTCGCTTCCTACTTGACTTTAATTGGTATCTACAAAGGTTTCCAACATATTCCCTTATAACATAACTCTTTATGCTTTAAGATATGTCATCCTTTATGGATTTGGAAAAACATGTCTACAGTTCTCTGTTAGGCACTGTGGACAAAACTCAGCTCAACGTTCTGTGATTTGAACTTGATCACTTTCAAATGTTCCTTAATAGGATCATATATTATGCTAAGTTATCATCATGGTTTACTAAGATAGAACCTATGTCTCAACATAGTGGATGATGATCATCCTTTCTTTCTTTCAACCATTGATGTTTAAACTTAATGCTATTCCTAATTTGAGTTATTAAGGATTGGTTCCTTAATCAACTTCTATTCTGAAACGCTTTTCAGAATCCCTTAAGGAATACTACATAATATCATAATACGGCTATTATAAACTTCTACATCTTATAAATCCTTATTTATAAGTATTTGTGCCTTTCATTCTTAACTTACTTAAGAATTACTCCTATAAGCTCCCACTCAAAATATGTCCCTAACATATTTGGGTATGAGTCATTACTCTTACTCAAACTATGTTCCTACATATTTGAATTTGAGACTTATGTTGCTCCCACTTAAAAAATATGTCAATTACATATTGTTTCAGGAAGACTTTCATAGCTCCAACTCAATTTTATGCAAATTGCATATCTCCTTTACTATTTTGAATAACTTCAAAATCCTTTGATCAAATATCAAACTTGGAGATTTACTATGAGATACCAGTACTATTACTAGTTTTAAATCCACTAGACATTTAGCACACATGAATCAAATCCATTTGAATTTGTCCAATACTTGACAAATTGTGCTTTTGTCATTCACCCCTTTTTCTTACTATGGCTTTGCAGTCATTTGGGAAAATTCCAAGTAACTCCTTTTACTTGTGAGATTCAGCAATGAATTGCTTTCTAATCTCAAGGGAATTTTGCTATTAGGATTTCTCATAATTCTAGTTTGCCATCATTTCCTTTGTAGTTTGTAGGTGTGTCATGTTCCAAAGATCATGACAAGTGCTTCACAAATGTTTCCATACAAGATATGGATTTACATTTTGAATCCTACTTCATATAGTGAAAAACAATAGTGGAGGGAAAAGCACAATGATCAAAATCATTGATTCTTTCCTTCCGTGAAGGGAATCGTTCATGAACGATGTCCGTTGCGCTTCTCAACACTCTGATGCAGGGTTTTGAATCCTCATCATGGTTTACACTAATTTCTATTTGCTCCATAATCGAGAAACATCACTAGAGGTGAGCTTTCTCAAGAATGCACCAAAATCCAAGCAATACGACTCTTGCTTTCCTTTTGGTTTTAGCTATGGATTCCGTATTCAAAGTTTCCAATGAATACTCTACAAGGACTTATTCGCTATTGTTTTGGTTATATCGAATAACCCCAAAACTTTCACGAATTCAAATGGTTCACTAATTCTAATTGAGTGCTAACTATTTCTAAACTAATGGTCTCTACATATACTCTACAACAATTTGTTTGGTGCCTTCTATTTAACCCCCTTTTGATATCTAATATCACATTGTGATGCTTTGTATTTTGATGTTTCAAAACACTTTGCATTCCACAATTTCTTTCATGCCATTCTTATAAAGTTGAATTTCATTACTATTGATCAAATCATAGTAATTAGATTCTCTTTTATATGTATACCCCTTTTATTGATGAAACACTTTGATCAAATCAATAAGTTTCATATTCATGTTTTCTTTGGTAAACTTACTTTACACATTTAAACAATCATTTAATGATAATTACCATTGATGTTAAAACATAATACATCGGATATGTACTTACTTTTAACAATTCTTCAAACACTTTGTATTCAAGTAATACACGGTGTTCAAGTTATTTTGCCGAACTTAGGCATGATTTATATGTGAGAAGAAATCGAATGACTTTCACATATTATCACATAACTTTGAATTCAAACAATGGTTTCATTCATAAATGAAATATCATTAAGTTGGGTATTTTTAAACAAGGCATTTTAATGTTTTACAAATGTTCATACATTATCAATTAGTTTCAAACAATAAGGATAATTCACAAGTAATCAAACAAGATATGAACACGAATAGAAATCATTCATAAAAGTGGAACAACTGTTTGTTACAAACTGATATGAATAACCGTCTCACAAAGTGTGAGACACACTAAAGAAGTTCAAATCTCTCGATTACAATAATCATCCTAAACACAAACTAAGTGATAAATGTCGAGGGAGAGTGTCGTCGGCCATCATCATCATGCTTGCCATCAACACGCAACGTCACCTCCTCTCCAGCAAGCACCTCTATGCAGAAGGACCTGTTTTCACCAAAATAGAACAAGTATCAGATATAATTTAACACTGCAATGTGTTTGCAAGATTATAACATTTATAAAACTGTATATCAAATATATACCTTTGTCGTCGATGACCTGAGCGACATCTGGTTCAACCAACACATTCCTGAGATGTGTCATGAACCGATGGAACTCCATTTCCGTGTCGCTCCTCATTACGCAAGTCCTGACTTGTGCTTGGTAGCTTGGTGGCAGCGATCGCAGCATAGCAGCATTTGCCAAAGAGCCTGAAATCCAGACGTCCAGGAAGTATGCTGGCCTCATGTACACATCATGCATGTGCTGCAAGTGGCTGTCCAGTGACGAGTTCTCCTCCATCTTTATGGAGAGGAAGTCTCCCATCAACTCATGCTCCCAGATGCGTATCTCCTCCACGAAATGTGTCCTAAGCTGCAGCATCACCGAACGAGGGTTGACATCACCCACGAAAGGCCACAGCTCGTCCACCATTTCGAAACGCATCACGACTGAAATATAGGAGGCCATCTCACGACGGAGATAGCGGTCTTTCCGCTCCTCTAGGGTCTCAAGGTCTGTGGACGGATCCAGATCCATCCCGTCGAGTATGTAGTCGACCATGTTGTTCTCGCTAAGGAGAACATGGAGACTAGCACCCAAATAGAGAAGTTCGATCCATCTAATCTGAGCTTCTCTCCTTCTAACCATTTAGTTATCAACACGAAAGAACCCATCTACATTTATAATTGCAAAAGGAATTTAGACTAAGTTTATAATTAAATGAGTTAATAATAACTCCACTCAGAAAAACCTATCCCCAGTGAGGGTTCCTAGTGATAACACGACCCCTATCAGCCACATCTCCCCCGATTGTCACGGCCATCAATGTGGGTTCAAGGGTGGACGCTAAACGTCGGTCACATCATTCATGCGACTCGTGCTCGATCTTTCGACCATCCGCGTTCCGAGGCCACGCTTCTCTAGCGTGCTAGGCTCGCCAACTCAACCTTATTGTATTTGCTGTGCAACATGGCTTACACCCACTGTATGTGAACGTAGATATGTATGACACCCAGGCCTGTCACCCTAGATCGCCTCATACCGAAGAACTTTCTTGGTGGTGCACACTAAGGGGAACACAATCGTTGGTTATTTTAACAGGGATCATATTATTAGGCTACCGTCGAGTATCTAATACTAGCACACAATAAGACATACAAACAATAACATTGAATGTAAATGCTATGTGATATGGTCCTTCACGTCGTGATCTCCATCCTCCGTCACCGGGTTCCCGCGCCAGGGTTCTGGCGCCGTAGACACCAGGGTACCGGTGTCATTCCGGCGTGGTAGTCCGTCACCACCATGACTATCTACTACTATGCAACAAAAGGTAATTACTTTACCTTTGCCACAACCATATCACAAAGAAACGCCCCCTGCAAAACAAAGTTAGACGCCTCTACTTTATCTTTGCATGTTTTACGTGGCTGAATGGGCTTTCGCACAAGAACCGCTCTTACCTACGAACTTTCAGCACAACCCTGATCAAGTAGTTGTCTATACTACACCCCTTTCGGGGCCCTCCGTTGCAAATGGTATACCAACTAATGCGAGAGAGACAGACACCCCCCTAAGCCAGTTTATACGGTACAAGCCATATGTCAAGCGTGGACCAGTCTCGCGAATGAACGCGTAAAGTCGGTTGGGGACCGCTTCATCAAGCATTACTGCGGTATACACAAGTACACGTGGGAGGGTAACAACTAAAAGATCAACGCCCACACGCTACATCTCGTGTGTTCTACCCGTACTAGCATTACTACGCATAGATCTAGCTCGGATACCATTGTAGGGGTTCCGCGCATGAAAACAATAAAATTTTACCCTACGCCCCTGAACCCCTGAAGCTGCCAGGACCTATCTATTAGTAATACAGTAACGGGAGGGGATTTTCGTGAACTTACCCTTGAAGACCGAAAAGCGTTGTCAACGCTCAGGAGAGCGTGGTTGATGTAGACGAGCCGAAACCGACCTCAAGGTCGTGATGAAGTCCTTGCGCTCCTTCTGGCTCCAACGACTTGAGTGCCTCAAGTGTGACACCTCGTGGGATTTACACACGTCCGGTGCCTGACGATGACTCCCGCTTCCCCAATCCAGCAGCAGTTGCGGAAGTAGAGCTCCCGGATCCGAATCCCGCAGCGCGACAGCGCTCCCCGGTGAAGATGTCTCCCGCTCGCGTAGTCCAGACTTGGGACCACGGTCACGAGAGAGAGAGGGGGAGAGAGAAAATATCAATTAGAGGTCCTCCCAAAAGTGGGGAGACCTTTATTGATTATTGGGTTGTATTTTCTAGGCCAAATACCCCACCTTATATAGGGGAAGGGGAGGTACTACCTCCCCTCAAGTCCCGGGGTGGGACTAAAGGAGAGGAGGGGGTGGGAAGGCCGTCGGCCACCCCTAGTGGGCCCCGCGGGGGGGGGGGGGGGGCAAGGCCCAGCCGGCCACCCCCCTTTGGTCCCTCTCCCTCTCTCCTTTCCCTAATGGGCCCTCTCCCTCCGGAATTGGCCCATTAAGCCTTTTGACCTTTTAATTTATTTTCTCTTTATTAAATAATTATGAATAAATGATTAAATCAATATTTAACATTCATTCACATATCATTCAATCTCCGTGGCTATGGAACACCTTCCACCTCCACTCCGGACATCCTCCGAACTTACCAAAACCCTTCCGGTTTTCTCCCTTCCTTTCTTCAGTGATTCTACCGATCCTATAAACACTCTCTAAGCATCATCAAGCCCTTAAGCGTGATACCCTACGGTTCGGGAACACTCCAGACATGGTCGGGACACTCCCGCACCAATGATCAACAGAGGGACCTGGATGGCCATGTGACCCCTGTGCGTTCCACGAAGATCTTTCGTCATTTGAACCGGGACAGTCGTGTCTTATTCCCTTTGTCATTCGATACTTGCATTGCCTGAGACCTGATCAATGACATCTTCATGTCGAGTTCAATCTCGTTACTGAACAATGCTATTTGACTCGTTCCGACAAGTGATATCCACGTGATCTAATCACACGATGCGCAGCTATTGGATATAACTTCTCCGAGTGGGCCCTTGAGTATCTTCCCGTCACATGGACGGACAAATCCCGCTCTTGACATATATTGCCTCGACGGTTTCCTCCGAATACCTGAACACACCTTTATAACCACCGTTTTACTAGATGGCGTTTGATACTATCTAAGCACTCTCAGGAAACAGTGATTGATATAGCCTCACGGTCTAAGGAATAGTCTACGAGGATCCATTTCTAATCATCGTAACTTGAACTTCGTGACATGATCGAATCACGATGTTTAGGTTGGGTATTGGTTCATTAGACCTCATTTTCAACTGGCATAAATGCCACATGATCAGGAAACATGATCATCTGTTGACCAATGAACCAGTGACTAGAGTTTCACTGGGAACCCCTGGTTTGTTTGTATATCACACGTGCATTGATGTTTCCACTCAATACAGTTATAGCATGATATAAAACTTAATCATAAACTATATGAAATATGATAATAGTCCTTACTACTATTTGTCTCTAGGGCATATTTCCAACAAAACCAAGCATGGAACACCCAAAATTATAGATACATTTGCAATGTATCACTGTAGCATTAGCAAGAGACTTATATTCAGCCTTAGTGCTTGAATGTGACACTGTAGGTTGTTTCCTGGAACTCCAAGATATCAGATTAGGACCAAAAAAGATTGCAAAGCCTCCTGTAGACCGCCTGTCATCTAAATCACCAGCCCAGTCCGCATCGGAGAATGCACTCAGCAAAGTAGAGGAAGATTGTTCAAAAGTAATACCAGCTGTACGTGTACCATGAATATACCCGACGATCCGTTTTACAGTTGTCCAATGAGCAGCGGTGGGAGCATGAAGAAATTGACACACCTTGTTGACTGAAAAAGACAAGTCAAGTTGCGTCAGTGTCAAGTACTGAAGAGCACCAACAACACTCATGTAGCGTGTGCTATCCTCATCACCGAGTGGTGAACCATTATGAAGAGACAATGTGTCAGTATTTGATAAAGGTGTTGGACATGATGTGTAGGTAGTCATGCCAACACGAGAAAGAAGATCAGCTGCATATTTGTCCTGATTTAAGAGCAATCCATTTGCCTGTTTGTGAACTTCAAGACCTAAAAGATAGTGAAGGTTACCAAGATCCTTGAGAGCAAACTCATTGCTTAAGTTTTGAAGTAATGCTGTAACAACAGAGTCTAAAGAGCTGGTCACAATAATGTCGTCAACATAAACGAGAAGAAACATCTGAATACCGGACTTGTTAAATAGGAACAAAGAAGTATCTGCCTTAGAGGGAACAAAACCAAGAGTATGAAGCTTAGAAGATGAGAATACCATGCTCTTGGTGCCTGTTTCAGTCCATAAAGAGCGTTATCAAGTTTGCAAATATAATTTAGCATAGCTGAAGAATCAAAACCAGGTGGTTGTTTCATATATCCTTCCTCTTCCAGAAGACCATGTAAAAACGCATTCTTGACATCTAGTTGTCGGAGGTTCCAACCTCAAGAAATAGAAATCGAAAGAACAAGCCAGATTGTTGCAACTTTAACAATTGGATTGAAAGTATCCTCATAATCGAGGCCATACCTTTGTTTGAATCCTTTAGCGACAAGTCGAGCCTTATACCTATCAATGGTGCCATCTGCATTTTTCTTGACACGATACACCCTTTTGCAGTCAATAACATTCTTGTTAGAACTTGGTGGTACAAGGTGCCAGGTTTTATTAGCCATATGTGCATCATACTCCATTTTGTATCAGCAAACGCTTCTCGTAAATTTGCTGCAGACGAGTCCTTGGTGGAGTAGGAGGTTCAGACGCATCCTAAGCTGCAGCTGAACGTGATGCAGAAGATCCTGAGTGGACACAATCAGCAGCTGACCTGCTGTCACTGTTGCTGTTGCTAGGTGAGGCAGTGTCGTCTGGTGCACTGTCCCTGGACGCGTTGTCCATGGACATCGCTGCCACGGGGGGACGCGGTGCCGTGATGGCAACGCGGCCTCTCATCGAATAGGAGGCGGGGACCAGGAGCGGGAGTGCCTGGGCGCCGTAGGAGGCGAGGCAGGAACAAGCGACGAGATGGGCGTGCATGGCGAGGTGAGAACACGGGACGAGGCAGACCAGTTTTCTGGCACATGATCCGAAGCAGATTTTCCAGCATAATCATTATGGGAATCAGCAATTTCTTGTCCTGCTGTATGCTCTTGCTCAGCACTATGGGAATCCAGCAGATTTGCACTAGAGGATGCAGAAGTTTGTGTAGATTCTTCTTCAGCAATAATTTGCAGAGGATCAACAGTAGGAACAAATTGCAAATAGTGGTCATTAGTGTGCACACCCCTATCATGAGATGCCAATGATGGAGACTCTTGAGGAAGAAGTATAATTTCTTTGCTAAGACGACGACCTATGTTAGGATGTAGTGAGGAAAACGGAAAGACATTTTCATCGAACACCACATCTCTAGAGATATAAACTTGACCAGTTGACACATCAAGACACTTGACTCCTTTATGAATAGGACTATACCCAAGAAACTCACATCGCTTTCAGTGAAAAGACAATTTTCGCTTGTTGTATGGACATAAATTAGGCCAACAAGCACAACCAAAAACACGAAGAGATTCATAGTTTGGCTTGACTTGTAGGAGTTTTTCGGCAGGTATTTGGAGATTGAGAACATTTGTGGGTAAAAGATTTATCAGAAAAGTGGCTATGAGAAAAGCATCATCCCAATACTTTAAAGGCATATACGAGTTAGCAAGCAAAGAGAGGCCAACTTCAACAATATGATGATGTTTACGCTCAGCTGAACCATTTTGTTGATGAGCATGAGGACATGAAACATGATGAGTAAGACCTACTCATTGAAAGAAACTATGGAGGTTTTCATATTCACCTCCCTAATCAGTTTGCATGGTAATAATTTTCCTACCAAATCGACGTTCAACATATTGTTGGAAATTAAGAAACACCGGATACACATCAGGACGTTTTTTGAGCAAGTAGATCCATGTAAACTTACTAATATCATTGATGAAGCTTACATAATATGAATGTTTACCGCCAGAAATAGGAGCTGGACCCGTACATCAAAAAAACTTGTTCTAAATGAACTGTAGACTCACTAATGGATATATGATAGCGTAACTGATGGCTCTTAGTCTGTTGGCATGGATCACAAACATAATAATTTATTTCTAGAGTATATGAAAGATTGTTTTTCCTAAGAACTCGTTGAACAATAAAAGATGATGGGTGGCCTAGATGACGATGCCACGTGGAGGAGGTAGGCTTGACAGTGACAAGAGCATGCTTGGAGGAACTTGTGGATACAGGAACGAGAGGATACAAGCCACCATGACATGGACCTCTAAACATGATTTGCTACGTTGCATGATCCTTAATCAAGAAAAAGAATGGGTGAATTTCAATGAAAGCATTATTGTCTAAAGCAATTTTATGAGCATAAAGCAAGTTCATTGAGGCACTAGGGACATGCAGAATATCACGAAGTTGAATAGAACTATTAGGGGTGTGCAAGACAGAATGACCTATATGAGCAATATCCATACCTTGTCCACTAGCATTATGAACTTGATCATGCCCATGGTAGTTTTCATGAACCTGGAGCTTGTGAAGTTGTCTCGTGACATGAGTGGAGGCCCCAAAGTCCATGTACCAATTTGTGTCTACTCCATAAGCACCTTTGTTGTTGTTAGGTGAGTCATCATCATCGTCATCGCCATAGCTCCACCAACAATCATTGGCAGGGTGTCCCTCCTTTTTGCAGATTTGACAGAATACCCCTTCCTGCCAAGGAGTAGCGACACGGTCTTTCTTTCCACGGCTCCCCTTTTGACAGCGTCCCTGATCATGGCGAGGCTGTGGACCACCACGGTTTGGAGGTGGAGTAGCACGTGGTGGTTGTGCGTGAGGCGGTGGAGGATAGCGCGGTGGCGGGTAGGGCATCGGCACGTAGGGGTAGGGCGAATATGGTGTAGGCATATACGGTGGTTGATGGTAAGGGGAAGGGGATGTCGTGTAGGTTGGGATAGGTGGGATGTATGGTGGCGGTGTGGGAGTATATGGCTGTGGGGGTGGGTTGTAGGGAGGAGGCGGTGGTGTATATGATGGTGTATTGGTGTTGTAGGGTAGAGACGGTGTTGGCAATGAAGGAGTTGGTGAAGTCCTGGTGCGGACGTCCTCATAGGAGGAAGGAGGGCGACGCGAAGTAGCATTGACGGAGGAGGAGAAGGTGCCGGTAACTTGTCTTGTGGCAACAAGCATATCCTCGCGGTACTCGTAGGACAACAGCTGTGATCACATATCGGAAAGAGATGTAGATGGATTTGCATTGATACCGACAACAAGAGGATTATAGGTAACATCGAGTCCATTAATAATATAGTCCTTGAGCTCATCATCATCAACCTTATTCCCCGCTGCAACAAGCTCAGATGCAAATCCCTTCATCTTGGTGAGCTATTGACTTGCCATCATATCCAACTTCTTGGTGTTGGTTAGGGCACTGCGAAGAGATGAAACTGGAGCCTTGGATTGCGTGGAGTACAAGCTATTGAGAGCACTCCAAACATCCGCGGCGTGCTCAAGTCCAAACACCTCGGTGAGGACATCTTCGGAAAGAGAGTTCATGAGGAATCCAACAACCCGCTAATCCTTCTGGACCGAAGCATCATATGCGGGGTTGGAAACGGTGATCCGCTTCTTGTTCTCATCTTCGGCTTCAAGGAGAGGCGCCGGCGCCACGTCCGTACGCTCTAGTATACCCATAACGCGAGCTCCGCGCAGGGTGGGCATCACTTGGGCTTGCTAGTGCAGAAAATTGTCCCGAGTAAGCTTCATGGCTAGAGGCGCACCGATGGTGGCCGGCGGAGTTGTAGATGTCGACATGTACAGATCTTGGGAGGGTAAGGGTATAGGGTATTTGTAGAAACTAAGTAGGGGAATTGGTAGAAGGGAGGCAGGGGATTCTTTTGGTGTGGAGGAGAGGAGAGATCGCCAGAGTAGGGAGGGGTTCTAGGAAGGAGAAGGTGTGGCGGCGGCAACTATCCTAGAAGAGAGGCTCGTGATACCATGTTAGGTTTGGTGGAACGATTGTGAGTCCCTTGGACCGACCGGTTACGTGTTATATAGTGGAGAAGAGCCCTCTACGTGGCACTACAAGGGGTACGTATACAATCGGAGTACTACTCTGTATTGTATACGTAGGATAGACATTACAACTCTAATACCCTTTCCTGGACACGACACGGCCGGGACACTGGATATGGGTCGGGGGTCGGGGGTCGGGCGAGCCTATAGAGGTTGCCCGGTGATCCTGCTCGGTGGTGACCCGTGGACGGCACAAAGGCACCGTGTTAGCCATGACCATTCGTCCTCACCCTGGTGGGTCCAGCTAGTGATCCTCAGACCGGTGGCGGTCCGGCATGCCCGGGTGAGCATGGTGCTAGTTGTGCTACTGCTTGGCGGCAAGGATAAATGGTGGTGGCGGATCCCCCAGTGGACGGAGAAGTAGGGACTAGTGGTGGGGTTGGCGTGGACGATGACACCCTTGTTCCAGTGGGGCGGAAGGGTTTCACGGGCCCATTTGGGCTCAGCCGGGCTAGGAGGGTCTCGTTTTTTCCTCTAGTTGCATCCGGTCGGCTACTACCTTCCGGTGGTGGAGGCAGTTCTTTCTCGAGTGTTGTTGTACTGCCAACCTTCGCCAAAGTTTTCTCTCTCGCTTCGTGGTTCACACTAAGATGGTGGTAGTGACTGCAAGATCGTGCTGGCGTGCGCTGGTGGGCGACGAGTTTGGTGGAGCAATACGAAGCGTTCAGAAGTGTGGTTCCTTGAGGGGTCGAGAGAAATCCTTATGGCTAGACACCGACTCGGTGACACCTGCGGGTGTCACGTCCTTCCTGAAGGGTGTCACGTGTATCTCTTGTCCACCTCTCTTAGTATACCGGGAGAAACCCTAGGACCAGTCCGGACAGCAACGTTGTTGTTGTCGCTTCCCTTCTTGAAGGTGTTGCTTGGTACGCGGCGCTTGAGAGTGCTAGTCGTGTGGTGGTACTTATCCAAAAGACGCAACAGTTGTGAGTTATCTCCATTTATGGGCGCATATTTGGGCCAGGAATGGATTGGCCCGGACACGCGTGGTCGATTGGATCGGACCGCTGGAGCGGATTTTCGCCGCCAGGACGTCCGCGCGGACAGATGCGGACAGCCCGTGGTCGAACGGGTTGGCCCGGCGGAGATGTCCTAAGGAGATAGGGACAGCACCGGTTTGCTCTTAACTTTGCTAAGTTTCCCTCAAGTGAAATTGAGGTTATCTCTGTTTACTTTCCCTCGAGTGAAAACTTCTCATATCTATTTCAATCTTCATGTCAGAGTGAGCACAATGCATAACTGAAATTCCCTTAAAAAAAATATATACATAACTGAAATCCTGCAGCTTTGATTACTAGTATAGTTGCTTTCACAATTTGCCACCAGCATCCATTTCGCTTTCCTCTCTTCAGTTAAGTTATTAGTTAGGAAAGAAAATTAAGCAGACAGGTTAAGAGTTTTGACAACTGATTTTGCTTAAGAAAGGGACCGCGCATTTGCGCCACACCAAGGCACGAATGCAATACGAAGTGATGCCAATGACTTGATTAATCCGTGGACCCAGAAAAGCAGCGGTCATGGCAGGCAGGCAGTTGGGTGCATCCTATACTGTCAACTCTCAGCATTACCTCTCTTTTGTGCTTGTGGATTTGTGGTCTCATATTTTCATTCTTTTGGCAAGCCATGCATGGTACCAAAAGAAAAGCAAAAGCACGGTAGAAGCTTATCTCCCTAGGTTGCACAATAATGATGATTGCGAAGTCGAGATTTGAGGGGTACCAGAACTTCTGGCAGAACCTATGGAAGGACACATGACCTGAAAATGGCGCGCGACTACGACATGGCACAATTGGCAATGGTTGCCAAGTCGGTTGTGTTCTTTTCATCAAGACAAGAAAGGGACCTCTGGCTACTGCGTGCCAAACTGCTAACCAACTCATGAAGTAAATCAACTCAATCTTGTGCTGCCAATGGCTTGAAGCGGAGTGCTTGACCTATAAAGGGAAGCTGTTTATGCCCGGCACACTCTGGTGCTACGGAAGAATCACATTCCGATCTCCACTTCCTTCTCGTGTCCGAGCTTAGCTTTTACCATGACCATGTAGTTTTCACTTCTTATCAAGGGGGGCAGAGCTTAACTGTTCAGACAAGACGTTCATTCTCGTTTCAAGGTTTTCATTTCGGATGTCCTTGCTGTTCGTTTGACTAGAAAGTATCACGTGGTTTCTGGATGATGGATGTAGGAGTAATTCACAACTCATCACGTTGGTCGTATTTATGAGAACTTGGACCATGCCCTCTGTCGCCAGTCTGGCTGATGAGCGACAAGGGCGCCGTAGAGTTCAGTGTACACAGATTCACTGAACTTGCTATACTGTACTACATAAATCATCTCAGAAAAATAAGTGGATATACTCACTTGATTAACCGGACCAATTTACAGTATGAAAATGTACCCTCCTCCTATCACATGGCAGGCCCTGAAGATATCCTAGGGTACTCTACGGATGGCAGTATACGCTTATTACATGATGAAGGAAAGAATTGGGCGGGAACAAATTTGCTGCTACTGTACGATGGATTCACCGTGTGCGCGCGCATATGGGCGGGGAGAAGAAGACGCGAGACAGAATTGACGGATCCATTTACCCCCTCTACTGAATGTACGTACGTGTGATGCTGCATCATTCATTAGTTGACCTTGGTGCATACCCGCCGTATCTCGCCGTCGGACCCTGTCTTGACCCCGACGCGGCCGAGCTTGGCCATGGCGGCGACGAACGCTTCGAAGAAGGCGGTCTGGTTGGCGGCGAAGTGGTTGACGGTGCCCCGGGAGCGGCGGTCGGCGAAGAGCACCTGGTCCGAGGCCAGCAGGCCCTTCTGCTGCTGCAGCGTCTGGTAGTATCCGTTGTCGAACCTGAGCGGCGTTGCGGCGTCGAGCATCGCCACCGTGCTGGGGCTGTAGTTGAGCGGGCAGGTGCTCCGCATCTGCCGCAGGAAGGCCAGGTTCATCGGCGGGCTGCTGTGCCGCGGCTTGGTGGCGCCCTTGAACCGGTACAAGCGACGCACGAACTTGTCGCAGTGCGTCACGCCGATCGTGTGCCCACCTGCACAACAGTAAAAAAAAATCACACGTCAGAACCACAGTGTAACACAGTGGGATGTCGAAAGGGCCTGCACGACGCCAGGCCAGGCTGGAAAAAGAGTTGCGTTTCTAGGAGCGGTGGCCATTCACTCGCCGGCAGTGAATTGTATAGTCGTGTGCCTGATCGGTTGGTACACTTGGGGTACTGACGGGGATGGATAGCTAGCAGATGACGAGCGCCCTCACGGCGCCGCTTCCACCCATTCCGCCGCACTTGGGTGCCGCGGGACGTGCTAACCACCGTTCGGGTCTAGCGATCTTTCGTTTCGGGTAATCGTTCAGAAGGAATGTTTGCCGATCGAGTGGAGTGGAGGAATGAAATTGTGGATGATTACCTGAGAGCGCGATCATGTCGGTCTGGGTGAGGCCGTTGAGTGCGAAGAGCTTGTTGAGCTGGTCCAGCGTGTTGCCTGGGCCGGGGAGGCTGTGCTTCACCACGGCGCGCGTGCCGACCTTGCCGTCCAGCCGCCCCAGCTCCACCGGGTAGGACGGACCTCCCGCCTGCATCATCACCAAACAATTTCCCAGCCATTAATTACCACGAAAGCCACGCGGTGAGATCATTGCAGCGCACAGTATCGCGATCATCAAGTATAGTACAGCGAGCAGAGTTTTCAGGCACGTACGGCGCCCAACTTGCGCGACTCGACCATTGATTTGATGTACCGCCACCACAGTAACCCATGGCAGCTGTCGCCGTACTGAAGCGGCGCAACCGTGTAAACTGAATCCGGTCAGCAGAGGAGGCCCGTCGGAAATCGGACAGCGCAGTAAAACTCGCTCCTCGTCGCGTTCGTCTTTGGCCGCGCCGTGCCCTCTTGCCTCTGGAAGACGGACTGCTGCGAGTAAATACGGCAGCTCAGTTCCGACCAGCTGGACCCATCTTGCGACTGGACCACGCCCATCTAGGACCAGATTTTAGCGCCAAAAGATCGGAACTTTTCGCGCTTTTTAACCCAAAACCAGCTATCGGAACACCGAAGAATGTCGCGAACCAAGCTTGGATATAGTACTAGTAGTGCTTAATCTAGATGTATACCTTGAAGTACTCTACGAGTAGTTGTTTGTTGGGCAGCGCCGATGACTCCCATCCTGATCCTAGGTAGTACTAATACTATCAACGGTGTCGGTACCGTCGAGGTTGCAAACAAACTCGAGCGGGGCGGGCGTGGTGCGCCGCGTGCGTCCCGTGTGTACGTGTTCCCGGCACAGGGTCAGGCATAATTGCCAACAGTTGTGGTCGTCGTGCAGGCCGGCTGCGCAGAACGCCGTGGGACATGTCAGCCCCATCATAGCTGTCGCCCGACGGGCAGGTGCGGCGGCCACGCCGAGACCGAGAGGGGCGCGCACGGTTACGGACCGGCACGGCTAAGTACGGCTCTGCGCGCACGCTAATCCCACGCGCGCGTCGCAATCAATAGCAGAGGCACCATGGAATCACTCAACGGGATTGATGTCTGAGTACGTACCTGCGAGACGACGTCGCGGGTGGCGAGCGCGAGGATGTCGGCGCAGGAGACCTTGTTGGCGCAGCTGGCCTCCACGGCGGCCTTGGCGCGGGTGATGAGGTCCAGCGCGTCCGGCGACAGCGTCGTGTCCGCGCCCGCGCTGTGCTCGTCGCCCGGTCCCGACAGCAGCACCGACGCGTCGCAACCCTGCAAGCACGCACGCACCATGAAAACCCATCGATTAGCCCATCGAAAATAGCATGCCGCGCTGGGTGTCGGTCGACTTGTGCGCGCGCGCACGCAGGCACGTACGTACCCTGACGAAGCAGTCGTGGAAGAAGAGGCGGAGGGTGCCGGGGGCGGCGTTGAAGGTCTCCTGGAGCTTCTGCGTGACGGCGCCGCGGACGAGCGTCTCCACGTTGGGGCACGTCGACGCGTAGTAGTTCTGGCTCAGCTTCGCCTCCGCCGCCACGAGCAGCACGCCGAGGACCACCGCGGCGACGAGCGCGCTCGGCCGCAGCTGAAACCCGCTCGACCTCATTGCTTCCACTACCTAGAACTACTACTAATACCGCTGCTCGACTCCCTCACTTGGATAACTCCTAATTCTTGCTAATCCCTCACTATGTCAGCCAGCCTCCCTGGCCTTAACTGCTTGCTTGCACTTGCCGCTCTCTGCGTCTGTACTTAGCGAGCTAGCTAACACTCTCGGCGTGCCTTAATTGAGCGAGGAGAGAGGCGGGCGCTGGCTTATATAGATGGGGAAGGTCAGCTGAGGTGAGCTCGCCGGCCGGGGGAGGAGACTCCACCCGACTGGAGACGAGAGAGGTGGAGTGTTACGAGTTGCAATGATGGGGATGAAGGAGGAGAACGAATATTAAGGCCCCGGGCATGGGCCTGCCTTGGGACTGCTCGGCTCCGCACTAAACAAAGGCCGACGCCAACTAGCAACCGGCTGTGCTCCTCTCTCTCTCTCTGCTCGCTCAATTGCCTGCGTACAGAGTAGAGTACCCGCCTTCAGACTTTCAGAGAGAGAAAAAAAAACGAGTGAAAGTGAGAGAACCATGATTCATGAAGCAACCGGCCGGATTAATTAGACTAATTTAATGCGAATGTAGTGGGGGAGAATACAGACTTTGTTTACTACTCTCCTCGCGGAAACCTGTCACCTGTGATCGAAATGAAATTATGGGTAGCTAGCTCCCAGCGAACAACTTGATCACTGTTTTCCGCTGCAAGAAGCTCGTACTAGTACGCGTCCTCTGCACCTCGCGCACCCCAGGCGTACGTACGTGGTGGCCGGCACAGCTGCGTTCAGCTCACGCATTTCGCCTGATTTCGGCGCGACGGATAGATACACAGATATAGGATCGTGCTAGGCGTCCCCCGGACGACGGGGACTCCTATCGTCCTGCTTCCGCGCGCGACACGTGTCTAAAAACTCGATCAAAATCACGCGTTTGCTGCAAATATCCCTGCTTTTGTTTCCGAAAAAAAAAACGGTTCGTTCGAGAAATAGAACGTCTCGCCGGAGACCATGCAGAAAAAAATCGACTAATGTAGCAAAACCGACTTTGCCGAAAATACCGTCGGAAAAACTCGCCAGTGATTCTCGCCGGAGACCTTGTAGCAAAAAGTTGACACTGTTGTAGCAAAAACACAAGACAGTTATAGCAACAAAGTTCTTCTAATGTAGCAAAAAACCTACTTTGTCGGAGATATCGACGGACACTTTTGTAGACACCTCATCGGAGGCCTCACCGGAGATGTCACGTAGCAAAAAAATTACGGTATTATAGCAAAATCAAAAAACAAATGTAGCAAAACCCGAATTCACCGAAAACATTGTCAAAACATGCTATGTAGCGGAATATTCCATCATACGTAGCAACGCCGACTGGCGTGTGTAGCAAATTTGAAGCAAATTTGACCACCGCACGTAGAAAAATAGCCCTCATCCATCTGCACCGGGCTCTCGCCATGGTTCGAGGATGGCTGAGGATGCAGGGAACGGCGCCGGCGCGTGGCTGTGCGGCGGAGGAGCGCCGGGAAGACGGGGACAGGAGTCGGCGTCGCACAACCATGGACGCCGGCGAGAGGTCCAGATGGGGGAGAGGTAGGCGGGCTTTGGGTCGAGGGAGACGAGGGCTTCGGGCTCCTGCCGGGAGCCGGCGGGGCAAGGTGCCTGGTTGCCGGCGCGGATGGTGGCGGCGCTACAGGGGGCGGGCGGCTGGTCCGGCAACCTGGTTCGCTAGCGGCCGCGGTCATCTGGTCTCTGGTGATCATGGGCACGAGCTCCGGCGGCGGCTAGGTGGGTACGAGCTCTGGCAGGCCTGGTATGGTGGCGGCGAGTGGGTGTTTTCCTCCAGGACATGGACGGCGTAAGGGGAATTGAGGACAGAAACGTGAGGAAAGAAGGAGACCAGAACATGGTGGGCCTCACGCGCGGAGCGACAAACGACCCGGGATTGTTTTGTTCGATCCCCAGGGGATACATATCATTTTCCATAGATATATGATAGACTTCAAAAGTTTTGTTGCCGCTTGCACCATGTTCGTTAGAGTGCCGAACCGGGAGGACGATGGAGCATCACGGGCGTGTCACGGGAAGATTACTGTTTTGGAAACCGCTCACGAGCTCGTCCGCGACTGCGACGCCGGTACCTGCCGCCGCCAGGAACGGTGACGGGGGAGAAGCGTGCACGTCCCTTGGATTGGATGTCATGTCAGGCCATGTGCCGGGTTCACCGTGTCGCTATAGCTGTATATCATACCAAGAATGTACGAGAACTTGGCAAAAAATAATCGAGAACGTTACAAAAAGAGGTCGCGTCGCGCCGCCTAGCTCGAGGCCCGCAAGGCACGGGCGCCGCGAGAGGAAGGGGAAAAAGCGAGAGGACCGACGAGGGAGGAGGTAGCCCAACAAGGGAGGATAGCGCCGGCGTGTCCCTCTTTTGTTGCTTGCGCATATATGGCCCCTGTGAATTCTTGCAGGTTTAGTTAATAAACCCCACTGAAACAGAGTAGTGTGGTACTGCCCGTTATAGCGCACGGGACACTTACGGGTGGTGGTAACCGACGCTCCCTCCAGAGGGAATCCGTGACGAGTACATGCAAAGATGATACTCGTATAAAAGTGATACCAACAGAGGGGTAGGTGTGTGATTGTGTGCGTGTCTCAGAGTAAACTGGACTGAGTGACGAGATCCTGTTGGAGTGTTGGGCCTCGAATGCTGTGGTAGACGGCAAACTTCTGCACAAATCAGGTGCAGAGTTGTCAGATGTTTTTTTCTTGAATTGTGAAGGTGCAGAGCGTTTTCTTCTCTTAAATTAGTGAGATTGTCTGGCAGAGTTTGTGCAAGCCCGTTACTTATTGAGAAATGCACCAGCGCAGTATTGCTACACCGAGTCGGTGTACTACCAGCTTTGCCGTTGGAAATGTGGCGCGTCCGTAGTTTCTACAGATACGCGACTAGAAAGTGGAAGTCCAATAAAACAAATTTCAATAATTGAGTAAATCGACCGAACCGGTACGGAGTGGAGGCAGCCGCCAAGCGACCAACTAAACCCATCTAGGGTTTCGTCCCCTCGCCGGCGACGTCATCGGTCCACTCCGTCTTCGGTGATCTTAGGTTCTTAAAGGTGTGGCGGACCACGGCCTGTCGTCGGCGGGAGGGTTTTTATTTTTGTTTAGCTTTTTTCGGTGTCTTTTTTGGGAATGTTGAGGCGGCGGCTACGTCCTGAAGTCAGAATAAAATCCTTGCCGTCCTATCCTCGCTCCGATAGTGCATCCGGTGCCAACGGAGGGCGCGCGGAGTCATGTGTCCGACGGATATCTTAGGATCCAATCGTTTTCCGTGTTCGTCGGTGCGGTTTAAGGTCAGTCTTTTCCGATCTATGGTTGTCATCTTCGGCGATGGTTGTTGCTCTTGTGCGGTGGTCCTATGGGGTCTTAGCACGATGACTTCATGTCTGTCTACTACAACAAGCTCTACTATGACAAGCTTTGCCCGACTCCGGTGATGGAGGGACGAGGATGATGGCGCGTCTTCGGCTCGTACTAGTGTCTGTAGTCGTCGCTAGGTGGTCCATTGACCTATTTATAATTTCTATTACTTTTAAGGCTTTTTGTACTACTGTTGATGATCATTAATAGATCAGTGGAATTTCGCAAAAAAAATGTCAAAAAACTTAGAAAGTATACCTGGCCTGTGTATCTAGACATCCTATATCCGCATGTTGGGGATATGCTATATGGGTATCCTCATAGCATGTCACCAATCTGCCTAATCCGGGTGGCCAGCAAGGCCTATGGCTGCTGGGCGGTCCAGTTAGACAGACCCAGAAGGGAGGCCCATGCCGGATAAAGGAAGGCTACGCAGGAGTCACCGACATACTCGGAGCCTTGGAGTATAAGACACGGAAGACTAGTTCGTATTAGTGTATGACTCTTTACCTTGTCCGGCAAGGACCTTTCCCTGTAAACCCTAGGTCTTCGCGCCTTTATAAACCAGCCTACGGGAGCCTGGGCATAACCTTTTAGATTGCAGCGTACAACGCGTAACACCTCGCACAGCGAACCTATCTCGGTGTATTGCCATTATAGTAATTTATAGCAGGAGTAGAGTTCCACCACTGTTGTGGGACTTGAACCTGGGTAAGTTGTATTACCTCGTACCCGCCAACTCTCCGCCTTACCCCACGTATCTAAACACGCACTATGAGGATCCCTTCATGGCGTACTCGTCGGCAATACCACGACAGTTGGCACCCATCGTGGGGAAAGAGGCGCTTCGAGCTCTACGCCGGGCGAGGTCCAATCTCTTCGCGGGAATCGGCGAAACCGTAGCCATCGGATGCGTTCTCTTCTCTGGCAACGTCCCGATCGTCCCTCTAGACGAGTTCTGGGTGCCGGCGTAAACAAACCCTACGCGCTGCTCCGTCATCCCCTTCGGAGACATCCACATCTTCATCGGCGAAACTGACTCAGCTCCTAGCTCCCAGGAAGTGGGAAACTCCTCAAGCCCCACATGGACTGCCTATGAGGAGGACACGTTCGCGGAAGGATCTGGGCCATACCTCTCCTTGGAGTATGGTGGCTCTGATCAGGAAATTTCAAGGCCCACCCAAACTGTCCCAGTGCAGGCTATAAAGGTGGAAGGACCCCGCAAATCCGCTTGGCTTCCCCGAGCGTTAGCGATGCGCGGGTCACATTTTGTCGGCGTAGTCACCATCTTCGATCTGGCCAGATGCGTTCAAAGGGATGGAGAACCTCCCCGTGAATACCTCGCCAGATGGATGAGGGTGAGGGAAACCCTAGAGGGCGATCGCACCGGCGAGCTCGTGTACCACTTTGTGGAAGGGCTCACACCTGGAACACTCCTCCGACATACCCTCCGAAGGCGGCAGGCCGCAGGTCCTCTCACCCTAGGTGAGATGGTTACCATCATCAACGAATACGTGGAAGCTAACGAAGAGGCTGAAACGGCGATCGCCATCATGGCCAGAGGAGGAAACAACAACAACAGCCCGCCTCCATCACCCTCCACATCCGCCATCACCAACACCGAAGCCAACTCCGACTCCGTCCTCGACGCGTTATACATTGACATCAATATGGATGGCAGTGGCTCGAACGCTAACTCGGAGGAATACGATGTTGTTATAAGGGAGATCGAGCAGGAGATCGAGAAGGAGGAGCGCGCCGAGAAGACCAAGGCTTCCCACCAGGTGCTAGTCGCTATTGGGAGCATGATGGAAGAAGACAGACATGAAAAAGAACTTGAGAGAGCTCTGTCCATGCCAGCGGTGACCAGAGTAGCAGCAGCTAAGAAGGCCACTGAGCCTCCAGCTCTGTCCAAGGCTATGCCTCCTCCGGTTGTCCGCCCGCAACCGGCGCAGGAACTCACCACAGACCTCAGTACCGCTCGATAATGAAACCAGCCACTGTAGCATCCCAATTGTCTAACAATTGTAATGCTACGTGGTATAGTAAGATATTGGCTACTTCCTATATATAATTGTTGCATCATAATTATATCATGCTCATGTCATCATGCCACCTTGCATTTGAGCATCATATAAAACCCTGGTTCTTTGGTACTTCTCTCATATGCATTATAAATTGTATTGGCCTCTTGATATTGTATTTGGTTATTGGTATATTGTTTAAATGCCCAAGTTGAGTTGGGGGCATATCTTTTATTTCCATTCCACCACCTTTCTCTTCCATCACCTTATAATTCCACCATCCCATTAACCATGAGCTTGTATTTCTTTTTCTTCTGATATTTTTATTCTAGCTCATGTGGGTTGGGGTGGATCAAAACCTTTAAATTCTTTTGCTTGGCTTTTTCTCCACTTCTTGGAAATGCATAAGAATAATGCCATATTATTATTGTTGTTTTCACAAAATAAATCATGGCATTATTATTTGGCATGGGCCATGCAACCATCTTCACCACCTTTTTGTCCCATTAGTTTTTCCTTGTTTTATTGGATCCTTCTTTGTGGAACATCTCCTTCCATTCCACCACCCCCATATACCCATCTATAATTTTTGTCAATTGTAATCTATTCATGCATGATCATATGAGGCTCATTTCACATATCTCTTTTCTCCCTCCTTCTTTCTTGTTTCTCTTTCACCTTAGCTCAAGCTAGATCAAACTCCATGTTCCACTTGGGTTGATCTTTTGCACAAGTTTTAAAAATCTAAAACCTAATAAAATCTAACCTAGCTCCTCTCTCTATTCTTCTCCTAACCCTAATTCTCCTAAACCCTAAACCTCCTCCCACCTCTCTCTTATTTCCCTTCTCTCTCTAACCTGCTGATGGACACCTGGCCCACACCTAGCTAACCCTACCCCTCTCTCCAACCCTACACAAAACCCTAACACTAGCCCATGTCTACCCTAGCCCGAGCTACCCTCCTCTCCTCTCTTTCTTTCTCTACCGGCCGAGCCAGCCCCACCTGCCTGTCCCTCTCTCCCGGCCAAGCCCCACCTGCAGCCCCCAGGTCGAGTCCCAGCTCGACCACGTGAGGAAGATGGCAAAAGGTGGCACCCGAGACCACCCTTTTGATCTACCCCCCTGCCACGGCTGCTTCTCCTCCCTCTCCCTCCTTTTTCCTCCTCCCACACGACTTCTGGCTCGCCCAGATCCGCCCGAGCCTGCCCTCCTCTCCTCCCTTTCTCCCCCACCGTCGCCAGACCTACCGCCGGTCGCCGCCAGCACCCCCCTGTCCCTCTTCGTTCCAGCCGGCATGCACGTCGTGGAGGTGGCCTGGGAGACCGAGGGAACCTCCCTGCCGCTCCCTGCACGCGTCGACGAGGAAGAGAAGCCCCAGGAGCGCCGGTACCGCCGCCACCCGACGCCAAACCCTAGCCGCCAGTACGCATGCGTCCTCGCCGCTCTGGTGCCTCCCCGCTCGATCCAACTCCATCGTCCCCTCCGCGGTGAGCAGTACTCCCTCCCTGACATGTTCCACCTCGCCGTCGCCGTCTAACGCCGCCGCTCGTATCGCCGAACGCCCTCCGTGCGCCAGAGCTCGCCGATGTCTGCACGTGGTACGCGCCGCATAGCGCCATACCTAGGCCCCAGACCCCTTCCTAACAGCTCCCCTAGCCTACCGCACTGGTCCCGCCCCTAAGCGCGCACGCCCGCGACCCGGGTTCGATCCCGCGCTCTGCGCTGCGCGCCGATTTCCGCCAGACGGTGGAGACGAAGAACGGTACCGGGCCGTGGTCATCTTACATTAAGCCCCCTCTTTTTATTTTCGCCTCAACCCGCGGTACCTCGTGGCCCACTAGTCAGCCGCTCTGGCAATCTTGCCGAAAACCCCCTAGATTTCTCCGGCCGTAACCCGCGCTCCAACTCTAGCCCCACATGTCAGTCGCTGCAGTCCCCCACCCCTGGCACGTGGGCCTCCAGCCGCTGGCCCCGCCTGTCAGCCTCAGTGGGCTAGCCAGAGCCGCGGTAGAAAAAGTATTTTCAGCGTGCGTGGCCCCAGTCCGCTTGGTCCCACCCGTCAGTGACTATGTCTGGGACGGGCTGAGTAAGAAAATTTTTCCTGGCTGTCTGTTTTTAATTAAACCTTTTTCAAATTGATTTAAATTCAAATTCAATTCAGATTCAAATAATTTTTAAAACACAAATCCAAATAATACAAATAATATATGTTTTGGAATCAGAAAAATGTGAGGAATTCAAATATGCCCTTCAAAATATGTTTTGAACACTTTAAATTTTCGAGATGATTAAAATTACATTAAAATGCCCTTTTCCTTAATTAATTAATAACTTTTGTTTTATAACTCCAAATTTGACAAATAATATGTCTAAATTGATCAGCGCGACGAGCCCGTTCTATCTATGCAGTCCATGTTCTGAATTGAGGCATGCATCATGTTGTTATTAAAAATCTGAAATGTTTATGACAATAAAACTTGGTTAAATAAATGCCAAAATGCTTTATTTCTTGTATTCACACCTCACCTTTGCCATGCTACTTTAATGCCATGCAAATTGTGCATCATTCATCATGGCATGCTTGTTTGCTTGTCGCATTTTAATTCCTATGCTTGTGCACTTTATTTATGTTGGCCCTTGTTTGTTTGGTTCTTCTTCGAATAGACGCCCAGCAGGAGAATTACCAGGAATCACAGGAGTACTACCCAGATCCATCTCTCGCTTCAACTGAGCTGCCAGGCAAGCACTACCACATGCTTGCACACATACAGTACCTATTGCCTCTATCTTATTCCTGCATCATGGAGTCGCGATTGCATTAAATTGAATCTCAAGTTCTCCATAGCCTTTACTTTTAAACCCCACCGAAGCTTGTTCCTCCATCCCATGAGCCATTACTACAGGAGTTGTTTGAGCCATGCGAGTCGTAGAAAAGCATGAGTAGGGTATGTGAGTGTCTGATGGATAATGAAGTACCTAAACAACATAACCTGAGTAGTAATGGGATAACTAATGAAAGAGGCACCGGTGAGCAATATCTGCTATTTGGTTTTTCATGCTCACTTGTGTCCCGTAGGACCCCGAGTACTTGATTACTGTTCCTTGTTTATTCGCACTATCCACATCCGGGAGGCCTTATGGACCCCCCTGAACCAGAGCTTGATTCATTCTTATTTCCTGGGGCCACAATTAGTTTGGGGCTTTATTACTATCCTGTACTTATGCCATGTTACTGCTTTATTTGAGATTGAGCGAGGAGCACCTGTACTGTTTTGGATCGTGACACGTTTTCGCTGTATTGACAAGCCCAGTCACATTTTCGGGTTCCCAGTCGTTTACCGCCGTCCACACAAACCTTGGGTCCGTCTCGGAGCCGGCCAACTTCGTTGCGGGTAGCTTAATGGGGTGGCCCCCTGAAATGTTTATGAATCCTGTGATTGCTTTGTCGTGAATGCCTCGTTGGTTTTGATTTGGTTTTTCCGAGGTTGATCGAGTGTGTGTTGCTATTCGTGCACCCCTGCAGGGTAAATCTTTCTGAAAGCCGTGTCCGCGGTTATGGACGACTTGGAGCACAGTTTCTCGATCATAGATAAGTATAACTAAAGTACCGCTTTTAAATTGACTAAGTACTTGACTAGTAAATAGTGCAAAGCTCATGGAATGGATAATAAAACTGCCAACGGATGATGGGGGTTGTTCGTCCGCTTCCTCATTGGTAAGCGAGGAGGAGGATGGATCTGTTAATTATACTGTTATAACTGCTGTTCTTAATTCACGGACATCCGTCTATCATTGGTTAGGCGGATGATTAGCGAGTATCTGTAGAATTGTTAGGTATTATCTTTTGCTGCAATTGCGTCACCCCAGGTTGTGTCCCCTTTAGCGGCATAAAGACTTGCTGAGTACCCCTAGGGTCTCACACGATAAATTGTTTGATTCAGCTGAACAGGTGTACCCGCAAGATGGATACTGGGTGGAAGAGATAGATGATGTTGGCAACGATCATTCGGTGTAGAGATTCCGGGAACGGGGATCCGTGAGATCTATGGGCGGGATGTGTTATTTATGGGGAATCTTATGCCAATTTGCTTCTTATCTGTACTCGGATCTTGTTTTCCGCTTCCGCCTGATACTCTGATGTGTGATGTATGAGGAGCTATCCTAAATTATTATATCTATCTAGGACATTTGGATCTTGCCGTATGGCATTGCAATATTTCTATTTCTTTTAGATGGAATGGCTCTGAGGACTGTTGTATGTGGCTTGCATACATACTCATTTGTGTATGTAGTTGATCCCTTCGCCTGCCGATTACGCCGCTCGTTCTTGTCCCGTTGTCTGAAAGTGGTTAGGACGGTCGAAAGGTCTACCGTGAGTGGCCCTGGGCCCCACCGTACTATTTTAACCACTTTCGTTCATCCAGGCATGTAACTAAGAGCATAATTCACCGAGGTAGTTACAGCCACCAATGCCACTGTCAACGTCTGCAGCTGGCAACCCATTGGCTACCCCCACCGACAAAGCAATTTACGGCGCACTCCTCGTTGAACCTATCACCGTCGCCCATATCCGGAGCGTTACGGAGCTTGACGAGAAGCGCGCGGCAATCTTTGCGGAGGCCAAGTGGATCGCGGAGCAGGGCGCTAAGCTGGATGAAGACATGGCTAGGGCGTAGCAATCCATCAAGGCAGCAAGAGCTATGGAAGGTAAGTACAAGAAGTTGTTGTTGAAGCAAAAGGCAAAGAAGGCACCAGCTCACGTCGTCGAAAATCCCGGCGTTCGGCATAGGTTGGGGTATGAGGGCTCCAAGCCAACAAAAGCCACCCCATACATCGATTCAGAGGGGAGGCACGTCATGCCAACTCCCGCCCTCAACATCGCCGTCGCCAAGACCCTCCTAGAGCAGGACATGTCGCCAAAAGCAGTTGCTCAGGCGTACGACCTCGTCGCTAAGGCATGCAAGCAAGAGGAAAAGACTACCTCGCAGAGCTTGAGTCCAACCCGGAGCTTTGCCAGTCAACCCGAACAGCCACAGAAGGCCAAAATATCCCTGTGACGAGGGATCCCGCACATGCTCCACAAAGCGAAGATAGAGAGAGGCACGCAATAGGACTGACGCCATCCCCATATCCTTTGATCACGGAGAAAAGGCTCATCCTCGCCGGTTGCCACCTCCACCACCATCTCGGCGTCACGAGGAACCAGAGCCGTGCCATCATACAAGCATGCCACCTCCAAGGCGGCCCTAGGCCGGCGTCATCATACGCGACCAGGGTGAGCAGCCTCGACATGCCGGAGAGCGCAGCGGCAATGAAGGACATATGAGCAGGTCCCATATGGAGCTGCCACGTCCGACAAGCAACCACGATAGGCGTGAGGAGTCGTAGGAGGGCCATAGCAAGAAGGCTAACCCACCGCCTCCACCGCTACCATCGCCACCTAGCAGCCATCATGGTGGAGGCCATGGCAGATCTAACAAATCATGCCACAATTCCCCTCCCCATGACACAAAAGGGAAGCTGCCAGAGCCATATGACGCATGTTCGCGGCTGGACAAGATCCAAGAAGCTCGGGAGCTCCCATACCTTGTGCCATGTTGTTTTGGACCAGTAATACGTGCCACAACTTACCCCAAGGGTCTTCGGATAGACAAGACCATCAAGCCCTACATGGCACCGCTAGGCTGGCAATGTGGTTGCAGTACTACAACAAAGCGATTCACATCGCAGGGGGAAACCCCAATGTCGCCGTCAAGTACCTCCCACTCATGCTGATCGGCACCGCCCGACAATGGATCAATGACTTACCGGAGAAATCAATTTGCAATTGGTTGGACATGCATAAAGCGTTCACCAAGAATTTCGAGGGCGCGTACAAACGTCCATGTACTATCGGAGACCTCCAGTGGTGTGTGCAACAAAAGATGAAACTTCTCGTGCTTACCTCTAATGTTCACCGCGGGTGAACAAATCCCGGTCTTGTAGTCACATGTCATCTAATGTTCCTTTGGAATGGCCAACGTACACCTTTATGATCACCGCATTACCAGATGACGTTTGATGCAATCAAAGCAGCCTCGGGAAATAGTGAGTAATATGAACTCACGGTCTAAGGAAAAGCAGACTAGATTTTAGCTATTGCAACAATGAACTATATGACTTGATCGTGTCGCAATCTTTCGAGAAATATCCATCATATCACTCACCAATGATATGACCTCGTTGTCAATTGGCATAATGCCCATGATCTTGAAACCCAGATCATCCTCATGACCAACAAACTAGTATGAATAGAGCTACTAGGGACTTGGTTTGTTTCATACCATATTTGTACCAATGTTTCTACTTGATACAATTATAGCACAATATGAAACTATTATAAAATAATTGATATATGAGAATAAAAACCTATTTATTATTTTTCTCTAGGGCACATCTTCTTCAAAAAAACCCTTAATACAACTCGAAGACCCAGGATACGGTTTTTGTCATTCCGTATCTCCTTACTCTCTTCAATACACTAAGGTGCCGACCTGTGAGCCAATATAGGTGAAGTAATATGCAGTCGACATTATCTAATAAATTAAGAGTAAAAAGATTAATTGGAACAAGAAAATAATAACTTTATATTATGTGACAATTCATTGGTAGCGACGCCAATGAGTTGTCACATGAAGTTATTACTTGATCACCAACTATGTTTTCAAAGGGGAGAGCGAGATAACTCAAACTTAGTTGAGTAGGAAGGGATCATCCTATCCGCCAAAAGGCTCTTCCTAAGTATGCAATGAAATTGCAACTATAATTTTAATAAACCACACTTTGCATAAACGCAAGCGTCATGATATTGTTTTGAAGTTTTGAAACAAATTCCCTAGATGGGTTATTTTATCAACATCCTCCAAAACAATATAATGAAACCAGACCGATTTTTGGGCCTTCACCGCACTGATTACAGATGGTTCATCATTTGAACTAGTGCCAATAAATTGGTTTTACCGAGTTTCTCCCTACAGGAGAGTACGTCTCGTTGGAAGGGTGGGTGGTACTAAGACCACCAGTGCCACAAGAGGCCTCAACCAATTCTCCCGAGCACCCGCCGCACGGAAAGCACCCAATCCACTATGGGACACTTGAGGACGGTCAGCAAACACGTACAAGATTAGGGCAATCCCCACAACTTAATGGGCGGCTTCCAATAATCACTACCAAGGCCACTATCTTGGGGAGAACTCCACAACTTAATTGGAGGCCCAAGAAATTACCACAAAGGCCACCTAACAATATAGGGTTCCAAGAACCCAAGAGTAACAAGCTTCTTGATTTCACTAACCAAATCCTCCAAGAAAAACACAAACCGATGCACCTAATGCAATGGTAAGTTCTTCACTCTCAAATTCCACTAAAGCTACAAAAGCTATTGGCGGAATAAGAGAGGAAGAAGACAAGAGGAAATCGACAAAGAGAAACCCCAAGATCTAGATCTAAAGATGTTCCACTCACATAGAGGAGAAATAGATTGGTGGAGTTGTAGATCTAGATCTCCCCTTTCAAATTTCTAAAAAAGATTAAATAAATATGGGAGGGATTGAGAGTATTTGCAAGCTCTTGAAGGTAAAAACAATGGAGGAGAGAGAGGACGCAAGCCACCAGCCACTCAGGGAAGAAGGGGGCTTTTTATATGCCCCCCATGTTAACTAGCTATAGCATAACACTTACCCTCGAGTCTTCGACCTTCAGAACCAGAGTCTCAGGCCCCTAGGACCGGAGTATCCGAGGTGTAGACTCTGGTCACGACTCCGTGCGAGCTCCATATGCTCCCAATATACCCCCTAGAGTCGGGGATAGAAATTGGACCGGAGTCTTTGCCCCCCCCCCCCCCCCGAAGTCTCTAGGGTGCAACATCGGAGTCTCCGCCCCCTCGAGAACTGACAGAAAAACCAATATGAAAACATCCATAACTTTTGCATCCGGACTCTGATTTTGATGATCTTGGGCTCGTTTCGATGATAATAACGAGATACACAAGATCATGCCAGGAACCATCATAGTCCAACAAAGGATGATAGAATAAAATGATGAAGGGCTTAACCTATTTATAAAAGATAAACGGGTAAAACCTCCAAATCTAAAACGCAATAGAGAATGCATATGAAATCCATTTTCAATGAACTTGAGCTTGTCATGGATATTAACACAAGCTCTAAATCCTCTCATGAATAAGAACCAAGAAAGATGATGCCAAGTATGCAAAGTTTTGAGCTCTCTCTGAATGAGATGATCAAGTTACACACTCGGGAGCTCCTCTTGATAGTACAGTTATCTATCCTATAAAACGGTCTCCCAACTAACAACATGAGACCAGCAAAAGAGAAAACCAATCAAGATCATACGTTTGCCTTGAGCATCCCACTTGATCTTGATGTAGACAACCTTATCCTCCTCAAGGTGGAACTTCTTACTTGATTGATCTTGCTCACGCTTGCGTGATGAAGACTTGCGAATTGCTCCTCCCATACACCATCGGTAAACCCCTTCTTTGAACTTGTATTCATCAATCCATGATCACTGAGGATGGTAAGTTTCAACCATGTGATCTCCTAGAGATGGCGCATCTTGAGCGTGCACTTCATTTCTTCTAACTCCATTAGGATGATGTCTTGAAGATACACACGACAAACTCTATCTTCTTTTTAAACACGCTCTTGATCTTATTTTCTTTATTCTTCTTCATTTCTTCAACCTTAAAGACAACACATGGACCAAACGATGCCAATAGAAAAATCCTACAAGTACATCTCAATACAACCATTAGTACATAGAGATTGTCATTAATTACCAAAACCACACATAGGAGCACACATGCCCTTTCAGGGTTTTTTAAAAAATAGCAAAAAGCCGCATGCAGAAATGGCATTTGGTGGTGGTTTGTATTTTTGGGCAAAGAAACACTCCAGGCAGATGCTAGAATGCCCGATTTTGTAGTAGCGATTGTGTAACTATTGTTGTCCTAAGTGTGTGATCACATCTAATACCCTAAAGACTGGACTGCTGGATGGTAAGATCACCATATGGGGTGCAAGGTTACCATAGCATGCCATATACGGGTTGCCAAACGCAATGCGCTGCATCAGCCTAGCCCAAAATCCAAAATTGTGGGAAACCAAATAATAGCAGCATAAATCGTGTCCTCATGCACCTAGGTTCGATCCTCAACTTCTCCTATATAGCTAGACACTCTTTTGAGAACCAAGTGCTGGCTTGGTGGCAAGGCTAGCGAGTGCGCAACCAGCCCACCCGGGTTCGAGTCCCCAAGGGGACCGAATTAAACGGGGTTTTATCCGAGCGCGTTTAATTCGCTGCTAGAGAGGTCTCATCTATCTAACAATGTACAACCCGCGAGGGATCATTCCCCGGGGGTCAACCTTTTTAAATCGTGTCCTCATGCAACCAATGATTGGTGGGAAATGAATTGGACTGGCAAAACAAGCCCAAGCCAAGTTTCCACCCGTGCAGTGTCTACCGAGCCAAATCTGAAAAAGGGAAAAGCCCATGTGAGCAAAGACTCAATTATTTTGTGTTAATTAAAGTTAAATTTCCCTAATTTGAAAACAGGCAATGGTCATGTAAAATTTTAGATTAATTCCTAGTGATGACCTACCTCTAATGCATCAGTAGACTAAATTTCAATCATTTTCTCAATTTTAAACAAAATCACAAAACTTCCCCATATTTTTAGATGCATGATATGGAAATGCACAAATTATGCATCTACCCTTCATGTGTCCTCATTCTTCCGATTGTTACACTTAATAGAGTTGGTATGCAACAGTGTAAACTACACTCACACCATTGTCCTCCACTAAAAAGTCTCTTTAGCTGAAGGAGAACCATCTGGTCCTGAAGATAGTACAGAATATATAAGTATTGTTCGTGCTCTACAGTATCTTACTTTGACACACACAAATTTGTCATTTTTTGTTAACAACATTTTTCAATATCTTCATGCACCGACAACAACTCATTGGGTTGACAGTCAAGAGGATTCTGAGATATGTTAAGGACACTATAAAACTTGGAATTACATTCAAGAAATTCACTTATACTCTTTTGAGTGTTTTTTACCTATTGACTAGGTTGGCTATCTTGTCTTGATGATAGAGGCTCCACTGAAGGTTTTGCTATATTTATTGGGACCAAACCTGGTCTCGTGGAGTGCTAGAAAACAATCTACAGTGTCATGTTCAAGTACAAAAGATGAATACAAAGCTTTAGCCAATGTTAGAGCTGAGTTAATATAGGTTGAAGCACTGTTTGGTGAGCTTGGAGTCAAGTTACATGAAAAATCTTGTTCATGGTGTGATAACTTAGGCGCAACATACTTGTGTGCACCTCTAGTTCTTTAATACGGGTACAACAATATGGAGATTGATTTCCATTTGTTAGAGAAAAGAGTGGCAAATAAAAGTTTTAGACATTAGGTTTGTGTCAAGCAAGGACCAAGACACTTCTAGTTATGAATATTCATGAGTTTAGGCATAAGTTTAGATTTAGAGGAGTTGTTAGAGTTTGTAACATGTTTATGTATGTGTTTGGCACCGTGTAGTACATTGTCCAAACTGTTCCCCTATATATATGCCATGATGAGGAATTTTGACATCTATATAACATGCACATGAGGTACTGAGACGGGTCATCGTTTTCGTCAAGATGATGATGGTATCATTACCGTCAACGGAGAAGAAATATTTAAAGCCCTCCCTCTCCATCCCTCGCGTCGTCTATCTAAAGGATATTCGAGGGGAGGGCGAAAAAAAAACCCAGCCCCTCGCCCTCCCCTCTCGCTGCCACCGGAGATGCTCTAGGGCAAACCCGTGCGACACCGGTAAAGGTGGCGGCGGGGATCTCGCCGATCCGCCTCGCATGGAGGGCTCCGGAACGCCGGGGCGGAGGCCCAAGGTGGTGTGGACGGCGTCGGCCCTGCGGAGGGTGGTGTCCATGGTGCGTGTTGTCCCTATGTCTCTCTACTGCGCGGGCCACCAGATTTGGAGCGGTAGTCTTTGCCCGCCGGTTCTAGGTTTTGTGCAGGCTGGTTGCAGCCAGACTCAACCTAGCTTGTCTGTTTTTTCCGTTCGGGTTTGCTATGAGTGTGCTATGAGAAAAGTCATTGCACATAATAATTCCGTGTTACTGTGTTGTCAGTTGTCAATTCGAGCAGAAGTAAGTGGCAAGGCGAATGATCAAAAGTGAAGAGGTTTGCATTCTGAGACCAGTCAGTTCAGTAGGACAATCTAACGCTTTAACGGTAACTGCTTTGCAGAAAGTTTGACAGTTGTAGTGTACTAGTAAAGTGTATCACTAGCTTTACCGTGCTTCCAGAACAGAAAAGAAGGCAAAAAAAAAAAAATCCTGGTGGCACGCATGTTGGAGCGATTATCTTGCGGATATACGTGTGGTAAGAAAGCGCGGCGACAGTAATCGCCACTGACGTAACTTGGACGGCAGAAAGTCAGGTGGGAGATGCATGATTAACAGCAAGCAGACAGATGATTACAAGATCGATCTTTGGCGCGTCGACTGACGCTCCCCCACCGATCGAGCGAGTGGCTGTCTTGCTCGTGCATACTCCTGCGGCTGCGTCCTGCGTGTTTTGCTTTTTTCGAGAGAACATGCTACGAGTCGGCAGATGATCGGTTCCATGTCTGGAGATAAGACCCCTACCTCTCCCTGCGTGTGGTTTACTACTTCCGTTGCGATTTCAGGAAGCGGCCGCCTTTCATAGAGGCGCGCAATCCTCGTGGACATGCGTGGTGCCTGCCTGAACTACTCCCTACTACCTAGTAGCCGGCCGAGTAGCGCGTGAATCTGTTGCAAGGGCCATCAATGTTGGGGGTGCAGACCGGCAGTGCCGATCCCGTCGTGTGCTTGCCGACGATACCTGGCCGGGCTTTCATGAGCTGGCGCCAGGCTGCGCGTTGACGTATGGTTCAGCTTCCTGGCACAGCAGCCTGGATATGTTGAACTGATTTCGATTCCAGCACGTACTACGATTCAGCTTCCAGCACATCACGCAGGCGCGCACGTCGCCATGCGCCGAATTCCGGTTGGAGCCGCTCGGCATGGGTCGAGGCGCGCGTGATACGTTCAGCACACGTTGACGCACTAATTCGAGGAATCCGTCGTGGCAAACAATAGGGCCCGGGGCAGAGGAGGAGGAGGAAGTCACTCTGTACGATACGCTTTCGAGCCCATGTCGACCACCCGTCGTCGTCACAGCGGATTCTATCGCGCCGGGCCGGCCCATGGATTCCCCCGATAGATGCGTCGCGGCAGATGGATGTAGTATGATGTACGTATATCCGTCTCATTTGGATGCCCTACGCCCAATGAGAACGAACGATCCTATCCGTTTCCAGTCAGATATTGGTGCATCTATCACGCTAATCATGAAAGCATTCGTTGGATACGTACGGTACGAGCAAATCTATGTTGCGACGCATCGAGCAGAGCTGGCCCGTGAACTTTTTTGGCACAACTCATTCGCGTTGCGCGCTGTACAAGCAGCTGGCTACGTACGCCCGTGAGCAAGACCAGGACATCCACCCAGCAATGATGCTTCCCTTTAAAGACAAACAAATGATTCCGGCCGCGTGATCCAGCCTTTTAAGCAGGGGCGTCTCGCGGAAGACCAAGAAGAGAGCAAGCAGTGTCGTCGTGGACGCGATCATCATGTCGACTAGTAGTACTATATAGGACGCGCGACGGATAATCGTCCACGCCGGTTCGCCATTGCGCACCCACGTGTCTCGATCCATTGAGTCGACGCTGCCGCCTTTATTTGTTCGTGCGACTGTGTCCTCGTCCTTGCGCAAACGCTCGGCCACACGGGCGCGCGCACTGACGCACAACGGATACTCCGTACTATTTTGCTTGATAAAAAATTGAGTGGGGACAGCTGGCCTCCTAGATCATACTCCCTCGGTTCGAAAATATAAGAACGTTTTAGCTCCGTGGATCGAATATATCTAGACATCTTTTAATGGATATGTTTATAGAGGTTTGAAATGAATCTATACACTAAAAGACATCGAGATACATTTTATTTTACAAAACTAAAATGTCTTATATTTACAACGGATCTACAAGACTTTGTGAATATAAGACATTTTAGCTCGGTGGCAACGACAAGCAACAGGGCCACGGAATAATCCATGTGCTGTGATGCATCTTTCTATCTCATCACTCCGTCCTGATCTTGGATTCGTGTACGGCACTCCTGCTGCGTACACGTCCAACGACGATTCGCTCCTGCCCTACACGTAATGTAACATGGATATGAGTAGTAGTACGTACAAAGCAAGCTCATCCGAGCCATCCTCTTTGTATTGCCTTACGGGTGTCATTCTCTCTGGAAGTCTGAACATTATGAAATACAGAAAAAACTTAAGTTTGTGTCATGCAACTAATATACTACTAGTACGACAAAGCAATGTAGTGTTACACCTTTTTTTTCCGGGTATGTAGTGTCAGTGACAGTGTCACACGTTGCCTCCAGACATTTTGTTTTGTTTTGAAATCGAGACAAAAGACTTGACTCTATCCATTAGATAAGAAGGAGAGTTTTGATATGGAACACCAAAACAAAACAAAAATAATAATACAAGGACGGGATTACTCTCCCAAAATTACAACACTCGAAAGTTTTGGTCTTGTGGCAACCCAAAGGCGAGCCTCCTTCAATGATCTCAAGAAGAATAGACGGCGGTGCGGATTTGTTGGTGAAGACTCGTGTATTTCGCTCCTTTCATATTGTCCAACTAACAAGCATGGTTAAAGAGACCATGGCTTTGCGATTTAGAGTCGATTGCGAGACATTTTGGTCCACCATTGCTTTGATAGATAGGTCCGAAGACCATTCTTGGGTTCTAATATCCGCTAAGCCAGGCCAATTTTTAACCATTCCCCAAATTCTCTTGGAGAACCTCCAATGCGAGAAAAGATGTGCCTTCGTTTCTTTGGTTTGCTTGCAAAGTGGACAAAGACCACAATCTGTCCATCTTATCTTCTCAAGATGGTCCACCGTCCATAGCCTATTTTGGATGGCCAACCAAGCGAAGAACTTTATATTTGGTGGCGCCCAAACTTTCCAACCTAGCTTGTTCATGCATGTGAGGGTTGCTCCCATAAATTGGGCATTGTATGGGGATGCCGTTGTGTACTCCCCATTAGCCGTGAGATTCCAAACAATAGTCTTTGATCTCCCCATTAAGATGTACTCCCTCCGTTTGGAAATATAAGACATTCTAGCTTCGTGAAACAAATGTATCTAGACATCTTTTAGTGTATAGGTTCATTCCGAAGCTCTCCGAACCTATACACTAAAAGACGTTTAGATACATTCGATTCACAAAGTAAAACTTCTGATATTTTTGAACGGAGGGAGTATGCTATTAAGCTCATGCCATAGACGTAGGTACTCGTGTATGTGAGGAATGGTCAAGTTGATATCCATCTTTATTTTTGATATCCATGCGTTGTTGTGCATTGCTTGTTTGACACTCCATTTCTTTCGTGTGAAAGATTGAAAAATGAGAGGGGAGATGTCTTTGGGCTTCCTCCCATTGAGCCAAGGTGAGTCCCAAAAAGTAGCAATCTTCCCATTGCCAATGCTGATGGTAGTGGCGGCATAGAAACGACTCATATCCTCCCAATCACATGGTGTATCCATGCCTACCCATAGCTTGGATGGGTCTCGCACTCGACCCAAGGCCATCTTAATCGCAGAGCTCTTGCAAAATTTTCAAAGTAAAGAGTCCCCAAGCTCCCAAGATGAGTAGGCCTACACACTACTTCCCAATTTATTTTGCATTTTCCACTGGAGATTTAGTTCCGCCCGTGCCCGTCGGCCTGGAGGCCACAAGGCTACGAAGGCCGATATCACCTGCTAGGCTGGTTCGTTGGCATTCTAGGAGACGCTGACGAAGACCATGGAGAAGAAGGAAGAGACCATCGCTGAGAGGGAAGAGAGGCGGCATAAAGAGAAAGTGACCACCACCAAGGCATTTGTCGAGCTCTAGACAAGGTCAATCGAGGCGGAGGAGGCCTACGCCAAGGCCAGGCTGATCGAGATCGAGGCGAAGGCAAAGTCGAGGGAGGCCGATGCCAAGGCCAAGGAGGCCGATGCCAGGTCTAGGGTGTTGGAGACAGAGGTCAAGACCCAGGAAGCCGAAGCCAAGATCATGGCCGAGGAGACTGCCATCATGCTCACTGACCTGGACACCATCGTCGACCCTGATCGCAGGGCCTCGCAGGTAGCAGGCCGTCGGTGCTCGCGATGCTTGAACGGCAATGGTGACGGTGGCTGCAACCTTTTGGACATAGAATCTGCCATTCTTTTAGACATTGTGTATGATATTGCCTCCTTTTGTATATTTCAGAACAACTGACCACTAGTTGGCGATGCCCAAAAGGCGATGGCACATGTCTCCTAATTTATCTGCTAGTCACTTTGTGTGCCATTGCTCATGAATTTGAGTGTTCAACAGCGTTGGCACCAAACAACGCTAGACGCGCGCATTTGGTTGCGCCTAGCGGCCCCAAAACGACCGCGGGCCGATCCAAGACAGAAACGGAAATTTTGATCACACCGTTTGGGTCGGATGGAGATGCCCTTATGCACCGAATGCCAGGCTAGCTAGTACGAGCGAGCTCGTGTTCGTGTTCTGAAGCTAGATGCACGGCTGGATGAGGCAGGGATTGCCACCCAGACAGAGCCCTCGCCCCCTCGTAGGGTGTGCCATGGCGCATGGGAACCACGGACAGTAAACTAAACTACGCGAAAACTTTAGCAAAACTGGATTATTGCGACGGTGCAACCGCCGCGCGGTACGGCGGTACAGCCTAGGTGCGACGCCGATGGGATACATGCTGGATTATTCACGCAGTCCACATACATCCACTGTTAGCTGGCTTCGGTTTTTGTTTGCTGCGTGCGCACACTCACTACGTACTGTTCGTGTCCGACCATACTCGATCTGTCCAGGACGGACTTCATCACACGGGTTAAGTGCAGAGTTGGTACATCACCACATAGAGCATGCAGTGAGCTAGCTCTTCAGGAAGCTAGCAATCTACTAGCATGGACGGCCTGTGTAAGTTCAGGCGCCACAAGATAAAAACTCGCTAGTCCTGGTTCGGCCGCCAGTCCACCCCTGATTTAATCTCGTGGCGAACATGCGGTCGTGCCCGCTCGCAGAGCCAACATTTTCATGGTCTCTCACGGCCGGCCTGGTCCCGCGATCCCAGAGACGACCGGTACACGAGGGATTCCGAAACTCATCCACCTGCTTCCAGGTACGTGGTACCCCTGTCTAGTCCGCGCGGCGCGGGAACTCACCGCCACGGCACAAGTGGGGGCGTCCGCGAATGCTCAGTCGGTAGCGTGCGGCTGTCTCCCTCCCTGCGCAATCCGATCTGGGTTTTGGAATGTTTCGCACTTGCCAAACAAACAAACAAACAAACAAATGGAAAAAGCTGCTAGTGCGGCCAGATTTTGCACGGGGGATGGCAAAGTCGACAACTCGATCAGCTCTCAGTGGCTTACGACCTTTCTCACCGTACAAGAGGCGACGTGTCTTGATTTCGAAAGGAAGCTAGTGGTTTGTATGTTTGTCGGGTCTGACACCGTTACGAGATAAACACTTTGTGGTTGTATATTGGACCCCGCTTAAATATCCCTTTTTTACAAGTTTAAATATCGGTTCATGCCTACAATCTCCAGAGTCCTAGCACATGCGTGGACTAGATTGGCCCTAACTGAGATGTCGCCTCAGAACATCTCCACTCGTTCTCCCATACGACGTCCGGCGCGGCCCGATTTTGGGCGCCGGACTGGTTCACGATTTGGAGGGCGCTGGCTCCTAGCTGTGCCCCCATACAAAAAAAGATCAATATATTTTTTTATCAAATCAACAAGTAATTTAAACATGTTCAATATAGTAAATAAATAATTGAACAAAATAATTCAAAATATTCATTATAGCAAACAAAGGCAAACAAATAAACAAACTAGCGGGCTCCTTTGAGCCTCCACAGATGCTCCACCAAATCATCCAACGTTTTTTGTGTGGAAAAGAGTATATATTAATATCACGGAAATAACAATTACGCCCAGCCTCTGCAACAATGCATGCCCTAGCGACCTTACAGATGCACATGACCCAGAAAAAGAAGAATTACATAAAAAAAAAATCCCGCAACAGAGAACGATGCAACGAAGCAATGACACTAACATCACCAGAACAACACCAATAGTTCAACCACTCCAATAGCAACGCCTTCAAGAAGGAAACAGTGCACAAACATCATCGTTGCCCGATCAAAGATCATAGGTTTTCACCCTCGAGAAAGTCTTCGCTCGCAAAACAATACCTTCAACAAGGTCATTGTCAGGCACAATCAATTAAGGCCATACCTTGGATTTTCACCCTACAAGGTAAGACTAGGAACTCCTCATGTATTGTCGCCCCCACAAACAGTCGCTGCCACAAGTCACAGATCACGCAGCCAGTTCCTCGTAGCCTCAAAGACTCAAATCACCATTGTTGCCCTCATGTTCCTGCTTTCTAACATTCTCCGCATCTGACTTCACCATGGATCGTCAAAGACATGAAATATGATGGTAACAAATAGCAGAGCTTCGCAACGCTCCCGCTAAAACCAAATGGCCAGAAAAACATGGGTACGCACGACCAAATACCTTCCGATCCGGCAATCTCCAAGCATAATGCGCCCATGTGAGTTCGTCGGCGGAGCCTTCCGGAACCCGCCTCTCCATGCCAGATCAACGAGTGCAAGCAACAAAGAGATCTTTGTCTTCGCGTTGAAGGAACCCTAGGAACGACCACCATTATTGGACCGAACAACAGGCCCCCACGCCACCGTTCGCCGCCCGCCCCCTCTAGCGGAAGAGGAGACAAGCCTGCAATAACCACGCGCCCCCGTCGGTCCGCCGGCCCAAGCAAGAAACATCGTGCCGCCTCCCCACGCACCTTCAGGCAACCAAAAGGCCGCGCCGATGGCAGATCTAGGCGGAAGCCTAGACCTACGACTACATCCGCCACACCATGCGCTGATACCCGATGGGTATTTGTGTCTCGAACTTCCTGCCGCCTAGCAAGAAAAGTAGCAAACACAGGTGGCACTTGGTGGTCAATATCAGCAAGTAGACCTTGGCAAAAATACGGTTCAGTGTCAAACGCTGGAGTCTCTCGCTCGCTCTCGATGATCATGTTGTGCAAGATCACATAGGCAGTCATGACCTCTCACATCCGATCTTTTGACCATACTGCATGATCCTTTGTGACCTTTGTGCATGCCCTGGTGTGCGAATGGACAATTCTTCCAAGCCTAGTGCATACAGTCAATGCTTCCAAGCATTCCTGAAAAACCCCTTGCAGCATTCTGTTCCAAGATCCGAGTTGTGTCTTCTGCATTGTGTGTTCTCAAATATTTCTTTCCATACACTGCCACAATATCCCTGCAAAATCTATACATGCAGTCGATGGCTGTGTGTTAGGTCCGCAGCATAGAAAACAAAAAATTTCCTACGATGAGAACTATACGCCAAGATCTATCTACTAGACACAGAGAAACGGGTGGACATACATCCATGGAGAACTTACCCTCGAAGACAACGAGTTTTGTTAACAAGTAGGAACTCGTGGTTGATGTAGTCGTATGCTTGCAGATCTCAAGATCGTGTGGAAGTCTGAGCGCCGCAAATCAGCAGTGCATCCGTCCTCTCACACACATTCAAGCCACCGGACAACCTCCACCTCCTCGCTCTAGAGAATCAGCGGAAGCAGCAAGTCCTTCCAGACGCAAGGCCATCGGGAACATTTATCTTGCTAATCCGAGACCATGGGGGAATATCTAGAGGGGGAGAGAGATCCTTCACGAGGAGGTGTGCTTTGTGAGGGAAGAGAGGGGGCCTTTTATAGGAGAGGGGGGCTCCTCCCCTCCCATGGCCGGCGGCCAAGGGGGGTGCCCCCACCTCTTCCTCATTCATGTGGTGGAAGCTCCACTCACATCAATTCAAGCTCCACCCAAAGTTCCACTCACATGCATTAAATTTCCACCAAATTTAATGCAACTCTCAATTAATAAAACTCTTTTATTTATTTTATTCAGAATTTTGTTAATTACTTTAATTAAAAAAAATTCACATAAAACCCCTTGCAACATTTCAATATCACATCCAGAACCACTTTCTGCAATTTCACCCGAAACAATTCCAGTTTCTATCGAAACAATTCCTGTTCTATCGAAACATTTCCTGCGCTTTGTAAACCTTATGTCTGAAACATATGTGCTCCTAAATGGTGTCCGGCAACCCTTAAGTGTGTCACCCTACGATTCGCGAATAATGCAGACATGATTGAGACTCCTCTCAGATCAATAATCAGAAGCGGGACCTGGAGATCCATACCGACTCCTGCACATTCAACGATGACTTCTGTGATCGTGAGAACCTTTAACGCTAGTAACTTAATCCCTTTGTCTCATGATATAATACATGTCCGAGATTCGATCATCAGTATCCAAATACCTAGTTTGATCTCGTTACTGACATGCACTCTTTTCTCGTTCCCGTGATATAACATTCTAGTGATCACATCACTTGCTTGCAAGCTATGTTAATGTGTTATCACCGAGAGGGCCCAGAGTATATCTATCCATCATCGGGATTGACAAATTCCACTCTTGATCCATGAGCCTCAACATAACACCTTCGTAGCACTGAACCCACCTTTATAGTCACCCTGTTACGGTGTGACGTTTGATGTTATCAAGATACTCTTCCGGTGTTAGCAATTAACATGATCTCATGATCTAAGGACTAAGATTACTTCGTATGATATTATAGCAATATAAACATAACGACTTTGATCGTAATGCTATACTTCGGATGAATGTTCATCACATCATTTCACAAATGCTATGACCTTGTTATTAACAACATCCAATGTCTATGATCAGGAAACTTTGATCATCTTGTTAATCAACGAGCTAGTCTATAAGAGAGGCATAACTAGGAACCCTTTTTGTTTATCAAACACATATGTATTGATGTTTCCTATCAATACAATTATAGCATGCAAAATAAACATCTATCATATACAAGGAATACATAATAACAACTTTATTATTGCCTCTCAGGGCATATTTCCTTCAGTCTCCCACTTGCACTAGAGACAATAATCTAGTTTACATAGTGATAAATCTAACACCCATGGAGTTCTAGTGTTGATCATGTTTTGCCCTAGGGAGAACTTTAGTCAACGGATCTGCTACATTAAGGTCTGTGTGCACTTTACAAATCTTTATGTCTCCATCCTTGACATGCTCGCGGATGGAGTGAAACCAGCGCTTAATATGCTTGGAATTCTTGTGAGACCTCGGTTCCTTTGCGTTGGCTATGGCTCCATTATTGTCACAATAGATCACCATTGGGTCCAACGCACTGGGAACCACACCTAGTTCCGTAATGAACTCTTTCATCCAAACCGCCTCCTGCGCCGCTTCTGAAGCAACAACATATTCCGCCTCCGTCGTTGATCTAGCCACCACAGGTTGTTTGGAACTCCTCCAACTAACTGCTGCTCCGTTCAAGAGAAATACGTATCCGGATTGAGACTTAGAGTCATCCGGATCGGTGTCAAAGCTAGCATCGACATAACACTTAGCGACTATCTCTTCTTCACCTCAGTATATAAGAAACATATCCTTAGTTCTTCTCAAGTACTTGAGGATGTTCTTTACCGCTATCCAGTGTTCCGAACCTGGATCAGATTGGTACCTACTAGTCAAACTAATAGCATGTGCCACATCCGGTCTTGTACATAGCATGGCGTACATTATAGAGCCTATGGCTGAGGCATGGGGGATCTTATCCATTATCTCTCTTTCTTTCGCCGTAGCTGGACTTTGAGTCTTACTCAATGTCTTGCCTTGCAACATAGGTAAGAACCCCTTCTTACTTCCGTCCATATTAAACTTCTTTAATATCTTATCAAGGTATGTAGTCTGTGATAGCCCAATTAGGCGTATTGATCTATCTCTATAGATTTTAATGCCTAATATATATGAAGCTTCACCAATGTCTTTCATCGAAAATTTGTTGTTTAGATAAGTTTTAACACTGTTCAAAAGATCTATATCATTTCCAATCAATAATATGTCATCCACATATAATATTTGAAATGCCACATTGCTCCCACTCACTTTCTTGTAAATACAAGCCTCTCCATAAGTTTGGACAAATCCAAACTCTTTGATCACCTCATCAAAGTGGAGATTCCAACTCCGGGATGCTTGCTTCAGTCCATAGATGGATCACTGAAGTTTCCATACCTTATCAGCATCCTTAGGATCGCTAAACCCTTAGGTTGTATCATATACAACTCGTCTTCAATATTACCATTGAGGAATGCAGTTTTGACATCCATCTGCCATATTTCATAATCGAAATATGCAGCAATTGCTAACATAATCCTAACTGACTTTAGCATCGTGATTGCTCAGTGTCGGCGCTAGAAAAATGTTGGTGCGATATTGATGTGGATCTCGTTGGGAACCCCAAGAGGAAGGTATGATGAGCACAACAACAAGTTTTCCTCAGTTATGAAACCAAGGTTTAATCGAACCAGTAGGAGCAAGGAAACACCCCAAAGGTGTTGCTAGCTAAGCCTTGGCAAGGCGCACTACCGGTGCTAGTAGCAACGTGGAGACCTGCACAACACAACCACAGAACTTTGTCCCCAACTTGCGATGAGGTTTTCAATCTCACCGTGTTTTGCGGAAAACAAAGGATTAAACGTATCGAATGGAAGGAAGTAATAGTTTGCGGAAAGTAAACACAAAGCAGTAAAAGATTGTAGATTGTATGTAAAGAAAAAGGACCGGGATCCATAGTTCACTAGAGGTGGCTCTCCTTAGATAGATAACATGCTGGGTGAACAAATTACAGCGGGGCAACTGACAAACACCGAGAAAGCAATACATGCATATACTAATCATCTTGACTCCTTTGAGACTTGATTGGGCATTACATAGACCGCCATCCAACTGCATCTATGACTAATAATACACCTTCAGGTTATCATCCGAACCCCCTCTAGTATTAAGTTGCAAGCAACAGATTATTGCTTTACGAACTGCGTGTAAAGTAAACAATACGATTGTTCTATGAACAAAGGATTGTTGTTTTCTCCCTAGTAGCAACAGCACATCTAGTACCTTAGAGATTTCTGTCACTTCCCTAGATTACCAGAGGCATGAAACCACTATCGAGCATAAATACTAACTCTTGGAGTTGCTAGCATCTACTTGGCCAAGATAGCTACGAACAACGGAAAGCATGCAAGATCACAAATAACAAAGACATGATAGAATCAATAATCAATCTGAAATAGCATCTCAATATCCATCGGATCCACGGAAACACAACATGTATGATTACAAATAGATGATCTTGATCATGAACGGAGCTCACAAGATCTAGACATGAAAGCACAATGGAGGAGAACCAGCCATCTAGCTACTACATGGATCCGTAGTCCAAGGATGAACTACTCACGCATCACACCGGAGACTTGCATGGTGATGAAGAAGGCCTCCAGGGTGAATTCCCCTCTCCGGCAGGGTACCGGGAAGAGCTTCAGATCCCTCCCGATCTAGGGATGGAGATGACGGCGGCTACAGACTCTTTCGTGGATTTTTGATCGGTACTTAGGGTTTTCGTCCCGAGGGCAATATATAGGTGGAAGGAGAGGCCGGGGGGTGCCTGGGCTGGTGATACATTGCAAATGTATCTATAATTTTTGATATTCCATGCTTGGTTTTATCCACTTTCTTGTGTTTTTGTTCCAACTTTGGAGTACTTTTCATATGATTTCTTGGACTAACCTATTAACAAGAGCCATAGTGCCAGCTGCCTGTTTTCTGCTGTTTTTGGTTCCAGGAAAGTCAAAAAATGAATATTATCGGAATTGGACGGGACAAAAGCCAAAGTGCCTATTTTTCCGGATGTCATCAAGTGCTAGAATATGAGACGGAGAGGGGCCAGGGGGCCACCACACCACCCCTGGCACCCCCTCGGCCTCTCCTTCCGCCTATATATTGCCCTCGGGACAAAAACCCTAAGTGCCCGATCAAAAATCCACGAAAGAGCCTGTAGCCGCCGTCATCTCCATCCCTAGATCGGGAGGGATCTGAAGATCTTCCCGGCACCCTGCCGGAGAGGGGAATTCACCATGGAGGCCTTCTTCATCACCATGCAAGCCTCCGGTGTGATTCGTGAGTAGTTCATCCTTGGACTACGGATCCATGTAGTAGCTAGATGGCTGGTTCTCCTCCTTTGTGCTTTCATGTTTAGATCTTGTGAGCTCCGTTCATGATCAAGATCATCTATTTGTAATTCTGCATGTTGTGTTTGCAGGGATCCGATGGATATTGAGATGCTATTTCAGATTGATTATTGATTTTATCATGTCTTTGTTATTTGTGATCTTGCATGCTTTTCGTTGTTAGTAGCTATCTTGGCCAAGTAGATGCTAGTAACTCCAAGAGTTAGTATTTATGCTCGATAGTGGGTTCATGCCTCTGGTAATCTGGGGAAGTGACAGAAATCTCTAAGGTACTAAATGTGCTGTTGCTACTAGGGAGAAAACAACAATCCTTTGTTGATAGAACAGTCATATTGTTTATTTTACACGCAGTTCGTAAAGCAATAATCTGTTGCTTGCAACTTAATACTGGAGGGGGTTCGGTTGATAACCTGAAGGTGGATTATTAGTCATAGATGCAGTTGGATGGCGGTCTATGTATAATGTTGTAATTCCCAATCAAGTCTCAAAGGAGTCAAGATGATTAGTATATGCATGTATTGCTTTCTCGGTGTTTGTCAATTGCCCCGCTGTAATTTGTTCACCCAGCATGTTATCTATCTAAGGAGAGCCACCTCTAGTGAACTATGGATCCTGGTCCTTTATCTTTACGTACAATCTACAATCTTTTACTGCTTTGTGTTTACTTTCGGCAAACTTTTACTTCTTTCCTTTCGATACGTTTAATCCTTTGTTTTCCGCAAAACACGGTGAGATTGACAACCTCATCGCAAGTTGGGGACAAAGTTCTGTGGTTGTGTTGTGTAGGTCTCCACGTTGCTACTAGCACCGGTAGTGCGCCCTGCCAAAGCTCAGCTAGTAACACCTTTGAGGTGTTTCCTTGCTCCTACTGGTTCGATTAAACCTTGATTTCATAACTGAGGGAAACTTGCTGCTGTGCTCATCATACCTTCCTCTTGGGGTTCCCAACGAGCTCTACATCAACACCGCCATCAAGCATTTTTTCTGGGCGCCGCGCATCGAGCCATCAGCTGGCCACACCACCCCCTGGCACGGGCCAAGCCTGGCCACGCGGCCAAGTGGTGTGGCCGCCTCTGGCCCTTCTCCGTCTCGTATTATGGCATCTGATGACTTCCGGAAAAATAGGCACTTTGGCTTTTGTCCCGTCCAATTCCAAGAATATGCATTTTCTGACTTTCCTGGAACCAAAAACAGCAGAAAACAGGTAGCTGGCACTGTGGCTCTTGTTAATAGGTTAGTCCAATAAATCATATGAAAAGTACTCCAAAGTGTGGGCAAAACACAAGAAAGTGGATAAAACCAAGCATGGAACATAAAAAATTATAGATACATTTGCAATGTATCAACATCCCCAAGCTTAACTCCGGCTCGTCCTCGAGTAGGTAAGTGATAAAAAGAAAGAATACTTTTTGAGGTGACATGCACCATCAAAGACTTGACCAAAGTATTTGTAAAACATTCAAAGCTGGGATCATAGTACTTCAATCATAGCATGAAAGACAAAGTTCTAGCAATAAGACAAAGAAACTATGATGCAACATGAAAAGTCACAAACAAAAGATTCATGAATAACAATGCTTTGCAAGACGTTTGTTTGTTTCACATAAAGAAAACATAGCATAATAGTATTCAGCTTGTCCCTCAATAGAGTAGCAAATATAAATGCATAGGACACCTTAAAAGTTCATAAGAGTGACTAGATACAAATAGTTTAAAACAAGCAATATCAAAGTATGCATCAATCAACAAGTCTTGGGACAATGCACATAGAACTAAGAATGGCCACTATGCTCTCAAAGTAGGTGCATAAAGGTAGAAGGTGAAGACTCAATATAATGGTGGAAGAAAGACCTTTATAAAAGGAAGTAGGGATTCAAGTCTCATAAAGAGCTTCCAAAAATTATGGTACTTATAGCTTTCAGCTCTCATTGCCCCTATCATAAGCATCTTTATGGTGATTAAGGTTAAAGTGACACAACTAAGAGGATATGCTTGACAAGTTATAAACCGAAATCTCATGCCCCTTACTTACAAAGACCGAACCTCATGCTACTCAACTTTAGTCACAAGTAAGCTCTTGTCATTGTAAGTACATGTGTATCATAAAGAACCGCCAACGGGGTACCCCTTGCACATGATACGGGAGCTTTCCCATAATTAAAATGACAAGGCAAGCACACAATGAGCATCTCAGCGATCTTTTTATTTGCTATTTGCATAGGTTTTTATTGAGGATGCTTCATAGAGTGCTCATTATGGTGATGCTGCAAGTTTCCACCATGATTAGGCATGGCTTAGGCTAGCGGCCCAGGCGTTTCTCTAACACACATACAAACTCCATGATCTTACAAGTTGCACTTTTATTTCACACCGCCGGGATCCGTAAGCAAAAGAACATGATATCAACGGGGTACAAAGTACAAGTGCAATGTTGAAAGCGTTCCCCATGATAGATGGTTCTGCTAATTTCAACTTATAAAGCGCAAGCATATACACAACAAAGAAGGACCCAATGGTTCAAGTTTATTAGATGCAAAAAAAGAAAAGTGTGCCATCAGGTTCGTGAGAGCTTTAATCACTAGTTTTTCTCATAACAAGTTTAATTTGGAAGGTAAACAAAAGCATGAATATACTTGGAATAGAATAAGCTAGTAGGTAGGTATGGTGGACTCTTTGGAATAACTTGGTTTAGGGAGTTGGAAGCATGAGTGGAACTCATACTTTGTTGTGGAGGCTAGCAAAAGACTGGGAGCGACAAACTAAGAGAGCAATAATGGCCATAATCATGCAGAGCGACAAAACATCATTGATCAAAGCATAAAGTGATACTACAAGTTCAAAACTAAAGGATCATAGAGGCTATGGTGAATTGAGATTGTCATAACATGGTGTGATCATGCGCCATGTCAACCCAAATAAAGCATCAAAGGAGAATACCACTATACTATGCTTTAATATGCTAAAACAACACATGATTCATCCAAGGCACATTAAGCAATCTGAATTGTTTATAACAAGTCATGCTACAACAAATAATACTAAGCATAAATCCAAAACAATATCAAGCATGGCATGACAAAGCATAGGCCACAGTCAAAAACGAGCTCTTTTTACCACATAAGCATGAAATTTCCTACTCTTTTCCAAACCAAACCAAACTATTTGCAAACCAATGGATGAAAGAGGGGGTCCAACCAATTTATTCAGAAAACTAAGCAAACCAAAGCAAACGAAAAACCAAAACGAAAAAGAAGACGCTATAAGAACAACACAACTGTGCATGAAATAATAAAAATGAAGCGTTTGGAAGAAACCTGGGATTTTTATTGATGAAGGAGGGGATGCCTTGGGCATCCCCAAGCTTTGATGCTTGTACTTCTTGGATATTTCTTGGGATGACATGCGTGGCATCCCCGAGCTTGAGCTTTAGTCCATCCTTCATCTTATTACTCATTCCTTCCATACACCTGAAACTTTTCCTTCATACAAAACTTCACACAATCTTTATTAGCAATATTAGTGTACTCAAGATAAAAGGTCTTAAGGTTCAGTTCTAACACTGAATAAACTTTCATTAGAACACTAGCTACTGTAGCACTTTCCTAAAAAATCTCAATTCCGCAAAAGAACTCAAAAAGGAACCAACAAGAAGCAAATGCAGAAAATAGCAGAAATCTGTCAAGACAGACCAGCAGGTAAAGACGAATTTTTTCGAAGACCTTATGTTGCTCAAATCAAAAAGTGTTGAACTGACGAAAGTTAGATAACAAATTGCGGCAGAAGAAAAAAATTCACACCTCAAAAAGACGTTCAGAGATTTTACACGAGTTTTTACGGTGAAGCACAGAAATCTGTTTCGGGACAGCAACTTTCCCAATCATTACTTCTCTCTCATTGGAGGTTACTCTTGGCACAAAAAGCAAATAAAAAGGATAAGGAGCGGTTATTACTGAAGTAATAACTTCCAAGACTTATCTAAAACTTTTGGGTTATCTCCCAATAAGTACTTTTCTTTAACGCCTTTAAGTTAGGCATAAGAAGCAAAAAGAATCAAGTGTTCTCAAATGAAGAAGCATTAAGACCAAATTTTGTTTTCATAGGAAAGGCAAAAGAAATCTTCTCTCTCTTCTTGGGGAAGTGTTCTATACCTTTCTTGAGTGGGAGTTGATATTTAATGGTGCCTTCGTTCATATCAATAATCGCACCAACAGTTCTAAGAAAAGGTCTTCCCAAAGTAATAGGACAAGAAGCATTGTATTCAACATCCAAAACATAGAAATCAATGGGTACATAGGCATTGTTAACAATAATAAGAACATCATTAATACTCCCCATGAGTTTCTTTTTAGCATTATCATCAAGTGGGACATTCAAATAACAATCTTCAAGTGGAGGCAAATCAAGCATATCATAAATCCTTCTAGGCATGATAGAAACACTACTATCAAGATCACATAAAGCTTTGAAATCAAAGTCATTCACTTTCATATTACTGAAGGGTTTCCAACCATCTTCTTGTTTTATAGGAATAGAAGCTTTATGTTTCATCTTTTCTTCTTTAATCTTTATGAGATCATCAGTAATGTGTTTTGTAAAGGTCATGTTCATAGCACTAGCATTAGGACGTTTAGCAAGCTTTTTTAGGAACTTAATAACTTCAAAGATATTACACCCATCAAGATCAATATCAAATTTATCATCTAGAGTAGTAGAACTATTACTAGCCTCAACACTAGTGGTGGTAATAGTAGGAACACTAATGTTTCTAGCAATTTCATCTTCTCTTTCCCACTTAGCATGTAATTCAGCTAATAGTCTAACATTTTCATCAATTCTTACTTGTATAGCATTAGTAACTGCAAAGTGATTCTCATTAGTTTCAGGTTTAACAACTATTTTATTGAAAGAAGATTGAGCTTCAGCCAAAGATGCTATCTTTCTTTCAGCATTAGAGAGTTTTTCCTCAATAGTTTTATTGAAAGTAGTTTGTTTACTAATAAAGTCTTTAAGCATAACTTCAAGTTTAGAGGGTGCACTCCTATTATTGTTGTACGAATCTCCATAAGCATTACCATTGTTGGGAGGATATGGCTTATAATTGTTGTTACCAAAATTATTCCTATAAGAATTGTTGCCAAAATTGTTATTTCTTATGAAGTTCACATCAACTTGCTCTTCTTGAGCAACCAAAGAGGCTAAAGGAACATTATTTGGATCAATATGGGCTTTCCCATTCACAAGCATAGACATAATAATATCAATCTTATCACTCAAGGAGGAGGTTTCCTCAACAAAATTTACCTTCTTACCTTGTGGAGCTCTCTCACTATGCCATTCAGAATAGTTAACCATCATATTATCCAGAAGTTTTGTTGCAGCACCCAAAGTAATGGTCATAAAGGTACCTCTAGCAGTAGAATCCAATAGGTTCCTTGAAGAATAGTTCAATCCTGCATAAAAAGTTTGGATGATCATCCAAGCAGTCAGTCCATGAGTGGGACAATTCTTAACCAAAGATTTCATTATTTCCCAGGCTTGAGCAACATGTTCATTATCAAGTTGTATAAACTTCGTTATTTCACTTCTCATAGATATAATCTTAGCAGGAGGATAGTATTTTCCAATGAAAGCATCTTTGCACTTAGTCCAAGAATCAATACTATTCCTAGTTAAGGAATTCAACCATTCTTTAGCGTTTCCTCTCAGAGAAAGGAAACAATTTCAGATTAATAATATCACCATCTACATCCCTATGCTTTTGCATCTCACAAAGTTCAACAAAGTTATTTAGATGGGAAGCAGCATCTTCATTACCAATACCAGAAAATAGTTCTCTCATAACAAGATTGAGCAAAGCAAGTTTTATCTCAAAAAAAGTATCTTCAGGCACAGGTGGAGCAATAGGTGTGCTCATAAAATTATTGTTGTTGGTGCTAGTGAAGTAACACAACTTAGTATTTTCAAGAGTAGTCATTTTTTTGTGTTTTCAAATAAGAAAGCAAACTAGTAAAACTAATATTTTTTTGTGTTTTTGAATAAGAAACAAGCAAACAAAGCAAAAAAGAAAACTAAGAAAAATAAAAATAACAAAGTAAAGAGATTGGTTATGAGGGACTCCCCTTGTGAAGATGTCCTTGACTCCCTGGCAACAGCGCCAGAAAAATGCTTGATGGCTCAATGCATGGCGCCCAAAAAAATGCTTGATGGCGGTGTTGATGTAGAGCTCGTTGGGAACCCCAAGAGGAAGGTATGATGAGCACAACAGCAAGTTTCCCTCAGTTATGAAACCAAGGTTTAACCGAACCAATAGGAGCAAGGAAACACCCCAAAGGTGTTACTAGCTGAGCTTTGGCAGGGCGCACTACCGGTGCTAGTAGCAACGTGGAGACCTGCACAACACAACCACAGAACTTTGTCCCCAACTTGCGATGAGGTTGTCAATCTCACCGTGTTTTGCGGAAAACAAAGGATTAAACGTATCGAATGGAAAGAAGTAAAAGTTTGCAGAAAGTAAACACAAAGCAATACAAGATTGTAGATTGTATGAAAAAGACAAGGACCGGGATCCATAGTTCACTAGAGGTGGCTCTCCTTAAGATAGATAACATGCTGGGTGAACAAATTACAGCGGGGCAATTGACAAACATCGAGAAAGCAATATATGCATATACTAATCATCTTGACTCCTTTGAGACTTGATTGGGCATTACAACATTATACATAGACCGCCATCCTACTGCATCTATGACTAATAATACACCTTTAGGTTATCATCCGAACCCCCTCCAGTATTAAGTTGCAAGCACCAAATTATTGCTTTACGAAATGCGTGTAAAGTAAACAATACGATTGTTCTATGAACAAAGGATTGTTGTTTTCTCCCTAGTAGCAACAGCACATCTAGTACCTTAGAGATTTCTGTCACTTCCCCAGATTACCAGAGGCATGAACCCACTATCGAGCATAAATACTATCTCTTGGAGTTGCTAGCATCTACTTGGCCAAGATGGATACTAACAACGGAAAGCATGCAAGATCACAAATAGCAAAGACATGATAGAATCAATAATCAATCTAAAATAGCATCTCAATATCCATCGGATCCCCGCAAACACAACATGCATGATTACAAATAGATGATCTTGATCATGAACGGAGCTAGCTACTAGACATGAAGAACAAAGGAGGAGAACCAGCCATCTAGCTACTACATGGATCCGTAGTCCAAGGATGAACTACTAACACATCACTCCGGAGGCTTGCATGGTGATGAAGAAGGCCTCTAGGGTGAATTCCCCTCTCCGACAGGGTGCCGGGAAGAGCTTCAGATCCCTCCCGATCTAGGGATGGAGATGACGGAGGCTACATACTCTATCATGGATTTTTAATCGGGTACTTAGGATTTTCGTCCCGAGAAGGAGAGGCCGAGGGGGTGCCTGGGCTGGCCACACCACCTCCTGGCGTGGGCCAAGCCTGGCCACGTGGCCAGGTGGTGTGGCCGCCCACTGGCCCTTCTCCGTCTCGTATTCTAGCATCTGATGACTTCCGGAAAAATAGGCACTTTGGCTTTTGTCCCGTCCAATTCCGAGAATATTCATTTTCTAACTTTCCTAGAACCAAAAACAACAGAAAACAGGCAGCTGGCACCGTGGCTCTTGTTAATAGGTTAGTCCAAGAAATCATATGAAAAGTACTCCAAAGTGTGGGCAAAACACAAGAAAGTGGATAAAACCAAGCATCAAACATAAAAAATTATAGATACATTTGCAATGTATCACATCGCTACGAGAGAGAATGTCTCATCGTAGTCAACTCCTTGAATTTGTTGAAACCCCTTTGCGACAAGTCGAGCTTTATAGATGGTCACATTACCATCAACATCAGTTTTTCTTTTGAAAATCCATTTATTCTCAACGGCCTTTCGATCGTGAGGTAAGTCCACCAAGGTCCAAACCTGGTTTTCGTACATGGATTCCATCTCGGATTTCATGGCTTCTAGCCATTTGTTGGAATCAGGGCTCATCATCGCTTCTTCATACGTCGCAGGGTCATCTATTTCATCGATCATGAAATTCATAACAGGATTGCCGTACAGTTCAGGATTTGCACGTGTCTTGCTTGACCTGCGAGGTTTGGCAATATCCTGTTTTGGAGTTTCATGATCATTATCACTAGCTCTCTCTTCATCAGGTGCAGTCAACTCCGAAACAACTTCCGGTGCTGCGCCACTCGCCAATTCATGAAGAGAAGGTTCAATAACCTCTTCGAGTTCTACCTTCTGACTACTCACACCTTTCGCGAGAAACTCCTTCTCAAGAAAGGATCCATTCTTGGCAACAAAAACCTTACCCTCGGATCTGTGATAGAAGGTATACCCAATCGTTTCCTTAGGGTATCCTATGAAGACACATTTTTCTGCTTTGGGTTCGAGTTTATCCGGCTAAAGTTTCTTCACATAAACATCGCATCCCCAAACTTTAAGAAATGACAGGTTAGGTTTGTCTCCAAACCATAATTCATATGGTGTCGTTTTAACGGATTTAGATGGTGCCCTATTTAAAGTGAATGCAGCGATTACCACTGCATAACCCCAAAATAATAGTGGCAAGTCAGTCAGAGACATCATAGATCGAACCATATCCAATAAAGTACGATTACGACGTTCCGACACACCATTACATTGTGGTGTTTCGGCAGGTGTGAGTTCTGAAACTATTCCACATTCTTTCATATGTGTGCTAAACTCGTAACTAGATACTCTCCTCCACGGTCGGACCGCAGAAATTTGATCTTTCTGTTACGATGATTTTCCACTTCATTTTGAAATTCCTTGAACCTTTCAAAGGTTTCAGACTTATGTTTCATTAAATAGATATACCCGTATCTACTCAAATCATCCGTGAAAGTAACAAAATAACGATATCCACCTCGTGCCGACACACTCATTGGTCCACACACATCAGTATGTATGATTTCCAATAAATCTGTCGCCCGTTCCATTGAACCGGAAAACGACGTTCTAGTCATCTTGCCCATAAGGCATGGCTCACATGTATCAAATGATTCAAAATCAAGTGATTCCAAAAGTCCATCAGAATGGAGTTTCTTCATGCGTTTAACGCCAATATGACCTAGACGGTAGTGCCACATATATGCAGATATATCATTATCAAGTTTAATCCTTTTAGCATCAACATTATGAATATGCGTAATACTACTATGGAGATCCAACAGAAATAAACCATTCAACACAGGTGCATGACCATAAAAGATATCATTCATATAAATCGAACAACCATTGTTTTCAGATTTAAACGAATAACCACTTTGAATTAAACACGATCCGGATACAATGTTCATGCTCAGTGCAAGCACCAAATAACAATTATTTAGATTTATAACTAATCCCGATGGCATAAGGAGAGGCAGCGTTCCGACGGTGATCACATCAACTCTTGATCCATTGCCGACCCGCATCGTGACCTCATCCTTTGCTAGCTGTCGCTTGTTCCACAGCCCCTGAACCGAGTTACATATATTAGCAACCGATCCCGTATCAAATACCCAGGTGCTACTGCGAGTACTAGTCAAGTACAAATCAATAACATGTATATCACATATACCTTTGTTTGCCTTGCCGACCTTCTTGTCCGCCAAATACTTGGGGCAATTGCGCTTCCAATGGCCAGTCCTCTAGCAATAGTACCACTCGGTATCAGACTTAGGGCCAGCTCGGGGTTTCTTTTCAGGTGCGGCAACAGATTTTCCGCCCTTCTTTCCCTTTTGCTTGCCTTTCTTGTCCTTCTGGAAACCGGTGGCCTTATTGATCATCAACACTTGATGTTCTTTCCTAATCTCCACTTCTGCAGTCTTAAGCATTGACAGAAGCTCAGGAAGAGACTTCTTCATGCCCTGCATGTTATAGTTCATCACGAAGCTCTTATAGCTAGGTGGCAGAGATTGGATAACACGATGTATGCCTAAATCAGTGGGAATCGTTATTCCCAAGGACACAAGCTTATCGATGTAACCAGACATTTTGAGTACATGCTCACTAACCCATCATGCAGCTAAAGAACTTTTCAGAAGCATTATAACTCTCTACGGCAGCATGGATATCGAAAATCATTTTCAATTGTCCCATGGTATCAAAGGCATTGCCATTTTCAAAATGCTTTCGAAGTTCTGGCTCTAGTCCATATAGTATGCTGCAATGAACTAAGTTGTGGTCCTCCTGACGAGTTATATAGACATTCTTTTCCTCGTCAGGGGCATTAGGAGCTGGTAGGGGGCCTAGCGGCGCCTCTAGCACATATTGCTTTTGTGCAGCAGTGAGGAGAACCCTCAGATTCATAGCCCAGTTGGTGAAGTTGCTACCATTCGCAGCAGGTTTCTCTTTCTCCATGAACACATTGAAATTAAAAGCAGGTGGTGCCATCTACAACAGAATTTGTAAAGTATATTTAGACTAAGTTTATGATAGATTGAGTTCAACTAATCCAAATTACTAATGAACTCCCACTCAAAAACGGCATCCCTCGTGTCCTTTTGGTGATTACATGAACCAAATCCACTACACCAAGTCTGATCATCACGTGAGTCGGTGTAGCTTCAAAGGCGAGCATCTATATGGGCATCATATCAACTATATGACTCATGCTTAACCTTTAGGTCTGTGTTCCTGTTGGGGGGATACCCCCAGGTAGGGTCACGTCGGGGTATAAAGGCCGAGTTAGCCAAGGTACGGCAAGGTCAAAGCAAGTGCTGGCTGAGTCACCTCAAGGCAGGCCGAATCACGGAGTAACCCGAACTAGGGTATGTCCACCTAACTGGGTCTCAACCGACTTATGCCGTATGTTGGTAAGATGTATTTAACTTATATGCAGGTACAGGTGAGGCCGGATCAACTAGGTACGATCCGGGTTATATCAAGCTTGTAAGAGAAGGAAGGTATCTCGCTGGTCAAAGGGTGACACTGTGTGCAGAGCATGAGCGAAGCAGACAGAGGCCGGGACCATCGAGGCGTGGTCGACAAAGGTGACGATGCCTATGTCGGAGAACGCAGGTGCCACAGAGGCTCACGTAGCCTCTGCATGGATGACGCTGGGCAAAAGTGACCCGTTCGGCTTACTATTTTGGGAGGAGGCATATTCCAAGGAATATGCCTCCACGTATGCCCTAATTGGAGACCTAGCTACCCCTATATAAGGAGGGCTAGGTCCTCTGTAGAAAGGGTTGGTCGATCTCTAGTGGGTTGTGGTTTACTAGTGTGTTCTTGAGGGCTTGCTAGTGGTGAGAGTAAGAGAGTTCTTCTTCCTCCTCTCCCCAATACAGCTCAAGGAGCACTTGTAAACTGTGGAAGTGAATCGAATACAAAGCAACTATGTGTGGAATCACCACACTATCCCTCCCTGGATTCCCCTAGTGCATTTAGTCCCCACCTTTAGCCTATCCATGGCATCTGCCGTGACACCACCATGATAGTTGGCGCCCACCGTGGGGCATGCAGCGCTAGCAGGGGTGAAGATTTGGACGGGAAGCTTCATCGGCACCGGCGAACGCATCGTCTCCGGGCTTGTTCAGCGCTTTGGAGTGCTGGATTTCGTCAGCGACAACGCTGGCTGCTTCGGCAAGCGTCCTCTTCCGCGCAACGGCCTCTTCGTCAAGCTCGGCGCGCACAAGATCTACGTTGCTATTGATGTGTCGTGCGTTCATCCATGGCACGTCGTTGAAGGAGGCGAGCCACCCCTTAGTGCGGCTCGCTGGGCGCGTGCCACTCGCTCCCTGGACCACGCTGAGGTGATGATGACCACGCCTGGCGCTGGCGCAAGGAAGGATCCAGCACAGGATCCGGAGGTAACGCCTAAGGCACCGAGGAAAAGTAGAGGTCCTCCTCTAGAAAGGCCAGAGAATGTGCTGCGGCAGGTGATGGATAGCTTGGCACACCCAGTAGCGACAGTAGTAGATCTGGCTCAGGCACAGGCCGAGCTAGAGGAGACTAGGCAAAAAATACTAGAGGGTGCAAAAAAGATAGCCGCGGCTCAGCAGTCGTTGAACATGACGCTGCGTGAGTACGCAAAGGCAAATAAGGTAGATGATGTAAAAGTGAAGGGGAGAAACCTGATTAGTGAAATGAACAAAGAAGGTGATACTAGGATTGAGGAATCTAAAAACTGTTTGTCCGTGGGGCTGCCAAAGTATAGTACCCCGGCAAAGAACCTCAGGGCAGCAGATGCAGCAGCATTCGAGTTAGAAGGTCTGACGGGTGAAGCCCGTCAAAGACAGCAAGATAGGGTCAATGAGTTGGTTCGGATTGCGAACAGGCAAAATGAGGAATTCCTCAGGGCTAATTCGGAGAGAGCTAGGGCCTCCAAGATCGTTCATTCGGCGGTGGGTAACCCGGAGAAATCCGTCGGAGCTGCATCATGTCCTCATGGTGGTCCTAGGAGAGAAGAGGTAGTAACCTCGGCCAGGAGGAATAAGCAGATAGTCCCATATGACCCGGCAAGGGCAGGGAAAGGAAAAGAAGTATAGAGAAATGAGGATCGACGAAGTGTGAGCCGAGGTGAAGCTGGCCGAGGTAACCGCGACCAAGGCAATGCCGGTCAAGGGAACGCTTTAAACGGCAATGTCGGATAACATAATTCGGTAGGTGCAGGGCAACTACAGCAGCGGAATATACCACGGCAAGAGCGTAGTGCCGGCCAAGGTATGCAACAGAGAACAACTCCATAGGAGCAAGATAGATGCAATGATGGTATTCGAAAATGGTGAATGTTGGGTATCCCAGGCCGGACTATCACGTGATAGGGTCAAGATTGGGAAGTAGGAACTTGATGCCTGACGATGCGAGGTTCAAACTGGATTGACTGTATAGGTCAGAGCAAATTGAGTGTCAAGGCCCTCTCGGTCCAGCATGTTTTGGGCCCCGGATCATGAAGGAGCCTCTAGTGCCTAACTTCCAGTTACCTAGAGGCACAAAGATGTATGACGGCAGCACTAAGCCGGAGGATTGGTTGATTAACTATGCAACTGCTGTAAAAATTGCTACAGGCAACTTGAGATGGGCTGTGAGGTATGTACCCCAGATGTTGGAGGGGCCAGCGAGGGTATGGCTAAACAATTTGCTGCCCGGAAGTATTAACTGTTGGATCGATTTTGAGGAAATGTTTGTTAGCAATTTTTCAAGTACGTATCAGAGGCCCAATAGGCCACAGACCCTAGCAATGTGCAAGAAGAGACCGAATGAGACAGATCGGGAGTTCTTAACCTCTTGGTCCACTGTGCGAAACTCTTGTGAAGGTTTAATTGAATCATAGGACATAGCTTGGTTTGCCTAGGGGTGCAGATATGCAAGCATGCTATGGCAAAGGTTGCAAAGAGATATGCCAACTACCTTGGCAAAAACGATCCGAATCGCTGATTCATATGCCTTGGGTGATCCGACGCAGCCCAGGCTCATGTCAAACGAGTCAAGCGAGGAGTATAATCAGCGAGATGGGGCTGGATCATCCCGGAGAAATGATTACCGGGGAAAAAGAAGAGATGATAGACCAGATTACCGGTACAGTTTGCAACAAGTTGCGGCTGTGAATCAAGATTAGCCCGGAGTAGGAAGCAACCAACGTCAGAAAACTGGAGGACAGCAATGGACACCAAGAAATGATGGCAAGAAAACTTGGACGCCCAGCAGAAGAAACAGTGGCAGGAAAAGAAGGACCGTCCAAGGTATACTTATGAGGCAATGCTGGATCAGCCGTGTAAATTTCACACGCCAAATCCGAGTAACCCAGCGGGTCACACAACCAGGCAATGTGAATGGATGCGAAAGATAGAACAAGGTGGTTCGGGGAATGCTCAGGCACCTCGGAATGATCAACCTCGGCAAGAGTTACCCCGGCAGCAATTGCTCTCCGGAGAAAACACGCAACAGTTAATGTTGCCTCCCCCTCCGCCGAGGTATGACATCCATGAGAGAAGGGATAATGTGCATCAAGTGGAAGACCAGCATCAACCGGATCAGAGGTACCCCGGAAACGAGGGGAGGAATGAGTACAGAGAGCATCATCAGAGTTACTGTGTGTTCACCACAGAAGAGACAGACTGAAAGAGTTTGCAGCGCCGACATATGGAAGTAAATATGGTAATGCCGGCCGTGACAAGGTATATGCCTTGGTCGGATCAGGAGATCACCTAGAGCATCAAAGATCATCCGAAGCTTATGCGTAGTCCTGGATCATATGCGCTGGTCTTGGATCCAACATTCATTAGGCCTAACATCAATGTGAGGTTCTCAAAGGTGCTAATTGACAATGGTAGTAGCATCAACATCATGTATGTGGACACGATGCGCAAGTTGGGAATATCGGAGAACATGCTCCAAGCTACGAGGACAACTTTACATGGCATTGTGCCAGGAATTTCTTGTGAGCCCATAGGCAGGGTCCAGGTTGATGTGTTGTTCGGCACAAGAGATAACTGCCGGACTGAGAATTTGGAGTTCGAGGTTGTAAATTTGGAGAGTGCGTATCACGCGTTGCTCGGCAGGCCAGCCCTGAACAAGTTTATGGTAAGTTGTCACATCAGTTACTTGAAGATGAAGCTTCCCGGGCCAAATGGTGTAATTACCATAGCTGGGGATTTCCGACGTTCCATTGAGTGTGCGTCTGCCGGGTCTAACCTGGCCGAGTTCCTCGTGATCGCGCAAGAGAAGAGAAAAATTCAGGAGGTGGCGGCATTGGCTCAATCCGCGTAGCAGTATATGCCGGCGCTGAGTAACCCGCATTGTAGTGTCTCATTCCAAGCGACAAAAGATACCAAGAAAGTGCTTGTTGATGATATGTTCCCAGAGCGCACCGTAACAATTGGTGTCGGGTTAAATGATAAATAGGAAAGCGAGCTCATCAACTTCCTCCATGAGAATTGGGATATTTTTGCTTGGTCCACACGGGACTTGCAAGGTGTTCCGAGGGAGTTGGCCGAGCACTCTTTGAATGTGAGACCCGGAGCAAAGCCGGTGAAGCTACCTCTCCGCCGCTTCACCGAAGACAGGAGAAAGGTCATCGGAGATGGATAGCTCGGCTCCTAGCAGCTGGATTTATCATGGAAGTGTTTTACCCGGATTGGCTGTCTAATCCGGTGCTGGTGGAGAAGAAGAAAGACGATCCAAACGTGGCAGTGGTTTGGCGTATGTGTATCGATTACACGAACCTAAATAAGGCCTATCCAAAAGATCCATTCCCACTGCCAAGGATAGACCAAGTCATAGATTCTACTGCTGGGTATGAGTTGTTGTCATTCATTGATGCATATTCTGGTTTCCACCAGATACCTCTGAACCCAAGTAATCAAATAAAGACTGCGTTTATCACCCCGTACGGGGCTTATTGCTATCGCACCATGCCTTTTGGTTTATGTAATGCAGGGGCAACGTACCAAAGATGTATGCAAAAATGTTTACACGACCAAATTGGTCAAAATGTGCAGGTATATGTGGATGATGTTGTTATCAAGACCAAGGAAAGCAAAATGCTCCTGGACGATATCAGGTAGACATTCGCGAACCTAAGGAGGTTCCGAATGAAGCTTAATCCGGAGAAATGTACCTTTGGTGTCCCGGATGGAAAATTAGTCGGATTTCTTGTCTCCAGCCGAGGTATTGAAGTTAATCCAACTAAAATTTGGGCCATAGAGCGAATGGAACGGACGAAGTGCCTTAACGATGTCCAGAAGTTCACTGGTTACCCGGCATCCATTAGTCGGTTTGTATGTCGGTTGGGAGAAAAGGCACTGCCTCTCTATCAACTCATGAAAAAGTCGGACAAGTTCATTTGGACGCCGCAGGCCAATGAAGCCTTTATCCAATTAAAGAAAATGTTAGCCACAGCACCAGTGCTAGCCTCTCCACTATCAAAGGAGCCAATGTTGCTCTATATAGCCGCAACCAACCGAGTTGTAAGTGCAGTAATTGTGGTAGAGCGCGATGAAGAGGGTAAGTTAGTGCAAAGGCCAGTATATTACCTAAGCGAGGTATTATCCGCGTGAAAGTAGAACTATCCTCATTATCAGAAGGTGGCATATGGTGTATATATGGCAGCTAAGAAGCTGAAGCACTATTTTGAAGAGCACCCAATCAAGGTAATATGTGAAGCCCCCATATCCAAGATAATGAGCAACAAGGATGCAAGCGGCAGGATTGCAAAATGGGCAATTGAGCTAGCCCCATATGCGCCATAATATGACAGGAGAGAAGCAATCAAGTCTCGGGTTGTGGCTGACTTTTTTGTGGATTGGGTCGAGGTACAATATGAGCCACCATTGCCAGATCCGAACTATTGGAGAATGCACTTTGACGGATCAAAAACAAAAACCGGTTAGGCACCGGAGTAGTACTTACCTCGCCAAAAAATGACCAACTGAAGTATGTTCTGCAGATCCACTTCGTAGCGTCAAACAATGTCGCCGAATATGAGGCACTTGTGCATGGGCTCAAAGTGGCGCAAGAAATTGGGATACGTCGGATCCAATGCTTTGCCGACTCAGATTTGGTGGTTCAGCAAGTTTCAGGGTTGTGGGACGCTCTTTATCAAAACATGGCATTATACAGATTCCATGTGCAGAAGATATCTAGTTACTTTGAGGGATGCGAATTTCACCATGTACCCAGGGTGGAAGATGAGGCTGCCGACATATTGTCGAAGCTCGGATCAACCCGACAAGCAATTCCATCGGGTGTAGCATTAGAACACCTCAAAAAACCATCTATCAGGCCGTCCCCAGAAACCGACTCAATCTACGTCCCGGAAGATTCAGAGTCCGAAGCTGTACCCATGGACATTGATGAGGGGAGTGCTTCACGAAACCCGGGGACTGCCTTGGCAAACCTAGGGACTACTTCACAAGACCCGAGGACTGCGCAACGTGATCTGGTGGAAGTTATGTCGGTGGATCAGATGGAAATTGACGAGGATCTGTTCCCTATGCGAACTGTACCAGCTTGGGCACTGCCCATATTTCAATTCCTAAAGGATGGAACCTTACCCGCTGAAGAGGTGCTTTCCAGGCAAACTCAGAGGAGAGCAAAGGAATACAAGATCATCAATTCCGAGCTATACAAAAGGAGTGTGACTAATGTCCTCCATCGATGTGTTGACCCGGAGGAAGGACTGGACATCCTCCGAGATATACATCAAGGGGAATGTGGGCACCACGCCTCATCCAGAGCCTTAGTGGCAAAAGCTTTCCGGCATGGATTTTACTGGCCAAGTGCCTTGGAGCAAGCGGAAGATCTGGTAAGAAAGTGCAATGGTTGTCAAAGATATGCGACAAAGACACATATGCCAATGTCGGAGCTCAAGACCATACCAATTACTTGGCCATTTGCAGTATGGTGTTTGGATATGGTTGGCCCCTTCAAACCAGCAAGAGGGAACATGACCCACATCTTGGTCATGGTTGACAAATTTACGAAATGGATTGAGGTGAAGCCGATAAGAAAATGTGATGGAGCTACTGCCGTAACATTCCTCAAAGATATCATCTTGAGATACGGTTATCCTCACAGTATCATAACAGATAATGGCACAAATTTTGCTGAAGGAGCATTCGCACGTTTTTGCCGGGATAAGAAGATCAGGCTAGACGTAGCCTCGGTAGCTCACCCCGCTTCGAACGGACAAGTGGAAAGATCCAACGGATTGGTATTATCCGGGATAAAACCCCGGCTCATTGAGCCGCTGCAAAGATCAGCGGGGTGCTAGATAGAAGAACTACCAGCGGTACTATGAAGTTCAAGAACAACTCCGAATCGATCAACAGGCTATACGCCATTCTTTCTGGTATATGGGGCAGAAGCTGTATTACCAGCCGACATAGAGCATGACTCGCCTAGGGTCACCCAATACACAGAAGTCGAAGTGCAAGAAGCCCGGCAAAATGATGTTGATCTGCTGGAAGAAGCGAGAGAATTGGCATTGTCCAGATCCGCCATATATCAGCAAAATCTCCGACGCTATCATAGCCGGAAAGTAAGCCCCCGAGTTTTTCGGGAAGGTGATCTGGTACTCCGGTTGGTACAACATACTGCTGGCATGCATAAGTTATCCCCCCATGGGAAGGGCCGTTCATTGTGAGCAAATTATTGCACAATGACTCATACTATCTCATAGATGCAAAACCGCAGGAGAAGTACAAGGCGGACAGGTCCAGCGAGGAATCTAAGCGTCCATGGAATGTAGCTCTACCTCGTCCTTTCTACACTTAGCAAAGAAGTGTATGTATCCGAGTCTCTCATATGTCGGTATGTATGCCGGCAATGAGCTTATCAATGAAATGTTGGCACCTCGAGCAGTAACTCGGGGACTGCCTTAATAATATTTGTTGTCTTTTGTATTTATTATTTGTATGTCGGCTGGCGTAAGTTGTTTCTCCTAAGCCGGATTAGTAGTGTGTGAGCACCAAAAACCCAACTCTTCGACTTGCTGCTGTCCAACAAGATTTCGCTTCATGGCAAGCAAGAGAACAAGTTTGGAATTGCGTAGCACATAAAAAACGACTATGGAAAGAAACTTAATCGAGCCGACGTTTGTTATTCGGACTAACCTTATGTTTACTTTATGTTTACTATGTTGAATTGAGCTAATCCTAAAGTTTCCAGGTATTGTTAAGTCAATTTTTCAAACTTGGACTCGTAAGTCATAAAACCGAACCAAGGTGGACACGAGCCGAGCCAAGAAATTGGAGAAACAAGAAAACGAAACTCGGGGACTACGCCCAAGTTAATCCGGCACAAAAACTTAGTAGCAAAATATCACTTATGTGCTTAATACAATTGCACCTGGCATACCGGGGATTTGATAAACTTTAAAGTGTTTCTAATCAAGGAGCAGCGGGAGGAGGTAATTCGGCACCAGCGGGTGCAGCTCTAGCTTCGGCTTCAGCGTCATCTTCATCTTCCTCGACGTCCAAAGCTTCGTCCCCTTCGTCCTCACCCGAATCATCTTCGGCATTTTCATCATCGGCAGCGCTAAGGAAGTTTGGTCCCTCGTTCCATTGATGAATGAAGGCGTATTGGATGAGGCTATGGGCGCAAGCCTTGTGCCGAGCTATCCAATCCGGGTCAGTGGACCACCTTGATCCGGTGCGCATGCGCTCAAGGATATTGAGGTTGATCTTCTCATACCACGTAAGCACGTAGTGGAGAACGATCTCAGCTCCGGCGCGTCCGGCAGACTCCCTCCAAAGATCAAGTTGGGTTTCACACTCCATTAACTTGGCAGCGAGAGCTATGGCCCCCTCCGGAGTATCTTCATCAGGCCAGAAGGCATTGAAGATCCGGATTGCCACATCAAGAATGTCCTTGCCATAATTCTTCACAATTTCGACGTGAGAAGACAAGCTGACCAGCAGGTCCTCCATGTCATAAGGAATTTCTCCAGCGCCAGGGGCAATTGGAGTACCCCTCTACTGGCGAAACTTGGTAACAGCAGTGGTTGCAATCGCATTGCCCTCCGGAAATTTATCTGAGAAAAACAAGACAAGTAAAATAAGTAAAAGAGATTAACCCGGAGAAATTCATACTGGCTTAAGGAAAAGAACTTACGAGAAATGTGGCTGTGGATCCGGGTCAGCCCCTTGGTACAGTCATCACGCCTTTTCCGGAGTTGCGCAAGTTCGGTATTCGCCGACTCAAGCTTAACGTCGGCCTCCTTAAGAAGTTCTTGGTCCTTGCCGATCTAGAGGTTGAGGCGCTCTCGTTCTTCAGTAAAGTCTTGGCATGCTTTCTCCAGTTCGAACTTGAGCTGCGACTTGAGCTTCTTTATGTCTGCCTTCATCTTGGCAATTTCTTCGTCTTTGGTCTGGAGGAGGGCAAGCTCGTCGTCCTTCTTCTTGAGTTCAGCTTGGTGCTGCCCTGCTTGTTCGAGAAAATGCAGCATCATGTCAGGCACGGGCACACTATCTTCAAGAGAGGCTGAAATAGTTTGTTGACCCGGCAAAGCCGACGTATGAATATTTGCCGAGCCAAGGAGAAAAGGAGATAGAGAGCATAACAAGGTTGAGCAAGAATAACTTACCCTTTATCTGGTCCAAGTTTTTTCTCATGATGATGTTCTCGGCCTCCACTTCAGCTGCAAAATCTGCATGACGGGTTAGTTCGACGGAGAAAGACGAAGAAAAATGGAAAAATGCCAAAGAGAAAACTTACCCCTCTTCTCGTATTCGGCGAGAAGTGTAGTATGCTTTGCGCGCAGCATCTTGTGTGTATCCAAGAGACGCTGAAACTCAGCGCTCCGGCGATTGGTGGTCACCTGAAAAAAGTACAAAAATATAGCTTAGTCTTGTGCATATTCGAAGTGTACAAAATCCGGGCCAAGTGGAACTTAACCCGGCTCTAGGTGTGTGCATATTCGAAGTGTACAAAATCCAGGCCAAGTGGAACTGAACCCGGCTCTAGGTGTGTGCATATTTGAAGTGTACAAAATCCGGGCCAAGTGGAACTTAACCCGGCTCTAGGTGTGTGCATATTCGAAGTGTACAAAATCCGGGCCAAGTGGAACTTAACCCGGCTCTAGGTGTGTGCATATTCGAAGTGTACAAAATCCGGGCCAAGTGGAACTTAACCCGGCTCTAGGTGTGTGCATATTCGAAGTTCTTAAGGAGCTAAGTTAATTCTCTAAGGAGCATCCGGCCGAGTAACAAGTTACTCCCCTGGAGGCTCGGGGACTAATGGTTATATCACTAATATCTACTACATGCTAAGGAAAGGGCAAAGTAACGTACCTGCATCATCCGACCTGCAAGGTTAATTGCCTTAGTAGCGGTATTCATTTGGGCAGCAAACTCGGCGGGCCCGAACTTCTTCGGGAGATCGTCATTGTGGACGAACTCCGCCTTGTTCCAGTTGTTTACAAACACGATCAAGGTCGGAGGATAGCGTTCACCGGTGAGCATGTGGGATGCGACTAGACCCTTAGCATGAGCCTCCCTCCTCTCAACCTAGGCAACGGCGGGTCTAGTGTGCAAAACGAGTTGCGCATCAGCTGGCTCAGCAGGGGCGTCCTTCGGTGGTGGAGTCTTTTTCGGGAGCATGGACGCAAGTGTACGCTGTCCAGCCTCGATTGACGCTGCCCTAGTGGCGTCAGGAGCCTTTTTGCCTTTGGGTTGCTGCTGTGAGGTCGAAGTGTCTGCGGTGGATTTTCCCTTGGGAGCGGCCTTAGTGCTAGCCCTGGTGCTGCTGGTGCCTTCCTATCGAGGCTTGGAAGACTTGGATGAGGCGGAGGGGCTTAGTGTTGCTGCTGGTGCTTGTGTTGTTGCTGCTGGTGCTGGAGCCGAGGTTGGTGCTGGTGTTGGTTTTGGTAGAGGCGCGGTAGATACCTCGGCGGTGGCTGGGGCAACCGCTGCCTCGGCAGAGCTGCTTCCCCCTGTTCCGAGGTTACCCTCCTCTTGACGAGGTGGGCTAGAACCCGGAGGAGCCGCTGAGCCCTCCTGAATGGGGCTCAACGGGCGTGAATCGTCGCCACGAGGGGGAGAAGGGCTATGTCGGAGCGGGGAGGCAATGCCAGATCCACTTTGAGGGACCTCCACTGCGGCCCTGCCGAATCAGATCATGAATGATGAGAAACTATAACAAAGCAAGAACAAGTGAATAGAAAAGGGAGAAGTGGCTTACTCATCCGAGGTCAAAGGCTCCTTGGGCTTCTAAGCCCTCCGGGTTATGGCCTTGGTCGTAGGCTTGGTGGCAGCTTTGTCCGTGGACTTCTTTCACCTTTTAGCGGTCTGAGAAGGTCCAGAGGAAGAAGCAGATGCGACCCCCCTCTTCTTCAGTGCGACCGGGACAGGCTCACCCGTGGCAAGGGGAGGATCTTCATGGATCTGTCCACCGGGGTTAGCTGATGCCGGAAAAGCATAAGAAAGGGGGACATCGTCAAATTCCTCCATCACCTCAATGTCCGAATCATCTTCATCGTCAGGCCAATCTCTAATGGAAGAGAGTTTACCGGTATGTCGCTTGGTCGCATTAGCCATCGGCAGGAACATCTCATGCTCCGGTTCCTCCTCGTCCGAGGCATCCCAATCAGGCGCCCATTTGAGAGAAGGCTCGGTGCCATCCTCAATGGTTTGCTGAAGAAACATCTAAGGGAAAGAAAAGGCAACAGGATTAAACCTACAACAAAAACCGACGTATGATTTAATTCGGAAAAGGTTTGGGACACGAGACTTACCGCAGAGGGAAGCCTATCTCGGCAGAAGTGTTCGATCCCCCACATCCACTCAACAGAGAAGTCCTTGTGGGTGGTGAAGAGGGCCTTGACCCGGCGGAAGATCTCGGTGTTGCTCAACTCGAATGAGGAGGTCCGGTTGGGGTCACAACCCCAGCTCATGTGACAGAGTTTATGCGTGTGTTTCTGAAGGGGGGAGATCCGATTGCGGACAAATATGATCGTTGCGTCCTCATTGCGCAATCCCTGATCCTTCAGCTCCTGGAACCTTTTGTTGACTTGGTTCGCCAGGACAGTGGGCTTCTTGGGGACCTTGTCCCACAGATCGGATTAGGAGGACCCGGAGCGTAGGGGTGCAGCCGGATCAAATCTTCAGATGTGCTATTCCGGAAATAAAAGAAAGTTCAGGCCCAGCCCTTGCAAGAGTCAAGACCCGTGACTCGGGGGAAAATAGACTGTTTCCGGGGAGAGATGGAAGCTGCATCGAACTGTGTGAGCTGCTTGTCCTTCGGATTAAGATCAATGTTTCGAATCACGTTCCGGTGGTGGCCAAAGAACCAGATCCAGAGCTCCTTCATGGGCCATAGTCCGGCGTAGCCCTCGATGGTGGAAGCGAAAGCGGAGAGAGAGGTGATGGCATTAGCCAGAAGATGATGCGGCTGAAGCTCATACGTGTTGAGCCAGTTGTGGAAAAAATCGCTAACAGGAAGACCGAACCCACATTGGAAGTGGGAGAGGAATACCACATACTCACCCGGATTGGGTGAGGGGGCAAGCTCTGCAGCGGCGAGGCGTGCGGTGACGCCCTCCGGGATGCGCCTGGTGCGATACAGCCAGTCCAGATCGTCCTGGCAGACCCAGGACCCAGCCCAGGCGCCGCGGTCGGCGTTCCCCACGTCCTCCTCCATTTCCTGCTCGGCAACAGCGAGCTCCTCTTCTGTCATCTCAAGGTCACTGACCTCACTGGCGCTAGCGGCGGTGGGGGGCAGTGGCCTGGACTGGTGAGGACCCGTGGCGGAGGAGATGCATGGAGGTGGCGGCGACGCAAGTGCGTGAGGAAACGGTGCGGCGGCGGCGCAGCTACACAAGTGCGGTGGCAGCAGTGCTATCGCAGGGAAGAAGAAGGGGAAGAAGAGGCAGAGGGGCGTGAGAGTGGGGAAAAGACCCAAGGGGCGTGCCCCTCCCCTATTTAACCGCGTCGTAGAGAGGTAGTGGGATCGCACTGTGCGGACGGGCCACACGGTGTGGCCGTGTATGACCCGGATCGACCAATCAGCGACGAGCCACAGGAAGGGCCAAGGGCGCAGCGGATCCCACGACGCGACGTTATGATACAGTTAACGAGGAGGCAGGCACGATGTGACGTGTGCTACAGTAAATTCTGACAATAACTGCGGCGGTTAGTGTCGCAGGCCCTTAAAATGAGGCAAAGTAATGATTAGCCTCCACGTGGGAAAGCGTACAAGAGAAGGAAGAATAACTCGGATGAGTACAGGGCAACCCGGCTAGCGAGTGAAAACTCTGAATGTGCCAAGGGAAAGCAAACCAAGGGAATCCGAACCATGAGGTAATTCGGAAAAGGAGCAAGAGGCTTAGAAAAATTGCACCTACTGCGGCCTTAGCGGCTAAGGCAGCTAAGACCGCACCAGCTTCGGGGACTAATGTTGGGGGGATACCCCCGGGTAGGGTCACGCCAGGGTATAAAGGCCGAGTTAGCCGAGGTACGGCAAGGTTAAAGCAAGTGCTGGCCGAGTCACCTCAAGGTAGGCCGAATCATGGAGTAACCCGGACTAGGGGATGTCCACCTAACTGGGTCTCAACCGACTTATGCCGTATGTCGGTAAGATGTATTTAACTTATATGCAGGTACATGTGAGGCCAGATCAACTAGGTACGATCTGGGTTATATCAAGCTTGTAAGAGAAGGAAGGTATCTCGCTGGTCAAAGGGTGACATTGTGTGCAGAGCATGAGCAAAGCAGACAGAGGCCAGGACCGACAAGGCATGGCCGACAAATGTGACGATGCCTATGTCGGATGACGCAGGCGCCATAGAGGCTCACATAGCCTCTACATGGATGACGCTAGGAAAAAGTGACCCGGTCGGCTTACTATTTTGGGAGGAGGCATATTCCAAGGAATATGCCTCCACGTATGCCCTAATTGGAGACCTGGCTACCCCTATTTTGGGTTGAGTCTGTTGTAAGAGTATCTATCATACATCTTGAAGGGAATATGCCCGAGAGGCAATAATAAAGTGGTTATTATCTTATTCCATGTTTATGATAAATGTTTATTTTGCATGCTATAATTGTATTAATTGGAAACGTTAATACATGTGTGTTTAATAAACAAAATACAAAGTTCCTAGTAATGCCTCTCATATAAACTAGCCCGTTGATTAACAAGATGATCAAGGTTTCCTGATCATGAAAATTGGATGTTGTTAATAACGAGGTCACAACATTGGTGGAATGATGTGATGAACATTCATCCAAAGTATAGCATTATGATCAAAGTCATTATGTTTTTATTGCTATAACATCATACGGAGTAATCTTAGTCCTTAGACCATGAAATCATGCTAATTGCTAACACCAGAAGAGTATCTTGATAACATCAAACGTCACAGCGCAACAGGGCGACGATAAAGGTGGGTTCAGTGCTAAGAAGGTGTTATGTTGAGGCTCAAGGATCAAGAGTGGGATTTGTCCATCCCTATGACGGATATATATACTCTGGGCCCTCTCGGTGATATCACATTAAGATAGCTTGCAAGCAAGTGATGAGATCACTAGAATGTTATATCACGGGAATGAGAAAAGAGTGCATGTCGGTAACGAGATCAAACTAGGTATTTGGATGCCAATGATTGAATCTCAGACATGTAATATATCACGAGACAAAGGGATTTAGTTACTAGCGTTAAAGGTTCTCACGATCACAGAGGTCATCGTTGAATATGTGGGAGTCAGTACGGATCTCCAGGTCCCGCTGCTGATTATTGATCGGAGAGGGGTCTCGATCATGTCTGCATTATTCGCGAACCGTAGGGTTACACACTTAAGTGATACCGACACCATTTAGGAGCATATATGTTTCAGATAAAGATTAAGAAAGCGCTGGAATTATTTCAACAGACACCGAAACTGTTTCGGGTGAAATTGCTGAAATTCGTTCTGCATGTAATATTGAAATGTTGCACGGATTTTATGTGAATGTTTGTTAATTAAAGTAATTAAAAAAATTCTGAATAAAATTAATAAAAGAGTTTTATTAAATGGGAGAACATTAAATTTGGAGAAATTTAATGCATTTAAAGTGGAGACTTTAAAAGAGAATGTGAAGGGGCATTTTAATGTGGAGGAGATTACCACCACATGAATGGGGGAGGTGAAGGGACACCCTCGCCTCCTCCTATAAAGGGCCCTCCTCTCACTCCTTCTTCAACACACCTCCTCGTGAAGGATCTCTCTCCCCCTCTAGTATTATTTCCCCGTTGTCTCGAATTAGCGAGATACATGTTCTTAGTGGCTTTATCTGGAAAGGATTTGCTGCTTCCGCTGCTTTGCTGGAGCGAGGGACGGAGGTTGTCGGGGTACTGGACGTGTGTGCGATCACGGATGCACCGCTGCTTTGCGGTGCTGGACTTGGTGGTGCTGGACTTGCTGGAGCTGGATCTGATGGACGTGCTGGAGCCGGACCTGCTGGACTTCATCACGATCTTGGTATCGACAAGCATACGACTACATCATCCACGAGTTCCTACTTGTTAACAAAACTCGTTGTCTTCGAGGGTAAGTTCTCCATGGATGTATATCCACCCGTTGCTCTGTATCTAGTAGATAGATCTTGGCGTATAGTTCTCATCGTAGGAAATTTTTTGTTTGCTATGTTGCGAACCCCAACAGTTGTATCAGAGCCTGATCTATGCGTAGGTGCTTTGCATGGGTAGTACACATATGTTTATTTGCTGGCGATGATGGTCATATTGTTGCTTCTTTCATGTATCTTGGATATTGGTGGCATAGTAGGATGAAGCGGCCCAGACCAACCTTACATGTCATTGTACATGAGACCGGTTCCACGACTGACATGCAACTAGTTTTGCATAAGTGGCTGGCGGGTGTCTGTCTCTCGTACTATAGTCAATATCTGATTTACAACGACTTGCTAATAACTTGGTTATCCTCGTTGTGGTTCCATGTTTGTAGGTAAGAACAGTTTTATCTCCGAAAGCCCTAAGCCACGTAAAACTTGCAATGGATAAATTAGAGGCGTCTAGTTTAGATCGTTGTTGGGCTAGTGTCATGATATGGTAATGTTGTAAGTAGATGTATGATGGATACTCTTACAACACACCTAACGTGTAAATTCCATAGACCTTGGCCTTACACACAAAGGAATGATAGAGATCATAGCATGATGCATATGATAGAGATCAAATGCGTGGACCATATCATCTCACTTTACACATTAGATGTTTGCATCCTATATTGCTAGCTTGGCGTTTTAGTAGCATTTTAAGATGATCCCTCATTTAGATATCAAGATAAAATGTGTCCTTCCTTAAATATGCATCGTTCTGTGGATCGTGTTTCGAGACATCACGTGATGATCGGGTGTACTTGACTCTACGCTTTCATAGGAATGGGTGTAAGACAGTTTTACACACGCGAATACTAAGGTTCTTACTTGGCGAGCCTATCATGTACAGACATGGCCTCGGAACACGGACCGAAAGGTTAAGCATGAGTCATATAGTTGATATGATGGCCATATTGATGCTCGCCTTTGAAGCTACACCGACTCACGTGATGATCGGACTTGGTGTAGTGGATTTGGTTCATGTAATCACCAAAAAAGCACGAGGGATGTCATTTTTGAGTGGGAGTTCTTTCTAATTTGGATTAGTGGAACTCAATTTGTCATAAACTAAATCGAAGTGAATTTGCATTATTTGTTCTAGTCATTGGCATTCGTTCACTACCTTATGCTTAGTCTTAATTGAGATAATAGAACTATAGAATTCTGGATGAACTGGTATCGTATTGTTTTAAATGTCAATTTAAAGTTTATAAGTCCTATTGCAAACTTTCAGCAAACTCTATTTACTCCATGAAGTTTAATAAGTAGTATTAAATCAAGAGTAAGAATTCCAATGTTAGTATCTAAAGTATCATGTTTGCCTCCATGATTATTGATATTCAAAAGTTGTTTTAATATCAAGATTATATAGGAGCTGAAAATTGTTTCAGAAACCATCATGTGTGAAAGATATTGTGATATCTGAAACAATGTTTTTGGTTGCATTATGATAGAGTATAATTTAGCAAAATACATGTTCTCATATTGTATGAGAATTTGTGAAGGATAGAGATGCTAAGCTTCCGGATCTCCCAAAAAGGTTTTGGGAACTGACATTATACTCGCGATTCTTCCTTACAGGCTATAGTAGCTTGATCATGAAAGTTGTCATGATAAGGATGAATAGAAGATGTAAGTAAAATGTTTACTACACTAATAGATTACTAAATAATGGATTTTTGAAAGAACACCAAACATTTTGATGATGGTGATCCACTTCAAAGTGCAAGTTCAAAGGTATTAGTATTTGACTATATACACTTTGTACTATGTGTCATGTCAATGACACCACTATTGATGTTGATAGATTCTTTTAAAAGAAAAGGAATTGTTGAAAGAGAATCTATAAAATATTTGGCAGAAAAGAAAAGGTTGGAGATGTCCAACTTAGGTATATAGAAGATATACATGTTATGGCTGTATTCCTTGCTTGTTAAACAATGTGGTTCTGAGGTATTGGATACCGAATTGGTTGGTATGAAGTGTCATACAGGACAACGCAATTCATGAACTGCAATGGCCTAAGTAACTAGCAACAGAATAAGTGATGATGTTCATCGAAAACAAATAAAGTGTTATTGTGTTTTTCGTTGTCATCAAACCTAGCCTTCAAGATTTGTTTTAATAATTGTTGTTTTGTTCCGGTATTATTTGAACAATAGTTGTTCAAATAATTACCGTATTCCATAAAGGATGGATGAACTTTTACAAGTCTAGTGGGAGAAATAACATCCATAAACACTATTGCTAAAATGTCGCAAGACAAATGATTGAAAGATCACTTATGAAGTGACATCGTTGTTTAAATTATATTGGAAAGAAAACATGGAGAAACTCCATGTTGATGGATTTTTGGAGTCTTTGATTTTGATCAATTGACGCTTGTGAGACTTTTCTCGAGATAATTGAAACTCCGTCCATAGGCCAAAGAGGAACGGATGACTAACTTATTGGATATTATGCATGTTGATGTATATAGTCCATTATGTGTAGCCATATGCGATGGATCTTTTTGCTTCATATGCTTTCTCCAGAAATTTAAGTGAATATATCTATATATTGACTTAATAAGGAAGAAGTATGAAACATTTGAAAATTGTTCAAAGACTTTCAAGATGAAGTGGAAAATCATTGTAACAAGAAAATAAAGAGTTTATGATTCGATCATCAAGGAAGATATTTGAGTTACATGTTTAGCAAAAACACCTAAGATTTAAGGAATTGTTCCATGATTTGTGTTTCCCGGTAAACCATAGGAGTATGGCATATTCGAGAGATGAAATAAAACCATGTTTGACATGGTAAGATCAAAGGTGTCATTTATAAAACTGCCATTATGTTTTAAGGATTGAAGCTTTAGAGACTACCGCTTTTACACTAAAAAGAGCACCATCGTGATCCTTTGAAATGACACCATATAAGTTATGGTTTGGGATAAAACCCGAATTGTCTTTTCTCAAATTTTGGTATGCTATGCATAAGTAAAATGTTTACAACCAAAGTCGGATAAGCACGTCTTTGAAGGTTATCCCAAAGATTTTTTTTTGGAATTTCTCCATAACACCGAGGACAAAAGAGTTTGTTACTTGGAACATCAAGTTTCTTGAGAAGGAATTTTTCGCGAAAAGTTAAGTGGGAGGACAATAGAACTTTGATAAGGTTGTTGAACCTTAGCTATATGTGCTAAGTAGCGCAGCGCCGGAAAGTGTCCCGGTGGCATCCACAATGCTCATGGCTCCTATGATTACAAAAGGTGTGATCTTGGAGATTAGAGTTCTTATTGAACCATGTGGGTCTGTAAGAATCAAATAGTAAGATTTGAAACAGAAGTCATTATTGTTTTGACAATGATGAACCGACTACATGCAAAGAAGCGATGATGGGCCCTGACTCCATAAAATGACTAGAAGTCATAGAATCCATGATAGTATCCATACACGAGAATCAAGTTTCTAAACTTGGAAGACCCTCTGAAAAGGCGTAAAGCCTATCGGTCGTGGTTGGATCTATAAAGAAATAGACATGGATGTTTAACATCTATGAAATAGTCGACATGTCGGAAAGAAGTTTACGGCAATGATCAAGGAGTTGACTATGACAAGATTTGATCTTTCATAGCGATATTTAGTCTTAACGGATTAATGTAGCAACCACTACATACAATTTGGTATATGGTAGTTGAGTAAACAAAACAAGGTTCTTTTAATAGAATGGTTACCTAGGACGTGTACATGACACGGTCCGAAGGGTTTTGTTAATTCAAAGGGTGCTAAAAGGGCATGCAAACTTCAATAGTTGAAGTGAGCATAGCGGAGTTGGAATCTTCACCATGATGAAAATGTTAAAGGAGTTTAAATTCATCGGAGATGATGAAGATGCTTGCATTTGCAAGAAATTAAGTGAGAGCGCTGAGACAAATTTCCAATACACTATGCAGAGTACATATTGTTGATTGGAAATGATGTATCTTTTATTGACACATATTAAGGATTTCATTAAAAGAAGATTTCGATGAAAGACTTGGGCAAAACCGGAATATTTGGCATCAATATCTATATGGACAGATTGAGGCGCTAATATGGTTCTGCCAGACATACATATATGAGATATTGAAAGGGTTCAATATGGAAACAACAAGAAAGGTTCTTGCTGCATGGAAAGGATTGTGTCAAGATTCAAGTGTTTCAACACTTGGTGAGTAAAATCACATGAAGATTTTGATCGATTATACCAAGATATGTATATATCCAGAATGTCCTATGCTCTAAATGTTATGAGCACATACCAGAATGATTCATAAGATGATCATTGAACAATAGTAAAGATATTCTTATGAGCTTTGGAAGAACTAAGAATATATCATGTATAAGTGACAAATAATTAAAGGTAGTTCATTGTAAAGTGTTACATTTATACTAGTTTTGTCACAAGGTACAAATTAAATTTATCTCAATTTAGACTATGTGTGGCACAATGTAATGGAAAGGATTTTCCATGATGGATTTGGATGAGTTCCAAAGTTGAGACATTGTGACGGATACTACAACAAAAAGGCTAAGTATATGACTGCTATAGTAGCAGCAAAGGAGGGCATTTGTGTTATGTAGTTTGTTATCAAACTAGGTGTGGTTCAAAGTGGGCTAATACTATGAAGATATATTGTATGACAATAATATCAACATATTTTAACCCGAACGAACTAAAGGTCTCACCAAAGGACCAAATTTATACAATGCCATCTCATTTGAGAATGGGTGATGCGTAGAGACGCAAAGACATGCAAATACACACGGACCTGAAACTGTCAGATCTGGAGATTGTGTTAACCACTAGCAATCGTGTATATGCAACACTAGAAAGCCATAGGTGTTCAATACGCAAAGTTTTTCAAACTAGATTATTGACTCTAGTGCAAGTGGGAGACTGAAGGGAATATTCCCGAGAGGCAATAATAAAGTCGTTATTATCTTATTCCGTATTTATGATAAATGTTTATTTTGCATGCTAGAATTGTATTAATTGGAAACATTAATACATGTGTGTTTAATAAACAAAATACAAAGTTCCTAGTAATGCCTCTCATATAAACTAGCTCGTTGATTAACAAGATGATCAAGGTTTCCTGATCATGGACATTGGATGTTGTTAATAACGAGGTCACAACATTGGTGGAATGATGTGATGAACATTCATCTGAAGTATAGCATTACGATCAAAGTCATTATGTTTATATTGCTATATCATCATACGGAGTAATCTTAGTCCTTAGACCATGAGATCATGTTAATTGCTAACACCGGAAGAGTATCTTGATAACATCAAACGTCACACCATAACAGGGTGACTATAAAGGTGGGTTCAGCGCTACGAAGGTGTTATGTTGAGGCTCATGGATCAAGAGTGGGATTTGTCCATCCCGATGACGGATAGATATACTTTGGGCCCTCTCGGTGATATCACATTAAGATAGCTTGCAAGCAAGTGATGAGATCACTAGAATGTGATGGGTTCGTAGCATGGAAAACAAAAAAATTCTACCGCAAGAACGAACAATACCCAGATCTAATCTAGAGAAAAATGAAGATCTAATCTATTAGCCATGTGCAACGAGATAGATCTGTACTAACCCTTGTAGATCCGAAAGCGTTACGAGATTGGATCTCGTGGTTGATGTAGTCGATCACTTGCCGATCTCAAGATCGTGTGGACGATCCTTCCGGCGCCGCATTCCGGCAGCGCTTCCGCAGTCGGTCACACGTGCGGAGTCGAAGAAGACATTCCTCTCCTCGTTCCAGCGAGCAGCGGAGGTAGTAGATCTTCTCCACGGAATCCCAGCAGCACGACGGCGTGGTGGTGGTGGTGGAGTAGAGAATTCTGCAGGGCTTCGCCTAAGCCTGAGCAGAAGAGAGAAAGAGGAGAGAGGCGGCTAGGGTTTTTCGTAGTGGAGAAGGGCCAGGGGTGGCGCCTCCACCCCTCTATTTAAAGGAGGGAGGGCGCCATGGGAGGGGGAGTCCTAGTAGGACTCCCCTCCCTCCTTGGCCGGCGGATTGGGGAGGGGGGAGGAGTCCTCCTCCCCCACGACTCCTTGTCTTGCCCCACAAGGACTCCTTGATCCCTTTCTTGGTTTTCAAGCAAACTCTAAGAAATCTTCCAGAACCTTCCGGAACATTCCGAAACCTTCTAGAATCCTCATACAAATACTTCGGAACATTTCCTAACTCAGAAAATGATCCCCAATATATGAATCTTATTCTCCGGACAATTCCGGATCTCCTCGTGATGTCCCGGATCCAATCCGAGAGTCCGAACAACATTCGGTCTCCAACACACATTCCATATCTACTTAAAACAACTTCGAACCTTAAGTGTGTCACCCTACGGTTCGTGAATATGTAGACATGACAGAGACACATCTCCTATCAATAACCATCAGTGGGACCTGGAGATCCATAATGGCTCCCACATACTCAACGATGACTTCGTGATCGATAGAACCATTTACATACGAAACCAATTCCCTTTGTCTCGCGATACTATACTTATCCGAGGTTTGATCGTCGGTATCTCCATACCTAGTTCTACCTCGTTACTGATAAGTACTCTTTACTCGTTCCATGTTATGTCATCCCTTGTGACCCAGTCACATGCTTGCAAGCTAACTAGATGACATTCCACCGAGAGGGCCCAAAGCATATCTATCCGTCATATGGATGGACAAATCCCAATCTTGGTCCATGCGCTTCAACACATACTTTCAGAATACCCAATGACACCTTTATAACCACCCAGTTACGAAGCGGTGTTTGATGTCATCAAAGTACCCATCCGGTGATGGTGATTAACACAACCTCATGGTCGAAGGATTAGGTTACTATGCATTCAAAAAGCTTATAGCAATACGAACTTAATGACTTGATCTTATGCTACGCTTACTACGGGTGTGTGTCCATCACATCATTCTCCTAATGATATAACCTTGTTATTAATCACATCCAATGTCCATGATCAGGAAACCATGATCATCAATTAATCAACAAGCTAGTTCAACAAGAGGCTTACTAGGGACCCTTTTATGTTTACAAAACACACATGTATTAGTGTTTCCTAATAATAAAATTATAGCATGGGATGTAAACATTCATCATAAACACAAAGATATAATAATAACCACTTTTATTATTGTCTCTTGGGCATATCTCCAACAGAATGTTATATCACGAGAACGAGAAAAGAGTGCATGTCGGTAACGAGATCAAACTAGGTATTTGGATGCCAATGATCGAATCTCGGACATGTAATATATCGCGAGACAAAGGGATTTAGTTACTAGCATTAAAGGTTCTCACAATCATAGAGGTTCATCACATCATTTCACAACTGCTGTGACCTCGTTATTAACAACATCCAATGTCTATGATCAGAAAACTTTGATCATCTTGTTAATCAACGAGCTAGTCTATAAGAGAGGCATAACTAGTGAAAGGGCATGTATGCCCCATGTGTGGTTTTGGTAATTGATGACAATCCCTATGGACTAATGTGCAAATTGAGTCTCACTTATAGGTTTGTCCATTGGCATCGCTTGGACCATGTGTTGGTTTCAAGGATGAAAAAGAAGATGCATTGTCCAAAGGCTTTGTGCCTATTGGAATCAAGTAGAATAAGAAGATCAAGTATGTCTTGAAGAAGAAGAAGAATAAGATGGAGTTCCTCATGGCTATCTTCAAGATATCGTCAAGAATTGAAGTGCAAGCTCAAGATGTGCCATCCTCGGCAATCATGGAATGATGAAGACAAGTTCGAAGAAGAGGTTTTCCCCATGGAGTATGGGGGAGCATTTCTCCAGTCTTCATCAAGCAAGAGCAATCAAGAAAGGTGTTCCATCTTGAAGGTGACAAGATCGTCTACATCACGCTCAAGTGGGATGCTCAAGGCAAAGGTATGATCTTGATAGGGTTTCTATTTTACCGGTCTCTTGTAGTGTTCGGAGACCGGGTTTAGGATAGATAGCCGTACTATCAAGAGGGGCTCTCGAAATATTGGGAGGTATTTCACATATATATTCATGGTATTTTCTCCCTTGGAGTCTACGCGTCGCTATCTTTCCAACAAAATTGGTTTCGTCTCGTTTGGAGTTCGGATGCAAAAGTTGTGGCATTTCTGGTTCTGAAGTTTCTCTGACCGGAAGTACCGGCCAGATGCCGGAAGTACCGCTCGGGCAGAAATGCCGCTGGTAGTACCGGTGTTAATTCCGGCCCAATTTCCGGTAACCCCGTTTTCTCTTCAATATGCTCTCTGCCTGGTCTGCGCTATTTGACGGAACTTCGGTCGGAATCTTGGGCGGTAGTACCGGCCCAGGCGGTAGTATCGGTGACCCACTGGTAGTACCGGCCGACCTCGTTTTTGTGTTCGTTTGCACCGTATTTTTGGACCGTTGGATGAGTGCCACCGGTAGTACCGGCCACCCACCGGTACTACCCTTCCCCCTTCGGGGCTATTAAGCTTTTTCTCGGTTCTTGCTCTCTCTCTCCTCCATTGTTGACCTTGAAGAGCTTGCCCTCTCCCCTTCTCCCTCCTATGATTCATGCATCTTTTTGAGGGATTTGAGAGAGGAGATCTAGATCTACAAGCCCCACCAAGCAAAATCCCTTCTTTGTGAAGGAATCCTTGGGATCTAGATCTTGGAGAGTTTTTTGTTCTCCTCTTGTGTTCTTCCTCCCTTTTCCCCCCAATAGCTTTTGTAGCTTTGGTGGAATTTGAGAGAGAAGGACTTGCCTCTTGCATTTGGTGCATAGGTTTGAGTTCTCCTCGGAGATTCGGCGAGTTCAAGCCCTTGGGCCTGTTTCTCTTGGGTTCTTGGAACCCTAGATGGTTGTGTGGAGTTGTGGTGTGTTCTTGGGGCTCCAATTGAGTTGTGGAGGTTCCCCGAGCTTGTTGGCCTTTTGTGGCATTGTGGAGCCTTTGTGGCGTTTCTTGGGAGCCCTCCAATTGAGTTGTGGAGATTGCCCCAAGCCTTGTACGGGTTCGGTGACCGCCCTCAAGTGTCCCATAGTGGAACGTGAGTAGGCCTTTGTGGCGAGCTCACGGGAGAATAGGGTGAGCCTTTTGTGGCGTCGGTGAGTTGCGTGGCTTCGCATCCTTGGTGAGGCCTTGTGTGGCGTTGGGTGAGCATCGAGCCACCACACCTCGAGGTGAGCCATTTGTGGCGTTCGAAGTTCATTGCACCCCCGCACCTCTCCAATAGAGACGTAGCTTCTTTGGAAGTGAACTTCGGTAAACAAATCACCGTGTCCGCGTCCATCGGTTATCTCTCAACCGAGCCCTTTTCTTATGCAATTTACATTGTGATAGCCTTCGTGCTTGAAGTATTATATCTTACTATCACCTTGTTGTTTATCTTGCTTAGCATAGGTTGTTGGTGCACTTAGTGAAACTAGTGGATATAGGTTTTGGCTTGATAAATTAAACGTTAAGTTTTATTCCGCATTTATTAGAGCCTAAACCGTAATAATTTTAAAACACCTATTCACCCCACCTCTAGGCGACGTCCATTTCCCTTTCAACTAGGAACCCTTTTTGTTTATCAAACACACATGTATTGATGTTTCCTATCAATACAATTATAGCATGCAAAATAAACATCTATCATATACAAGGAATACATAATAACAACTTTATTATTGCCTCTTAGGGCATATTTCCTTCAGTCTCCCACTTGCACTAGGGACAATAATCTAATTTACATAGTGATAAATCTAACACCCATGGAGTTCTGGTGTTGATCATGTTTTGCCCTAGGGAGAACTTTAGTCAACGGATCTGCTACATTCAGGTCCATGTGAACTTTACAAATCTTTATGTCTCCATCCTTGACATGCTCACGGATGGAGTGAAACCAGCGCGTAATATGCTTGGAATTCTTGTGAGACCTTGGTTCATCAGAGCGGCCAACATCTCTTCCTCGCCTGAATCCATACCTTCTGCAAACCGTCGAACACCTCGCGGACATGGCGGTTGTGCGACGGGCTTGGGCAACTGGCGGGCGTGGGGTGATACATTGCAAATGTATCTATAATTTTTGATGTTCCATGCTTGGTTTTATCTACTTTCTTATGTTTTGTTCCAACTTTGGAGTACTTTTCATATGATTTCTTGGACTAACCTATTAACAAGACGCCACAGTGCCAGTTGCCTGTTTTCTGCTATTTTTGGTTCCAGGAAAGTCAGAAAATGAATATTCTCGGAATTGGATGGGACAAAATCCAAAGTTCCTATTTTACCGGAAGACTCACGGAGCCAGAATACGAGACGGAGGAGGGCCAGGGCCTGGCCACACTCCCCAGGCGCGGGTCACCCCAGGACACGCCAGGGCATGGTGTGGTGGCCCCTGGCACCCCCTCGGTCTCCCCTCTCGCCTATAAGAGCCTCCCGATACCAAAACCCTAGAGGGTCAATCAGAAATCCACGAAAAGTTCCGCTGCACCGCCGCCACCGGAGGGGAGATTCGGGGGACAGAAAGTCTCTGTTCCGGCACTCTGCCGGGACGGGGAAGTGCCCCCGGAGCCATCTCCATCGATCTCCACCACCATCTCCATCACCATTGCTGATTCCCATGATGAGGAGGGAGTAGTTCTCTCTCGAGGCTAAGGGTTCTACCAGTAGCTATGTGTTCATCTCTCTCTCTATGCATGATCTTATTGAGATCATGAGCTTGTAATCTATAGATCTATTCTGCTGCTCAAGTGTTTTAATGAATCTCTGCTCTCCCCATGTGTCTGAAAGTGACAGCGTGCTCACCATGGTGACACTTAGGTTAGAGATTACAAATACTTGTTATGAGTTATATTTGGAGTTGGATGTCTTTATGAAATTGTGGTGTTTGTTGGAACCATCTAGTGCTCAAGGTTACAGTGTGGGATTTTCTAGATGGGAAAGACTTACTTTGAGGTGTGATGCTATATCCCTACCATCGATTAGAGTGTTCAACCGGAGAGTAGTTAAGAGTAGTATCATAAAGAAGAATATATTTATATGAGAGTATTCACTAGTGAAAGTATGATCCCTAGGCCTTGTTTCTAAGCATTGATACACCGTTTGCAATTAGATCTGTTACATGTTTGCTTGCTTCCATCTTTATTTCAGTTTGCCTTTAGTCTTTTCCACGCCATCAAGCTATTTATTAGCACCATTGTCTTATATCCATATCACTTGTATTTCACTATCTTATCGCGGAACTAGTGCAACTATACACCTGACAAGTGTATTGGGTGTGTTGGGGACACAAGAGACTTCTTGTATCTTGATTGCAGGGTTGCTTGAGAGGGGATACCTTTGACCACTTCCTCGCTGAGTTCGATAAACCTTGGGTGATCCACTTAAGGGAAAACTTGCTGCTGTTCTACAAACCTCTGCACTTGGAGGCCCAACAACTGTCTACAAGAATAGAAGTGCGTAGACATCATGGGATCAGGCAGGGAGTGAGTGTGGGTGGCTTGGTAGGGTTCGGGGAGTATTCTTGGCGGCTGCGGCAGCGGCTCTAGCGTGCTGAACGGCGGATGACGGCGAGGGGTGGTAGCAGCGTCGAGTGGTGGTAGCTGGGGGAAGGGAGGGAGGGTGGGTGAGAATGCGGTATGTGGGCGGCTTTTGCAGGTGTGTGTCACAACTACAAGGAATGTGTCAACTAGTGACCTTTCCTTAACGACCATGGTTTTTTTGGTCATAGAACTATGACCATTTCAAACCAGATGGTCATAGGCAATTTGGGAGGGTCCAAACCTTAAAAACCAACGACTTTTTTTCTCGAGAAGGTCATAACTTGATTACACCAATTGGTCATAATATACACAACATTGGTCTACGACCTTAGTTTTATGTTACTACGACCAATTTAAAGAGTCGTTATCGCTAGTACATAATTTTTTAAAATAATTAGACTGCCAACAAACCAGATTCACCTACGTGTCAAGTCCACGTGTCAAGTCCATGTGTCATATCCAAGTGTCAGTTTTCGTCCACGTGTCATGTCTACCTAGTTTTGAAACCTACCACTTACATATGGAGCCCACGTATTTTTGCTGACCAAGAAAGAATATTTAGACTGACATGCAGGACCCACCACTACGTGGAGGCAGGACCTACAGCAGGCCCCGCCCGCCCCGAATTAAACCGGGAAAAAAGAAGGAGACGGGGATTTGAACCCCAGACCTCCATCGTCCCACTTCCACCTTGAACCACCACAGCATGTCAAGTTTGTTTGCAACTTATCCACACGACAGATATAAGTGCAAACCATTTCTGGTGGGCTTGGGCCAAAGGCTGTTATGGCCTCCGACTTGTGCCTACGTGGGTTCTAAACTGGGCTTGCCTTGGGCCACAGCAGCGTGGGCCATTTTCCTGGCGGGTTCGCCTAGCCGGCCACCTCCAACTCCTTTTTTCTCTTTGTTTCTTTTTTGAATTAATTTGTATCTTTTTATTCATAACTCCAAATTGAGTCAAATAAAATTCAGTGAATTTGTAAAATTTCAGAGAATATTGTTAGAACAATATGGAACACTTTTATTATCGCAAACTAATTTGCGATTTTGGCCATAATATTTATCGTTTGGCTTGAAAGTCCAGAAACCTCAAACATGATAGGTCATTTCTGAGAAGGTTTTTTTGAGATATTTACAATATATCATGTTTGGTATTTTTATTTGCAACTATACCACATGATATGACACCATGCGAAGGATTTACCTAGTTTGGACCGTTTTTGAATTTTTTATGCCCGTTTCAATCTATAGTCAAAACGGCGGGCATGAAGGTTCTTAGCTAGGGGTTGGGCCTCGCTAAACTTTCATTGGATCTCTGAAGAAACATCATATTGTGAGTCTAAAAAAGATTTTTGCAAAATATCATGAGCATTATATCATGTACCCGTAGTACAAATCGGACACACTTCCTACCGATTCGGTAGACATTTGTCTTTTTCGCGAGGGGTGGACGGAAATGTTTGAGATTCCTCGGTTCGGATATTTTCCATGTAATATGGTGTAGTATTTTTGAAAAATATGGTGGTAGCATTTTGAATAAGCACTTTGGTGGTTGCTTCACAAAACGCCCCGTTTTTGGCATTCGGAAAATGGAAAACGCATTTTCTATGCGATGAAAATGAAAACTTCCTCCTTCAACATTGTTCGCCATCCCAATATGCACATAAATGCATAATATGAGCACATTATGACAAACTATGCCGTGATTCTGGCCATAACATTGGTCGTTTGACCCAAAAGTCATGAAACCTCAAACATGATAGGTCATTTCCGTCAAGGTTTTTTCGAGATATTCGTATTATACCAAGTTTGGTATTTTTCCTTGAAAATATATCACATAATATGGCACCACGCGAAGGTTTTACATTGTTTGGACCGTTTTTGAATTTTTCATGCCCGTTTCAAACTATGGTCAAAACGGCAGGCATGAAGGTTCATAGCTAGGGTCCGAGTCTCGCTAAATTTGCATCGGATCTCTAAAGAAACATCATATTATGAGTCTCAAAATGATTTTTGCAAAAAATCATGAGCATTAGATCATATACCTGTAGTTTAAATCGGACCTACTTCCTACCGATTCGGCATGAATTTGTCTTTTTTGCCAGGGATGGACGGAAAGGTTTGACATATCCTACATGTTACATTGTCTATGTAAGATGGTCTAATATTTTTGAAAAATATGGTGGTAGCATTTTGAATTAACTATTTGCTGGTTGCTTCACAAAACGACCCGTTTTTTGGCACTCGGAAAATGGAAAATGCATTTTCTATGAGACGAAAAGGAAAACTTCCTCCTGCAACATTGTTCGCCATCCCAAGATGCACATGTGTGCACAATATGGGCACATTATGACAAACTATGTCACGATTCTGGCCATAACATTGGTCGTTTGACCCAAAAGCCATGAAACCTCGAACATGATAGGTCATTTCCGTGAAGGTTTTTTCAAGATATTCGTAATATATCAAATTTGGTATTTTTCCTTGCAAATATGTCACATAATATGACACCACGCGAAGGCTTTATATTGTTTGGACTGTTTTTGAATTTTTCATGCCCGTTTCAAACTATGGTTAAAACGGCGGGCACGAAGTTTCATAGCTAGGGGATGATCCTCGCTAAAATCGCATCGGATCTCTGAAAAAACATCATATTGTAAGGTTAAAAATGATTTTTGCAAAAAATCATGAGCGTTAAATTATGTACATGTAGTTTAAATCGGACCCACTTCCTACCGATTCGGCAGACATTTGTCTTTTTTGCCAGGGATGGACAGGAAGTTTTGAGATACTACCGTTGGGACATTGGCCGTAATATGGTCTAGTATTTTTTAAGAATATGGTGGTAGCATTTTGAAACCTTCATTTCATGATCACTTCACAAAACACACATTTTTTGGCAGTGGGAAAATGGAAAATGCCTTTTTTGCGACGGAAAAGAAAACTTCCACCTGCAATGTTGTTCGTCATTCTAAGGTTCACATGTGTGCACAATATATGGTACAATTTTGCTACATATTCTTGATAGATGCTTCAAAAAAGACCCCTTTTGGTATTTAGAATAGTGCTAGCCAATCAGAAAAGAGATTCAAAGTACCCATGGATCACCCCCACGAAGCAAATCTCAGTTGTCCACCTAGCCTCGATCCAACGCCCGAAATTTCGTGTTAGTTTCTCCTGCCTCCCCGTCCTCCCACCCAATTTATACCTAAAATGACTGAAACGCCCTGCAGTTTCTAGAGGCAGGTAACACAAGTGTTTAGCGGTTGTTTCGTCAAATCACACCATCCATCTGGATCGTGGTAGAGGGGGACAACAAACCCTAATCTCCCCACGCCTCTCGCTCATACCCGTCGCCACCTCCCGCTCCTCTCCCTCGCGCTTCTCCCCATCGAACCCTAATCCAATCGCCCACACCTGAGACACCACCGCCTCCTGCCACCACAGAGCCGTAGCGCCTCTGCATGCGGACCTTAGCATGCTCCTACCCCTGCGCCTGATCTGGCCACCCGGTCGCCGAGCCAAGCGGATCCGAACTGCGGCTCGAGCCCTGCCGCCGCCCCCTCTATTCTTCTCCCCGACGGTAATCCCCACCCCTCGTCTGCCCCGTCCGTGAGCGGCGCCGATAGGGGCCACTGGAATGACGCACAATCGTCGTGGACCTCGACCAAATCTAGTGGAGAAGCACCACAAGATCTTGATCTTCTACTGTAAGTCACAACCCACCCCGATCCCCTCCCTAGCTCTCTCTCTCTCTCACACACACAAATCTCACCTATCTCTCCTTTGTTAGCCTGCCGTGGAAGGGCAAAAGCCCGCGTCTCAGAGGGAACAAGATTTTCCCACCACCGAGTTGCTGCAAGCCAACGAAGGTGCTACGGCAAGGCAAGCCTACCTCTAGGTCGCCATCCGTCATGTTCGGTCTTCACTACCGCCAACAAAGCAGGGGGAGCCAATCGGGAGCAGAGGAGATGTCGACCAGGGGACTGCAATCTGCTGCTGCCCGATGGCCACCAGCACGTCGCTTAGTCACCGACCTCGTTTGCGACAACCTCACATACGTCCGCCCATAGGTAAGGATACCCGCCCTCGCGGACCATCTATTTGGTCGTATCAGGTTTGCCTCTCATGAGATGGATCCAATTTTTTATACATAGCCTTTCTATCCTATTTCATCTTGTGAACCATCATTCAGTAGAAGAAGCATTTGTACCACTAATCTATATGCCTGCACATCACGTAGGATGCCAACCATACGCTGTTTGTAGAAAAAAATCTGAATCCTATGAATTGAACTGGTTTCTTTATGAACCTTGTGGAAGTCATGTGAGTTTGTGAAAAACAGCATGTATTTATAGTTACAGCTCTGTACTCTATTGGTATATATGTTGTTGTAATACTTCACTATAGGATTAAGTCTGGCCTCTTCTTCGGGTTTGATTGCTCTGCACGAAAATTGTTTCTTATATGTAATAATGGCCACTACTTGGTCTGCACGGAAATACAAAATCCATGTTTGTCTAGTATAGTTTTGTAGCTGCCAGAACATCTATAACATAGCTGCTAGCCTAGATGTCTCCCATACTAATCAGGTAGAGGAAGTCACGAAGCTAGCATGTAAAAACTAGTGAATATTGTTTCAGCAGACCTGTTATTTGTTTAAGGCAACTCTGGATATCAATGGGTATTAAAATCTAGTCTGCATTTTCATAGAAGGAGGACAACGTCTCCTTCGTTGTATCAGGCATCTACATGCCTTGAAAGGATTGCAAAATTTGCAATAGATGGTAGTTTTTGACATGGTGCTTATGCCAACAATTATAACTCTGATAGAGTCGTATATACTGTCTTTTGCTACTAATTTTAGAATGTTGTATGATATACCTGAGTAGGTCAAGTTCGTCAAGGTCGACTTGGCCACCCTATTCGACCACATACTGGTAAATGCCCCCTATTTTTCCATCCCTCGTTCCCTTAGATTAATTCCATGCAACTCGAAGTGAGATTATCTCTCAGTTTTGAGTACTATTATACGTGATGTGTAACATTACATTACTTAGTCTTGCTAGCATTAGGATCAGATAGATAGTGTCTTATCCATGAACCTGTGCGTGCATCTGGATTCGGTGGTAGTTAGTCTCTGCTATATATTGTAATACTACAATTTACCATATTCAATCAATCAATATACAACAGCAAATCCTGCTACTTAGCTCTCAGGCCATGAATTTAGTTCTGTAATTTTTTCTAGAAAATTCTACTGTATAGTTTATGGCTGTTCTACAGTTATATGTTTGTACACTGTCTGTCTAGAAATTTCTGTATCTTCCTAACTATTTTTAACTGGTAACCTACAGATATCTGCATTTATTCGAAATTGAGTACAAGAGCTCCAGGATAAAGAAGTGTGAATAGACCTACTCTCAACAATATGTTGTAGCTCATTGGAGCTAGTTAATTTGACAACTAGATGTATTTGAAGTTGTATTTTGACAATCTGATGTGTATTGTGAATGTGTTCTAGCTCATTGGAGCTAGTTATTTTGACAACTACCTGTATCGGTATATTTTGACAAACTGATATGTACTGTGCATGATTGTAAATTAAATTATCTACTTTATGTAATTCAAATTATGTGTTATTGCAGCTTTGTTGAACTGACTTAAGGGACATTAAAAGCATACGTGCCAGACCCGTATTTAAATAAGAGTTAATTCCGTTTTTTACCCCCTAATTTGACATCAGTGACACTATTTACCCCATTTAACAAAAAATACTCTAGTTTACTCCATTTAGGAAAACTTTTGTCAGTTTTTACCCTTCTAAACATTTACCCGTTCAATGAGAGCTGAACTCACTCGCTGTCTTCAATATAACTAGCTAGTACAAGGCTGGCAATGACGCTGCAAAGCTGATGTCCGTGTCGGGAAGCTTGTCAGCTGCCTCTCTAGGACTCTACGTCCTGCATAACCGAGTAAATTATGTGTACGTCGTCAACTATACGTGCTCACAGACTGCCCGACGTCTACGTGAGGGAGCTAGAGCTGGCCATCCCGGTTCACTGCCCGTCCCCGTCATATGCACGCCTTTGGCTCTGCTGTTTTTGCCCATGCACTACCTCAAGTGTCTCGGCCCGACATAGCAGGACGTGGCGACCTGCCGCATTGCACTGTGTCAGGCCGGCTGCCACGGCATGAGCCATCGCTAGCGGCGGAGGTGCTCCACATAGACGCACACTCGTGCATCGGAACAGATACACATGCCATATGGCAAACAAATTCCACATCGTCGTGTGCCTCTTGCGCGTCACCAAGATGTAGAAGTGATGATACACCTCTTGCACAGTGCCAAGACGCGGAAGTGATGATACAGAGTTCATGCACATGCTGATCATGGATGTGTTAGCAAGTCATGTTGATCTATATACTACTTGATATAATACGTGCAACTTTGAAGGAGGTAAAATATGGTACAAAATTTACTAAATGGGAGGAAATTATGTTAAATAGGGTAAATGCTGTCATAAACGTGAAATTAGGGGGTAAAAATTGGAATTTACTCTTTAAATAAAGTAAAAATAAAAATGAAAAATGACAAGAGGGACCTACTTGTTGACCTGGAATGGGACAAGTGAATTGACCTGACAAATGGGACGTACTGGGTGACCTGACAAGTGGGATCAGCTCTAAAATACAAAAATAAAAATAAAAAATAATGGAAAAATTCAGCTCTAGCATATGGGCCAAATTATTGGGTTTGGCCCAACAAGATGACCATCATGGATTGGGCTACATTCTTGCCACGTAGGCTTGTCACGTAGGACGATCTTACGTGGATATGGTAGATTATCCATGACCAAAATTTTGGTCATGGCCTCTATGACCTTCTATTTTGGTCATGGTTATCCATGACCAATTTAAAAAAAATGTCGTCAGTTGTCTATAGTGATCCTCGGTACGTGACCTACTGCTTTTGGTCATACAAAGGTCATAAATGGATTACTATGACCATTCTATGACCAATATTTAGGGTCACTAGTTAGCACATTCCTTGTAGTGCACCGACAGGGCTGGCCCGCGTCGTTTTCAGCTCCATCCGGCACCCTAGCTTGCCCCCTCTCCCGTGGACTTGGTTCGGCCTGGGGACGCGGATAACTAAACGGGTCGTGCCGGCGCCAAAAAATATTTGGGGTGCACGGCTTTGCGTCATTTTGGGCGCCGGCACACCCCAAAGGCCTTTGGGGGGCCTTTAGGGACCCCGTGTGTAGATTCTCTTAACTCGGAAGGCTGACCTACTGTGAAATGCAAGGGGTCCATCCGTCCATAGACGTGGATCAAATGCTTGTGAACGTCACATCCGGAGGAAGGGATTGCATAACCTTTGGGAGGCCGCACTATGTTGTATAGGTCTGGATATTTTTTCCTTGAGGCGTAGCGTTGCCTTGTCACTTACTCCCTCCATTCGTAAAAGAATGTATGTCTAGGCTCCACCGCTTTTCCGGAAAAGAGTGTACGTCTGCGCTCAGCTCACTGCAATTTTGTGTTTAGGCCCCGGTCTATGCCTCGATTTCAGCCTAGCGCAACGACAGAATGCAGGCTCGGTCACTAGAATTGGCCACGGTCCCATGCATGATTAGACATACGCGAATCGAGCGGTGCCACTCTTTTGCGGATGAAGGGGGTATACTCTAAGAATCTAATCTTTGAGCCATCATTAATAGAGAAAGTCTCATAGAGAAAAAATATTTTTTTCTAGCCATTAGTCCAGGCCAAAAGTGTAAGTTGCCGAACTGCCAATATACCTGGGACACTGCTTTAAAACAAACACATTTTTCTCTAAGAAGAATTTGCCATACATCTTCTGACAGTAGCTTAAACAACCACTTGCCAAGGAGACCATACAGTGCATATTCCAATAGGAATAGTAATGCTATACTTTTCCTACTCTTTCCAATCTAATTTAACGGATGAATGGTTTATCACACTCGGATGTATCTATTTGAATCTAGATAAATGTGAGCCTATTAATTTAGAATGAAAGGAGTACAAAAGTACCGTGAATCAAACGAGCCTGAAACAAGAAGGAACGCCACCATATTGTCCATGTTGTTTGGACAGGTAAGCTCTGTCCCCTTGACAAGGAGTGAAAACTAAAAGCTAAACTATGTAAAAGTAAGACAACATACCGAAACGGTATGTACCAGCCGACGCCTGCTAAAACCCATCTAGGGTTCCACCCCCCTCGCCGGCGATATCGCCGGTCCTCTCTGCCTCCGGTGGTCCTAGGGCCTCGGAGGTGTGGTGGCCCACGAGCTCTCACCGGCGGGAGATTTTTTGTTCTTTGTTTAGCCTGTATTTCAGTGTCTTTTTTGGGATGTTAAGTCGACGACTATGTCCTGTTGTCAGAATAAGGCCTTTCCCGCCCTATCCTCGCTCCGGTGGTGCATCTAGCGTCGATGGCGGGTGCGTGTAGTCGTTTGTCTGACGGATCTCCTTGGATCCGGACCGTTTTCATGTTCATTGGTTTGTTCTCAGGTCAGTCTCTTCCGATCTACGGTTGCCATCATTGACGATGGTTGATGCTCTGGTGAGTTGGTCCTTGGTGGCCTTAGAACGACGACTTCCCGTCTGTCTAGTACAACAAGCTCTACTACGACAAGTTTTGCACGACTCCGGTGATGGAGGGATGAGGACGGCGGTACGTCTTCGCTCCAATGATCTATTTGTAATTTTTATTATTTTTAGTTCTCTTTGTACTGTCATTGATGATTATTAAAGATCGGCGGAATTTCAAAAAAAAAAAAACTAAAAGCTAAACTAGAGAGCACAAGCTCGGACACCAGAAGGAAGTGGAGACCGGAGTGTAATTCTTCCTTAGCGGTGTGCCGGGCATAAACAGCTTCCTTTATAGGTCAAACACTCCGCTTCAAGCCATTGGCAGCACAAGATTGAATTGATTAGCTTCATGCGTTGGTTAGCAGTTTGGCACACAGTAGCCAGAGGTCCCTTTCTTGTCTTGATGAAAAGAACACAAGCGACTTGTCATTGCCAATTGTGCCATGTCGTAGTCGCACACCATTTTCAGGTCGTGTGTCCTTTCATAGATTCTGCCAGAAGTTCTCGTACCCCTCAAATCTCGACTTGAGATAAGCTTCTACTGTGCTTTTTGTTAGAGGTTGACACAGTGCTTTTCTTTCGGTCCCCATGGTTTGCCAAAAGAATGAAAATACGTGATGACCACAAATCCACAGGCACAAAAGAGAGGCAATGCTGAGCGTTGAATGTGTAAGATGCCCCCAAGTGCCTGCCTGCCACACACCACTGCTTTTCTAGGTCGACAGATTAATCAAGTAATTGGCATCACTTCGGAGCATTCGTGCCTTGGTGTGGTGCAAATCAGTTGTCAAAACTCTTAGCCTATCTTCTTTACTTTCCCAACTAACTTAACCGTAGAGAGGGAAATGGAATGGTTGCTGATGGTAAATTGTGAATGCAACTAGTACTCAAGCTACAAAGTTTCAGTTATGCATCGTGCTCACTTGGACCTGAAGATTGATATAAATAAAGATAGTACTCCCTCGGTTCCATATTAATATTCTCAAATTTGTCTAAATTCATATGTATCTAGCCATAGATAGGAGGGAGTAAGAAGTTTTCACTCAAGGAAACTAGACAATGATAACCTGAATTTCATATTCCCTGTCCCTATTTTCTTTCTTTCTTTCACCTAGCAATGCCGAATTCATGTGAAGCCACTTATCCTGTGCATATTCTGTCCATCACCTAATGCGTACAAGATTTGATGAATCGAAAAGGAAACATTCTCGTGTCCATTCGTACCTTCTGGACCCCCATTAACCAATCCAAACGATGATGCTGCAACAGGTGGCATGCAGCACAGCTTATCAATTTGATCTTGTCTAGCTCTTTCTGCACAAAGCTAGAGATAACTGAAAAGGCCACCTCCCTACTTACTGAGATTTGCATCTCTACGTTTTTTTTCTTCTTAAGATTGGTTTTTCCATATGTTCAAATGCTAATGTCTTAAGCTAAGGTGCAAACGGTCTCTGCACAAAACATTGATAAAACATTGTGAATCGTCTCTCCCATGTGAGAGTGTCTATTATGAAAGATTGAAAGTAACGTGTCAGGTTGTGTACTTATTAAGGTCAGACAAACTAGGTACAAGTCTATACATTGCATACTACCACAACATAGATAAAAAAACGATCACTCAATTTGAGTGCAGTGTATGTGCCATAAATAAAGCTGATATAATTGTGTGTTCCTCATACGTACTGTTTACTAATCAATTAATTGTTGTTATGATGTTTCCTATATCTAACTAGAAACTGTCCATTTATTATTAGTATTTAATTATGACGAAGAAATACATGGTTGATAATGGGCAACATCATTATCATCAGACATCACATCGCCTTTTCTGGAAATAATTCATCCATACCAAATCTCAAGATCCGGTTATACAGAATACAACATACAAAAACAAGCTTAACTTGGGTCCGAAAAGAAGGGAATAGCTTATGACTAAGGATGGTGGTATCATGGGTTGATCCTTTCCATCTAGTGGCAAACATATTATGGCCGGTGTAGTGCTTTCTCCACCTGAACGCGGGTGTGTCGGGTTTAGGCACTCTAGCAGTCACATGAGTACCATTAATTGCTCCAACACACTCCTGGCATGAACAATGTTAGGCATAGGTGCAATACAATCCTGTCATAGTGTATAAGCTAGAGTCGCTAACCCCGAAATATGGAAAGTAACTCTAGCTCTCTTGTATCTTCGTTGGAGTTTGAGTAGATGATGGCTTGATAATCTCTCATCCGAGCTCTCCAATAGTATACATGACTTAATGGAAATATCGGAATATTGTCTCAGTGCATCTCCTCCATGTGCTATGAATCACTCGAAATCTCTGGTTATGTCCTAGAACATGAGCGAACAATGCTACTTTCTCTTGAATACATGTGTGGATTCTATCATTAAGCAACCCCTAACCTAAATGTGTTCACAAGTCGGTTAAGAGGGGCTCTTCTCATTGTTATCATCTCTCTGTCACGGTTTACCATGGAAGTGTATTTCACTAGGAGCCTGTTATTTCTAGCAGCCGATCTTCTATGGATCAAAAGCATCCACTCCTGAATCACAGCCATGAGGGAAGTTGTCTGGCTTATAACTTTCAACCGTTGGTCCTAATCAAACTGAAGTTGGATAAGTACCTAACAGACAGGTCGTAATGTCGAACACACTAGCTACAGAGCTAATGTTAGGGGATATGCGGTGGTTATAGGCATGGTTGAAGATGTAGACGACTTGCCGGAGCCAGATGCGATGGGGATGAGAGGGTGAGGGAGACAAAGAGAACAAGTCAAATCCGCAGATCTGCGAGGCCATAGCTGCCGGTGCCAAAGACGATAGAGTGAAGGACCAAGTGTCTCAGATATACGAAGACACCAGATCTAAATTGCCACCGCCACCACAATCGTCACCCAAGAGGAAAACAAGGATGAATTATTTTTCGCACGGATGGTGACATACTAAGCGGGAGGTGAGGAACTAACAACTAATATAGGGGATCCAAGGTTTTCTTAGCAGAACCTTGTGTGCAATGTATTTGTGGTCATGATGCATAATAAATTTATATTTCCCTTTTCAAATTGTTTGTAGCGACATGAATTAAGAAATCTAGCTAATCAGTTCAGGGATAGCAAGCAGAGATGTTCATCAGTCGTTGTCCAAAAATTGGGGCTCATAGGTAGATGAATTCTTATGAAAATTGTGGCTAGGGTTCAGGCAAGCAAGGTATACGTATCCTTCATATATGTGTCAAGTTTAGATGTTCTTAGGCAAATTTTCAAGTATACTCTCTGATGTGCATATTTATTTATTAAACGGGGGTGTATGATGGACAAGTTTATTCTCAAAAGAAAAGTCTCATCACAAGATGTCCGAGAAGACATGAATTGAAAAGAGGAGATTCATTATGATCACAGCTTAAGTGATGATATTATTTGTTATGTGGAGAAAGAAGAAATGAAGAAAGTCACGGATTATCAAGTTGTTAAGTATTTCATGGCTTTGAAGAACGAATGTACTAAAACAATAAAAGGTAATGTGAAACTGTAGCTACTTCAAAATACTATACTTTTGGTCATTCAACTATGTTTCACTTGAAAATTAATGCTACTTTTGTTTTGGAGGTTATAGACTCTTGGTGTTTGATGATGTATTCTGGAACTTGAAAAATGCAAGACATCTGTTTCATATAATTGTGTCCTTTGTTTCATCAATATAATAGTCATTTTGATTTTCTTATTACAGGTTATTTTATATTTATAAGTCGTCGCTTTTATGTCATATTATCTAAGTGAGAAGTTATAAACAATTAGGGATATTATAACTAAGCCAAAATGGAGCACTTTCAGGCCATCCACGATTTTGACCGTCAGATCTCTCAACCCAGTCGTTCCAGGCTGTCTGATGCAGCCCTTATTCCCGCGTGGGGATATTAAAACTGGGACAAAAGGGAGCTCCCTCACGTCATGGGCATTCTGGACCGTCCGATCGTCCCTGTCCGCACTTCCTGGCCGTTCGATCTTCATCAATCCTACATGGGCCGAAATATCCCTAGGGGAAGAGCCTCTGGAGCACAAATCGGCCTGTTGTGGTTAACTGGGCCCCAAAGACACACTAAAGCCCATGTAATGATCTATCCTTTCGCCTCAGTTAGCGACACCCATTCAATCGACAGAGAAATTAGTGATTGAGGACCGGAAGAGACGCTGTAGGGGAGGCGATTCGGTGAGCGGTGTGGTGCATCTGTCCTTCAAGGTGGAGTGGCGACACCTTTTTTGTTCAACCACCGCCTTCCTCCTTACGTGGTGGTGCAGCGGGGAAGGATCCACCTTGGGGCGGTGAGAAGCTTCGCTCTTAGACCGGTGGTGGCACTACATCATCAACGCATCAACCAACTTGTTTTGTACGCGAGATTTGTAGTCCTTCGGTGTGTCGTTGTTCGCCTTCATCAACCCCGCGTCCTGCACAGAACGTCCTACCAGATTCTATGCTTCTCCCATGGTTTTTTCATGTGGATGATTGATTTTTGTGTTCTTGCAGATGAAGGGTAAGATGGAGGAGTTCCGCACACGGCTGATCCGTGGTGTGACGCAGGCCGACGTCCAGGCTGGTTGGTACTCTCGTTGCTCTTCAATGTTTCACTACAATGTTTCTTTCTAGCTATGTCGATCTCTGATGCACTGTTGTGTGTTTCCATATATCCCGAAAGCATGCTGGTAGTTTGCTATGTAGTTACACAGAATAGCAATTATGTATTACTTGCTGCCAATTTCTTATGCTGCCAACTCATTCTTTTATAGTACAACTGTCTACTTCCGATTTAGGACAGGTTGTGTCTATTTACAAAATCCGAGTAGCTGCCACTAGCTTGTAAAAATTCGTCAGTTAGTTTGCAATATGCTTTAGTTCCTATAAAATTATATTTTCCCTACAAGTTAGCATGGTAAGAAAATTAGTCTGTAGTTGTGAATCAGTCCTTTCTAGAGGGGATTCAAAAGGTATTGTCTTTGATTATTATGAGTTGTACTTGAGCAAGTATATATAAGGAGCTACACGGTACAAGTTTCTTATAATTCATTGTTTTCAAATATATTGCTATGGACTTGTGTAGTTTTTTTGTCGCTACTACATATCGTATACTGACCAGTTTTCAGTACCCAGTTAGATAGCTCATTTCATGTGCTAAATAGTTCAAAAATAAATATTTAACTTCGATCCCATTGTGAGTTTTCTGTGCTCTACACTACAGTAGCGATGCATGATGGTGGTTGGCTTGTCACTACCGGGTCGTAACTTCATTTGAGTGACACCGGTCCATTGTACAATTTGTTGTACGAAGCTTTCCCTTTGCTAGTATATCGAAAGCAAGCATTTGTTGGATCTTTCAAAAAAAACAGTAGTGATCCATGTGACTATTATTGTTTGTTTACGTGATCGTCGGGGACCATATAAGAGAATCTCAAACATTAGTTCGGGAGAATATCTAAGATGTGGCATGGAGTTTTGTTTTTATTCCTTGCATCTACCAACATGTACTATTTTTTATGTATTTTTTGCATTTCTTCCTATAGTGTTAATTATCTTGTCTTATATATTTGTTCAATATGCTATCCAGTTATTGTAGGTTTGATGCTAAAATTATCTGCTCATATGAGCATGCCAACATTGTTGATTTCACTAAGGTGTTCCTAGAGCTGGAATTAGAAGGGCTTGGCTTTTCATAGAAGAAAGATGTTGCATTTTTCTCTTAGGATGTCACTCTTTGTAGTATGCGTGTTTTAAAACAAGTAGGCGATCACTGAATTTGTAATGATCATTGATGTTTACAAATTAAATATTGTTTGTATAAAATCTATGAAATTCGAGGTGTCATATTATGATCCCGACCACCATCAAGTTGCCACTTGCGTTAGTTTTGGGTAGTGGTCGGTGTGTCCCCATATTTAGAAATATTTAAGGCTTTTTATTGGATGACACAACAATACGCTGCTATCATGATGTATAGCAGTAATTAAATTTTCTTAAAATTATACTTTAAAAGATACCTTATGCTGAATATATCAGTTCAGATCCAAATAAATTTTTACGATTTCTCTTGGTTCTGATCCAAATAAATATCTATGATTACCTACATTACACTGTTATGGAGATTTTGCAGATGTATCTCAGGTAAATACAAAGTCAAACAAGTAATTAGGTACCATGTTATTTACTTATCAGTTTTTTCTGCATAACTTGGTTAAGTGTGGAACTTCCTAACAACCTATTTACCTAATGGACGGGTGCGGCAACGCGTGCCTACATGATCTAGTAGTTTTATATAGTGGATCGTTGCTTAAAAAGTTTACCCATAGTAAAGTGGTGTATTAGGGTGACTCGAGCTCCAGCTCCTCCCCTAGCGACGCCCACACGGTTTTCCTCGAGCCGGAAAGGCGGAGGACGGGTACGGGGCCGATGAGGAAACGGCGCTGCGACAGATCAGCCACCTTCATCCCCAGCTCCAACGAAAGAATTGATCTTTAGGCATTTGAGGTTGGGGGAGGAGGAGGAGAGGGTTCCAGGCGCCGGGAGATAGGCGCGTGGAGATAGGCGTCGGGCTGCCGACAGCAGCAGTGGTCGACATCGTCGCCGGTGGGCGAGGCTGGCCCGCGTGTGCCGCTCGGCCATGCGCGGATGTGGACAGGAAGATGATGGAGTGAGGGTTGATGCTGAAATATTTTGAGGGGGCTTTTCGGAAAAGTGTGGCCGCGCCCATTAATTCAGACCGGAGGGAGTACGTAAAACTAGGAAATTTAATGACAAATACATTTTAAGAGTATTATAAGTACTACTCCTAGAGATCTATAATATATCATTGATTTATTGATTTAGTACAAAGTTCAGATTGCATCCGAGCTTTCACGCTTTAGCAAACACGAGTGGGTTATCCCTCCGAGATTTGTCACTACACTAAGCATATTACTGTCTTGCACTGGAGGGAACATCTCACGAGTCCGTGCTCGCATTTCATTGCCGGTCGTAGCTTTCGGCGTGTACGGTTGGACAGAAACGGCACATTACACAATTTTGGAAATCCCTTGCAAGTATTGCTGTACGGTTGGATAGAAACGGCACATTACACAATTTTGGAAATCCCTTGCAAGTATTGCTGTTTCCGTTGCCGTATCTTATCTTGTACAGAAGCGTGTAGTGTTGGAGATTGATATACTATCAGCAATATAAGTATCTGTATAAGAGATCCCAGGCGGAACAAATAGTGCCCCTGCGAAGCACACATCTGCTGATGTGTTTGGTTGCTTGTGCTTTTGGCGGACCTAGGGATCATGACTCCGCCGAAGCTGCATGCGCCAACTCAACCTCTCATGCTAACAGACATTTCGTTTGGTTGCTCACATTGAGTTCTGGGGCGATGGAGAAGTCAAGCCCCACTGGTTTGATTGCCTGTATTCTTCGGTTTCGGCTAGTTGTCGTTTGGTTAGTTGCATTCTACGAATACCCACCATAATTGGCTCACAAAGTTCAGACAATTGGAATTCGTAGAATTCAGAGACCAACAAGTTTAATACTGAATCGACATAACCAATATAAAGAACCATGATGTTTGTACCACGGCATGAATTTAAAAACAACTGAAGCAGAAGTTCATGAAACCGAGGGGTTATTACTGAATACCACCTCACAAAATATATAGACCGGACACAAGTTTTGATCAAGTCTAGCTACTCCAAAATATACACCATAGTAGTCACCAACCAGGGCAACACCACCACTATACCCCCTCCAGCACCACAGCCGGTTACTCACGGGTGATGACCCACAAATATAGGGGACGTATCGCAGTATTTTCGAGGGAAGTGAAACCCAATTTATTGATTCGACACAAAGGGAGCCAAAGAATACTTATCAGCCTTAACAACTGAGTTGTCAATTCAGCTGTACCTGGAAACAATCTTGCTCACAGCAGTTTATCAGTAGAAACAGTTTCGTAGTAGGAATAGTAAAGTAACAGTAGTAGCAAAGCAAAGACAGTAGTACCAAAAGCAGTAAATAGTGGGATTCGAGTGCGGTAGGCATAGGGATGGATGGACGGATGTTGCATGGACAAGACAATTCACATAGCAATCAAAACATAGGGCAATTGCAGATAAATAAGATAAAGCATCCAAGTACTAGACAATCTTAGGCATGTGTTCCATATATAGTCATATGTGCTCGCAATGAGAACTTGCACAACATCTTTTGTCCTGCCAGCCCGTTTGCAGCGGGGCCTCTAGGGAACTACTGGCAATTAAGGTGCTCCTTTTAATAGAGCACCGGAGCAAAGCATTAACACTCCGTGAACACATGTGATCCTCACATCAAAGCCATTTCCTTCCGGTTATCCCGATTTCTGTCACTTCGGGGCCATAGGTTCCGGACAGCAACGTGTGTATACAACTTGCAGATAAGACCAGAAACAATACTATCATAATGAATCAATAATAAGTTCAGATCTGAAATCATGGCACTCGGGCCCTAGTGACAAGCATTAAGCACAACAAGTCGCAACAAATTCATAAAGAACTAATAAAAGATACTAGGCACCATGCCCTAACAATCTGATGCCATTACAATCTGATGCCTAACAATCTGATAACCATACCCATAGCCTACAGCGGGGGATTACTCACTCATAGATGGAGGAAACATGGATGGTCGATGGAGATGATGGTGGGGATCGATGGAGATGGCTCCGGGGGCACTTCCCCGTCCTGGCAGGGTGCCGGAACAGAGACTTTCTGTCCCCCGAATCTCCCCTTCGGTGGCGGCGGCGCAGCGGAACTTTTTGCGGAAAAACGTCGAACCCCCTGAAGTTTTTAGGTCAGAAGGCTTCTTATAGGCGAAGAGAGAGGTCGAGGGGGTGCCTGGGGCCACCACACCAGGCCCTGGCGCGGCCAGGCCTAGCCCGCGCCTGGGGGGGTGTGGCCAGCCCCTGGCCCTCCTCCATCTCGTATTCTGGCTCCGTGAGTCTTCTGGAAAAATAGGCAATTTGGCTTTTGTCCCGTCCAATTCTGAGAATATTCATTTTCTGACTTTCCTGGAACCAAAAATAGCAGAAAACAGGCAGCTGGCACTGTGGCTCTTGTTAATAGGTTAGTCCAAGAAATCATATGAAAAGTACTCCAAAGTGTGGACAAAACACAAGAAAGTGGATAAAAACAAGCATGGAGCATCAAAAATTATAGATACATTTGCAATGTATCAACATCCCCAAGCTTAACTCCTGCTCGTCCCCGAGTAGGTAAGTGATAAAAAGAAAGAATAATTTTTGAGGTGACATGCACCATCAAAGACTTGATCAAAATATTTGTAAAACATTCAAATTTGGGATCAAAGTACTTCAATCATAACATGAAAGACAAAGTTCCAGCAATAAGCAAAGAGACTATGATGCAACATGAAAAAGCACAAACAAAAGATTCATGAATAATAATGCTTTACAAGGCGTTTGTTTATTTCACATAAAGAAAACATAGCATAAAAGTATTCAGCTTGTCCCTTAATAGAGTAACAAATATAAATGCATAGTACACCTTCAAAGTTCATAAGAGTGACTAAATACAAAAGTTTCAAACAAGAAATAACAAGTTATGCATCAATCAACTAGTCTTGGGACAATGCACATAGAACTAAGAATGGCCACTATGCTCTCAAAGTAGTGCATAAAGATAGAAGGTGGAGACTCAATGTAATGGTGGAAGAAAAGCCTTTGTAAAAGGAAGTAGGGATTCAAGTCTCATAAAGAGCTTCCAAAAATTATGGTACTTATACCTTTCAGCTCTCATTGCCCCTATCATAAGCATCTTGAAGGTGATTAAGGTTAAAGTGACACAACTAAGAGGATATGCTTGACAAGTTATAAACCGAAATATCATGCCCCTTACTTACGTCACGAGTAAGCTCTTATCATGAGTAAGCTCTTGTCATTGTAAGTATATGTGTATCATTAAGAACCGCCAACGGGGTACCCCTTGCACATGATACGGGAGCTTTCCCATAATCAAAATGACAAGGCAAGCAGATAATGAGCATCTCAGCGATCTTTTTATTTGCTATTTGCATAGGTTTTTATTGAGGATGCTTCATAGAGTGCTCATTATGGTGATGCTGCAAGTTCCCACCATGATTAGGCATGGCTTAGGCTAGTGGCCCAGGCGTTTCTCTAACACACATACAAACTCCATGATCTTACAAGTTCCACTTTTATTTCACACCGCCGGGATCCGTAAGCAAAGGAACATGATATCAACGGGGTACAGAGTACAAGTGAAATGTTGAAAACGTTCCCCATGAAATATGGTTCTGCTAATTTCAGCTTATAAAGCGCAAGCATATACGCAACAAAGAATGACCCAATGGTTCAAGTTTATTAGGGACAAAAAGTAAAGTGTGCCATCAAGTTCGTGAGAGCTTTAATCACTAGTTTTTTCATAACAAGTGGAAGGTAAACAAAAGCATGAATATACTTGGAATAGCATAAGCTAGTAGGTAGGTATGGTGGACTCTTTGGAAAAACTTGGTTTAGGGAGTTGGATGCATGAGTGGAACTCATACTTTGTTGTGGAGACTAGCAAAAGACTGGGAGCGACAAACTAAGAGAGCAATAATGGCTATAATCATGCAGAGCGACAAAACATCATTGATCAAAGCATAAAGTGATACTACAAGTTGAAAACTGAAGGATCATAAAGGCTGTGGTGACTTGGGATAGTCATAACATGGTGTGAGCATGTGCCAAGTCAACCCAAACAAAGCATCAAAGGAGAATACAACTATACTATGCTTTCATATGCTAAAACAACGCATGATTCATCCAAGGCACATTAAGCAATCTCAATTGTTTATAACAATTCATGCTACAGCAAAGAATACTAAGCATAAAGCCAAAACTATATCAAACATGGCATGACAAAGCATAGGCCACAGTCAAAAACAAGCTCTCTTTACCACTTAAGCATGAGCTTTCCTACTCTTTCCAATCCAAACCAGACTATTTGAACACCAATGTATGAATGAGGGGGTCCAACCAATTTATTCAGAAAACTAAGCAAACCACACAAACTAAAAACTAAAACGAAAACGAAAAAGAAAACGCTCCAAGAACAACACAATTGTGCATGAAACAATAAAAATGAAGTGTTTGGAAGAAACCTGAGATTTTTATCGATGAAGAAGGGGATGCCTTGGGCATCCCCAAGCTTTGACGCTTGTACTTCTTGGATATTTCTTGGGGTGACACGCGTGGCATCCCCAAGCTTGGGCTTTAGTCCATCCTTTATCTCATTACTCATTCCTTCCATACACCTGAAATTCTTCCTTCATACAAAACTTCGCACAATCTTTATTAGCAACATTAGTGTACTTAAGATAAATAAGTCTTAAGGTTCAGTTCTAACACCAAATAAACTCCCATTAGAACACTAGCTAGTGTAGCACTTCCCTCAAAAAGCTCAATTCTCCAAAAGAACTCAAAAAGGAACCAACAAGAAGCAAATATAGAAAATGGCAGAAATCTGTCAAAACAGACCAGCAGGTAAAGACGAATTTTGTCGAAGACCTTCTGTTGCTCAAATCAAAAAGTGTTGAACTAACGAAAGTTATATAACAACCTGGGACAGAAGCACAAAAAATTACAACTCAATCCGACGTACAGAGCTGACTCAGAAATTTTTACGGTGAAGCACAAAAATCTGTTTCAGAACAGCAACTTTCCCAATCATTAGTTCTCTCTCATTAGAGGTTACTCTTGGCACAAAAGCAAATAAAAATGATAAGGAGCGGTTATTACAGAGGTCATAACTTCCAAGACTCATCTAAAACTCTTAGGTTATCTCCCAACAAGTACTTTTCTTTAACGCCTTTAAGTTAGGCATAAGAAGCAAAAACTAAAATGGATAGAATAGAAGTAAGCGGAGATAATCATGGTGAAAACATTGTTTTGTTGAATGAAATCATTTTGTTAACAAGGTTGATCAGGTCTTGTTACCAAAACAATTCCATATGAGACAAAACTTTGTACCCCACTAATGATTATGTTACCTCAACTTTGATAGCAATGGTCCCAATCATAATAGTTTCACATTTTTCTCTTCGTATGGGACAATATATTTCTCCAACTTGAATGCCCTCAACATGTTCAATTGAATTCAATCCATAAGTCCTTTCAATCTTCTTGAGGAAATAGACAATGTGTTCATTGAAGGTCACCTTTCCTTGATTACAATTAATAACAGCTCATGCTGTATTTAAGAAAAAGTCTCCCAAGAATAATAGACATATTATCATCTTCAGGCATAAAAGTTTGAGAGGATGCTCTCATAAGAAATATGAGTTGAAGTAAACGAGAGCATCAAGAAGCAAATTCAAAACACATTTAAGTCTAACCCACTTCCTATGCATAGGAATCATGTATGCAAATAAATTCACAAAGAACAAAGTGACAAGCATAGGAAGATAAAACAAGAGTAACTTCAAAACTTTCAGCACATAGAGAGGTGTTTCAATACCATGAAAACTTCTACAACCATATTTTCCTCTCTCATAATAATTTTCAGTAGCCTCATGAATAAACTCAACAATATAACTATCACATAAAGCATGCTTTTCATGATCTACAAGCACTAGAGCTTTATCATAAACATCTTCAAAAGAATCCTCAGGAACATAACATTCATCCTTCTTTAGTAAGCATGGGGGACAATCAAATAATGTAAGGGATAAAGAGTTACTCTCATTAGAAGGTAGGCATTGGTAGCTAATCCATTCTTCCTCCTTTTGTTCATCACTCTCCTCCTCTTTTTCATCTAATGAGATTTCAGGTTCATCAATTTCTTCTTCCATAGGATCCCGCAAGGCATTAGTCTCTTCCATTTGTGGAAAGCATCTATTAAAATATTCAAGAATATAGCCATTTTCATCCTTGTAATTATCAAAGAAAAATTTAAGTATACCATACACCTCATATTTGTAAGGTGAATCATCAATATTGTCAAGCAAACTAGCAAGTTCAAAAGCACCCTTCCAAGCAATAAATTCCTCAATTTGTTCCACATCATAAAGGTCATAATTTCCGTTAACATAGGAAGATATGGTAACATTATCATTATACTCACATTCAAAAGGGAGGTGTTTATACCTCCTGAAGCAACAAGATTTATCAAGGCAATAAGTAACGTTATAAGTAGAGCACACGTTTCTAGCGATGGTATACAATCTATCAATTTGTCCCCATAAGTGTTTCCCTTTTTGTGACAAGCGGTGTTCCTTATAATAATCTTTTTGATCTTCCATGAATCCACCTTGCCAATAAGATTCAGTTTCAAAGAATCCAACCATTGACAACAAGCATGATAAAGCAAGACAATAACAGATCAACGAAAATAACAACTAGAGTAGGAACTAGTTTTTTTTGTATTTTTGATAAAGAAACAAGCAAACAAGGAGAAAATAAACTTAGCTTGAACAATAGTGAATCCAAGTGGACTTGATAAATAAAGCTATGCTCCCTGGCAACGGCGCCAGAAAATAGTCTTGATGACCCACAAGTATAGGGGATGTATCGCAGTATTTTCGAGGGAAGTGAAACCCAATTTATTGATTCGACACAAGGGGAGCCAAAGAATAATTATCAGCCTTAACAACTGAGTTGTCAATTCACCTGCACCTGGAAACAATCTTGCTCACAGCAGTTTATCAGTAGAAACAGTTTTGTAGTAGGAATAGTAAAGTAACAGTAGTAGCAAAGCAAAGACAGTAGTACCAAAAGTAGTAAATAGTGGGATTCGAGTGCGGTAGGCATAGGGATGGATGGACGGGCGTTGCATGCACAAGACAATTTACATAGCAATCAGAACATAGGGTAATTGCAGATAAATAAGATAAAGCATCCAAGTACTAGACAATCATAGGCATGTGTTCCATATATAGTCATACGTGCTCGCAATGAGAACTTGCACAACATCTTTTGTCCTGCAGCGGGGCCTCTAGGGAATTACTGGCAATTAAGGTGCTCCTTTTAATAGAGCACCGGAGCAAAGCATTGACACTCCGTAAACACATGTGATCCTCACATCAAAGCCATTCCCTTCCGGTTATCCCGATTTCTGTCACTTCGGGGCCATAGGTTCCGGACAGCAACGTGTGTATACAACTTGCAGATAAGACCAGAAACAATACTATCATAATGAATCAATAATAAGTTCAGATCTGAAATCATGGCACTCGGGCCCTAGTGACAAGCATTAAGCACAACAAGTCGCAACAAAGTCATAAAGCACTAATAAAAGATACTAGGCACCATGTCCTAACAATCTGATGCCATTACATGAACGATCTCATCTAATCCCTACCATCCCCATAGCCTACATCGGGGGATTACTCACTCATAGATGGAGGAAACATGGATGGTCGATGGAGATGATGGTGGGGATCGATGGAGATGGCTCCGGGGGCACTTCCCCGTCTCGGCAGGGTGGCGGAACAGAGACTTTCTGTCCCCCGAATCTCCCCTTCGGTGGCGGCGGCGCAGCGGAACTTTGTGTGGAAAAACGTCGAACCCCCCTGAAGTTTTTAGGTCAGAAGGCTTCTTATAGGCGAAGAGAGAGGTCGAGGGGGTGCCTGGGGCCACCACACCAGGCCCTGGCGCGGCCAGGCCTAGCACGCGCCTGGGGGGGTGGCCAGCCCCTGGCCCTCCTCCGTCTCATATTCTGGCTCCGTGAGTCTTCTGGAAAAATAGGCACTTTGGCTTTTGTCCCGTCCAATTCCGAGAATATTCATTTTCTGACTTTCTAGAACCAAAAACAGCAGAAAACAGACAACTGACACTATGGCTCTTATTAATAGGTTAGTCCAAGAAATCATATGAAAAGTACTCCAAAGTGTGGACAAAACACAAGAAAGTGAATAAAAACAAGCATGGAGCATCAACAATTATAGATACATTTGCAATGTATCAACGGGTAGTGCTTGTTAAGGAAGGCCGTGAACTGTGCCCAGGGTCATAGCAAGATACATGTTGGCCTATGCCTTATGGTCCATCAGGTGGCTAAGAGCACGGTGTATGACAGCTGGAGAGACGGACACTGCGAGAATATGACCAATATAGATCACCTTCATCTGAGCATAGTTCTGAATGAGCTTGTTGATCAGCTATGTTCTTTGGGTGAACCTACATGAGAACAAAGTTAGTTTGCAATTCTTGTATCAGCTTACGAACAAAGTGTTGTTGTAAGTGCAAATTTATGTCAACCTTGATGTGTTCAGAGTAGTGCTCCTCGTCCACCATGACAGTTGACGTCTCCTCCACCCAGCGCACGATTTTGTGCCTTCTCAGCTTTAACACCTGAACCCACCTAGTTCTCCAATATCTGAAATGATTGTAGATCTAATTCAAGGTAACTCTCGGTCACAGTATCTGAAGACATCATCTGCAGCAGCTCTCATGTCCTTCTCCTTGATTCCTCGGTCCATGGAAACCTCTGTCCTGATGATCTGACAATCTGTTCAGGACAAACCTGGATAGAGAAGCTAGCCATGTCGTGGCGTTCTTCTTCTGCACGAACTTGTTAGGCATCGGAGCATAGCACAGAGACACCGCTACGGTTGCGGAGAGATCAGGGGGACCGGCGTATCAGTTAGCCAGTCCCACGACACAAATTGAACAACCATAATAAGCATGATACGTTCCCCCTAGTACACAATAATCAACCATGGAACCTAAGTAAGAACCATACTAACGTACAACATGCATGAACATAAGCAAGAACCATAGAATCGTGCAATATGCATGAATGTAAGTAGAGTGGCCGCACGAACCTATATAGATCAACATACCAAAATGGTAACAGATCTTTCATTGCAAAGCTAGGATTGGAGTGCTCTTACTAGGATCTCAGAGTCAAATGGTGTGGACATCTCGACGAAGCGGTGGAGGAACACTTGCCGAAGAGGAGATCGACCGACCGGAGTAGGCGGCGCAGGTTACTTGTTCTTGTAGATCAAGAAAAAGATTTGGAGTAAGAGCTCGAAAATGGGGGTGATGGTGGCACAAGATTCGGCGGAGAGGCGGGGTGGCGTAAAATAGACAGTGCGAATAGGCGGGCGGTGACCTAATTTCTCCCGCCAAAATTTCACGGACACGGGCGCGCCCCCGCCATCTTGCTCTCGCACCGGCCGAATGCAGCCATTTCCCTAGTGAGCGCAAGAAGTTGGTTCCGTGGAAGCAACCTATTTATACTTTCCTTCGGAGCCAGGTTGAGAACTGTTTTAAGATCCGTGTGATGCAAAGATTTTGTTCCGTGTGGGCAATCAAACACACTTATTTCTTTCGGCTGGGCGCGGGAAACGCATCTGAGAGCAACCGAACACGCTGTCTGATACCTCTCCCTCGGAAGGACTTCACTTGCATCAAAATAACAAAGAAGTAATTGTGAAGGAATGGTGCTACAGGTTTTCTCTAGGATATATGCTTCCTCCAACAAGGCAAGTAATGTTAGTTTATTTTTTGTATGGTACCCTCAAATCAATATAAGTCATCAATTTTAGGGCATCTAACGGATCATATGACTTCATACTAGTGGTAAAAACGTGACTAGTACAAATTGTACTAGTACTTTCACCGTAGGCAAAACTAGGACATCGTGGAAAAAAACATGGACGTAGATAATTCCAGTCCAAGTAAAAACCTGGGCCAACGAGCGCCGCCGTCTCCGTTGGCGTCACCTGATGCCACGCCATGGCACTGAGACAGACCCGCTGGCGTTGTCGTCGGAGGTTGGACTCTGATATGCCGGCCATGCGGCCCGCGCCACAGTTCACAGGACCATTCGCATGAAGCTCCGCTCCGCTAGCTGCCGTTGTAACCACACCTCACACGTTGACCCGATTCCGTCGGAGCAGAGTTTCTTGGCGGCGGCCAATCTCGAGGCCAGTACGTCCCGTCACTGACCGACCTTACCTCCCGCCGCGCTGGCACCCTCGAGGGTACTTGATGGCGCGCGCGTCCCGTCCATGGACGCCACCACGCCGCCGTAGCCCGGTGTGTGCACGTCCTACATGGCGGTGCGCCGGTCCGCCAATCCCAGCGCCAGCTATGGCCCGCCGCCGGTGTTGAACTTCAAAGGCAGAACCATGATGCTGGTCTGGGCTGTGGCCCACGATGCAGTCCTGTCAGGAAGGGGCTCGCTGGTCCCAGACATGTGTGGTCCGGGCATCGCAGCCAGGCGTCACCATGAGTGAATGACGAGTAGGCCTATTTTTCTCCGAAGAATCAGTGGAGTATCATCGGGGGCCTAATCTCCGCCATGTCGGAAAAAACTGTCGCGTAAAATGTCTAAAATACCCACATTATATTCACCGTTGGATGATTTTATACTAGTCACTATCCTAGCAGTACTAAAAGGTACCATAAAAGAGGGCTTTTGGTTCGGGTTCCATACCAGACTTAACCTAACTTGTCTGCTTTTAGGTTTGGGTTGCTATGATTGTGCTACGAGAAAAGTCAATGCACATGATAATTCTGTGTTACTCCCTCGGTTTCAATTTACAATGCGCGGATGAACAGTGCACATAAAACGAGGTGACCGATTTCTTTCTCATTTTTTACTTTTTTCTCCTCGGTTTTTTGGGATGTGTAGCTCCGTGTTTACTATACCCATTCTAAAAATTATAGAATTTTTTTATGAAAAGAGAAATAGACCGTCTTGTTTTACGTGATGAACAATAACACGCGGAGTAATATGGAACGAAGGGAGTTCCGTGCTGTCAGATCTCACTTGTCAATTCGAGCAGAAGTGAGTGCCAAGGCGAATGGTTCAAAGTGAAGAGACCACATTCTGAGGCCGGTCGGTAGGTCTATCTAACTGTTTAACGGTACTAACTGCTTTACGAAGAGTTTGACAGTTGCAGCGTAGTAAAGTGCATCACTAGGTTTACCGTGCTTCGAGAACAGAAAAGAAGGAATAGTTTACGAGATACTAGTAAAATAAATTCCTGATGGCACGCATACCTCAAAAAAAAAAAATTCCTGATGGCACGCATGTTGGAGGGATTATTATCTTGCAGATACACATGTGGTAAGAAAGCGCGACAGTAATCACCACTGACGTAACATGAACGGTAGAAAGTCGGGTGTGACATGATTAACAACGGGTTTAATTAATTACGAGATCGATCTTCCGCGGATCGACGCTCCCCCACCGATCGAGAGAGACACTACAGGAAACGGTGGTGGCGCCGACGGCCGGCTGCCGTCGGCACAGCCCAATATAGCCGTCGGCACAGGCTGCCGATGGTGGCCGTCGGCGTAGTCCCCTCGGCGTAGCGAAAATCCCGTCGGCGTAGGAGAACCCTCTCGGCACTATTTCTGTAGCGGGACCCACCTTGTCAAGCAACGGTCGTCTGATAACGGCCCAGCCCTGAAGCTACGCCGACGGCCGAGCCGTCGGTACAAGTCCCGCCCAGGATGTGCTATAAGGTCCCAACCTTTGTTTTCCATATAGATATGACCTAAACAAAGCTAAACCAACAAAAAAATGCGTTGTCTGAACCTCGTACAAAGAAAGCTACAGGGGTAGACCCGCGGGCCCCACCGTCTAGGGTTTCACTGGAAAAGGACCGCCGGAGCTCCGGAATCCCACTGGAACTTGCACGTGGACCTAGTATATGTGTCCAAGTGTGGTGGAAGGTCCATGGATGCAATGTCTAGATCCCCGGTCTGACCTTCTTCACATGCGTGCGATAACACTTAGTAGATTCCTGGACGTGTAGGGGTAACAGTCCCGCTGCGGGTATACTGGGGGACTAGCATGACTATAAGGTCCCAACCTTTGTTTTTCATGTAGATATGACCTAAACAAAGCTAAACCAACAAGAAACGCGTTGTCTGAACCTCGTACTAAGAAAGCTACAGGGGTAGACCCGCGTGCGATAACACTTAGTAGATTCCTAGACGTGTAGGGGTAACAGTCCGCTGCGAGTATACTGGGGGCTAGCATGTGCTATAAGGTCTCAACCTTTGTTTTCCATCTAGATATGACCTAACCAAAGCTAAACCAACAAAAAAGCGTGTTGTCTGAACCTCGTACTAAGAAAGCTACAGGGGTAGACCCGCGGACCCCACCGACTAAGGTTTCGCTGGAAAAGGACCGCCGGAGCTCCGGAATCTCACTGGAACTTGCACGTGGACCTAATATATGTGTCCAAGTGTGGTGGAAGGTCCATGAATGCAATATCTAGATCCCCGGTCTGACCTTCTTTATAGTTTGAATTTGTTTCGAAGTGTTATCGCATGCGCGTGAACTGTCTTTCACTCCACTTGTTCAGGTATTTTAGGGCAACACACAAGTTTTCGTGGGATTCCTGCAATTACGTCGATGGAGACTGCTATTAGGACGGTACAAATGACTACATTCGGAGTAATATATAAATTAGTACCAAATATAAGGCTAAAACAGAATGAAGAAAAATAGGAAGGCTGTGACGACGGCTTAGCCGTCGGCGTAGCGCCCCCAAGGCCAACCAACTCCGTGTAGGAAGTCTAAGACCTACGCCGACGGCCTGGCCGTCGGCACAGACTGACTACCTAACGCCGTTCCCGTCGCCGTGTCCGAATTGGGACTACACCAAGGGCTGGGAGTACGCCAAGGGCCGCGGTCGACACACCCGGGCCTGCTACGCCGACAGCTCCTCTACGCCGAGGGTTTCTTTGCCTACGCCGACGGCCGTGGTGGGCAGCTGGCCGGGGCAGGCCTCTACGTCGATGGCCCCGACAAATGGCCGTCGGCGTCTCTGATTTCTCCTGTAGTGAGAGGCTGTCTAGCAGCTCGAGCAGATATACACTATGATCCTTTTTCGAGAGAACTGACTACAAGTCGATCGGCAGATGATCGGTTCCATGTCTTAAGATAAGAATAGTACCCGCGTGTGGTTATTTCCATTGCGATTTCAGGAAACATTCGATCCCGGGGTGCAGGCCATCGTTCATAGAAGCGCGCAGCACCCGCATTCATTTTTGGAGCAGAGATGCGTGTGCCTGAACTCCTAGTGCCCTATAGCTAGCCTGGAGAGTAGTACAGTACCACGTGAATCCGTTACAAATTGCAAGAGGGGCTATCAATGTTGGGTGCATCCAGGCAAGCGGCAATGCCGTTCCCGTCGTGCTTCCCGATGTTACCTGGCGGACTTCCATCAGCTGGCGCCAGGCTGCGCCGACGTAGTACGATTCAGTTTCCAGCGCAGCAGCCCGGATATATTGACCCGGCGACGACGGCAGCGCGCGCGCACACGCACGTCGCCATGCGCCGAATTCCGGTTGGAGCGCGCGCGCCCGCAGTTTCCGTTCCGCTCGGCATGGGTCCGTCGAGGCGTAAAGGTTGCGCGCGCAGAACGTTCTTTGTCTAGCACATGGACGCGCTAGTTCGAGGGATCCATCGTTGATTCGTTGGAGAAAATGAGTCCCATGTCGACCACCCGTCGTTCTCGCGGCGGATTCTATCGCGCCGGGCCGGCCCGTGGGTGCCCTGCTGGGTGTATCGCGGCGGATCGATGTATATATCGGTCTTGGTCGGATGTCCTGCGCCCACTGACAACGTACGATCCTATCCGTTTCCAGTCATATATTCGCGTGTGTATCTATCCGTCTCTCTTAGAATGATGTCCCTCCACGCTAATCATGAAAGCATTCGTAGGAAACGTACGAGCAAATCTTGCTACAACTCATTCGCACAGCCCGTGAACTTTTGGCACAACTCATTCGCGTTACGCACTGTACAGCACAGCAGCTGGCTGGCTACGCCCGTGAGCAAGACCAGGCAAAAAAAAAAACAATGATATGCTTCCTTTGAAGACAAATGATTTCCACCTTTTAAGCAAGCAAGAAAGACGCGATCATGTCGGCTAATAGGACGGGACTAACTCACGTTGCCACTTACCGACCTGTCTGGATCTCTTGACAGTTGGCACAGATTGGATACCACGCGCGAGTGGCGACACATTATCATCGGCTGGCAGCGACATGCGACAGGGCCACGGATACATCTTTCTATCTCATCACCTCCGTCCTGATCCTGGATTCGTGTACGGCACTCCTGCTGCATGTACATGTCCAACGATTCGAGCCTATGCCCTAAATGATAGGAGCGAGTACTACAAATCAGATTCGCCTAATACTCTGTCCTCTATTATATTATGGCTTTACACATGTCATTCTCCGTAGAAAGAATACTCCAAAACAATGGTGTGTACTAGTACTAACTTTTTTCCCCGACCTCAAGGATAAGCAAAGATAAAACCCCTTTGTGCCGCCCGTATCAAACTAGATGGTCGGAAATGATAGGCTAGATAAACATAGTACTGGTAGCACGAATGAATTCAGTTAGTTATGCGCCGAATGCCAGGCTAGCTAGCATATCGGTTTTGCTAATTCTCAGGCGCTTGAGAACTTCTTAGATCTCAGTCGCCTCTTTCACCGTTCGATTTACCTCGTGATTCGTGCAAAGTGAAAGTTACACATGAGTTGCAACTAGGATGTAGCTGAGAATTTAATGAGTTGCAACTAGGTTGCAACTGAGAATTAGTATAAATCTTATGAGTTACAACTAGGTTGCAACTGAGAATTAGCACAAATACTATTAGAATGACATCAGCGACTTAGACCTAAGCAGTTCTCAGGCGCCTCAGATCTAGGGACTCTCCTAGCATATATGCAAGCAAACATGCACGGCTGGATGAGGTTGGGATTGCCACGCAGACATCACAAGGGTGTGTCATGGAACCGCGGACAGCTATGGAGCTACGGGGAAACGATAGCAAAACAGGATTGCGACGACGCAACCGCCGATACAGCCACTACACCATGTTCTTTACCTCTAATGATTTAATTAGTGTTACGAATTATTTTTTGAGGCATTATAAAAAACGGCGAGAAAGTTGCGTAGGTAAAAGTCATTAGAGACAATTTTTTTAAATGCCTCCAAATTCTAATCATTTGACGCACTTTGAAGAGTGCCTCTAAAACTAACCATTTGAGACACTCTCAATGGTGCATCTAAAGCTAACCCTTTGAGGCACTATTGAGAGTGCCTCTAAAGCTAACCATTTGAGGCACTATTAAGAGTGCCTCTAAAATCTAAACATTCCAGGCACTTTTGATAGTGACTCTAAAGCTAACCATTTGAGGCACTATTGCTAGTGCCTCTAAAAGCTATCCATTTGAGACACTATTAAGAGTGCTTCTAAAAGTTAGCCATTTGCAAGAAAAGGCTCGAATGTTCAGTGCCTAAAATGGTTTGTACTCTCTCTGTCCAGAAATAACTGACTTGACTTTTGTCTAGATTTGGATATATCTATACACTAAAACATGTCTAGATATATGCAAATCTAGATAAAACCAAGTCACTTATTTCTGTACGGAATGAGTACATCACATTAATATTCAGGTTAAAATAGCAATGATAATTATTATAGTTACACTACAAACACACCATCTTACTACAGTAATAATACACCACTTAATATTACAATGAATTTTCCATAGAAATGACATCACAGAAACTATGTCAGTAGTGAATCACAATTACAATTACATCAATACTTAAAACTACGAATTGATCAATCGCACGAAGGTGAGCAACTACTCCCACTGTCCCAAAATAACTGACGCGGCGGAGGGAGAATTTGAACTAACGCGCATTTTGCAATTACACCCTCTAACTTCCAAATCCGAAGCTCAATGATCCTTCATTTTGAGATTACTTCACTTATTTTCCAGCTATAACAAAAACAAACAATAGAATAAACGGAAAACAGTAACGCAAGTTAATATGACATGAGATCAAGTGATGAAACTTTGGCACCTACCTGACCAAGAATGCCACCAAGGATTCCATATACAGGAGGATGTTCCTTCTTTCCAGCCGCGAGAAGCCACTCCAGAAGAGCCATAGGAATTTGAGACTCATTTAAAGACTGCAATTTCGAGAACATGTATAATACCTGAAGAAACATAATCCAAAGTAGGATAAACGACAACCGATGTACCATTCTATCGCACATATCCTTCCTCCGAGCCAAAATTGTAGGTAGGTCGGACAAGGATGTCTCACCAGGGCCACAACCTTTAGATAACTCATAACTTTCCATGACTGCAAAAATAACATATGTATGATAGTTAAGAAACCAAGAAAGGAAAAAAAGATATATGTAATGGTCAAAATGGTTCCAAATGGCAGATCATGCAAATCAGTAGTAATTGTTTAGCAGAAAACAACAATTCCTATTGAAAATCTCAGAAAACTAGCTGACATATTGGATATTGTATTCTATATGTCTGAAAAATATCAAGAGCAAGCTCATTCGCTTTGTGAGATATGAAAAGAGAAAATACTTAGTGAAACAACGATTAAGTTTGACCTGATCCAACAAATATTGGCCTTTCCCTACGTCGACATTGCTCTCAATTTATTAGAGATATAAAGAACATGCCCACCCCCTACATCTGTGAATGCTTATTTATCTTGATACTTCAATGCTTCAATTTTATGAGATTTCACCATATCAACGTTTTGCCCTAATATTTGCCCAGGAAAAGTGCCAAAAAAGTAACAAAAAGCCCTTTTCGGTTGCCACTAGTGGACAAGATAAGCCTTTGAAACAGTATATTATGATTTCGTGTCATCACCTCTCATGGCAAAATGCAATTTAGTTGTTCTTTTGGGCGGACTCTTCCAAGGAACGTCAATAGCTTCATGTATGAAAAAAACAAATGTAAATGCAGTCGATAAAATTTCATGATATTGATTCTATGAGAAAATAATATGCAGGTTCCACTAGTAGTGTACGATTACAGGCATCGGAATTGAAACCGTCATATTTTCCGATTGAAGCATACAAAAAGGATGAGATATAAGATAACAAGCATACAAAAAGTATATCATAGGCAGGAATTCTAGTAATAGTGCATGATTCAAATAAAGGAGAGTAGTAATATAGCATCCCCATTTTGAAAAAAATAGTAATATAGCATCCTCATTATGATAGCAGACTGAACAAAAATTTAAGTGGTGACAAGCACATAATCAAAACAAGATAACAAGCATACATTAGTAATCTCAATTGAAGAGTTCGATGCATCATAGTTGCATAGAAACAAATAATTTAAGGAAGTACAGAGGAAATACAAAAAGAAAAGAGCTGAAGCTCAAACAAATGCAGAACCACATCCGAACTAAGAGGGGGGAATAAGTGCAGGAGAAACATTTCTTTTCCTTGTTTTTTGCTATCACAAGAGACTATTATTTTCATCTAGAAAATATCAACAAGTTCTATCCAATTGCTCATGTGCACCGTGATTCATGAAACTTGTTTTAGTTGCATGCTAATACTCCCCAGACACATAGATGGCAGAAAAAGAAACACCAACTAGGAATACAAAACAAGAGCACATGGCTACTGAAAGAGTTTATCTCAACTAAGACCAGTCTATAAAAAAATTAAACTGAACATCCATACCTACAGACTAGGATATGTCAGCTCCATCTGTTTAGGATCTACTCTAGGCTTCTTTTGAAAAAATTGAACATGCAAGTTGAAGGTACATTTTAAGAAGGAACTAAGATAGAAAAAATGCACTGATGTCTACGCACTTCTATTCTTGCAGACAGTTGTTGGGCCTCCAAGTGCAGAGGTTTGTAGAACAACAGCAAGTTTTCCCTTAAGTGGATCACCCAAGGTTTATCGAACTCGGGGAGGAAGTGGTCAAAGGTATTCCCTCTCAAACAACCCTGCAATCAAGATATAAGAAGTCTCTTATGTCCCCAACACACCCAATACACTTGTCAGGTGTATAGGTGCACTAGTTCGGTGAAGAGATAGTGAAATACAAGTGGTATAGATAATTATAAGTGGTAACGGTGCTAGAAAATAGCTTGCTGGCGTGTGGTTGACGTGGGAGAAGACTAAAGGCAAACTGAAATAAAGATGAAAGCAAGAAAACATGTAACAGATCTAATAGCAAATGGTGTTTTAATGCTTAGAAACAAGGCCTAGGGATCATACTTTCAGTAGTGAACACTCTCATATAAATATCTTCTCTTTATTATACTACTCTTAACTACTCTCCGGTTGAACACTCTAATCGATGGTAGGGCTATAACAGCACTCCTCAAAGTTCGCTTTCCGCATCTAGATAACCCGACACTATCACCTTGAGCACTAGATGGTTCCAACAAACACCACAATTTTATAAAGACATCCAACTCCAAATATAACTCATAACAAGTATTTGTAATCTCTAGCCTAAGTGCCACCATGGTGTGCACGCTATCACTTTCACACACATGGGGAGAGCAGAGATCTATTAAAGCACTTGAGTAACAAGGTAGATCTATAGATTACAAGCTCATGATCTCAATAAGATCATGCATAGAGAGAGAAATCAACACATAGCTACCGGTAGAACCCTTAGCCTCAAGAGAGAACTACTCCCTCCTCATCATGGGAATCAGCAACGGCGATGGAGATGGTGGTGGATATCGATGGAGATGGCTCCGGGGGCACTTCCCCGTGCCGGCAGGGTGCCGGAACAAAGACTTTCTATCCCCCGAATCTCCCCTTCGGTGGCGGCGGCGCTACGGAACTTTTTGTGGCTGGAGGCTTGACGATTTAGGGTTTCTGTACCGGGAGGAATATATGCGAAGGTGCGAGGTCGGTGGCCAGCCAGGGGGCCCACACCATGCCCTGGCGTGGCCTCGGGGGACCCGCTCCTAGGGGTGGTTTGGCCACCCAGTGGACCCTCTCCGGCTCTCCTTCTAGCTCCGTGAATCTTCCGGGAAAATAACGACTTTGGCTTTTGTCCGGCCCAATTCCGAGAATATTCATTTTCTGACTTTCTGGAACCAAAAACAGCAGAAAACAGGCAACTGGCACTGTGGCTCTTGTTAATAGGTTAGTCCAAGAAATCATTTGAAAAGTACTCCAAAGTGTGGACAAAACATAAGAAAGTAGATAAAACAAAGCATGGAACATTAAAAATTATGGATACGATTGCAACGTATCAACATCCCCAAGCTTAAGTCTTGCTCGTCCTCGAGTAGGTAAGTGATAAAAAGAAAGAATAATTTTTGAGGTGACATGCACCATCATGAACTTGATCAAAGTATTTGTAAAACATTGATAGTTGGGAGCATAGTACTTCAACATAGCATGAAAGATAAAGTTCTAACAATAAGACATAGCAACTATGTTGCAACATGAAAAGGAACAAACAAAAGATTTATGAATAACAATGCTTTGTAATTCATTTGTTTATTTCACATAAAGAAAACATAGCATAGTGGCATTCAGCTTGTCCCTCATAGAGTAGCGAACATAAATGCATAGGACACCTTCAAAGTTCATAAGAGTGACTAGATACAAATAGTTTAAAAGAAGCAATATCAAAGTTATGCATCAATCAACAAGTCTTGGGACAATGCACATAGAATTAAGAATGGCCACTATGCTCTCAAAGTAGGTGCATAAAGATAGAAGGTGGAGACTCAACATAAAAGTAAAAGAAGGGCCTTCATAGAAGGAAGTAGAGATTCAAGTTTCATAAAGAGCTTCCAAAAATTATGGTACTTATTAGATTTCAGCTCGCATTACCCCTATCATAAGCATCTTGAAGGTGATTAAGGTTAAAGTGACACAACTAAGAGGATATGCTTGACAAGTTATGAACCAAAATCTCATGCCCCTTACTTACGAAGGCCGAACCTCATGCTACTCAACTTTAGTCACAAGTAAGCTCTTGTCATTGTAAGTACATGTGTATCATAAAGAACCGCCAACGGGGTACCCCTTGCACATGATACAGGATCTATCCCATAATCAAAATGACAAGGCAAGCAGACAATGAGCATCTCAGCGATCTTTTTATTTGCTATTTGCAAAGCTTTTTATTGAGGATGCTTTATAGAGTGCTCATTATGGTGATGCTGCAAGTTTCCACCATGATTAGGCATGGCTTAGGCTAGCGGCCCAGGCGTTTCTCTAACAAACATACAAACTCCATGATCTGACAAGTTCCACTTTTATTTCACACCGCTGGGATCCATAAGCAAAAGAACATGATATCAATGGGGTACAAAGTACAAGTGCAATATTGAAAATGTTCCCCATGATACATGGTTCTGCTAATTTCAACTTATAAAGCGCAAGCATATACGCAACAAAGAAGGACCCAATGGTTCAAGTTTATTAAATGCAAAAAAGTAAAGTGTGCCATCAAGTCTGTGAGAGCTTTAATCACTAGTTTTCTCATAACAAGTTAATTTGGAAGGTAGACAAAAACAAGAATATACTTGGAATAGCATATGCTAGTAGGTAGGTATGGTGGACTCTTTGGAATAACTTGGTTTAAGGAGTTGGATGCATGAGTGGAACTCATACTTGGTTGTGGAGGCTAGGAAAACACTGGGAGTGACAAACTAAGAGAGCAATAATGGCCATAATCATGCAGAGCGACAAAACATAATTGATCAAAGCATAAAGTGATACTACAAGTTGAAAACTAAAGGATCATAAAGGCTATGGTGACTTGGGATAGTCATAACATGGTGTGAGCATGCGCCAATTCAACCCAAATAAAGCATCAAAGGAGAATACCACAATATTATGCTTTAATATGCTAAAACAACACATGATTCATCCAAGGCACATTAAGCAATCTCAATTGTTTATAACAAGTCATGCTACTGCAAAGAATACTAAGCATAAAGCCAAAAAAATATCAAGCATGGCATGACAAAGCACATGCCACAGTCAAAAACAAGCTCTCTTTAACACTTAAGCATGAACTTTCCTACTCTTTTCCAAAGCAAACCAAACTATTTGAAAACCAATGTATAAAATAGGGGGTCCAACCAATTTATTCAGAAAACTAAGCAAACAAAGCAAACGAAAAACCAAAAACAAAAACAAAGAAGAAGACGCTCCAAGAACAACACAACTGTGCATGAAACAATAAAAATGAAGCGTTTGGAAGAAACCTGGGATTTTTATTGATGAAGAAGGGGATGCCTTGGGCATCCCTAATATTTGACGCTTGTACTTCTTGGATATTTCTTGGGGTGACACACGTGGCATCCCCAAGCTTGAGCTTTAGTCCATCCTTCATCTCATTACTCATTCCTTCCATACACCTGAAATTTTTCCTTCATACAAAACTTCACACAATCTTTATTAGCAACATCAGTGCACTCAAGATAATAAGTCTATAGGTTCAGTTCTAACAACAATAAAACTTCCATCAAAACACTAGCTACTGTAGCACTTCCCTCAAAAAGCTCAATTCCCCAAAAGAACTCAAAAGGGAACCAACAAGAAGCAAATGCAGAAAATGGCAGAAATCTGTCAAAACAGACCAGCAGGTAAAGATGATTTTTTTAGAAGACCTTCTGTTGCTCAAATCAAAAAGTGTTGAACTAACAGAAGTTATATAATAACCTGGGGCAGAAGCACAACAAATCACGCCTCAAACCGACATACAGAGATTTTACACGAATTTTTACAGTGAAGAACAAAAAAATGTTTCGGGACAGCAACTTTCCCAAGCATTACTTCTCTCTCATTAGAGGTTACTCTTGGCACAAAAAGCAAAAAAAAGGATAAGAAGAGGTTATTACTGAAGCAATAACTTCCAAGACTCAACTAAAACTTTTGGGTTATCTCCCAATAAGTACTTTCCTTTAACGCCTTTAAGTTAGGCATGATAATTTCAATGATGCTCACATAAAAAATATGAATTTAGAGTAAAAGAGAGCACCAAGAAGCAAATTCAAAACACATTTAAGTCTAACCCACTTCCTATGCATAGGAATCTTTTAAAGAAACAAATCATGAAAGTACAAAGCAACAAGCATAGGAAAGCAAAACAAGTGCAACTTCAAAAATTTCAACATAAAGAGGGGAAACTTAATATTGTTGAGAAACATAAAACCATATTTCCCTCTCTCATAATAACTTTCAGTAGCATCATGAATAAAATTAACAATATAACTATCACATAAAACATTCTTATCATGAGCCACATGCATAAAAGAATTAATACTCCCCACATAAACATAGTCATTCTTATTAATTGTAGTGGGAGCAAATTCAACAAAAATAGCTATCAATATTATTCTCATCACCATAATCATCAAATATAGGAGGCATATTGTAATCATAATTACTTTCCTCCTCAATAGTATGTGGACTGAAAATATCATATTCATCATTGCAATCATCATATATTGGAGGTGTAGTATCATCATAAGCAATAGAATAATTATCTTCCCAAATGTGTTCATTTGTAAACATATCATCATTGGAAGGATCATGGATAACACTAATAGTACAAAAAATATTAATATCATCATTTTCAGAATTGGTACCAAAGAGATTTTCAATATCAAAATAAGTGTGATTTTCCTAATCATGATCACTACTATAGGTAACATGCATAGGAACATCATCGAGTTCAGACTCATCAAAAACTATAATAGGAGCAACATGCTTGGGGGAAATGCCGTTTCCTCCCTCCTTTTACTCCTCCTCTTCTTCTTTTTCTTCTTCTCTTTAGGAGGGAGAGGCTTGAAAGGAAGCTTCTCTTTGTTAGATACAATAGAAGAAACTTTGGAGGATTCCTTCTTTTCATTAATAAGATCAAAACCTATATTAGTCTTGTCATATTTTGGTAAAATCTCATCTTCTATAATATTTTGTATGTAAGTATTTGTGTGACAATTCTCAACACAATAAAGATGACAACCATGTAGGACACTATTCATATCAAAAGCACCCATATCTACCAAAGAGGTTTTTGTTGACAACTCTTCACATCCCAAAAATAATGTAAGTTCATCATGCTGATTAGGAGTGACCATGTCATCACAATACAAACTTGCAGTACTCACTGGATTAGAAGGGCTATTATTATGGCCTGAGCATTGAAAATTGAAATGACCCATGATACGTCCATTTTGCATCACTATTCTATGTCATAATTTACTATTATTCATTGATATATTTTATATTAAGAGATGATACTTATGTTATTTCATCTATTTTTGCATGGTTGATGACTTTTGTAGCATGGACCACTGCAGCCAGGATTCTAATGGAAAAGGTGCTGCTTGGAGGCAAAATTCGCGAAGATCAGAAAATCCGGGAAAATATACGGATAATCCTATTTTTCTAGAAGATGAAGGAAGCTAGAAGGGGGCTGGAGATGGGCCACAGGGGGCCCATACCACCCCCTGACGCGGGCCAGCCTAGGTCGCGCCACCAGGTGGTGTGGCTGCCCTGGTCCACCCATGGCTCTCCCCTCTGGCGTATATATTCCTCCTGAAACCCTAAGACTCGGAGAGCGACCACAGAAAGATTTCGCCGCCTCTGCGGAGTGGAAAACAACGAGAGAGAAAGATCTCTTCGGCAGACAGATTTTTGCCGGGGGAATTCCTTCCCAGAGAGGGGAGATCGTCGTCATCAACACCACCATCAAGCTAGAATTCATCGGGATCATCATCATCACCACCATCATCACCATCAGCACCCTCATCACCATCTCCATATTCTTGTAACAATTGCGTTGAATCTTGCATAGTTCATAGGGGAAACTTTCCCGGTGTTGATTACTCTTTGTAGTTGATGCTATTGCGTGAACCATTGAATTATTGTTTATGTTCAGATTGTTATGCATCATTATTCCATCTCTGATCATGATCCATATGATGTCTTGTGAGTAGTTCGTTTATTTCTTGAGGACATGGGAGAAGTCATGTTGTTAGTAGTGGAATTGTGTTGAGAAAGATTCAATAGTTTGATATTTAAGTTGTGGTGCACTTCTTCTAGTGGTGTCATGTGAACGTCGACTACATGACACTTCACCTATATGGGCCTAGGGGAATGCATTGTGTATTTGGCTACTAATCGTAGGGGTTGCCGGAGTGACAGAAACCTGAACCCTTGTTAGAAAACCATTGCACAAGGGACGTGAGGGTCTTAGAGTTTAAAGTTGTGGCTAGGCGTCCATTGATGAAAAGGGGCTGGGGAAAGCTTGAACCCAAGTCCTGTTTCCACCTTAATTACTTTCTTGTACTTACGGATGTTTGCAAGGGGTATAATCACAAGTATGTATTAGTCCTAGGAAGGTCGGTACATTAGCACAGGTTCACCCACACAACACTTAGCAAGCTAAAGAAGATTAATCAACTATATGAAGCGAAAGCACTTGACAGTCTTCCCATGTGTCCTCGAGAACGTTTGGTCATCTTAAGTAATACAATCGGCTTGTCCTTTGCTGCATAAAGGATTGGGCCACTTGCTGCATTTATTCTTATTGTCTTTTGTTTACTCGTACTTTGTTTACCTGCTTTATCAAAAAACCCTAAAAATCCGTTTGCTAAGTATTTGCAGAGAATTCCTGATCCATACCACTAGCCAGCACCTTCTGCTCCTCATTGGGTTCGACACTCTTACTTATCGAAAATACTGTGATACACCCCCTATACTTGTGGGTCATCAAGACTATTTTCTGGCACCGTTGCTAGGGAATGAAGCGCTATTGGAGAGTGGAACTGGTAAAGGAAACTTCTACTGTGAGTATTGTTTACTTCTGCTAGTTGCTTTATTTTTGTTATGGATAATTCGCTGAGTTTATTATTTGGTAATGCTACTACCACTGCTAAGGTAGTAGATGAACCACCACCTGCTGAGAATGATGCTTTTAAAATACCTACAAGAATTATTGATCGTGTTATGGATAACTACTATGTTGGGGATGGAACTGTCCATCCCGGTGATCATTTACTCTTTATACACGAATTATGCGGGTTGTTCAAGTGTGCAGGTATTACTACAGATCAAGTTAAGAATTTATTCTCATTGTCACTAAAAGGAAGAGCTGAGGAATGGTATAAGCTGCTGAAGAATGGTCAAGCTCTTGAATGGGAGGAAATAGTACCTCTCTTTTATTCAAAGCTTTATCCTCCTAGTGAGATTCATAAAGATCGGAATCAAATATACAACTTTTGGCCTCTTGATGGAGAGAGTACAGCTCAAGCTTGGGGAGATTGAAGTTACTAATGCTCAAATGTCCCATTCATGAGCTCCCCAACAATATTATTATCAATAACTTTTATGCAAGGCTCCCTCTACATGATAAGGATTTATTGGATGCTTCTTGTGCTGGATCATTCATTCGCATGGAAGAAGAAGCCAAATGGGATCTTCTGGACCGTATTCAAGAAAATGCTGAAGCTTGGGAGAATGACAAAGGTAGAAAGTCAAGTATAAATTATGATTATGAATGCATTGAATCTTTTATGGGAACTGATGACTTTCAAAATATTAATAATACTTATGGTCTTGATTTACAAGTTATTACAAATTGCTTTAAGGCTTTTGCTTCTTATATTGAAATCCCAAAAAGGGGATGGACCAAGTACCATGCACCTTATAAAGATATCGTTGACTGTCTTCCTGTTGGGAGTACTGAGTTTTACACTATTGATCACATCTTACCTGAACTTTATATCGAGAAACCCTTCCCGGATAAGGTAAAGCACCATCCTATGATAACTAGTGTAATCACCAAAAGTGCAAAGAGAACTGTAAAACCTGATGAACAAATAAACATTGAACCTATTGTAGCAATTGTGAAAGACCTTGTCACTAAAAGCGTAGATGATGGACACATAGTCTTTTGTGAGGATGCTTCTAACATTGTTTCACATCCTAATAGAACTAAAAAAGCTAGTGTCCCTGTGCTTTCTGTTAGAATTGGTGATCATTTCTATTATGGTTTATGTGATATTGGTGCAAGTTCTAGTGCTATTCCTTATGAGCTTTACAGAGAAATTATGCATGAAATCAGTCCCTGCGAATTGGAAGAGATTGATGTGGTTATTCACCTTGCTAATATAGAGACCATCTCTCCAATTGGTATTGTAGGAGACGTGGAAGTTCTTTGTGGTAAGATTAAGTACCCTGCTGATTTTCTAGTACTTGGTTCAGCTGCTAGTAAAACTTATCCTATTATTTTTGGTAGACCTTTCTTGAGTACTTGTGGAGCTATTATAGATTGCAAAAGGGAAAAAATCTTGACTAAGTTTGATGGGGAATCTTATGAGTTTAATTTCTCTAACTTCACTAAAGAACCTTGTGAAGAGGAAACACATAATGTGGATTTTAGAGTTGAACAACTTGCTTCTATTTCTCTTGCTCCTTACAATGCTTTGCAGCAATTTATGGAAGATCATGAAAGTGAAATCTTCATGGAAGAAAGGAATGAGATCGAAGAGATTCTCCGTAATCATCCTAAGATGCTTAAGCATAACTTGCCTGTAGAAGACTTGGGTACCACGTTGCCACCTAAAAAGGATCCGGTTTTCGATCTAAAACCTCTCCCTGATAATCTTAAATATGCTTATATTGATGATAAAAAGATATATCATATTATTATTAGCTCTAAACTTTCAGGGAAGGAAGAAGAAAGGTTACTGGAGGTTTTGAAGTAACACCGAGGAGCTATGGGCTATACTCTGGATGATTTAAAAGGGATTTCACCTACTATATGTCAGCATTCTATCAATATAGAACCAGATGCAAAACCAGTAGTAGAGCACCAACGACGTTTAAATCCTAAGATGAAGGAAGTGGTAAGAAATGAGGTATTGAAACTCCTTGATGCTGGTATTATTTACCCTATTGTTGATAGTGAATGGGTTAGTCCTGTTCATTGTGTTCCTAAAAAAGGAAGTATTACCGTTGTTCCTAATGATAACGATGAGCTTATTCCCCAAAGAATAGTAGTAGGCTATAGGATGTGCATCGATTTTAGGAAAGTCAACAAAGTTACTAAGAAAGATCACTACCCGCTTCCTTTTATTGATCAAATGTTGGAAAGGTTGTCTAAAAAGACCCATTTTTGTTTTCTTGATGGTTATTCTGGTTTCTCTCAAATTGCTGTTAAACAACAATACCAAGAAAAAACTATGTTTACTTGCCCTTACGGTACTTATGCTCATAGACGTATGCCTTTTGGTTTATGTAATGCTCCTGCTACTTTTCAAAGATGCATGTCTGCTATCTTTCATGGCTTTTGTGAGGAAATTGTGGAAGTGTTCATGGATGAATTTTCTGTCTATGGAACTTCTTTTGATAATTGTCTACACAACCTTGATAAAGTTTTGCAGAGGTGTGAAGAAACTAATCTTGTTCTTAATTGGAAGAATGCCACTTCATGGTTAATGAAGGGATTGTCCTTGGGCATAAAGTTTCTGAAAGAGGCATAGAAGTTGATAGAGCTAAGGTTGAGGAAATTGAGAAGATGCCATGTCCAAGAGACATCAAAGGTATTCGTAGTATCCTTGGTCATGCTGGTTTCTATAGAAGGTTTATTAAAGATTTTTCTAGGATATCAAAACCCCTCACTAATCTTCTTCAAAATGATGTACCCTTTGTTTTTGATGATGATTGTAAGGAAGCTTTTGAAACTCTTAAGAAGGCTTTAACCACAACTCCTATCGTTCAACCACCTGATTGGAGTTTACCTTTTGAAATAATGTGTGATGCTAGTGATTTTGCTGTAGGTGTTGTCCTTGGGCAGCGAATTGATAAAGAGCTAAACGTTATTCATTATGCTAGTAAGACTCTAGACGCTACTCAAAGAAATTATGCTACTACCGAAAAGGAATTTCTAGCTATCGTTTTTTCTTGTGATAAGTTTAGACCCTATATTGTAGACTCAAAAGTCACCATTCATACCGATCATGCTGCTATTAAGTATGTTATGACGAACAAGGACGCTAAGCCTAGGCTTATTAGATGGGTGTTGCTTTTACAAGAGTTTGATCTACATATAGTAGATAGGAAAGGTGCTGAAAACCCTGTAGCGGATAATTTGTCTCGATTGGAAAACATCTCTTTTGACCCTATGCCTGTTAATGATAGTTTCCCAAATGAACAGTTGGCTGCAGTAGGGGTAAGCTCGCGAGGGAGCCCTTGGTACGCTGATTTTGCTAATTTTATTGTCTCCAAGTATTTGCCTCCAACTTTTACAGCTCAGCAAAGAAGGAAGTTCTTTTATGATTTGAGGCATTATTTTTGGGATGACCCACACTTATATAAAGAAGGAGTGGATGGTATTATGCGAAGATGTGTTCCAGAATATGAACAAAAGGAGATATTGCGTAAATGTCATGGTAGTGCTTATGGAGGAAACCATGCATGAGATAGAACTGCGCAAAAGGTGCTACAATCAGGTTTCTACTGGCCTACCCTTTTTAAAGATGCAAGAAAATTTGTTTTATCTTGTGATGAATGTCATCGTGTTGGTAATATTTCTAGACGCAATGAAATGCCTATGAACTACTCTCTAGTTATTTAACCCTTTTATTGCTGGGGATTTGACTTTATGGGTCCTTTTCCTCCCTCGAAAGGTTATACTCATATTCTTGTTGTCGTTGATTATGTTACTAAGTGGGTAGAAGCCATTCCTACGAAGAGCGCTGACGGGGAGACTTCTCTAAAAATGCTTAAGGATGTTATCTTTCCTAGGTTTGGAGTGCCTAGGTATCTCATGACTGATGGGGGTTCTCATTTCATTCATGGTGGTTTTAGAAAGACCCTTGCTAAATATGATGTTAATCATAGAATTACTTCAGCTTATCACCCCCAAACTAGTGGGTAAGTAGAGTTATCAAATAGAGAAATTAAATCCATCTTGCAAAAGACTGTTAATAGATCTAGAAAAAATTGGGCTAAAAAGTTGAATGATGCTTTATGGGCTTATAGAACTGCCTACAAAAACCCTATGGGGATGTCTCCTTATAAAATGGTTTATAGGAAATCTTGTCACCTACCTTTAGAATTAGAACACAAAGCTTACTGGGCAGTTAAAGAACTCAATAGAGATTGTAAGCTCGCAGGTGAGAAAATATTATTTGATTTAAGTTCCTTAGATGAATGGAGGAGTCAAGCCTATGAAAATGCTAGGCTCTTTAAAGAAAAAGTTAAAAGATGGCATGACAAGCGAATACTTAAGAGAGAATTTCATTGTTGAGAAAGTTCTATTGTATAGGTATCGTCTCAGATTTTTTGCAGGAAAGCTACTGTCAAAATGGGAAGGACCCTTCATCATTGAAGAAGTGTACCGTTCGAGAGCAATAAAAATTTCTTCTTTAAAGGATAATACTACACAAGTAGTGAATGGGCAGCGTGTCAAGCACTATATTGCTGGAGATTCTTACAATGAAGATGTTGATGCCTTTCAAGTTATAACTCCGGAGAAATTTATCAAGGACCAAATTCAGAGACCTGTAGAGTCCGTTTTCAAATAGGTGATAGTTCTGGTAAGAAACGTTCCGCGAAAATACTATCCAAATATATTTTTGCAGTTTTTAGCCAGTAAGGCAAGTTACGAAGCGAAAGAGGGACGAAAACGGAGCCAGGGTGGCTCACACCACCCTGTGGCGTGGGCCCACCCCTGGTCGCGCCACCAAGTGGTGAGTCCACCCCGGACTCCGCCTCCGACTCGTTTTCTCCCAGTACCTTCCTTTTGTTCTGAAACTTCGTAATATATAATCCCTCGGATCCCCCGAGGTTCATATATCATGTTTTTGTCATGTTTTTGTTTCGATCTGTTTCTGCCAGGACATACTCTTTGAAGGTTTAGAAGCACAATAGTGGCTGCCAAGGATAAAGGGAAGGAGACTATGGAGGAAGATCTCCAAGACCCCGGGCAGGAGAAGGAGATCTAGAGCAAAGATGAAGAGGAGGCAAAGCACACCGGCACCACCATTGCAAGCATTGGAGTGGTGGTGAACCCTGCCAGGATCAGAAGGACTGCACGGATGTCAACTGGAGGGAAACCTCCGCGTCACTATTTAGCTCCACGCCATGTAGGGAAACAAGACTCCAAGAAGGAAGCATGGAAAAAAGAATCACAAGAGCTGGGATCCACAATCTGACATGATCATGCACCGCATCGAGCACAACTCGTAGTTGATTCGTACTCTCACCTTCGAGATTGAGGACTTGGGGAAACTGATTAAAGGGCTCATCGAAAGAACACCACCACCATCGAAGGAGTAATTCGTCATCAGGTCTGGCATCCCCTTGGTTTGTTCCAAGCTTGGGGGAGTGCCGCGGTATCACATCACTATCTTCTATCTTTTTACCTTTTTAGTAGAGTCATATCATGAATAGAGAAGTTATCATGTAGGATGGTTTGCATTATGGAAGTGTCCCCTCTCTCGTTAGATATGTATCCCTTGGTGTGAGTCGCTGTTATGGAATATTAATGAGAAGTTCTATCATTTACTCTTTTGCATAGCTTATATTAGTTTTCCATTCGTGGTTATATGATTGATCTTGTTGTTAGTATTGGTATCACTTTGGGATCATTGAGTTAATTTAGTTGGTTTTGGCAAACCTGGCTCGGTCAGTAGCAACACTATTTTTGAGAGTTGAATGAAAAAGATAGAAGTATTCTAAAGAAAAATAATTTCATCATCTTTCTTTCTTGATTTGCTCATAAGCCTAGTATTCCCTAGTTAAGATCTTTTGTGCTTCCAAGGAAGATTGCATGTTTGTCTTTATCACTTGTATGTTTGTTTGTTTCCTTCAACTCTTATACTTGCTACCCAGCCTTGTAGCCAAAAATCTGTACTGAGAGGGAATTCTTCTCGTGCATCCAATCCTTTTAAACCAAAACCTATGCCATTTGTGTCCACCATACCTACCTATTAGCATTATTGCTATTCCAAGCAAATTCCTGTTTTATCTACCTCCCAAATTAAACTTGTTATCTACCTCCCAAATTAAACTTAATAAACTTGAATCATTGTGCTTACCTATGTTGCATATATGCTTGCTCTTTGTAAGTTGTGAATTAGCAGAACCATGTTGTCATGGGGAATGCTTTCAACATTGCACTGGTACTTTGTACCTAGTTGATATCATGTTGTTTTGTCTATGGATGTCGTCGGTGTGAAATGAAAGGGGAGCTTGTAAGTCCATCGAGTTATGCATGTGTGTTAGAGAAACGCCTGGGCCGCTGGTCTAATCCATGCTAACATGGTGGAAACTTGCAGCGTAACCATAACGAGCATCTATGAAGCATTCTTATTATAAAAAAGAGATGGAGATTGAAAAAAAAGAGAAAGAAAAAAAAGATTATGAAAAGAGGAAAGAGAGAAAAAAGCACCATATTCCCATGGTAAATAAGAAGATTGCTGAGATGCTTGTTGTCTTCTTGCCTTGTCATTTTGATATGGGGATTCTTCCGTATCATCGGGCAAGGGGTACCCCGTTGGCGGTTCTCTATGATACACATATGCTTACGATGACAAGAACTTACCGGGGACTAAACTTGAGTAGCATGAGGAGCGACCCTCGTATTCAAGGGACATGAGATTCTCAATTTACAACTTGTCAATGCATATCCTCATATTTGATCACTTTAACCTTAATCACCTAAGGATGCCTATGATAGGGGCAATGAGAGCTGAAAGCTAGTAAGTATCATAATTTTTGGGAGCTCTTTATGAGACTTGCAATCCCTGCTTCCCTCTACGAAGGGCCTTTCTTTTACTTTTTTTAGTTGAGTCAGTAAACCTATTCCCTTCTATCTCAGCAAGTATTTTGAGTTGTTGTGTTTCATTCATTCATATAAACCTATTCAATCATGTTTCTTATGTTCTTTGTTTTGCACATTGCTCTTATCTTGGTGTTTACTACTTTGAAAGCTATCATTGAAAACCAGTTATTTGTGAAATCCAGCAAATTATCAACTATTCTTTGACCAAGAGCTAAGTTTGCCATTACCAATTATGATTTACTTCATGTATCTTTATTGTGTTTCCTTTGCTCATTGCAAGTTGAGTTATATAATAGTGAGTTGTCTTCTATTAAGATCTATGTATTTGATGAATGTGATGCTTCTTGTCCGTATTCTTTTATCGACTCTTCACTCCACAAACCTGAGGCCATGTTTATTGAGCTCAGTTTCGCTTGGGGACAAGCGAAGTCTAAGCTTGGGGGGAGTTGATACGTCCATTTTGCATCACTATTCTATGTCATAATTTACTATTATTCATTGATATATTTCATACTAAGAGATGATACTTATGTTATTTCATCTATTTTTGCATGGTTGATGACTTTTGGAGCATGGACCGCTGCACTCAGGATTCTGATGGAAAAGGTGATGTTTGGAGGCAAAATTCGCGAAGATCAGAAAATCCGAGAAAATATACGGAAAATCCTATTTTTCCAGAAGACGAAGGAAGCCAGAAGGGGGGCTGGAGATGGGCCACAGGGGGGCCACACCACCCCCTAGTGCGGGCCAGCCTAGGCCGCGCCACCAGGTGGTGTGGCCACCCTGGTCCACCCGTAGCTCTCCCCTCTGGCGTATATATTCCTCCCTAAACCCTAAGACTCAGGGAGCGACCACAGAAAGATTTCGCCGCCTCTGCGGGGCGGAAAACACCGAGTGAGAAAGATCTCTTCGGCAGACAGATTTCTGCTGGGGGAATTCCTTCCCGGAGAGGGGAGATCGTCGCCATCAACACCACCATCAAGCTGGACTTCATCGGGATCATCATCATCACCACCACCATCATCACCATCAGCACCCTCATCACCATCTCCATATTATTGTAACAATTGCGTTGAATCTTGCATAGTTCATAGGGGAAACTTTCCCAGTGTTGATTACTCTTTGTAGTTGATGCTATTGAGTGAACCATTAAATTATTGTTTATGTTCAAATTGTTATACATCATTATTCCATCTCTGATCATGATCCATATGATGTCTTGTGAGTAGTTCGTTTAGTTCTTAAGGACATGGGAGAAGTCATGTTGTTAGTAGTGGAATTGTGTTGAGAAAGATTCAATAGTTTGATATTTAAGTTGTGGTGTACTTCTTCTAGTGGTGTCATGTGAACATCGACTACATGACACTTCACCTATATGGGCCTAGGGGAATGCATTGTGTATTTGGATACTAATCATAGGGGTTGCTAGAGTGACAGAAACCTGAACCCCCGTTAGGAAACCATTGCACAAGGGACGTAAGGGTCTTAGAGTTTAAAGGTGTGGTTAGGTTTCTACCTTAATTACTTTCTTGTACTTACGGATGTTTGGAAGAGGTATAACCACAAGTATGTATTAGTCCTAGGAAGGTCGGTACATTAGCACAGGTTCACCCACACAACACTTAGCAAGCTAAAGAAGATTAAAACTATATGAAGCGAAAGCACTTGACAGTCTTCCCATGTGTCCTCGAGAACGTTTGGTCATCTTAAGTAATACAACCGGCTTGTCCTTTGCTGCATAAAGGATTGGGCCACTTGCTGCATTTATTCTTATTGTCTTTTGTTTACTCGTACTTTGTTTACCTGCTTTATCAAAAAACCCTAAAAATCTGTTTGCTAAGTATTTGCAGCGAATTCCTAATCCATACCACTAGCCAGCACCTTCTGCTCCTCGTTGGGTTCGACACTCTTACTTATCGAAAATACTGCGATACACCCCCTATACTTGTGGGTTATCAACCCACTTCAAAGCAAAGTTCACAAATAAAAGGATAAAGGGCACAATTTTTTTACCAAGATCATTTAAAGCCCTATACCACATTCTAATTTTTTCATTCCTGTGGGTGATACAATATTCTTCTTCAATTTGATTATTCTCACAAGGTCTATGTATTCCACAAAAATTAACATGCTTATAAGAAATAGTACTTTCAGAGGTTTGAGCATGTTTATTGCTATCATTAATAACAATTTCATTTTCACTGCAAGTGTCTTTAAAAGTCTCATGATACATGTCCCATTTTTCTTTAGGAGCATTAATATGAGAAGCAAAGGCTCTAAAACAATCAATAAGAATTGGAGGATCAAGACCATATTTAGCACTAAGCTCTTGAAAATCAGCAGTTTCAGCAAAAGACTTAATGCAATCATACTCATAGTTTATACTTGGTTCTTTACCTTTGTTGTTATCCCAATCTTTGGTATTGCTTTGAATTGTTTCAAGAAGATCCCACTTAGCTTTGACCTCCTTACTCGTGAAGGATCCCTCTAAACAAGTATCTAGATAGTCCTTGTAATGTCCTGAAAGCCTTGCATAGAAATTATTAATAACAATATTCCTAGGGAGCTCATGAATGGGACATTTGAGCATTAGTGACTTCAATCTCCCCCATGCTTGGGCAATACTTTCTCCATCATGAGGATGAAAATTATAAATATAATTCCTATCTTCATGAATTTCACAAGGAGGATAAAATTTAGAGTAAATGAGAGATTCAAGTTCCTTCCACTCCAAATTATGAGGATCTTCGAGTAGCTCATGCCACTCCCTTGCTTTGCCCTTAAGTGATAAAGAGAATAGCTTCCTCTTAACTTGGTTCATTGAAATACCTGCACACTTGAACAACCCGCATAATTCATGTATAAAGAGTAAATGATCACCATGATGGACAGTTCCATCTCCCAAATAATAGTTGTTCATAACACGTTCAACATTTTTTATAGTTATTTTAAAAGAGATGCTTTCAGTATGTGGATTTAAAATATCACAAGTACCATTAGAATTACCACATATGGGAGATAAAGTATCATCAGAGCAATTTTTCTTCTTTAAAGCTGGGGAACTAAAAAGATCATTTTCATAAAAACTAACTTCCCCAAGCTTAGACGTTTCCATAACATTAGTAACAAAGGTGTTCAAAAGATTCATACTAATAACATTGCTATTAGCATGCAAAGAAAGTTCCATGGGTTTTTTAATTTTCTTTTCACACAATTCATGTTCTAACTTAGGAAAAATACTAAAAAGCTCTCTAATATTTTTGTTGTTTTCCATTAAGCCTAACTAGTGAAAACAAGAAACAAAAAGAAAAAATTGCAGAATCTAAAGGAAATAACTTCGAGCAGTCACACCGGAGGATGTGAGTACCTTTTACCTTACCTCCCCGGCAACGGCGCTAGAAAATAGCTTGATTTCTACGCACTTCTATTCTTGTAGACAGTTGTTGGGCCTCCAAGTGTAGAGGTTTGTAGAATAGCAGCAAGTTTTCCCTTAAGTGGATCACCCAAGGTTTATCGAACTCAGGGAGGAAGTGGTCAAAGGTATTCCCTCTCAAGCAACCCTGCAATCAAGATACAAGAAGTCTCTTGTGTCCCCAACACACCCAATACACTTGTCAGGTGTATAGGTGCACTAGTTCGGCGAAGAGATAGTGAAATACAAGTGGTATGGATAATTATAAGTGGTAACGGTGCCAGAAAATAGCTTGCTGGCGTGGAAAAGACTAAAGTAAAACTGAAATAAAGATGGAAGCAAGCAAACATGTAACAGATCTAGTAGCAAACGGTGTTTCAATGCTAAGAACAAGGCCTAGGGATCATACTTTCGCTAGTGAACACTCTCTCATAAATATATTATCTTTATGATACTACTCTTAACTACTCTCCGGTTGGACACTCTAATCGTTGGTAGGGCTATAACAGCACTCCTCAAAGTAAGCCTTTCCCATCTAGAAAACCCCACACTGTCACCTTGAGTACTAGATGAGTCCAACAAACACCACAATTTCATAAAGACACCCAACTCCAAATATAACTCATAACAAGTATTTGTAATCTCTAGCCTAAGTGCCACCATGGTGAGCACGCTGTCACTTTCACACACATGGGGAGAGCAGAGATCTCTTAAAGCACTTGAGTAGCAATGTAGATCTATAGATTACAAGATCATGATCACAATATGATCATGCATAGAGAGAGAGATGAACACATAGCTACCGGTAGAACCCTTAGCATCGAGAGAGAACTACTCCCTCCTCATCATGGGAATCAGCAATGGTGATGGAGATGGTGGTGGAGATCGATGGAGACGGCTTCGGGGGCAGTTCCCCGTCCTGGCAGGGTGCCGGAACAGAGACTTTCTGTCCCTCGAATCTCTCCTTCGGTGGCGGTGGCGCTGCGGAACTTTTCGTGGCTGGAGGCTTGACGTTTTAGGGTTTTGGTATCGGGAGGCTCTTATAGGCGAGAGGGGAGACCGAAGGGGTGCCAGGGGGCCCCACACCACCTGGTGGCGCGGGTAAGGCTAGCCCGCGCCTGGGGGGTGTGGCCAGGCCCTGGCCCTCCTCCGTCTCGTATTCTGGCTCCGTGAGTCTTCCGATAAAATAGGAACTTTGGCTTTTATCCCACCCAATTCCGAGAATGTTCATTTTCTGACTTCCTGGAACCAAAAACAGAAGAAAACAGGCAAATGGCACTGTGGCATCTTTTTAATAGGTTAGTCCAAGAAATCATATGAAAAGTACTCCAAAGTTGGAACAAAACACAAGAAAGTAGATAAAACCAAGCATGGAACATCAAAAATTATAGATACATTTGCAATGTATCAACATCCCCAAGCTTAACTCCTGCTCGTCCTCGAGTAGGTAAGTGATAAAAAGAAAGAATTTTTGAGGTGACATGCACCATCAAAGACTTGATAAAAGTATTTGCAAAACATTCAAAGCTGGGATCATAGTACTTCAATTATAACATGAAAGACAAAGTTCTAGCAATAAGCAAAGAGACTATGATGCAACATGAAAAGGAACAACCAAAATATTCATGAATAACAATGCTTTGCAAGACGTTTGTTTGTTTCACATAAAGAAAACATAGCATAATAGTATTGATCTTGTCCCTCAATAGAGTAGCAAATATAAATGCATAGGACACCTTCAAAGTTCATAAGAGTGACTAGATACAATAGTTTCAAACAAGCAATAACAAGTTATGCATCAATCAACTAGTCTTGGGACAATGCACATAGAACTAAGAATGGCAACTATGCTCTCAAAGTAGTGCATAAAGATAGAAGGTGGAGACTCAATATAATGGTGGAAGAAAAGCCTTTGTAAAAGGAAGTAGGGATCAAGTCTCCTAAAGAGCTTCCAAAAAATATGGTACTTATAGCTTTCATCTCTCATTGCCCCTATCATAAGCATCTTGAAGTGATTAAGGTTAAAGTGAACAAACTATGGTGTACATGCTTGATGAAGTATAAGTCAGAAATCTCATGTCCCTTGTATACGAGGGCCGCTCCTCATGCTACTCAAGTTTAGTCACCGGTAAGTTCTTGTCATTGTAAGTATGTGTGTATCATAGAGAACCTCCAACGGGGTACCCCTTTCCCGATGATACGGAAGAATCCCCATATCAAAATGACAGGGCAAGCAGACAATGAGCATCTCAGCAATCTTCTTATTTACCATGGGAATATGGTGCTTTTTTCTCTCTTTCCTCTTTTCATAATCTCATTTTTTTTCTTTTTCTCTTTTTTTCTCAATATAGGACTCTTTTTTTATGAGAAGAATGCTTCATAGACTACTCATTATGGTTACGCTCCAGGTTTCCACCATGTCAGCATGGATTAGACCAGCAGCCTAGGCGTTTCTCTAACACATATACATAACTCCATGGACTTACAAGCTCTCCTTTCATTTCACAACAACGACAGCCATATACAAAAGAGCATGATATCAACTAGGTACAAGTACCAAGTGCAATGTTGAAATCGTTCCCCATGAAAGCATGGTTCTGCTAATTCCCAAAAAATAAGTGCAAGCACATACAACATAGACAACACAATGGTTCAAGTTTATTAAGGGCAAGAAAAGTAAAGTGTGCCATCAAGTTCGTGAGAGCTTTAATCACTAGTTTTCTCATAACAAGTTTAATTTGGAAGGTAAACAAAAGCATGAATATACTTGGAATAGCATAAGCTAGTAGGTAGGTATGGTGGACTCTTTGGAATAACTTGGTTTAAGGAGTTGGATGCATGAGTGGGACTCATACTTGGTTGTGGAGGCTAGCAAAAGACTGGGAGCGACAAACTAAGAGAGCAATAATGGCCATAATCATGCAGAGCGACAAAACATCATTGATCAAAGCATAAAGTGATACTACAAGTTGAAAACTAAAGGATCATAAAGGCTATGGTGACTTGAGATAGTCATAACATGGTGTGAGCATGCGCCAAGTCAACCCAAATAAAGCATCAAAGGAGAATACCACTATACTATGCTTTAATATGCTAAAACAACGCATGATTCATCCAAGGCACATTAAGCAATCTCAATTGTTTATAACAAGTCATGCTACAGAAAATAATACTAAGCATAAAGCCAAAACAATATCAATTATGGCATGAAAAAGCATAGGCCACAGTCAAAAACAAGCTATTTTTACCACATAAGTATGAACTTTCCTACTCTTTTCCAAACCAAACCAAACTATTTGCAAACCAATGTATGAAAGAGGGGGTCCAACCAATTTATTCAGAAAACTAAGAGAACCAAGAAAACTAAAAACCAAAACAAAAATGAAAACGAAAAAGTAGACGCTCCAAGAAAAATACAACTGTGCATGAAACAATAAAAATGAAGCGTTTGGAAGAAACCTGATTTTTATTGATGAAGAAGGGGATGCATTGGGCATCCCCAAGCTTTGACGCTTCTACTTCTTGGATATTTCTTGGGGGGACACGCGTGGCATCCCCAAGATTGAGCTTTAGTCCATTCTTCATTTCATTACTCATTCCTTCCATACACATGAAATTTTTCTTTCATACAAAACTTCACACAATCTTTATTAGCAACATTAGTGCACTTAAGATAAATAAGTCTTAAGGTTCAGTTATAACACCAAATAAACTTCCATTAGAACACTAGCTACTGTAGCACTTCCCTCAAAAAGCTCAATTCCCCAAAGGAACTCAAGAAGGAACCAACAAGAAGCAAATGTAGAAAATGGCAGAAATCTGTCAAAACAAACCAGTAGGTAAAGACAAATTTTTTCGAAGACCTTCTGTTGCTCAAATCAAAAAGTTTTGAACTAACGAAAGTTAGATAACAACCTGGGGCAGAATCACAAACAATTACAGCTCAATCCGATATACAGAGATCTCTGACGAATTTTTACGGTGAAGCACAGAAATCTGTTTTGGGACAGCAACTTTTCCAATCATTACTTCTCTCTCATTAGAGGTTACTCTTGGCACAAAAAGCAAATAAAAAGGATAAGGAGCGGTTATTACAGAGGTAATAACTTTCAATACTCAACTAAAACTCTTGGGTTATCTCCCAACAAGTACTTTTTTTAACGCCTTTAAGTTAGGCATGATAGTTTGAGAAGATGTTCACATAGGAAATATGAATTGAAGTAAAAGAGAGCATCAAGAAGAAAATTCAAAGCACATTTAAGTCTAACCCACTTCCTATGCATAGGAATCTTGTAAATAAACAAGTCATGAAAGCACAAAGCAACAAGCATAGGAAAGCAAAACAAGTGCAACTTCAAAATTTTCAACATAAAGAGGGGAAACTTAATATTATTGAGATGCATAGAACCATGTTTCCCTATCTCATAATAACTTTCAGTAGCAACATGAATAAAATTAACAATATAACTATCACATACAACATTCTTATCATGAGCCACATGTATAAAGGAATTAATACTCTCCACATAAACATAGTCATTCTTATGAATTGTAGTGGGAGCAAATTTAACAAAATAGCTATCATTATTATTCTCATCACCATAATCATCAAATATAGGAGGCATATTGTAATCATTAATTTTCTCCTCAATAGTAGGTGGACTGAAAATATCATACTCATCATTGTAATCATCATATATTGGAGGCAAAGTATCATCAAAGTAAATTTTCTCCTCCATGCTTGGGGGACTAAAAAGATCATTCTCATCAAAACCAGCTTCCCCAAGCTTAGACTTTTCCATAGCGTTAGCAATAATGGTGTCCAAAGAATTCATACTAACAACATTGCTATTAGCATGCAAATAAATTCCATAGGTTTTTTAATTTTTTGTTCAAACACTTCATGTCCTAACTCAAGATATATACTATAAAGCTCTCTAATTTTGTTCTTGTTTTCCATTAAGCCTAACTAGTGAAAACAAGAAATAAAAAGACAAAATTGCAGAATCTAAAGGAAATAACTTCAAGCAGTCACACCGGAGGATGTGAGTACCTTTTACCTTACCTCCCCGGAAACGGCGCCAGAAAATAGCTTGATGTCTACGCACTTCTATTCTTGTAGACAGTTGTTGGGCCTCCAAGTGCAGAGGTTTGTAGAACAGCAGCAACTTTTCCCTTAAGTGGATCACCCAAGGTTTATCGAACTCAGGGAGGAAGTGGTCAAAAGTATTCCCTCTCAAGCAACCCTGCAATCAAGATACAAGAAGTCTCTTGTGTCCCCAACACACCCAATACACTTGTCAGGTGTATAGGTGCACTAGTTCGGCGAAGAGATAGTGAAATACAAGTGGTATGGATAATTATAAGTGGTAACGATGCTAGAAAATAACTTGATGGCATGGAAAAGACTAAAGTAAAACTGAAATAAAGATGGAAGCAAACAAACATGTAACAGATCTAGTAGCAAACGGTGTTTCAATGCTAAGAACAAGGCCTAGGGATCATACTTTCGCTAGTGAACACTCTCTCATAAATATATTATCTTTATGATACTACTCTTAACTACTCTCCGGTTGGACACTCTAATCGTTGGTAGGGCTATAACAGCACTCCTCAAAGTAAGCCTTTCCCATCTAGAAAACCCCACACTGTCACCTTGAGTACTAGATGAGTCCAACAAACACCACAATTTCATAAAGACATCCAACTCCAAATATAACTCATAACAAGTATTTGTAATCTCTAGCCTAAGTGCCACCATGGTGAGCACGCTGTCACTTTCACACACATGGGGAGAGCAGAGATCTCTTAAAGCACTTGAGTAGCAAGGTAGATCTATAGATTACAAGCTCATGATCACAATATGATCATCCATAGAGAGAGATGAACACATAGCTACCGGTAGAACCCTTAGCCTCAAGAGAGAACTACTCCCTCCTCATCATGGGAATCAGCAATGGTGATGGAGATGGTGGTGGAGATCGATGGAGGTGGCTCCGGGGGCACTTCCCCGTCCTGGCAAGGTGCCGGAACAGAGACTTTCTGTCCCTCGAATCTCTCCTTCGGTGGCGGTGGCGCTGCGGAACTTTTCGTGGCTGGAGGCTTGACGTTTTAGGGTTTTGGTATCGGGAGGCTCTGATAAGTGAGAGGGGAGACCGAGGGGGTGCCAGGGGGCCCCACACCACCTGGTGGCGCGGGTAAGGCTAGCCCGCGCCTGGGGGGTGTGGCCAGGCCTTGGCCCTCCTCCGTCTCGTATTCTGGCTTCGTGAGTCTTTCGATAAAATAGGAACTTTGGCTTTTGTCCCGTCCAATTCCAAGAATATTCATTTTCTGACTTCCTGGAACCAAAAACAGAAGAAAACAGGCAGCTGGCACTGTGGCATCTTGTTAATAGGTTAGTCCAAGAAATCATATGAAAAGTACTCCAAAGTTGGAACAAAACAAAAGAAATTAGATAAAACCAAGCATGGAACATCAAAAATTATAGATACATTTGCAATGTATCACCCCCTGCAAAATAAAGTTAGACGCCTCTACTTTATCTATTGCAAGTTTTACGTGGCTGTTAGGGCTTTCACACTAGAACCGTTTCTAAACTACGAACTTTTCAACCACAACATGGATCCAACAGTTGTCTCTATTACACCCCTTTTGGGGCCCTTCGTTGTAAATGCTATATCAACTATCAAATGAGAGACAGACACCCGCTAGCTACTTATACGGTACAAGCCATATGTTGAGCGTGGAACCAATCTCGCGTACGAATACGCGTAAGGTCGGCCCGGGCCGCTTCATCCAACAATATCGTGATATAAACAAGTACACATTAGAGGGTAACAACTAAGGGATCAATGCCCGCACAATATATATGCGTACTGGCCGTACAACACTCCTAAGCATAGATCGGCTCTGATACCACTGAAGGGATCGCAGTAGAAAACAAAAAATTTCCGACGATAGAACCCCAAAACTACCTAGGATATATCTATGTAGTAATGCGATAACGGCCGATGCGTAGAGAATACATACCCTTATAGACCCTACGCGGTTAACGTTCCGTGGGAAACGTGGTTGAACTAGTCGTACTCGTAGCCGACCTCAAGGTCATGAAGCTCCTCGCAGGTCACCCCTTGCTCCTTTTTCATCTTCATCGTGCAGCAGCTCTGGCTCACGATATTAAAGCGCCCCAAGTGTTGCGCCTCGTGTCTTCCTATACATCCGGTGCATGATGAGACCTCCGGCTCCTCGATCCCGCCGGGAGTGCGGAAGTTGATATCCGGCTAGGAATCCCTGCAGCGCAACGGCATACTACAGGTGTGCCTTGATCGTATAACCCAGACTTGGGGCCATGGTCACAAGGTATAGAGAGAGGGAGGGAGAAAGTCAACCAAATGACTTCTCAAGTTGTGTGTTTAATCCCACCCATGGGCACCCATTTATATAGGTGGAGGGGGTGTGACCTCCCCATTAGATTAGCCATGTGGGACTATTAATAAAGAGAAAATATCAGGTATTTTCGTCCTGGTCGGATGGGCCAAAAGTACTCAGCCCAACAGCCAAATAGAAAATAGCTAATAAAAGAAAAAGGGGCAGCCAAGGAAGAGGCTGGCCAGGTGGGCCTTGGCGCGACCGACTACGCGCCCGCCTGTCTCCCGTGCGGCGGCGGCCTGGCAACGGGTGGGCCGCCCCCCCCCCCCGGGGCAGCCCACGCGCGCCCGCGAGGCGGCCTGGCGAGGCAGAGCCCGGGTGGGCCGACTCGCCCCGGCAGCCCAGCTCGCACGCCGGTCCGCTCCCCCACGAGCCCCGCATGGGCCGGGGTTGAGCAGGCCCGCGGCGGCGGCCGGCAGCTGGCGCCTGCCCCCGTGTGGCAGGGACTATCTGCCGCCCATGTGGGCTGGCTGTTTTCACTTTTTTTTTCTTTTTCTGTAGCTTTATTTCTAGGCCTTTTCCCTCTAGGATTTGGCCTAATATAAAAGTTGCCCTTATAAATCTCAATATAAATATTATTTAGAATATATTAATTCACAATTAACATTTAATAAATATATATTTAAATTCCCATTTATCCGAAAACACTTTTTGGTATTTTCCTTTATTCTTTCTCTGAACAACTTCAGATCTCTCCGCGAAACGATTTCGGATTTCTCTTTTCTCTACTGTGATTCCGTCTTACGAATGATCGCTCTCATCCTACCCTTAAGTGTATCCTCTCATGGCTCGGAAATGCTCTAGACATGATCTGTATCAATGATCAATAGAGGGACCAGGGATGTCCATGTGACCCCTATGCATTCCTGATGACAATGTCGTTTGAACCGCTAAATGTAGCTTCCTCTTCTTTTTGTTTCTTGATACGACTTGTCCGAGATCCGATCTTTGGTATCCCATATCTTGTTCAATCTCGTTCACAACAAGTTATGTTTTCTTGTTACCGTGATATTACATCCCCATGACTGAGTCACATGTTGCAACATTTATGGATGTAATCTGACCAAGCCGGCCGTATGTATCTTACCCGTCATGTGGGTGAACAAATCCCGGTCTTGCAGTCACATGTCATCTACTGTTCCTTCGGAATATCCAACGTACACCTTTATGGCCACCGTATTACCAGATGACGGTTGATGCAGTCTAAGCAGTCTCGGGAAACAGTGAGTAATATGAGCTCACGGTCTAAGGAGAAGGAGTCTAGGTATAGCTGTTGCAACAATGAACTATATGACTTGATCGTGTCGCAAACCTTCGAGGAATGTCCATCACATCATTCTCCAATGATATTACCCCGTTGTCAGTTGCCATAAATGCCTATGATCTTGAAACCCAGATCATACTCATGACCAACGAACTAGTATGAATAGAGGCTACTAGGGACTTTGTTGTTTCATACCACACATATACCAATATTTCTACTTGGCACAATTATAGCACAATATGAAAGTATTATAAACTAATTGAGATATGACAATAAAAACCTATTTATTATTTGCCTCTAGGGCATACCTCCTTCAAGCCTCTGGAGGCAGCAGAACCACACCATGAGCTCAATCTGGGGCTCGAGGTCTACGACGAGGAGGCGTGCTCGACGAGGGGAGGTAGTGCAGGCACGGGAATGGTGCCAGTGACCGAGCCGAGCCCGCGGTCTAGGGTTTGCCACAGGAGCATGTAAGAGGTGTGGGGCAGATGGACGTGACAATGCGGGGGTGCGGCAGCACCGGTAGCGGCCGACGATGGCCTGAGCGAGGGGGTAGGATAGGGTTTGCATCGGAGGCAAATGCATGGGCGTTGGGACACCGCGACAACAAGAAATCAAGGGAGGAGAAGGAGGCGGAATGGGGCTGGCGTGCTTCGCCTACGGAGGCGGCGAGCGGCGGCCGGGGCACTGAACGCGAGCGGTGGCGGCAAAGAGGGGGAGAGGTCGAGCGAGAGAGTCGGGCTGGGTTTGACCTGGTCCGGCTGGACCATATGAGCCGGCCTGCTGGACCATAGGTTTTTGTGGGTATCTTGAGAACACAAATTTTAGACTTCAAATTTCTTTTGAAGGGCCCAAATTATCAATAGAGCATCAAAGGTTTGATGTTAATTAGGATAAGGAACTAATGAAAGTCACTCCAGGAATTACAGAGTCATAGTTTCTTGTTTATAAAATTTGTTTCTTCTAGATTGAATACCAATTCTGTTCAGTTTAAAATCTTGCAATTTAGACTCTTGAATTTGCATTTGATGTAATTCCTAATGTGATTTTCTTTAGGGGATTTTAATTGGAGGAAAAGTCAACCATTTTTTGGAATGTAAGCCCTAAATTTTTCACAAAGAATCAAATTAAGAAATACAGTCTTAGTCAGTCCACATATTTTTTAAGAATAACTTGCTCACTTTTATTAATTAAAGGCCAAGTTTATGGGAATCGTCACCCGCATGTGGCGCCCATTACGTATTTAACGGTTCAGCCAAAGCAACCGTTCACCTCGAGAGTGTGCATCTGGCGCACAGAGGAGTACTCCATGCCTGCTAACGTGTTGCTTGCTCTCGGCTCGGATTAGTACATGATGAGCACAACATGTATACTACCACCTGCGGATATCAAGTACTCCATTCATTTCTACTTCCAACTATCCTCCTCGGCAGTTAATTCTTACACATATTTGTATATGACCATCGCTGTATTAGCTCCATTACCCACACGGTTTACGGCTCATTTAATGCGACTGTATGGCCATCGCCATACACCGTAACTCGGGCATACACTGTATGCGTCCAGTTAGACTTGCTAGTATGTATCTATGAACTGTGTACGCCTGTACGGACTGCTAAGTATGGACTGGTAATGTGTATGCATTATTTATATTGTGTTGTTGTGTAATATTCTTTTTATTATGGCAGATGTTCTTTAGAGGCACATTTAAATGTGCCTCAAATGGTAACTATTTGAGGCACTTTAAAATACGCCTCATATACTCTTCTATTTGAGGCACATTTAAAAGTACCTCGGATGGTTCACTATTAGAGACACTCAAAAGTGCCTCAAATGGTAATTTTTTGTGGTACTTATAAATATGCCTCAAATACCCTTCTATTTTGTGGCATTTTTTCAAATTGCCTTTAATATAACTATTAGAGGCACTTTTGAGGCAAACTTTAGAGACACTCAAAAGTGCCTCAAATAGTAAACTTTTGAGGCATTTTAAATATGTGATTCAAATAGTGAATTTTTTGTGGCACTTAAAAAAATTGCCTCAAATTGCTTAACCATTTAGGCACTATTTTTTCAAAGTGCGTCAAAAGGCTTACAGTTAGAGACAGTTTAGTGGACGTGGTGTTTTGGCACACGGATGCAAATGAACTTATTATAAAAAATACATAAAAAATAAATATTAAAATATCAAAATAAAATAAACAATTTTTTGCATGTACATCTGAACATTCTATTTTGATACATAAGTTTTTTTAGAAAAAATGAAAAATTTATGTGGCTTGTGTAAAAAGACTAAAGAAATGTCCGTGAATAGCAATGTTGCAACACCCAAATTTGTCTTTTTATATGGCACACAAAAACATTTATTTTTCCCGAAAATTTATATACAAACATATAATGTCTAGATGTACATGCATATTTTTTTCTAATTTTTTTGACACTTTGAAATGTGCTTTCTAACAATGGGTTCATTTGCACCCATGAGCCGAATTGGATTTCCGCAGTTTAGTGCCTCAAAAGTCTTACGGTTAGAGGCAGTTTTAAAAAGTGCCTCTAGCAAAATGCCTGTAAATCCTGGACGTGACGTAGTGAGCGGTACAGCCTAAATGCTGACGCCGATGGGATACATGCTGGATTCACGCAGTTCATGCAAATCTGCTGTTAGCTAGCCTCTGTTTTGTTAGCTGCGTGTATCGTTCGTGCTCAAGCGTATATAGTCTCGTTCACAAGGACTTCCATCATCATAGGTGAAGTGAAGTACAGTGTTGGTAACATCACAGATTATAGAGGAGATGAGCAAAAGCCTCGTCACGAGCTGGCTAATGATGAATGCTCTATTATACACCCCCAAATTAGCCGATGCCCTGCTGATCAGCTGGTGTATCTCGTTGCATCAGAATGGGCTGGTTCGTCCCCCAGTCCCCCCTGATCAATGCAAGTATGCTTGACAAGGCTTGTTTCAAAAAAAAGTATGCTTGACAAGAAAATCTCAACACAAAAGAGCAGGAACAGCTAGGTGGTATAGCATATTATCAGCAAAGACAATCTATCGGCTAATGAAAGAAAGATCCAAACTGACCATTTCAAAAATTCAAAATGCAAATCTCTGTCAAAAGCATGCACCCAAAGAGCATGACCAAAGACTGAATCTCCCGTCTTAATAAGAGTATCTCTAGCAGATACCACATAACCACGTACCACAAAAATCGTTTGCAGGAAACCACAAACCAGATTTGCAGTACCAAATTTCGTAGCGCGGAACAGATACGCTAAGCAGAACTCTTGCATATTTGAAAATTATCACTAGTTGGCGCCAAATTCATACATAGGGGAAGGTTTGATCACAAAGATCGACAGAAATTTACATAAAAAAACTGGATGCCACGCCATACATCCAGAACCCTAGCTACCATCCGTGGTACCTACTCACCGGAGCTTCTACGGCGACGTCGATACTCGCCTACTCGTCGTCTGAGTCGGTGGTGTCATCGGAGTAGTCGACGACGAAGATTCCGAGCCGGTCGGCGTTCTTGCGTGCGGAGCGGCGGCAGACGCGGTGGAACTCGCACTGCTCACGCACACGCTCGTCGTGGCGGCGCTTCGCTCGCTCCCACACGTCGGAGACGAGGGTCCCGAGGGAGTTAAACTTCGCCTCACGGACCGCCTCGTCTTCCTCCGAGCCGGAGTCCTCCTCCTCCGCCAAGCTCTTGATGTCAGAGATGTGGCCCCAGCAAGCGGGAGCCGGAGCGGGAGCGGGCGCCCGAGCGGGAGGCGGAGCGGGAGGCGGCGTGCGAACCACCGGTGAAGGCACCCGGAGGTGCGGGCCAGAGCTTGCGGCCGCGCGGGAGCTGCCCGCCTCTGCATCGTGCACTTGCACGCGCCTGTTCAGATCGGCGACGACACAACTCCTCCTCGCTAGGCGGTGGCGTGGGAGCTCGACCGCCGGAGCCCCATCCGTTGGAGCTCGAAGCGCCGCCTCGGCCGGCCAAATTCTGGCACGATTGGCCGGTCATGGGTAGGAGTGGTGGGTGGGAGATGGGGGGGGGGGGGGGAGGGGCGGAGGCGATTTGACGGCCGTTGTCAGAGGTGGCTGAAATCCGAGGCGGCAGCAAGCAGGAGGAGGGTTTCTGCGCGTGCTTCGGTGGGGAGAAATGGATGTGGTTTCCTGCATCCAGGGCCTCCGCACCGAATATATGCGGGATGGATAGGCCTCGATGCGGGAAACCACATACGGACCATTTTGCGATATCTAGAAAGACCAGTTTTTGGCCACGATACCGCATATCGGCCCAAAATTTTGCAGGTCAAGGAATATGCGGTATCTACTAGAGATGCTCTAATGCCGTTCATGCTTCTTAACAATGCAAGCTAGAAACATATGTTGGGCACAAACAGTAGAAAGTTATAAGAGCATAGATGCTCCATCATCCAGGGCATTATAATCATAGTGATATTCTTAAATCTTTTAAGTATTTTAATATAAAGCGCCCTATCTAAATGAAGGTGCAATTTCCATGTGATCTCAACCTGAACCACATGGAAATACAGGGTCTTAAATTGACCAAACTATTACCGTGTAAATTAGTAATATTGGTTCAGACAGGACGGAACATAGGACATGCTCATTTACCTGGCAACCAAGAGAGCACAAATTTCATTTTTCTACCCAAAAAACACAAAATTCTGCACACAATTAAGGAGCAGGAAACAAAGACCGTATCAATACTTCTAATGCGGGGCCAAAATACGTCAAGTTCATTCGCCAACAAGATCAAAGTCAAGGTACCAAATTACTTGCCAAAATTTTCAACAATGTCCATAATTGAATTAACGATCAAACACTCAATGTTAGCTAGAATTTCAAAAACAAAAATACCATTGAAAACTGGAAGTAAATTTTGGGCTGTCAGACGTCAAGACAGTCACCTTATGGAAGGAAAGATCCAAACTAACCATTTCAAATACAAAAAATGACATATCTCACTCAAAGAGCATGACCAAGCTAGAATCTCTCATCTAAACAATGTCAGTCATGATCCTTAACAATGCAAACTAGAAGTAAATTTTGGACGCAAACAGAAGAAAACAGTAATAGCAGAAATACTCCAGTTCAGAACATAAAACCAAACTGCTCAAGACATCATAATAAGACCAAATACTAATAGTTTAAGTGCTACTGCAACCATCCATAATAAACTATTCTAGTAGTACTACTGATAAGTAATAAGAGCTAAGAACAGAAGACATGACTCATATAGGATAAGTAGATACTCCAGGGGCAAAACAAAGCAGAAGTCCTGAACCTTCAGACATGCTCTGTCGAGTATGGGAACTCATCTACTTGCATCTCAATGGAGGGAATTGGCACAATGCTGCCTTGGAGGCGATGCCTAGTAAGCTCCATACAATACTGTCTCTTACCAATGGTCACCGTTTTTAAGAACTTGCTGTGAGTGTCGCAACGCAACACATGTTTATCATTAAAGCCAATCAGCAGCTCGGTCTCATTGAGCACAGTCATCCCACTGAAAAATCTCACTGTTGTATCAAGTGGTTGTTTCTTTCTCTTTTTCTCTTCGAGAGAAGTTAAATCAAGTGCCAATGATGCCTCTATCATCGACACGCCAATCCGGTACTTGAAGGCCCAGATTTCAGCCTTATAGTCCTGCATCACCCAGATCTCCATGGCAGTGTGATCTGGGGTCGAGTAGTTGACGAAAGCAAGCGTACCCTCCATGCCGAAGACCCTATTCGCCATTCCCTGCTGCTGCTGGGCAGGACTGCTCATCCAGCTGAATGACTCGGCTTCTGTGTCAAACACAATAATGTCTCCGGTGCTCCCAGTTATGTGATTAGGCCTAGGCAAAACCCAGTGCAGGTTGCCGCAGTGGTGGACTGGTGAGGACCAGGATAGTTGATAGCTTAACTCAAACATCTGTTTCAGGGAAGGCGACGAAAATGCTGGGGCGATAACTTGGATGCTCCTGGACTCATTGTCCCCCACTGTGAGGACGTGCGATGTTGCCTTCTCCTTGTAACGCCATGTAGCCTCCTCCGTGAAACGATTGGCAAGTCTGGACCAGAGCACCCTGTATTCCCCAGTTGACTTGTGCTGGTAGAAGCCGTGTATGAAGCTGTCGTCGATATAGATGGTGTCTGGCTGTTGCTTAGGCCGAGGAAAAGGTAGGAGAGCATGCATGTGGATAGTTGGATTACAGACGTAGAACCGGACTCCCTGTGAGACGATAATGAAGCCATCACAGGCAGCATGGAGGCAAATCTTGCAGCAGAATTTACGGCACCAGGTGCGGGTGAGGAAGGGCCAGAGCTGTTTACTGGAGGCACCGGTGGCAACGGCGTCCTGGTGGACCACGAAACTGGTGGGACGCCCTCTCCCATCAATGATGGGGAGCAATGGTTGGCGGCGACGGTGTTCGAGCACGAACTCTGGTGCGGAGGTGTTGCTGCGCCACGACTTGCAGACGACGCAGGCAGCGGCCAACGTCCTTAGGCGGTAGCAGGATGAGGATCTGGTGAATGATGATGTCGTCGGGCAGGTCACCGAGCACAGCTGCACCTCTCCTGTCCGGCATGGTTCCCTGCCCGTCGTGTCCGGTCACCTAAAAAGAACAATCAAGCATTAGTACACCAAGAAATCAGATGGGGTGCCACATCGGCGGTTTTGGCGCAAACATCAAACTGCATCGGCAGCCAGCTTAAATTAAGGAAACACTGAGACGGTTTTAGAGCCTGTTTGGTTGCTAGCCTGAGCAACATGCCTGAGAATATACCATGCCTGAGACTAACATGACCATGTTTAACAAATTGCCTGCCCTGGCACGCATGACATCCAAGGCTATGTTTGGTTGATGTCCTGAAAATATGTGTGTGTGGATACAAGCTCCAGGCAGTGTTTGGCACTTTAGTTGCCTGGGTTACATTACATTCACCAGTAGTTACACACTGGTGAGAGTACCTTTGCAAAATATCTCATGCTGATTGCAAGTTTAAACCGTTTTTCAAAATAACAAGAAATAATCACATATTGAAGATGGAAAAAACTCAAAAAAGATCAAACATAACCAGGTCTCATTATCGTTGCACTTTAGGTTTCATTCGACATGACACAACTTTCAATAACATAAAGTCAACTAACAGCCATTAAGTGCTAACACGTCCAAAAGTCACATTTCCTACAAGATTAGCAATCGGATTGTTTCAACACAAGTGCAACAACCCCATTAACGAAAAGTGCCGCAAAAAGAAACATCATCAACCATTTCTTTTGCACTCAATAAGAACTTAAAAGACCAGAAGGATCATCACTAGACAAATGCTTCAGCACCCAGCGTGAGAGGTAATCCTCAACCCCTGTTGAAGCACCGGATCACCACCTCGTAAGATCGCTTGACAAAGAATACGATTGGACAGGTTCACAAATTGTGGCTAACTGTTCTTCGACTGACACATGTCATGTAGTAGACCAGTATCAGGTACTCCCTCCGTTCAGAAATATAAGACATTCTAGCTTTGTGAAATAAATGTATCTAGACACTTTTTAGTGTATAGATTCACTGTGAACCTCTATGAACCTATACACTAAAAGACGTCTAGATACATTCGATTCACAAAGCTAAAACATCTTATATTTCCGAACGGAGGGAGTAGAAGGAGGAGAGCTTCCAGAACACAACTTTTCTCATACTACAAAGCTAGTCAATACAATTTTTGTCGGTCCCATTGTACTGGTCATCCAACCTTGATTGCCTCAACAGATCTCTATCAACCAATGAACCACATTTTCTTGGTGTACATATATGAACAGCCGCCACCTTATAAATTATAATCGCTAATACAGCAGCTACAAGCCTACAACACCTAAGGTTCGAGCTTTAATGCTGGCTAATGAAATGAGTATGATCTAGATCCATATGAGTAAAAAAATATGAGCATGATTACTCAGATCATTCGTTCCCACAAGAACCAGAACCAACATAAAAAAATGTAAAATAATAAACTAATGTAAGAACCGAACCATCTAAAAGATTACAAGTTCAGCAACTTGTTCTTTCAATAATTTTCTTGTTTTTTTTTACCGTGTGGACTAGCACTACAGATTCATCTCTCGTGTGAAGGAAAGAAAAAAAAAAGAGGAAAAAGAACAAAGAACGCGGGATTGTGTACTCTGGAACAAGAATTTACCACAAAGTCACTGGGAGCTAGAAAAGGATGGAATCGGAGGAGGAAAAAGCTGCAATGAGGCAACTTGACCGGAGCACCAGTAGAGCAATGCTTCAAAATTTCAGTAGATCTTGAAATAGCCGACCACCGGATCTCCACGCGAGAGTATTTCCTCGTCGACAGTCACCCCCTTCATGGATTGATTTCTTGGTTTTTCTCCTCTGTAAGAACCCTAAGTTGGAGCGAAAAGGGAAAAAGATGGATTGAGCGACAGATTCGGCGCAAGAACGGACTGCTACGAGATTGAAACATGCATGCAAATACAATAGAGGGGATTTTTGTGGAAACAGTAAATAAAAAACTGACGCGAGCGCACTGCGCAAGCCAAGATGGTCCCATTTTGCTCACCTGCGTGCGGGAGAAAGACGGTGCTCCGGCAAGCAGGAGCAGCTCCGCCTGGGTGAGATTGAGGGGAACACGGTCTCGTTGGAACTTGGGAGTGGAGTGGAACTGTGGAGTGAGAAGCGGAAGAGTGGAAGTCAAAAAAGTTAGATGGCAGTTACGGCTTAGATTTAATGCTACCCCCCTCCTTCACGTTTATAGTTCCTTCTCGTAGGTATTATATTATTCAAAAACTGTGACTTGACGCTAAAAGGATTCAGTTCACGGGCTAAAATATCTTATATTTTAAAATGAAGGGAGTATGATATTAAAATTTTCAAAAGTTATATTTTTTAGTGAGTATAATTTTTTAGGTTATATAGTGTGGCATCGCGCTAAAACCACTACTAGAAAATCGTGGTGTTTTTATGCATTGCATCGTCATGACCGTATGCTCATGTCATCATGCCACATTGCATTTTAGTATCGTCATCATCATGTATGGTTTGTTTAAAAACGATTTTCGAAAAGTATGGTTTTGTTTCCTCAACGCCCCGTCTTTATTTCAAATCAAAACTCCAGTCTCTTCCAAATATTTTGTTTGTCTAAAAATAAATTACGAAAGGCTTTTAAAACAAAACCTACAAACCAAACCCTAGCTACCTACCCCATAACCACACCCAGCTGCCACACACACACACTCTCTCTCTCTCTCTCACCCCGCGCCAGCCACCTGACTGACCACGCCCCACCTGACCGCATCTCCCCTGGCCCACCTCCTTTTCTCGCCACTCTCACCTGCCCCAATCCCCACCTGACGCGCCCTCACGCGCTGGCCAGCCCCACCCCACCTAGTCTCCACCCTGCCACCTCACTCCCTCCACTCACGGCATGCCACCTGACCCGCGCGGGCCCCACCTCTCCTGGTGGACAGCCACACACGCACGCCTCCACGCGCCCCAACCCACCCTGCACGCACACCCACCCCGCCCGTGACCCCACCACGATCGGACCCAACTCCCGCTCACGCCTCTCCCTCGCCACCTGCCACCTACCCCGGCCCCACCACTCATCTCTCCCCGCGTTCCTCGCCTCTCCCCCCCGATCGACGCGACCCACCCCGCTCCTCCTCTTTCTCCCACGGTTTCCTCCCGCTGCTGTAAGCTCCACCAACGCCGCCGACCTGGGCGACCCCGCCCTCCCCGAGCCGAGGCAGCCGTCCCCTCTCCCCTGCGTCTGCCGCCTCCTTCGCGCCCTCTCCCTCTCGCTCATCACCATCTCCATCCTCCCAGGCACCCTCGCGCCGCCGCCTCCCTCTCCTCGCGCGGCCGCCCTCGCCTTCCCTCCACCGTGGTCCCACCGCCGCCGCGGCCCCAGCCTCGGCAACCTTCCCCGCCACCGCCGCGGGCGTCCTTCCGCCGGCCTCCTCTTTGTCTCCCGCCCGGCAGCCCCGTGCCGATGCGAGCCTCCGAGCCCGCCTTCCGGACTCGAACTTCGCTGCCGGCCGCGCGTCCTCTGCAGGTCGTCGACGTCGGTCACGCCTCCATCGCCTCTGCCCTCCGCGACCTCCTCCCGTGCCCCGCGCAGGTCCGCTCGGGTGCTTCCCCGCGTCGTCTCGCCGTCCTCTGTCCCAACTCGTCCGCCGTTCCCCATTTCCTAGCACGAGCCCGTCTCGGCCCGTGCGCGAGCCCGGCCCCGATCTGCCCCGCGTGTCCTCGACCGCTCGAGCGCCGGCAGCGCCCTGCTCTGTCGTTCCCAGTACCACTTGACTCGGACTGCAGCCAGGCCCTGCTCCTTCTTCTGTCCCGCATGCTGCAGTGTTGCATTCCTATGTTGGTGTCCATATGATGTACCGTGGTGGATTGCTGTCAGTGTTGGGTAAGGTGCATCGAATGGTGATGGTGGAGTTATGTTGTGATGTTGTGCGGATGAGCTAGATCCCCATGCGGACAAGTAGCACCACGGCTACATCCGCTCTAGCGAATGAAGATGTACCTGGAGTAACTCGTCGAAGAATCATTGTCACCATGATCTACCGGCGCCACGCCAAGTTCTCCTTCCCGTACCCGAAGACGTCAAGTACGCCGATACGGATACGACATGTTCTACGTCATGAACCATAGGACGCTGAGCGCCAAGACCTTCTCGGCCCCGAAGACCGAACCCTGTGGATCGACATGATCTTCTTCATGGACGCCGAGACCCCGACCGGAAGATGCCCGGAACACCAAGATCTGCTTCCGAACGCTTTGACCGAGGCCAAACCAAGATCTCCACGGATGCGACAAGTTCTCCTTCCCGGCTACGATGCCCAAGAACCCGGACGCCAAGGTCACCGACACGGAACGCCAAGTCCTTCTTCCCGGAACACCAAGATCTACCTCGCGTGTTCGAGACCGATCCCGCTGTCCCCGTCGAACCCTGAGACCGGACCCGAACCCTCCCAGAACCAAGATCTTCCGAACCTAGATGTGTGACCCTAAGCCCCTATTTTTATAATATGACATTATCAACTGTCGCATATTAAATTGTTCATGCATGCATACATGGCTATGGTTTGGGGGCATTATGTCGATTCACCTTATAATTAAATATGGAGTACATATGCGGGATATCTTTGTCTAATTCCGGACTCCATTTAAATTGGTGTAGCGAACTGATGCCATGTTTCACCCTGTTAATACAACATTTAAATTGCGGGGTAGTTAAATAACTTGAACCATATAGTTAATTGTCGGGACCCCGGTTCCGCTTAATATTGCCTAATTGCATCGCATCTGTGCCATGCCATGCATCATATAAACATGCCGATTCTTCTGCCATAGTATTAAATATTGCATCCGGTGTTTCTTATAGTGTTTGCTTCTTCGCGGATTAGGCCAATGAGTGGATGCGAGTATCGACAAGTTCTCTAGATAATATACCTTCGGCAGTGTTTCACAGGCGAGCATCTCCCCCTTTCTACCTATTTTGCTTTTATAGTCTTTATTTCCTCCTGTTAATCTATTACTATCTGTGTCGCGATGTTTTAGTTTCCGTGCACCAGTTATCCCGTGCAGCCTCTATATTGCCATGGACACCTCCTAATACCTGTTGTTTGGTAGATAGCTGGCCTTGCGAGTCATAGTTGCTTGCTCAGGTGCGATCTCGTGTTGTAGAGTACCACAGTTGTTGGAATGCTGGCAGATGTTTATGGTGGAGATGATCATGTCTTTAATTACCACTATTAAATTGCTAGATATAACTAATGCAGAGGCATCGGTGGGCAATAGATGTTATTTGGTTCTTCCACGCTCACTTGTGTCCCGTAGGCCCCGAGTACTTGATACCTGTTCCTTGACTATTCGCACTATCCACATACGGGAGAGTCTATGAATCCCCCTTAGCCAGAGGTTGATTCATTTCTTATTTCTTGGGGCCACAAGTAGTTTGGGGCTTTATTACTATCCTGTACTTATGCCATGCTTTACTGCTCTATTTACGAATGTGCGTGGAGCACCTGTACTGTTTTGGAACGTGGAATGTTTTCGCGGTATCAACAAGCCCAGTCACACTTTCGGGTTCCCAGTCGTTTACAATCATTGACAAAAACCCTGGGTCCGTCTCGGAGCTGGCCAACTTTGTTGCGGGTAGCTTAGTGGGGTGGCCCCCTAAAATATTTGATGAATCCTATGATTGCTTTGTCGTGAAAGCCTCATTGGGTTTTGAGTTGGTTTTTCCGAGGTTGATCGTGTGTGTGTTGCTATTTGTGCACCCCTGCAGGGTAAATCTTTCTGAAAGCCTTGTCCGCGGTTATGGACGACTTGGAGCACAGTATCTCGATCATAGACAAGCATAACTAAAGTAGTGTTATAAATTTGACTTGATACGTGACTAGTAATCAGCTTCACTACAATGGAATGGATAATAAAAATGCCAACAACTGGTGGATATGTGGTGATCTGTGTCGTGCTATACCTGCCTAGTAAGTATTACAACTCCAATGGAATGTGATAAAAGTGCCAACAACTGCTGGGTTTTGGGATTTCTTAGGACAATTATATCTGACTAGTAAACGTTCCAACTACAACGGAATGTTAACTAAAACTGCCCACTACTTATGCTTCAGGATGACTCATGCTATCTATGTCTGACTAGTAAGTGCTTCAACTATAATGGAATGAATAAAACTGCCAACTGTGTGAGTTCCTTGGTTTGACTTCCTCGTTTGGTCTCGAGGGGAATACCTGGATGGGTATGTTTGGTGTTAGTATCAGGTGGTTCCGAATAGGTCTTTCTTATCTCTATCTAATAGCCGATAGATGTATTGAGTCTCTATAGGTTGTTTAGTGCATGCTGCGCTACCGCTTTAGTCCACCATACCTATGTAGGCGAGAGCCGCCGAATTCTAGCCTCGCCGTGTACTGGCCTCAGTACTGATGCTCCTCTTTTTCCTTTGCCCTTTGTCGGCACCCCTTTTGTTTTAGCAGGTTTGAGATCGACGTCGTTAGCAGGGTTACCCTTCCGGCTTGGCCTGGGCAGGGTTATGGACGCCATTGGTTATTCTTCAGGGCTCTTATCCCCATTTGCATCTTGTCCGTAGTCGGACGCTCTATCGTTTTCAAGGTGTTTTGGATCTTTGTATATCATATATGTATTCTTGACTCATGGAGTCGGTGTTGTATATATATGTTATGTGGGTTCCATCGTGGACTAATGTGTAATGGTATTACTTCGTTTTCCACCCGCACGCAAGTGCCTGGTGGGCGTCCTTGAATCGTTTCTATGCGGGTTTGGCGGGAAGCGCTAAAACTTACATAGGGCCGATTCGAGGGTGTTACAGAGTGGTATCTGAGCTCAGCAGTTGCGATACCCCACAAGTCCAGCCTCTAGGATAACCTAGCTAATGGCCAAACTAGACTGTCAAAACTATTTTGCCAAATCGGTTGGATAGATCTGATTAGGTCCGCTTTTACTCCTTACCCTATGCTATTCTCCTCTTACCTCTGCGTGTTTTGAATCTGCTCCCTTCTCTTTCTTTGAGTCCAGGATTTCTCGTGGTTGGGTTTCCGTCATACCTTTAGGGTTTCGCTTCTTCCTTTGGTAATGGTGCTTCTACATCCGGACTTCATGCTATCTGAGTGATCCTTATCTGTGGTACCATTCTTTGTTCCCTGTTGGTGCCTTCCGGTGTTTTCCGATGCGAAGACATCAGCTACGCCAGATTCGATGCAAAGTCTGCATCACTCCTTTGTTTTCGAACCTCGCTAGACCTTCAGTCTGATTTCGAGAGTTGGTTGCATAATTCTCCTATTCATGTGCAGAGTAATGCTTTGGGTGCACGATGGACTGATCACCATCCGACTACTCTTATCATTCGCTCTTGTACATCGAATCGGTGGATCAAGAAATTTTACTCCGTCCACGGTAGCTGGAGGTGGCTTTATTTGTTGATACCTCTACCTTCGCCCTTTGTTCCCGGAGTGTTCTCTCGACCATCACGGACAACAACCTCTTGTTAGTGGTGTCGTGATGATCTACAAGAAGCGAGAAGATTCAGATCGCCGACCTTCTTCCCGGTACCATGAGGCGGATCTCGAGGGCGAGATCCCTTGTTAGTGGTGTTGAATTGTGGCATCCCGCTAAAACCACTACTAGAAAATAGCGGTGTTTTTGTGCATTGCATCGTCATGACCGCATGCTCATGTCATCATGCCACATTGCATTTGAGCATCGTCATCATCATGCATGGTTTGTTTAAAAACTATTTTCAAAAAGTCTGGTTTTGTTTCCTCAACACCCCGTCTTTATTGATGGGTTCGTAGCATGGAAAATAAAAAAATTCTACCGCAAGAACGAACAAAACCCAGATCTAATCTAGATAAAAGCCAAGATCTAATCTATTAGACATGTGCAACGAGATAGGTCTATACTAACCCTTGTAGATCCGAAAGCGTTACGAGATTGGATCTTGTGGTTGATGTAGTCGATCACTTGCCGATCTCAAGATCGAGTGGACGATCCTTCCGGCGCCGCATTCCGGTAGCGCTTCCGCAGTCGGTCACACGTGCGGAGTCGAAGCAGATCTTCCTCTCCTCATTCCAGCGAGCAGCGGAGGTAGTAGATCTTCTCCACGGAATCCCAGCAGCACGACGGCGTGGTGGTGGTGGTGGAGTAGAGAATTCTGCAGGGCTTCGCCTAAGCCTGAGCAGAAGAGAGGAGGAGGAGAGAGGCGGCTAGGGTTTGGAGTGGTGGAGGGGACCAGGGGGTGGCGCATCCACCCCTCTATTTAAAGGAGGGAGGGCGCCATGGGAGGGGGAGTCCTAGTAGGACTCCCCTCCCTCCTTGGCCGGCAGATTGGGGAGGGGGGGAGGAGTCCTTCTCCCCCACGACTCCTTGTCTTGCCCCACAAGGACTCCTTGATCCCTTTCTTGGTTTCCAAGCAAACTCCAAGAATTCTTCCAGAACCTTCCGGAACATTCCGAAACCTTCTAGAATCCTCATACAAATACTCCGGAACATTTCCTAACTCAGAAAATGATCCCCAATATATGAATCTTATTCTCCGAACAATTCCGGATCTCCTCATGGTGTCCCGAATCCAATCCGAGACTCCGAACAACATTCGGTCTCCAACGCACATTCCATATCTACTTAAAACAACTTCGAACCTTAAGTGTGTCACCCTACGGTTCGTGAATATGCAGACATGATGAAGACACCTCTCTGATCAATAACCATCAGCGGGATCTGGAGATCCATAACGGCTCCCACATACTCAACGATGACTTCGTGATCGATAGAACCATTAACATACGAAACCAATTCCCTTTGTCTCGCGATACTATACTTATCCGAGGTTTGATCGTCGGTATCTCCATACCTAGTTCTACCTCGTTACTGATAAGTACTCTTTACTCGTTCCATGTTATGTCATCCCTTGTGACCCAGTCACATGCTTGCAAGCTAACTAGATGACATTCCACCGAGAGGGCCCAGAGCATATCTATCCGTCATATGGATGGACAAATCCCAATCTTGGTCCATGCGCTTCAACACATACTTTCAGAATACCCAATGACACCTTTATAACCATCCAGTTACGAACCGGCGTTTGATGTCATCAAAGTACCCATCCGGTGATGGTGATTAACACAACCTCATGGTCGAAGGATTAGGTTACTATGCATTTAAAAGCTTATAGCAATACAAACTTAATGACTTGATCTTATGCTACGCTTACTATGGGTGTGTGTTGTAGCATCCCAATTGTCTAACAATTGTAATGCTACTTGGTCTAGTAAGATAATGGCTACTTCCTATATATAATTGTTGCATCATAATTATATCATGCTCATGTCATCATGCCACCTTGCATTTGAGCATCATATAAAACCCCTTTTCTTTTGGTTCTTCTCTCACATGCATTATTAATTGTATTTGCCTCTTGATATTGTATTTGGTTATTGATATATTGTCTAAATGCCCAAGTTGAGTTGGGGGCATATCTTTTATTCACCTCCATTATCTTTTTCTTTTCACCACTTTATAATTCCACCATCCTACTAGTCCATGAGCTTGCAATTCTTTGTCTTTTGATTTTATCCCAGCTCATGTGGTGGGGTGGATCTAATCCTACTTATCCTTTGCTTGGCTTTTATTCCAATTATGGGAAATGCATAAGAATAATGCCATCATATTATTATTGTTTTCACAAAATAAATCATGGCATTATTATTTTTGCATGGGCCATGCAAAAGTACCACCACCTTTAGCCATTTGGTTTTCTTTTGGATTTAGTGATTCCTTTCTTTATGTATCATCACCATCTTTACCACTCCTTTACTCTCATCAACATCTATTATTTCAATCATCTCCATTCATGTTCTATATGAGGGGGTCTTCTCATACATCTTTCTTTCTCTTTTTCTTGTTTATTCCTCCACCTCATCTCATGTTAGGTCCAAGGCCTCATTATTTTTCCCCTTGGTTTGATCTCATAAACATTTTCAAAATAAACCTAAAATCCTAACCCACACCTAACCTAGCTCTCTCTCTCTTTAATTTTCTCCTAACCCTAGTTATACTAAACCCTAAGCCTCCTCTCACCACTCTCTCGTACTCTCTCTCTCTCTCTAGCATGACCTCCATGCCCAAGCCTCTCTCTCTCCCTGGCCCACACCTCAGCTAGCCCTAACCCTCTATCTAACCTAAACAAACCCTAACCCGAGGCTACCATCTACCTAGCCCGAGCTACCCCCTCTCCTTTCTCTCTTCTCCCTACCGCGTGCTAGCCCCACCCTGCAGCTACTCCACACCGTCCCCACCTGCAGCCTCCTCTCTGCCGCTGCCCAGCCCCAGGACAAGCCCCAGTTTGCCCACGTGAGGAGGAAGAAAAGGTGGCAGCCGAGGCCACTTTATCTACCCCCTGCCACGGCTGCCCCTCCTCTCTCCCTCTCGATTTCCCTTGCCCATACGACTCTCCTGGCTCGCCCAGATCTGCCCCGAGCCTGCCCTCCTCTCCTCCTTCTTCCTCTCCGCCACCAGCACCTACCGCCGGTCGCCGCCAGCACCACATCGCCCCCGTCGTTCCAGCCGGTCAGCGCGACGTGGAGGTGGCCTGGAAGACCAAGGGCAGTCCCCTACCTCGACTCGTACACGCCGACGCGAAGGAGAAGCCCCACAGCACCGCCAGATCCTTCGCCGCCCCTGAAACCCTAGATCGCCGGAGCGCCTGCATCCCCGAAGATCCGCCGTGTCCCTCCTCGATCTGACCCCTCCGGCCAACCCGCGGTAAGCCTCTCTCCCTCCCTGACATGCTCCGCCTCGCCGTCACCGCCTAGCTTCGTCGTTCCTTTTGCCGAACGCTCTCAGTGTGTCGCCGCTCGCCGTCGTGTGCAACCTCCCCGCGCCGCACAGAGCCTTAGCTAGGCCCCAAGCCCCCTCCTAACAACTCCCCTAGCCTACCGCACTGGCTAGCCCCCTTAGCACGGCCGCCCGCGACCCGGGTTCGATCCCCTGCGCCGCGCGCCGTTTTCCCGTCAGACCGAGGAGAACAAGAACAGTACCAGGGCATGTGGTAGTTTTACGAAAGCTCCCTCTTTTTAATTTCGCTCTCAACCCGCGGTACCTCATGGCCCACTAGTCAGGCGCTCTGGCAATCTTGCCGAAAACCCCCCCAGATTTCTCCGGCCGTAACCCGCGCTCGATCTCTAGCCCCACCTGTCAGTCGCTGCAGTCCCCCACCCCTGGCACGTGGGCCGTAGCCGCTGGGCCCGCTTGTCAACCGCGTGGGCTAGCCAGAGCCGCGGTAGAAAAAGGTTTTCTGCGCGCGTGGCCCCAGACGGCTTGGTCCCACCCATTAGTGACTATGGCTGGGACGGGCTGAGTAAGAAAAGTATTTCCTGTGCCTGTTTTAATTAAACCTTTTTACAATTTGTTTTTAAATTCAAATTCAATACAGATTCAAATAATTTTTAAAATACAAATCCAAATAATACAAATAATATATGTTTTGGAATCAGAAAAATGCGAGGAATTCAAATATGACATTCAAAATAATGTTTGAACACTTTAAATTTTCGAGATGATTAAAATTACAATAAAATGCCCTTTTCCTTAATTAATTAATAACTTTAATTCTATAACTCCAAATTGGGCAAATAATATGTCTAAATCGATCAGCGCGGCGAGCCCGTTCTATCTATGTTCAGTCCTTGTTCTGAATTGAAGCATGCATCATGTAGTTATTTAAAATCTGAACTGTTTATGACAATAAAACTTGGTTAAATAAATAATAAAATGCTTTATTTCTTGTATCCACACCTCACCTTTGCCATGCTACTTTAATGCCATGCAAATTGTGCATCATTCATCATGGCATGCTTGTTTGCTTGTCGCATTTTAATTCATATGCTAGTGCACTTTATTTATGTTGGCCCTTGTTTGTTTGGTTCTTCTTCGAATAGATGCCCAGCAGGAGAATTACCAGGAATCACAGGAGTACTACCCAGATCCATCTCTCGCTTCAACTGAGTTGCCAGGCAAGCACTACCACATGCTTGCATACATACAGTACCTATTGCCTCTATCTTATTCTTGCATCATTGAGTCGCGATTGCATTAAATTGAATCCCAAGTACTGCATAGCCTTTACTTTTAAACCCCACCGAAGCTTGTTCCTCCATCCCATGAGCCCTTACTACAGGAGTTGTTTGAGCCATGCGAGTCGTAGAAAAGCATGAGTAGGGTATGTGAGTGTCTGATGAATAATGAGGTACCTAAACAACTTAACCTGAGTAGTAATGGGATAACTAATGAAAGAGGCACCGGTGAGCAATATCTGCTATTTGGTTTTTCATGCTCACTTGTGTCCCGTAGGACCCCGAGTACTTGATTCCTGTTCCTTGTTTATTCGCACCATCCACATCCGGGAGGCCTTATGGACCCCCCTGAGCCAGAGCTTGATTCATTCTTATTTCTTGGGGCCACAAAGTAGTTTGGGGCTTTATTACTATCCTGTACTTATGCCATGTTACTACTTTATTAAGATTGTGCGTGGAGCACCTGTACTGTTTTGGATCGTGGAATGTTTTCGCGGTATCGACAAGCCCAGTCACACTTTCGGGTTCCCAGTCATTTACAGCCATTGACACAAACCTTGGGTCCGTCTCGGAGCCGGCCAACTTCGTCGCGGGTAGCTTAATGGGGTGGCCCCCTGAAATATTTCTGAATCCTGTGATTGCTTTGTCGTGAATGCCTCGTTGGGTTTTGATTTGGTTTTTCTGAGGTTGATCGAGTGTGTGTTGCTATTCGTGCACCCCAGCAGGGTAAATCTTTCTGAAAGCCGTGTCCGCGGTTATGGACGACCTGGAGCACAGTTTCTTGATCATAGACAAGTATAACTAAAGTACCGCTTTTAATTTGACTAAGTACTTGACTAGTAAATAGTGCAATACTCATGGAATGGTTAATAAAACTGCCAACGGATGATGGGGGTTGTTCGTCCGCTTCCTCGTTGGTAAGCGAGGAGGAGATGGATCTGTTAATTATACTGTTATAACTGTTGTTCTTAATTCACGGACATCCGTCTATCATTGGTTAGGCGGATGGTTAGCGAGCATCTTAGAATTGTTAGGTATTATCTTTTGCTGCAATTGCGTCACCCCAGGTTGTGTCCCCTTTAGCGGCATAAAGACTTGCTGAGTACCCCTAGGGTCTCACACGATAAATTGTTTGATTCAGATGAACAGGTGTACCCGCAAGATGGATACTGGGTGGAAGAGACAGATGATGTTGGCAACGATCATTCGGTGTAGAGATTCCGGGATCGGGGATCCGTGAGATCTGTGGGCGGGATGTGTTTATTTATGGGGCATCTTATGCCAATTTGCTTCTTATCCGTACTCGGATCTTGTTTTCCGCTTCCGCCTGATACTCTGATGTGTGATGTATGAGGAGCTATCCTAAATTATTATATCTATCTAGGACATTTGGATCTTGCCGTATGGCGTTGCAATATTTCTATTTCTTTTAGATGGAATGGCTCTGAGGACTGTTGTATGTGGCTTGCATACATACTCATTTGTGTATGTAGTTGATCCCTTCGCCTGCCGATTACGCCGCTCGTTCTTGTCCCGTTGTCTGAAAGTGGTTAGGACGGCCGAAAGGTCTACCGTGAGTGGCCCTGGGCCCCACCGTTATTTTAACCACTTTCGTTCATTCAGGCATGTAACTAAGAGCGTAATTCACCGAGGTAGTTACAATTGGTATCAGAGCCATCCCGCCCTTCAGGGTCTCAGCCAAAATGGTCGTTGTCAGTCTAGCAAATATTTTGGTAGTTATGTATACTAGGGAAAAACAAAGCGTGAGAGTAGGACTGCTTCCATTTTTCTTCTTACCCATCCACCCACCCTTTTTCTATTAAGGAAGTGTAACGTTTTCAATCCTCTTCTAAAATTCAAACTAGGATTCACGTGTTCTGGGTTCCGTAGTACCATAGGTTGTGTTTGTGTTTGTGTGTGTGTGTGTGTGTGAATTCCTTGTCTATCTGTTGCATCCAAATGTTACCACTATCTGCCTTTGGTTATCAACTGTTGGTACATTCCATACCAACAGGTCTTTGTAAACCGACGCGATCTATTCCGATTCATTGTATACCAATGCGATCTATCTTACTCTTTGTTACCCGACGTTATCCTTTTGGGGTGTTCTTTTCCGTAGTTACCAATATTTAGGTTCATCTAAGAAGAAGGTGTTGGGATATGTGTTTTACTGATTCATGTGCGGAGTAATGATTTGAGTGCAGGATGGAGTCGCGACCATACCACTACTTTTATCATTCGCTATTGTATATTGAACTAGTAGAGTTACTAATCTTGATTCGTTAAGTGGTTTTGCGCATATAGTGGTATTTTAATGCCGAAATTTGCGGAAATTTTTTCTTTGTTAGTTGTATACCACACTCCTTGTTCAGTCGTGTGCGTTATGCTTCATATCTTCTAGTTGCCTTGAACTTTGTTGATATTTTAATATCATCTCAGTGAATTGCATTCTTTAATCTTGATTAATTCCATTTTGGTACTATTTTGGATTATTATCATTCTCCATTATAGTACTGACTTGTGTTTTATATCAATCACAGGATGGCACCACCACGCCGTTCTGAGGAGGATATACCACCTGAACTTGGGGTTGCTTTGGCAAGTATTGCAAATGCTTTGGGCACTATGCAGCAGAACCAGCAGCGCTTCGAGGAAAGCGTGAGGAAGAATGAGTTTGCTCCGCTACCTCCACCTCCCAAGCAAGGAGACATCAAGAGTTTTCTCAAGTTCAACCCACGCCAATTTGAGGTGTCTGATCAGCCACTTGATGCGGATGACTGGCTTCGTGAAGTGTCAAGGTTGCTGATGACTGCAGATGTTCCCGAGCAAGAATGGATCAAGTGTGCTACTCACCTTCTGAAGGGAGATGCAGCTCTCTGGTGGGAAAATTACCTCAAGGCGGATCTTTCTGGTTTTCAGCCTACTTGGGAGCGGTTCACTTCTGCTTTCAAAGAGCAATATCTGTCAGAAATTGTCATGGAAAGGATGAAGGAAGTGTTTCTCAACCTCAAGCAAGGCACTGACAATGTCAACACCTACATCAGAAACTTCATGAACCTTTCTCGTTATGGTGGCGATGAGATCTCTGATGACAAGAAGAAGCAAAAGAGGTTTCGGCAAGGCCTCAATGCTTCCATCAAATATGCTATCACCCATGCAAGGCCGGCATCTTTTCTGGAACTTCAACACACAGCTCTGCAGGAAGAAGCAAGTAGGCAAGTGTTTGAGGAGTCAAAGAAACACAGCCGTGATATAGCAAGCTCTTCTGCTATGACAGCTCCTTCTAAGCGTCATGTCTGGGTTCCTAACACCCCACCGTCGCTCCCTGCTCCACCAAGACCGTCAAGCTACGCACCAAGGCCACCAAACTCCTTCACTGCGGCTCCCAGGGGCTACAACCACAACTACCCTGGAGCGCCTGGCGGAGTCCTTGGCTACGTTGATCCACGTCCACCTGGTGCTTGCTATACTTGTGGAAACACTGGGCATCAGCACTGGAATTGTCCAATGAACAACAAAGCTCTTCCACCACCACCTCCAAGACCTGCGACAAGTGCTCCTATTATTCGTGCACCTCCACCTCGGGCTCTCAACATCAACACTAAGCCGGGGTCTACGGTTGCTCGTGCCAACTGTGTCAACGTCGCTCAAGCTGAGCATGCACCTGGAGTTGTCATGGGTATGCTTCCTGTTAACTCAGTTCCTGCACGAGTTTTGTTTGATTCTGGTGCTTCACATTCTTTCGTTTCTCACAAATTTGCAAATGAGCATGAGCTTGTTATAGACCAGCTGGATAAAAAGTTAATGGTTCTTTCTCCCGGGGCAAGATTGTTATCTACTAAGATCAGCCATGGCAATCAAATTGAGATTGGTGGTTCTTCATTTCCGGCTTCCTTAATTGTTCTGGGCAATTCTGATATTGATGTTATCTTGGGCATGGATTGGTTAACAGCAAATGCAGCTGTGATTGATTGTGCTGAACGTTCGGTTTCTCTAAAAATTCCTGAAGGCCATATAGTCTATTCTCCAAGTCTGACTCCTGCAATTCAACTTTATTCTTTGGTGGCTCTGAATGATGATGCTATGGAAGGTATTCAGAGTGTTCCTGTAGTCTCTGAATTTCCAGATGTCTTTCCTGAAGAGTTGCCAGGTATGCCTCCGGATCATGAGGTTGAGTTTGTCATTGAACTTGAACCTGGTACCGCTCCTATCTCCAAGTGGCCTTATAAAATGGGTCCTGCTGAGTTGGCTGAACTCAAACGTCAGTTGGATGAACAAGAGAAGTTGGGTTTCATTCAGCACAGTACTTCTTCTTGGGGTAGTCCAACCATCTTTGTGAAGAAGCGAGACAAGACTGATAGACTTTGTGTTGACTATCGGGCACTCAATGCTAAAACCATCAAAAATAAATATCCCCTTCCGTGGATTAATGATCTCTTCGATCAGCTAGCTGGAGCTGTGGTATTCTCTAAGCTTGATTTGAGAAGTGGTTATCATCAAATTAAGATCCGCAAGGAAGATGTTCCTAAAACAGCTTTCACCACCCGCTATGGCCTGTATGAGTACACGGTCATGTCTTTCGGTCTCACCAACGCACCTGCAACCTTCTCGAGGCTTATCAACTCGGTTTTCATGGAGTATCTTGATAAGTTCGTTGTGGTCTATCTGGATGACATTCTAGTCTATTCTAAGTCTAAGGAAGAACATGAAGAACACCTTCGGTGTGTCCTAAACAAGCTTCGTGAGAACCGCCTGTATGCAAAGTTCTCCAAGTGTGAGTTTTGGCTGCCTCAAGTCACCTACCTTGGTCACGTCATCTCTGCCAAGGGCATTGCCGTCAACCCAGAAACTATTAAGACAATTATGGACTGGCTTCCACCCATAAATGTCAAAGAAGTCCGAAGTTTCCTTGGTTTGGCCAGTTACTGCTGTCGCTTCGTTCAAAACCTCTCAAAGATTGCGAAGCCTCTTACCGATCTCCTCAAGAAAGGCAAGAAATACCTTTGGACTCCTGCATGTCAAGCAAGCTTTGAAACACTCAAAGAGAAGCTCACTTCCACACCAGTCTTAGTTCCTCCAGATACATCAAAGCCTTTCCAGATTTTCTGTGATGCTTCATTGCAAGGATTGGGTGCGGTCCTTATGCAAGAAAAGCAAGTTGTTGCTTATGCATCTCGTCAGTTGAAGACGCATGAGATCAACTATCCTACACATGACCTCGAACTCGCAACAGTTGTCTTTCCTTTGAAAGTATGGAGGCATTACTTGCTTGGCAACCGTTGTGAGATCTTTTCTGATCACAAGAGTCTGAAGTATATTTTCACACAGCCTGATCTCAACCTTTGTCAGAGGAGGTGGATTGAAACAATCAATGATTTCGATTTGACCATCAACTACACTCCGGGCAAAGCCAATGTCATGGCAGATGCTCTCAGCCGAAAAGCTTATGTCAACAACCTCATGGTGGAAGAACAACAGCCTCTCTTCTGCGAGGAATTCCGCAAGCTCAACCTTGAAATTGTGGATCAAGGTTATCTTCTGAACCTGCTAGCAACACCTCTTTTGGAAGAAAAGGTTCGTTCCATTCAGCTTGGTGATCCTTACACTAAAAAGATCATTTCCAACATTCAGCTTCCGAAGTATGAGTCTTTTCACGTAGACGACCAAGGCACTCTTTTCTTTGAACACCGGATGTTTGTTCCGAACTACCCGGGTTTAAGAGTGCAAGTTCTCAAGGAGGCGCATGATTCTGTTCTTTCTATCCACCCTGGAAGCACTAAGATGTACATGGACTTGAAAACACAATATTGGTGGCCTAGTTTGAAATGATATTGTGCCAAGTATGTCTCGGAGTGTGATGTTTGTCGCAGAGTTAAAGCTGTCCATCAGAAACCTTCCGGTCTTCTACAGCCATTGAAGCCTCCGGAATGGAAATGGGAGAAAGTAGAGATGGACTTCATCACTGGTTTTCCAAGGTCGCAGAAGGGCAACAATGCAATCTTTGTTGTCATTGACAGGCTGTCCAAAGTAGCTCACTTCTTTCCAGTCAAGGAAACAATTTCTGCAATTCAGTTGGCCGAGCTCTATATCAACAGAATTGTCTCTCTGTATGGAGTTCCTCTTGAGATCAGTTCAGACCGTGGAAGCATCTTCACTTCAAAGTTCTAGGGAAGTTTCCAAAATGCTTTGGGAACCAAATTAAACTTCAGCATAGCTTACCACTCTCAGTCGCAAGGACAAGTTGAAAGGATCAATCAGATTCTAGAAGATATGCTCTGTGCTTGCGTTATCTCTTTCGGCATGAAGTGGGAAGAATGTCTTCCTTATGCTGAATTCTCTTACAACAACAGCTTCCAGAAAAGTCTAAAGATGGCACCATTTGAGGCTCTCTATGGTCGCAATGCAGAACTCCGATTGGTTGGTCGGGCGCAGGTGAAAGAATATTGTTTGGCCCCGACATTGTAACTCAAGCGGAGGAGAAAGTTCACATCATTCTTGAAAATCTGAAGATTGCTCAAAGTCGCCAGAAGAGCAATTATGACAGAAAGCACACGGACATGGAGTATGTCCCTGGTGATCTCGTTTATCTTCGTGTCACTCCCATGAGAGGTACGCACCGCTTTGGTATCAAAGGAAAGCTGGCTCCTAGATACATCGGTCCTTTCAAAATTCGTGGCAGAAGAGGGGAAGTTTCTTATGCTCTTGAGCTCCCTGAACAACTCAAAGTCCATGATGTTTTTCACATCTCTCAACTCAAGAAGTGCTTCAAGGATCCCGGCAGGACCGTGGACCATGAACTCATCAATCTCCAAGAAGATCTGTCTTATCAAGAACACCCCACAAAAATTCTTGAAGTCGCAGAAAGAAGGACTCGCAACAAGTCCATCAAGTTCTGCAAGGTGTAGTGGTCGCACCATTCCGTTGATGAAGCCACCTGGGAACATGAAGATGAGCTCCGTGCCAAGTACCCTACCCTCTTTGAGTCTTCTTCTTCTTCCTAGAATCTCGGGGCGAGATTCCTGTTTAGTGGGGGAGAGTTGTAGCATCCCAATTGTCTAACAATTGTAATGCTACTTGGTCTAGTAAGATAATGGCTACTTCCTATATATAATTGTTGCATCATTATTATATCATGCTCATGTCATCATGCCACCTTGCATTTGAGCATCATATAAAACCCATTTTCTTTTGGTTCTTCTCTCACATGCATTATTAATTGTATTTGCCTCTTGATATTGTATTTGGTTATTGATATATTGTCTAAATGCCCAAGTTGAATTGGGGGAATATCTTTTATTCACCTCCATTATCTTTTTCTTTTCACCACTTTATAATTCCACCATCCTACTAGTCCATGAGCTTGCAATTCTTTTTCTTTTGATTGTATCCCAGCTCATGTGGTGGGGTGGATCTAATCCTACTTATCCTTTGCTTGGCTTTTATTCCAATTACGGGAAATGCATAAGAATAATGCCATCATATTATTATTGTTTACACAAAATAAATCATGGCATTATTATTTTTGCATGGGCCATGCAAAAGTACCACCACCTTTAGCCATTTGGTTTTCTTTTGGATTTAGTGATTCCTTTCTTTATGTATCATCACCATCTTTACCACTCCTTTACTCTCATCAACATCTATTATTTCAATCATCTCCATTCATGTTCTATATGAGGGGGTCTTCTCATACATCTTTCTTTCTCTTTTTCTTGTTTATTCCTCCACCTCATCTCATGTTAGGTCCAAGGCCTCATTATTTTTCCCCTTGGTTTGATCTCATAAACATTTTCAAAATAAACCTAAAACCCTAACCCACACCTAACCTAGCTCTCTCTCTCTAATTTTCTCCTAACCCTAGTTCTACTAAACCCTAAGCCTCCTATCACCACTCTCTCTTACTCTCTATCTAGCATGACCTCCATGCCCAAGCCTCTCTCTCTCCCTGGCCCACACCTCAGCTAGCCCTAACCCTCTATCTAACCTAAACAAACCCTAACCCGAGGCTACCATCTACCTAGCCCGAGCTACCCCCTCTCCTTTCTCTCTTCTCCCTACCGCGTGCTAGCCCCACCCTGCAGCTACTCCACACCGTCCCCACCTGCAGCCTCCTCTCTGCCGCTGCCCAGCCCCAGGACAAGCCCCAGCTCGCCCACGTGAGGAGGAAGAAAAGGCGGCACCCGAGGCCACTTTATCTACCCCCTGCCACGGCTGCCCCTCCTCTCTCCCTCTCGATTTCCCTCGCCCACACGACTCTCCTGGCTCGCCCAGATCTGCCCCGAGCCTGCCCTCCTCTCCTCCTTCTTCCTCTCCGCCACCAGCACCTGCCGTCGGTCGCCGCCAGCACCACATCGCCCCCGTCGTTCCAGTCGGTCAGCGCGACGTGGAGGTGGCCTGGAAGACCAAGGGCAGTCCCCTACCTCGACTCGTACACGCCGACGCGAAGGAGAAGCCCCCCAGCACCGCCAGATCCTTCGCCGAATATCTTTTATTCACCTCCATTATCTTTTTCTTTTCACCACTTTATAATTCCACCATCCTACTAGTCCATGTGCTTGCAATTCTTTTTCTTTTGATTTTATCCCAGCTCATGTGGTGGGGTGGATCTAATCCTACTTATCCTTTGCTTGGCTTTTATTCCAATTATGGGAAATGCATAAGAATAATGCCATCATATTATTATTGTTTTCACAAAATAAATCATGGCATTATTATTTTTGCATGGGCCTTGCAAAAGTACCACCACCTTTAGCCATTTGGTTTTCTTTTGGATTTAGTGATTCCTTTCTTTATGTATCATCACCATCTTTACCACTCCTTTACTCTCATCAACATCTATTATTTCAATCATCTCCATTCATGTTCTATATGAGGGGGTCTTCTCATACATCTTTCTTTCTCTTTTTCTTTTTTATTCCTCCACCTCATCTCATGTTAGGTCCAAGGCCTCATTATTTTTCCCCTTGGTTTGATCTCATAAACATTTTCAAAATAAACCTAAAACCCTAACCCACACCTAACCTAGCTCTCTCTCTCTCTAATTTTCTCCTAACCCTAGTTCTACTAAACCCTAAGCCTCCTCTCACCACTCTCTCTTACTCTCTCTCTCTCTCTCTCTAGCATGACCTCCATTCCCAAGCCTCTCTCTCTCCCTGGCCCACACCTCAGCTAGCCCTAACCCTCTATCTAACCTAAACAAACCCTAACCCAAGGCTACCATCTACCTAGCCCGAGCTACCCCCTCTCATTTCTCTCTTCTCCCTACCGCGTGCTAGCCCCACCCTGCAGCTACTCCACACCGTCCCCACCTGCAGCCTCCTCTCCGCCGCTGCCCAGCCCCAGGACAAGCCCCAGCTCGCCCACGTGAGGAGGAAGAAAAGGTGGCAGCCGAGGCCACTTTATCTACCCCCTGCCACGGCTGCCCCTCCTCTCTCCCTCTCGATTTCCCTCGCCCACACGACTCTCCTGGCTCGCCCAGATCTGCCCCGAGCCTGCCCTCCTCTCCTCCTTCTTCCTCTCCGCCACCAGCACCTGCCGCCGGTCGCCGCCAGCACCACATCGCCCCCGTCGTTCTAGCCGGTCAGCGCGACGTGGAGGTGGCCTGGAAGACCAAGGGCAGTCCCCTACCTCGACTCGTACACGCCGACGCGAAGGAGAAGCCCCCCAGCACCGCCAGATCCTTCGCCGCCCCTGAAACCCTAGATCGCCGGACCGCCTGCATCCCCGATGATCCGCCGCGTCCCTCCTTGATCTGACCCCTCCGGCCAACCCGCGGTGAGCCTCTCTCCCTCCCTGACATGCTCCGCCTCGCCGTCGCTGCCTAGCTTCGCCGTTCCTTTTGCCGAACGCTCTCAGTGTGTCGCCGCTCGCCGTCGTCTGCAACCTCCCCGCGCCGCACAGAGCCTTAGCTAGGCCCCAAGCCCCCTCCTAATAGCTCCCCTAGCCTACCGCACTGGCTAGCCCCCTCAGCGCGGCCGCCCGCGACCCAGGTTTGATCCCCCGCCCCGCGCCGCGCGCCGTTTTCCCGTCAGACCGAGGAGAAGAAGAACAGTACCAGGGCCTGTGGTAGTTTTACGAAAGCCCCCTCTTTTTAATTTCGCTCTCAACCCGCGGTTCCTCATGGCCCACTAGTCAGGCGCTCTGGCAATCTTGCCGAAAACCCCCCCCAGATTTCTCTGGCCGTAACCCGCGCTCCAGCTCTAGCCCCACCTATCAGTCACTATAGTCCCCCAGCCCTGGCACATGGGCCGTAGCCGCTGGGCCCGCTTTTCAACCGCGTGGGCTAGCCAGAGCCGTGGTAGAAAAAGGTTTTCTGCGCGCGTGGCCCCAGACCGCTTGGTCCCACCCGTCAGTGACTATGGCTGGGACGGGCTGAGTAAGAAAAGTATTTCATGTGCCTGTTTTAATTAAACCTTTTTACAATTTGTTTTTAAATTCAAATTCAATTCAGATTCAAATAAAACTTGGTTAAATAAATAAGAAAATGCTTTATTTCTTGTATCCACACCTCACCTTTGCCATGCTACTTTAATGCCATGCAAATTGTGCATCATTCATCATGGCATGCTTGTTTGCTTATCGCATTTTAATTCATATGCTAGTGCACTTTATTTATGTTGGCCCTTGTTTGTTTGGTTCTTCTTCGAATAGACGCCCAGCAGGAGAATTACCAGGAATCACAGGAGTACTACCCAGATCCATCTCTCGCTTCAACTGAGTTGCCAGGCAAGCACTACCACATGCTTGCATACATACAGTACCTATTGCCTCTATCTTATTCTTGCATCATTGAGTCGCGATTGCATTAAATTGAATCCCAAGTACTGCATAGCCTTTACTTTTAAACCCCACCGAAGCTTGTTCCTCCATCCCATGAGCCCTTACTACAGGAGTTGTTTGAGCCATGCGAGTCGTAGAAAAGCATGAGTAGGGTATGTGAGTGTCTGATGAATAATGAGGTACCTAAACAACTTAACCTGAGTAGTAATGGGATAACTAATGAAAGAGGCACCGGTGAGCAATATCTGCTATTTGGTTTTTCATGCTCACTTGTGTCCCGTAGGACCCCGAGTACTTGATTCCTGTTCCTTGTTTATTCGCACCATCCACATCCGGGAGGCCTTATGGACCCCCCTGAGCCAGAGCTTGATTCATTCTTATTTCTTGGGGCCACAAAGTAGTTTGGGGCTTTATTACTATCCTGTACTTATGCCATGTTACTACTTTATTAAGATTGTGCGTGGAGCACCTGTACTGTTTTGGATCGTGGAATGTTTTCGCGGTATCGACAAGCCCAGTCACACTTTCGGGTTCCCAGTCATTTACAGCCATTGACACAAACCTTGGGTCCGTCTCGGAGCCGGCCAACTTCGTCGCGGGTAGCTTAATGGGGTGGCCCCCTGAAATATTTCTGAATCATGTGATTGCTTTGTCGTGAATGCCTCGTTGGGTTTTGATTTGGTTTTTCTGAGGTTGATCGAGTGTGTGTTGCTATTCGTGCACCCCAGCAGGGTAAATCTTTCTGAAAGCCGTGTCCGCGGTTATGGACGACCTGGAGCACAGTTTCTTGATCATAGACAAGTATAACTAAAGTACCGCTTTTAATTTGACTAAGTACTTGACTAGTAAATAGTGCAATACTCATGGAATGGTTAATAAAACTGCCAACGGATGATGGGGGTTGTTCGTCCGCTTCCTCGTTGGTAAGCGAGGAGGAGGATGGATCTGTTAATTATACTCTTATAACTGTTGTTCTTAATTCACGGACATCCGTCTATCATTGGTTAGGCGGATGGTTAGCGAGCATCTGTAGAATTGTTAGGTATTATCTTTTGCTGCAATTGCGTCACCCCAGGTTGTGTCCCCTTTAGCGGCATAAAGACTTGCTGAGTACCCCTAGGGTCTCACACGATAAATTGTTTGATTCAGATGAACAGGTGTACCCGCAAGATGGATACTGGGTGGAAGAGACAGATGATGTTGGCAACGATCATTCGGTGTAGAGATTCCGGGATCGGGGATCCGTGAGATCTGTGGGCGGGATGTGTTTATTTATGGGGCATCTTATGCCAATTTGCTTCTTATCCGTACTCGGATCTTGTTTTCCGCTTCCGCATGATACTCTGATGTGTGATGTATGAGGAGCTATCCTAAATTATTATATCTATCTAGGACATTTGGATCTTGCCGTATGGCGTTGCAATATTTCTATTTCTTTTAGATGGAATGGCTCTGAGGACTGTTGTATGTGGCTTGCATACATACTCATTTGTGTATGTAGTTGATCCCTTCGCCTGCCGATTACGCCGCTCGTTCTTGTCCCGTTGTCTGAAAGTGGTTAGGACGGCCGAAAGGTCTACCGTGAGTGGCCCTGGGCCCCACCGTACTATTTTAACCACTTTCGTTCATCCAGGCATGTAACTAAGAGCGTAATTCACCGAGGTAGTTACATGTGTCCATCACATCATTCTCCTAATGATATAACCTTGTTATTAATCACATCCTAATGTCCATGATCTGGAAACCATGATCATCAATTAATCAACAAGCTAGTTCAACAAGAGGCTTACTAGGGACTCTTTTATGTTTACAAAAAACACATGTATTAGTGTTTCCTAATAATACAATTATAGCATGGGATGTAAACATTCATCATAAACACAAAGATATAATAATAACCACTTTTATTATTGCCTCTTGGGCATATCTCCAACAGTCTCCCACTTGCACTAGAGTCAATAATCTAGATTACATGGTAATATACCTAACACCCATGGCGTTCTGGTGCTAGTCATGCTTTGCTCTAGGGAGAGGTTTAGTCAATGGATCTGCCACATTCAGATCAGTGTGTACTTTGCAAATCTTTATGTCACCATCTCGGACATACTCGCGAATAGCGTGAAAACGTAGCTTGATGTGCTTCAGCTTGCTATGTGACCTTGGCTCCTGTGCATTAGCTATGGCACCTGTGTTGTCACAGTAGATGGCCATCGGGTCCAACGCACTGGGAACCACGCCAAGTTCAGTAATGAATTCCTTCATCCATACGGCTTCTTGTGCAGCCTCCGAAGCAGCTATGTATTCCGATCCAGTTGAAGATTTCGCCACAACGCTTTGCTTGGCACTCCTCCAGCTCACTGCAGCACCATTCAAAATAAATACGTATCCCGACTATGACTTCGAGTCATCCGGATCGGTGTTCCAACTAGCATCGGTGTAACCGTTTACAACAAGCTGTTCATCACCTCCATAAGAAAGAACCATATCCTTAGTCCTATTTAGGTACTTTAGGATATTCTTGACCGCTGTCCAGTGCTCCATTCCGGGATCACTTTGATATCTGCTAGTCAAACTAACAGCATGTGCTATATCCGGTCTTGTACACAGCATGGCATACATGATAGAACCTATGGCCGAGGCATAGGGAATATTATTCATTTTCTCTCTATCTTCTGCCGTAGCTGGACTTTGAGCCTTACTCAAGGTCTTACCTGACAACATGGGCACGAACCCTTTCTTGCTCTCTTCCATTCTAAACTTTTTTAGAACTTTGTCTAAGTATGTACTTTGTGAAAGCGCTATTAGGCGTCTTGATCTATCTCTATAAGTCTTGATGCCTAGAATATATGCCGCTTCGCCAAGATCCTTCATTGAAAAACTATTATTCAAATAGGCTTTGACGCTATTAAGAAGTTCTATATCATTCCCAATCAACAATATGTCATCTACATATAGTACTAGGAATGCTATAGAGCTCCCACTCACTTTCTTGTAAATACAAGCTTCTCCATAAGTTTGTATAAACCCAAAGTTTTTGATTACTTTATCAAAATGTTGATTCCAACTCCGGGATGCTTGCTTCAGTCCATAAATGGAGCGTTGAAGTTTGCATACCTTGTCAGCATCTTTAGGATCGACAAAACCCTTGGGTTGTACCATATACACTCTTCCTCAATGTCACCATTAAGGAACGCCGTTTTGACATCCATCTGCCAAATCTCATAATCGAAATGTGCAGCAATTGCTAACAAAATCCTCACAGACTTTAGCTTCGCTACTGGTGAGAAAGTCTCATCATAGTCAACTCCTTGAATTTGTCGGAACCCTTTTGCGACAAGTCGAGCTTTATAGACGGTAACATTACCATCAGCATCTGTTTTTCTCTTGAAAATCCATTTGTTCTCGACAGCCTTCCGGCCATCCGGTAAGTCCACCAAAGTCCACACTTGGTTTTCGTACATGGATCCCATTTCGGATTTCATGGCTTCTAGCCATTTGTCGGAATCTGGGCTCACCATAGCTTCTTCATACGTCGCAGGGTCATCAGCGTTGTCCACCAACATGACGTTCAAGGCAGAGTCATACCAATCAGGAGTGGTACGAACCCTCGTTGACCTGCGAGGTTCCGCAGTAACTTCGTTCGAAGTTTCATGATCACCATCATTAGCTTCCTCTCCAATTGGTGCAGGCGGCACAAAAACATCTTCCGTTGCTGCGCTACTCTCAAATCCGAGAGAAGGTTCAATAACCTCATCGAGTTCTACTTTCCTTCCAGTCACTTCCTTCGAGAGAAACTCCTTCTCAAGAAAGGATCCATTTTTGGCAGCAAAAACTTTGCCTTCGGATCTATGATAGAAGGTATATCCAATTGTTTCTTTAGGGTATCCTATGAAGACGCATTTCTCCGCTTTAGGTTCAAGCTTATCAGGTTGTAACTTCTTTACATATGCTTCGCAACCCCAAACTTTAAGGAACGACAACTTAGGTTTCTTACCAAACCACAATTCATACGGTGTCGTTTCAACGGATTTAGATGGTGCCCTATTTAAAGTGAATGCGGCTGTCTCTAATGCATAGCCCCAAAACGATAGCGGTAAATCTGTAAGAGACATCATAGACCGAACCATATCTAAGAGAGTTTGATTACGACGTTCGGACACACCATTACGCTGTGGTGTTCCCGGCGGTGTCAACTGCGAAAGTATTCCACATTTCTTTAAATGCATGCCAAACTCATAACTTAGATATTCACCTCCGCGGTCAGAACGCAGAAACTTAATCTTCTTGTTACGATGATTTTCCACTTCACTTTGAAATTCCTTAAACTTCTCGAAAGTTTCAGACTTATGTTTCATAAAGTAGACATACCCATATCTACTTAAGTCATCCGTGAAGGTGAGAACATAACGATATCCACCACGCGATGCTACTCTCATTGGACCGCACACATCGGTATGTATTATTTCCAATAAGTCTGTAGCTCGCTCCATTGTACCAGAGAATGGAGTCTTAGTCATTTTTTCCATTAGACATGCTTCGCATCTTTCAAGTGATTCAAAATCAAGTGATTCAAGAAGTCCATCAGAATGGAGTTTCTTCATACGCTTCACTCCAATGTGACCAAGACGACAGTCCCACATGTATGTAGAATTATCATTCAATTTTGTTCGTTTAGCATCTATGTTGTGAACATGTGTAGCACTACTATCGAGATTCAGTAAGAATAAACCATTCATCTCAGGTGCATTACCATAAAAGATATTACTCATATAAATCAAACAACCTTTATTCTCGGACTTAAAAGAGCAACCGTCTCGCAATAAACAAGATCCAGATATAATGTTCATGCTTAACGCAGGCACCAAATAACAATTATTCAGATTTAAAACTAATCCCGAAGGTAGATGTAGAGGGAGCGTGCCGACGACGATCACATCAACTTTGGAGCCATTTCCAACGCGCATCGTCACCTCGTCTCTCTCCAGTCTTCGTTTATTCCGCAGCTCCTGTTTCGAGTTACAAATATGAGCAACCGAACCAGTATCAAATACCCAGGCACTACTACGATTACTAGTAAGATACACATCAATAACATATATATCAAATATACCTTTCTTCTTGATGTTGCCGTTCTTCAGATCCGCCAGGTACTTGGGGCAGTTACGCTTCCAGTGACCAGCACCCTTGCAGTAGAAGCACTCAGTTTCAGGCTTGGGACCAGCCTTGGGCTTCTTTGCAGGTGCGGCAGCTTTCTTGCCGTCCTTCTTGAAGTTGCCCTTGTTCTTAGGCTTGCCCTGTCTCTTGAAATTGGTGGTCTTATTGACCATCAACACTTGGTGCTCCTTCTTGATCTCCACTTCAGCAGTTTTCAGCATGGACGATAGTTCAGGCAACGTCTTGTTCATGTAGTGCATATTGTAGTTCATCACAAAGTTCTTATAACTCGGTGGCAGTGATTGGAGGAGACGGTGAATCCCCAACTCATTAGGAATCGATATCCTCAACTCTTGGAGCTTGTTTGCGTAACCAGACATGGTGAGCACGTGCTCGCTAACGGAGCTACCCTCTTCCATCTTACAGTTAAAGAACTTTTCGCAGGCCTCATAGCTCTCCATGGCCGCGCGAGTCTCAAAAATTAGCCTGAGCTCCTTAATGATCTCGAACGGGTCGTGGTGCTCAAAACGCTTCTGGAGCTCCGCTTCTAAACCGTACAAGATGGCACACTGAACTGTGGAGTAATGATTTTTCCGAGTGGCGTAAACATTCTTTACATCATCGGTGGCATCTTCTGCAGGTGGGTCACCTAGCGGTGCTTCGAGCACATAGGTCAACTGACCAGCCCTGAGGACGATCTTCAGTCCATGGAACCAGTCCGTGAAATTGCTTCCATTGTTCTTAAGTTTTTCTTTCTCTAGGAATGCATTGAAATTGATGGAGGGGGTCGCCATAATCTACAACAAATTTGCAAGTAGTTTAGACTAAGTTTATGATAAATTGAGTTCAAATTTAATTCTTAAATTAGCTAGGTGAACTCCCACTCAAAACAACATCCCTCACATTGTCTTAGTGATTACACGAACCAAGTCCACTACACCAAGTCCGATCTTCACGAGAGAAGATGTAGTTTCATCGGCGAACAATCTTCATGTTCATCATATCACTTATATGATTAATGCTCTACCTTTCGGTATTCCGTGTTCCGAGACCATGTCTATACATGCTAGGCTCGTCAAGATAACCTTAGTTTCCGCATATGAAAATCTGGCTTACACCCGTTGTATGCACACGTAGAATCTATCACATCCGATCATCACGAGATGCTTCGAAACGACGAGTCTTAGCAACGGTGCCAACTAAGGGTGAACACTTTATTACTTGATATTTAGTGAGAGGGATCATCTTATAATGCTACCGTCGTGATCTAAGCAATACAAGATGCATAAAGGATTAACATCACAGGCAATTCATAATTAGTGTGATATGATATGGCCCTTTCTTCTTATGCCTTTGATCTCCATCTCCAAAGCACGAACATGATCTCCATCATCACCAGCATTGCGTCAAGGTCAGTGGCGCCGCTTCATGGTTGTCCATCATCACTAGCAACTATTACAACTACTTGGAATAAAGCTATTACAAGATGAATAGACACGCAGGTCTTAACAGAATTAAAGACAACCATTAGGCTCCTGCCGGTTGCCATATTACAACAAGGATCATTGCATACATCAAATATAATCACAATCACATGATGGCCATATCACATCACAAAACCCCTGCAAAAACAAGTTAGACGCCTCTAATTTTCTTTGCATGTTTTACGTGGTTTGGGGCTTTCGAACAAGAACGGATCTTACCTACGAAACTGAACCACAACGTTGATACAAGTGCTATCAAGTGCAAAGTGTAAATTAGATCTATACTATGGTGGGAGAGACAGACACCCGCAAAGCCACTTGTGCAAAGCAAGTTACACGTCAAGCGTGGAGCAAGTCTCATGTGCGATGACATGTAAGGTTAGCCCGAGCCGCTGCATCCCACCATACCGCAAGATGCAAAGTACACAAAGCAAAAGACGGCACGAGCACCAACGCGCACAAAACCATTGTATTCTACTCGTGCAACAGATCTACGCATAGATACGGCTCTGATACCACTGATGGGTTCGTAGCATGGAAAACAAAAAAATTCTACCGCAAGAACGAACAAAACCCAGATCTAATCTAGATAAAAGCCAAGATCTAATCTATTAGACATGTGCAACGAGATAGATCTGTACTAACCCTTGTAGATCCAAAAGCGTTACGAGATTGGATCTCGTGGTTGATGTAGTCGATCACTTGCCGATCTCAAGATCGAGTGGACGATCCTTCCGGCGCCGCGTTCCGGCAGCGCTTCCGCAGTCGGTCACATGTGCGGAGTCGAAGCAGACCTTCCTCTCCTCGTTCCAGCGAGCAGCGGAGGTAGTAGATCTTCTCCACGGAATCCCAGCAGCACGACGGCGTGGTGGTGGTGGTGGAGTAGAGAATTCTGCAGGGCTTCGCCTAAGCCTGAGCAGAAGAGAGGAGGAGGAGAGAGGCGGCTAGGGTTTGGAGTGGTGGAGGGGACCAGGGGTGGCGCCTCCACCCCTCTATTTAAAGGAGGGAGGGCGCCATGGGAGGGGGAGTCCTAGTAGGAGTCCCCTCCCTCCTTGGCCGGCGGATTGGGGAGGGGGTAGGAGTCCTCCTCCCCCACGACTCCTTGTCTTGCCCCACAAGGACTCCTTGATCCCTTTCTTGGTTTTCAAGCAAACTCCAAGAATTCTTCCAAAACCTTCCGGAACATTCCGAAACCTTCTAGAATCCTCATACAAATACTCCGGAACATTTCCTAACTCAGAAAATGATCCCCAATATATGAATCTTATTCTCCGGACAATTCTGGATCTCCTCGTGATGTCCCGGATCCAATCCGAGACTCCGAACAACATTCGGTCTCCAACGCACATTCCATATCTACTTAAAACAACTTCGAACCTTAAATGTGTCACCCTACGGTTCGTGAATATGCAGACATGATGAAGACACCTCTCCGATCAATAACCATCAGCGGGATCTGGAGATCCATAACGGCTCCCACATACTCAACGATGACTTCGTGATCGATAGAACCATTAACATACGAAACCAATTCTTTGTCTCGCGATACTATACTTATCCGAGGTTTGATCGTCGGTATCTCCATACCTAGTTCTACCTCGTTACTGATAAGTACTCTTTACTCGTTCCATGTTATGTCATCCCTTGTGACCCAGTCACATGCTTACTAGATGACATTCCACCGAGAGGGCCCAGAGCATATCTATCCGTCATATGGATGGACAAATCCCAATCTTGGTCCATGCGCTTCAACACATACTTTCAGAATACCCAATGACACCTTTATAACCATCCAGTTACGAAGCGGTGTTTGATGTCATCAAAGTACCCATCCAGTGATGGTGATTAACACAACCTCATGGTCGAAGGATTAGGTTACTATGCATTTAAAAGCTTATAGCAATACGAACTTAATGACTTGATCTTATGCTACGCTTACTATGGGTGTGTGTCCATCACATCATTCTCCTAATGATATAACCTTGTTATTAATCACATCCTAATGTCCATGATCAGGAAACCATGATCATCAATTAATTAACAAGCTAGTTCAACAAGAGGCTTACTAGGGACTCTTTTATGTTTACAAAACACACATGTATTAGTGTTTCCTAATAATACAATTATAGCATGGGATGTAAACATTTATCATAAACACTAAGATATAATAATAACCACTTTTATTATTGCCTCTTGGGCATATCTCCAACATTTATTTCAAATCAAAACTCCAGTCTCTTCCGGATATTTTGTTTGTCTAAAAATAAATTACAAAAGGCTTTTAAAACAAAACCTATAAATAAAACATTGTACAAAAACCTGTGGAGGCAACCGTCGGCCAGGCCCAAAAGGCCCAGCCAACAGCCAAACCCTAGCTACCTAACCCATAACCACACCCAGCCTCCACTCTCTCTCTCTCACCCGCGCCAGCCACCTGACCGACCACACCCCACCTGACCGCATCCCCCCTGGCCCACCTCCTTTCCCCGCCACTCTCACCTGCCCCAATCCCCACCCGACGCGTCCTCACGCGCTGGCCAGCCCCACCCCACCTGGTCTCCACCCTGCCACCTCACTCCCTCCACTCACGACCTGCCACCTTACCCGCGTGGGCCCTACCTCTCCCGGTGGACAGCCACACACGCACGCCCCCACGCGCCCCAACCCACCCTGCACGCACACCCACCCCGCCTGTGACCCCACCATGATCGGACCCAACTCCCGCTCACGCCTCTCCCTCGCCACCTGCCACCTACCCCGACCCCACCACTCATCTCTCCCCGCGTTCCCCGCCTCTCCCCTCGATCCACGCGACCCACCCCGCTCCTCCTCTTTCTCCCACGGTTTCCTCTCTCTGCCGTAAGCTCCACCAACACCGCCGACCTGGGCGACCCCGCCCTCCCCCGAGCCGAGGCCGCCGTCCCCTCTCCTCTGCGTCCGCCGCCTCCTTCGTGCCCTCTCCCTCTCGCTCATCACCATCTCCATCTTCCCAGGCACCTCGCGCCGCCGCCTCCCTCTCCTCGCACGGCCGCCCTCGCCTTCCCTCCACCATGGTCCCGCCGCTGCCACGGGCCCCCGCCTCGGCAACCGTCCCCGCCACCACCGCGGGCGTCCTTCCGCCGGCCTCCTCTTCGTCTCCCGCCCGGCAGCCCCGTGCCGATGCGAGCCTCCGACCCCGCCTTCCGGACTCGAACTCCGCTGCCGGCCGCGCGTCCTCTGCAAGTCGTCGACGTCGGTCACGCCTCCGTCGCCTCTGCCCTCCGCGACCTCCTCCCGCGCCCCGCGCAGGTCCGCTCGGGTGCTTCCCTGCGTCGTCTCGCCGTCCTCTGTCCCAACTCGTCCGCCGTTCCCCATTTCCTAGCACGAGCCCGTCTCAGCCCGTGCGCGAGCCCGGCCCCGATCTGCCCCGCGTGTCCTCGACCGCTCGAGCGCCGGCAGCGCCCTGCTCTGTCGTTCCCAGCACCACTTGACTCGGACTGCAGCCAGGCCCTGCTCCTTCTTCTGTCCCGCATGCTGTAGTGTTGCATTCCTATGTTGGTGTCCATATGCTGTACCGTGGTGGATTGCTGTCAGTGTTGGGTAAGGTGCATCAAATGGTGATGGTGGAGTTATGTTGTGATGTTGTGCGGATGAGCTAGATCCCCATGCGGACAAGTAGCACCTCGGCTACATCCGCTCTAGCGAATGAAGATGTACCTGGAGTGACTCGTCGAAGAATCATTGTCACCATGATCTACCGGCGCCACGCCAAGTTCTCCTTCCCGTACCCGAAGACGTCAAGTACGCCGATACGGATACGACATGTTCTACGTCATGAACCGTAGGACGCCGAGCGCCAAGATCTTCTCGGCCCCGAAGACCGAACCCCGTGGATCGACATGATCTTCTTCATGGACGCCGAGACCCCGACCAGAAGATGCCTGGAACACCAAGATCTGCTTCCGAATGCTTTGACCGAGGCCAAACCAAGATCTCCACGGATGCGACAAGTTCTCCTTCCTGGCTGCGATGCCCGAGAACCCGGACGCCAAGTCCTTCTTCCCGGAACACCAAGATCTACCTCCCATGTCCGAGACCGATCCCGCTGTCCCCGTCGAACCCTAAGACCGGACCTGAACCCTCCCGGAACCAAGATAGTCCAAACCCAGATGTGTGACCCTAAGCCCCTATTTTTATAATATGACATTATCAACTGTCGCATATTAAATTGTTCATGCATGCATACATGTCTGTGGTTTGGGGGCATAATGCCGATTCACCTCATAATTAAATATGGAGTATATATGCGGGATATCTTTGTCTTATTCCGGACTCAATTTAAATTGGTGTAGCGAACCGATGCCATGTTTCACCCTGTTAATACAACATTTAAATTGGGGGGTAGTTAAATAATTTGAACCATATAATTATTTGTCGGGACCCCGATTCCGCTTAATATTGCCTAATTGTATCGCATCTGTGCCATGCCATGCATCATATCATAAACATACCGATTCTTCTGTCGTAGTATTAAATATGGCATCCGGTGTTTCTTCTAGTGTTTGCTTCTTCGCGGATTAGGCCGATGAGTGGATGCGAGTATCGACAAGTTCTCTGGATAATGTACCTTCGGCAGTGTTTCCAAGGCGAGCATCTCCCCCTTTCTACCTATTTTGCTTTTATAGTCTTTATTTCCTCCTGTTGATCTATTTCTATCTGTGTCGCGATGCTTTAGTTTCCGTGCACCAGTTATATCCCGTGTAGCCTCTATATTGCCATCGACACCTCCTAATACCTGTTGTTTGGTAGATAGCTGACCTTGTGAGTCGTAGTTGCTTGCTCAGGTGCTATCTCGTGTTGTCGAGTACCACAGTTGTTGGAATGCTGGCAGATGTTTATGGTGGAGATGATAATATATTTAATTACCACTATTAAATTGCTAGATATAACTAATGCAGAGGCATCGGTGGGAATAGATGTTATTTGGTTCTTCCACACTCACTTGTGTCTCGTAGGCTCCGAGTACTTGATACCTGTTCCTTGACTATTCGCACTATCCACATACGGGAGAGTCTATGAATCCCCCTTAGCCAGAGGTTGATTCATTTCTTATTTCTTGGGGCCACAAGTAGTTTGGGGCTTTATTACTATCCTGTACTTATGCCATGCTTTACTGCTCTATTTACGATTGTGCGTGGAGCACCTGTACTCTTTTGGAACGTGGAATGTTTTCGCGGTATCGACAAGCCTAGTCACACTTTCGGGTTCCCAGTCGTTTACAGCCATTGACACAAACCCTGGGTCCGTCTCGGAGCCGGCCAACTTCGTTGCGGGTAGCTTAGTGGGGTGCCCCCTGAAATATTTGATGAATCCCGTGATTGCTTTATCGTGAAAGCCTCGTTGGGTTTTGAGTTGGTTTTTCCGAGGTTGATCGTGTGTTTGTTGCTATTTGTGCACCCCTGCAGGGTAAATCTGAAAGCCGTGTCCGCGGTTATGGACGACTTGGAGCACAGTATCTCGATCATAGACAAGCATAACTAAAGTAGTGTTATAAATTTGACTTAATACGTGACTAGTAATCAGCTTCACTATAATGGAATGGATAATAAAAATGCCAACAACTGGTGGATCTGTGGTGATCTGTGTCGTGCTATACCTGCCTAGTAAGTATTACAACTCCAATGGAATGTGATAAAAGTGCCAACAACTGCTGGGTTTTGGGATTTCTGAGGACAATTATATCTGACTAGTAAACGTTCCAACTACAACGGAATGTTAACTAAAACTGCCCACTACTTATGCTTCAGGATGACTCATGCTATCTATGTCTGACTAGTAAGTTCTTCAACTATAATGGAATGAATAAAACTGCCAACTATGTGAGTTCCTCGGTTTGACTTCCTCGTTTGGTCTCGAGGGGGAATACCAGGATGGGTATGTTTGGTGTTAGTATCAGGTGGTTCCGAATAGGTCTTTCTTATCTCTCTATAATAGCTGACAGATGTATTGAGTCTCTATAGGTTGTTTAGTGCATGCTGCGCTGCCGCTTCAGTCCACCATACCTATGTAGGCGAGAGCCGCCGAATTCTAGCCTCGCCGTGTACTGGCCTCAGTACTGATGCTCCTCTTTTTCCTTTGCCCTTTGTCGGCACCCCTTTTGTTTTAGCAGGTTTGAGATCGACGTCGTTAGCAGGGTTACCCTTCCGGCTTGGCCTGGGCAGGGTTATGGACGCCATTGGTTATTCTTCAGGGCTCTTATCCCCATTTGCATCTTGTCCGTAGTCGGACGCTCTATCGTTTTCAAGGTGTTTTGGATCTTTGTATATCATATCTGTATTCTTGACTCATGGAGTCGTTTTTGTATATATATGTTCTGTGGGTTCCATCGTGGACTAATGTGTAATGGTATTACTTCGTTTTCCACCCACACGCAAGTGCCTGGTGGGCGTCCTTGAATCGTTTTTATGCGGGTTTGGCGGGAAGCGCTAAAACTTGCATAGGGCCGATTCGAGGGTGTTACATATAGTTTGTATTATATACTCCCTTTGTCCATAAATAAGTGTATGTCTATTGTCCTAAGTCAAAGTTAGTAAAGTTTGACTAATTTTATAGAAAAACGTAACAATATTTATGACATTAAATTGGCACAGTAGATATGTTTTTAAATTTAGTTTCATAACTAGCAAGGTGACCATCGCAATTGCAAGGGCATCATTTTTATTGACATAGGAGTCTTTGAGGAATGATCTCACAGTTTTAGGAATATTCACATTATAGTGTGATACATAATATTATGCTTCATTAACCACCACAGATATTGTGGTAAATATAATATCAAATATGGAGGTACATTTTCTATTCCGTTCAAATATCTTAAGATCATCATGTCCTGTTATGCTAGACCCTCATGTTTATTTGTAATATAACATGTAGACTTTAATACTTGTACTACCCTGTTCCTAAATATAAGCCTTTTTAGCAGTTTAAATCAAACTTTTAAAACACTTAGATTCTGAAATAGAAGGGAATATATCTAATACGAATGAGATAATCTGAATGCAAAAACAGGACCCAGCCACTCTTGGCATACAAACTTATCTATATTCAGGAGTAAAATAACACGTGTATTGGGTGGCCTAACCTATAATTAATCTCGAGTAACGGGTCCCGCATGGTTGTACATACAAATATTTTTCATTGGGAAGCATATCTCTCTTCATCTTATGGCTAAATTATTTATTGTATCTTTCCTCTTATTTTTGTTTTATAGAGCTAGATTTAATAGCTCACCGCCCACCAAAGTATCTAAGTTTAGTCATCGGAGGTGTTCTTCGCCCTTAATTTACCCCGCTTACTCTCTATTTTACTAAAACTATTTTAATATAATGATAAATCTAACGGTATAGTGTTCACCTAAGAAACCCAAATGATACCTTCTGCTAGTTGTCAACATTAAATTTTGCTAGGTATTTCTTATATGAAATGTACATTTGAATGGTGGTGGTAGTACTTGGTCGTACTCACAATTTTAAGGTAGTATATGAATCGTCGAACATCAAGAATCACATGGGTTGTGTGGATGATTGTGTATTCACGAGTTCCGTTATGTCAAACTAAGTGTGTTCATATGGATGGAAAACTACCATAAAGGAGCAGTAAAAAAATCTGACGTAGTTGACCCACAAAGCTGATAAATGCTCATCATGGTGGCCGAAGACAATGGACATAATAGCAAAGAACCTCTGATCTAGTTGACCCCCAAAGTCGAGCAATCCTAATCATGCTGACCATCAAACATAAGTGCAAAGAACCTTCGACCTACTAGATCCTCAAGTCGAGAAATGCTAATCGTGGTGGCCGAAGACATCTAACATAACTTCAAAGAACTACTATCTGCTTCACAATGGCCTCATATAGGTAGTGGTCTCAGTAACTGTCGAGCAATGCTAATCGTTGTGGCCGAAGACATCAAATGTAACATTAAAGAACCGCTAGCTGCTACGCAATGGCCTTAGATAGTTATTCGTCAGTAACAGTCAAACAATGCTAATCATTGTGTCTGAATAATCGAATATAACTTCAAAGAAACTCTAACCTAGTTAACCATTAAATTCGAGCAATGCTAATTGTGGTGGACGAAGACATCGAACATAATTGCAAAGAACCTCTAACTATTACACAATGGCCTCTGACCGGTAGTGGTCAGTAATGAGGCACACATTTCTCTTGGTAGGAAAAAAGCTTGAAGACGATATGCATCAAGTTGATGGATTTTTACAGCTCTGACTGTATAGGATCTACCTATTTTATTGTGTATGAGATCAAAAGCTTTTGCGTTGGTTCACCAAATTCTCGCAAAGAATGTGTAGACGCAGTGGACATGGAAAGTGGAACCAAAAGAAAAACTTAGATGGTGTGTGGGGTTTAGGATTTCTTTTCAATGTTCATGTGCAACACAAACTGATCTATATTAACAGACATGGAACCTAGATTGGAGATACAACCATCAATATAGTCTGGATGATGTGGACTCATATATGGTGCCTAAAAAACACTTGTACATGTAAAAGATATATACATGTTATAATTTAGCATTGTTACATGCCGTGGTGTGCACATACTCCTTTTTTCAAACGGTATATTAGCAGCACGTTTACACCACATAATCTAGTATATATACTCCTATTTAACGTGATGATATCCTAGTGATACATGGACACGTACATATCAATTAACAAATCGTGTTATGCACAAACTCCCTTTTTTCTTTCAAACGGTGTATGAGGTTATAAGCACAGCACGTACGTTATTTTGACACGACCTAGAGGAGTTACGTGGTTCATTAGTTAGCTGATTAAGTCACAGCCATATATTACATATCTAACGGTTTAAAATAATATAGATGACACATGGACACGTACATATCAATTAACATATCGTGTTATGCACAAACTCCTTTAAACTCCTTTTTCCCCCTTTCAAACGGTATATGAGCTGCACGTACCTTATTTTGACACGACCTAGAGAAGTTATGTTAATTATCTGATTAAATCACAGACATATATTAAATATCTAACGGTTTAAAATAATATAAATGATGTGGATCAATATGGTGCCTCGAAAAACACCTTTATATATCTTTTATTATATAATAGATAGATAGATAAAGTTACACAATCTCGTGCTAAATCTTAATCGTAATTTCAGATCTAACAGCTAAAAATAATTCCGATGATGTGGATCAACCTGGTGTCTCGAAAAACACTCTTATATTGCCTTTAGTATATAATAGATATGTCAATTTGATGTAATATATGTTGCTATATTTGTTTATAAACTCGGTCAAATTTGATAAAGTTTGACTTAAAAAAGATAGAAGTACACATGTTTGCGGACGGAGGGAGTACAGATTAAACAAGCGACCTAGTATACGCAAAGGACTTATAAGTTGGGATGGAGGGAGTATTTTAGATGTTCCTTTTTGTGTGGAGAGATTGGACCACATAGTGTGCAGCGGTGCAGGATAGCGGGTGGATGTTAGGATATCTCCAACGGGTCGATGTCTATTTTAGTCTGTTTGAGTTGTCCTAAAGATACTCCAGAGCCTATTGTTGAGGATACACCCAGCTTTGTGAACTATTTGATCCGCGCTGGCCTATTTTGGTCGGTTGTTTCACATTTCAAGTAATTTTTCTTTTTTGAACCAAAAAAAATGGTGTAGTTCATAATCAAATTGAGTAACGGTTTCCTATGTGAGTCCATGTATGCTCGGTCAAATTGTTTGAAGTCGATAATGAGTGTTTCGATCACGAATCCTATGATGCACACGGATGAACTCATCGAACCATGTCGGTCCCGGTGTCAGCTCAACCAGTTGACCCTCAAATTCCAACCCTTGGTCATAGAGGCTATTATCACACCGATCCTCAATAATCATGTTGTGCATGATCACACAAGTAATGATCACTTCCCACATGGATCCATGCCTTCATGTTCTAGCAAGGTGTTAGGGCATCTCCACCGGGCCGACCCAAACGTGTGACCGAAACGGTCCGTTTTGTCCATTTGGGTCGTCCCGCGGTCACTTTGGGGCCGCGGTCCGACCTGTCCGGACAGCCGCGCCCAGCGGCTCAACCCAAATGTCTGTTGTCCTCTTCGTCGGCGGCACACAATTCAGTGTGTGAATAAGAATAACATCGGTGCATAAATTTGAGACACGAGAGCTACAAATTAAACCTAGTGGAATACTAAATGAAACCCTAATCGACAATCTCGCTTCCCCTGTCCTCTTCGTCGCCATCTTCCGCGGCTGCACCGTCCTCCTCCGGCCCGTCTTCCTCGGCTGCACTGTCGCCGTCGTCCTCGCTGCCGCTGTCAGAAATCTCGATGGGGTGCATCGTTGATGGCGGAGGAGATGATGCGTCCCGGAACTGCCCAAAATTGCACCCTCCATTCGCGGTTGCGGTCGTCGGGGTGGACTTCGTGGAGGTGTTCGTGGCAGATGGAAAGCGCCGCCCCGGCGCTCCATCTTGAATAATCTCGCCCAATAGGAGCTCAAAGCCATGTACCGGGGCATGGCCCTCTTCCACTCTGGGAGTTCGAGGCGGCGCTCCTCGATTCGGTGTCCCAACTCGGCACCATGTGGAACCGGCGCCACCGGGACCCCGTAGTAGCTAAGCGCGAAGCCTTTCAGGATCGTCGCGCATGACGGAGCAAGGATTCCATGGTAGGCGAACATGGACGCCTCGTAGTAGTTTAGAGTGGGTCTCGCCATGGCTGCGCAAAGGAGGGAGGTCGTGATGGGAGGGGAGTGAGGGACCGACGAGGGCTAAGGCATGTTTAAGTAGAGCACGCGCGGAGGTTCTCGTGCCTTCGCCCTTCAATGCCGGCGCGTGAACTCATGCGGTGTCCCGCCAGTCACAGGCTGACATGCCGGTTGACATTGATGGCGAAGGCTGCCGCGTTTGCGTCTGAATCGGTGCCGCCGGTCAGACTGGCCTTTGCGTCTGGATTGGTGTCGCGGTTGCATCTGAATCGATGCCACTGTTGCGTCTCTCGCTGGCGGGTGGGCCACTAGCGCGGGCGGGAGGGAGACACGCCCTAGGCCAACCCGTGTCCGAGCTGACCTAGTGGTCACGCAAATTAGGTGCACAGATGGGTCAAGCCGAGCGCGTCAGGACGGATGGGTTGTGCCGTTGCGAAGCCGCGCACGTCGCGCGCATCTGCGTGGACAAGTTCGAACACGATCGGGCTAGTTGGGTTGACCCGGTGGAGATGCCCGTAAACAATAGCCCACCGAGATTGGAGCACACCAAATACCTGCTCCACATCCTTCTTACAATCCTCTTGTTCTTTCGCAACCCTCCTATATTTCTCACCTTGATACTCACGGATTGTCTTCACAAGTGTTGCCCAATCAAGATAGATGGCATCAGCTAGATAATACCCTTTGTCGTATACATGGACATTGATCTCGTAGTGAATCACTAGAGCATTATCTTCCGCAAACCAAGAGAAAAATTGGGAGTGCTAAAGCACGTTATTGTCATTGTTATAACCTTCCATGCCAAAAAAAGAGTGTGAAATCCAAAGATCTTGTGATGCAGCAGCCTCAAGTATCATTATGCACCCATCCACATGCCCACTATATATAATGCCCTTTTCAAGAAAAATGACAGCTCTTCCACTCCCAATGCATGCAATCTATGCTTCCAACCATCCCAGGAAACCCCCTTTACTCGTTGATGGATAAAATTTGGGCATTTAGCAGCATTTGGATCTCTTAGGTGAACTTATCTCAACACTTTAAAGAACTTGTAAAGTTTGACTCGAGGCATGGGGTCTCGCTCATGCGCATGTACTCAGCAATAAGATCATTGGAAAGTCCATATGCAAGCATGTGAACCGATGTGGAACATTTCTGGTAAGAAGTGAAGCTAGTCTTACCAGTGGCTTTCTTGCATTAAAAGTACGGATCATAGTCCCTCACACCATCGAGAATTGTCAAGAACAACTTCCTTGGCATATGAAAAGCAATGCGGGAATATGTACTCTGAGTATAGTTGCTCGGTAGGATGGAAGTAGTCATTGTAGAGTCGTCCATGGGCACCTTCTCGATCATGCTTCAAATTGGCCTTGCATCCCTTCACCGAACGCCTTCACACGGGTTGCATCCTCTCGTTGTGGTCATGGACGAGGGTTGCCACGACCATCAAAATTTTGGTATCACCATGAGAGTCATCGTCTCAACGACATGCTTGAAAGAACTCAATCGAGCTCGAGATATTGGCCATCTATGTAAAACACAAATATAATAGTCATATAAATGTCACTATAACCAATTCTATGCCGCCACCAATCGCACAGTACAAAACGAGGGATGATTCCCTATTGGTACCAGCCTCATGATCTGGATGTAGGTTGGTGACACACTGAGTGCTAGAATCAGGTCTATAATCTCAGTCACTCCATTCAGTCACGCAAGCCTCGGTTGTATTATAAGAACCGGCTTATCATTAGTCACTCCATTCATCATAACCAGTTGATGGGCATGGATAACCTGAGTGTCGATAACAATAAAAGCATTGCCAAGCCCTTGACTTTTCCCTACATCAGTTATCATGGATCTAGATGTCCCGCATGCCAAACACTTTGAGAACCATGGTGAAATTTTGATTGGTTATCATCGAATCTTCCCCAATTAGGGCCATGATCAGATGTTGGCGGCTTGATCCCTTTTACCTTTTGGACTATTTGGGGGCTTATTCCTAGGACCTGACACTCTCTTAGTAGGTCGATAGTTCTAGTTAGGACTATCCTCTGATGGTGACCTTTGTCATTTTCCACGATAATTGGATTGATGTCCTTTTAAAACAGACATCTCCCGCATGTACTTGGAAAATATAAAGTTGTAGCTTGCCTTTCCACCTATAGTACAAGATTTTCCCCAAGGCTTTAGTTCAATCTTGGTAGGCTACATCTACCAATAAAGCAGCTTGACGGAAGAGATGTGGTCTTCCAACCAGATTTTCGGGTCCTGGAGGCCATCGAACTTCGGGTTTTCCGAAGGAAGTTTGAATCCCTTCGGCATTCGCCTCTGCCGTATGGCTCTGCTGAAGCAGCTGGCACTGCAGAGCTTTGTTCCTTCGTCTTCTGACTCTATTGAGTAGGCGCGCTTGGCGTGCATCTTATCGACCTTGCACTGGGTGATCTCGTAACGCGCGTCATAGTCGTGTTCATGTCGCCGTGAGCTGCGGTGTTGCCGCGACAAGTCGTGCTTGTCCTCGCTAGAAGATACCGAGTAGTACTTGGGTGGATCCTTGCTTTTATTCGGCTCCGGTGTTGGCTCCTTGGCCAGCGCAGCCTCGACCAGTCCAAGGCCAGCAATCGTGGACCAATGCATGGCAGATCGTGTATCTCCGGCTTGGCAGCTGATTGGTGAGCAGATACATGGTGGCTGCTGTCACCACTGCATGCGGTGTTTTCGGGATCATATTGACCCGCGAGTCCACCGACATGAACGAGAAGTTGAGGGTTTTAGTTGCCTCATCCTGATCTTTGTCATTGGGGTTGGCCAGTTGAGAGCACCTTTTGGTCACTGCAGGGTCATTACCTTTGGAGGATGATCCACCAATAGAGGAGAGTGCTGCCCGTCGGAGGCTCGATTCGTTTGTGGCCTTCCCGCGTTCCTCGAGTTGCGCATTCACCGCCTGCTGGCGGTTGAACTCCTGGATGAGTAGCCAATGGTATCCCATCAGCATCTGTTGTGATGTGTTTGGCGGCAGGGGGTTGCCCTGTAGGGCTTCTCTACACCACATCCACTCAGCGTTGTTGAGGTGGATCTCATGTCGCCTCGTCCCATTGTTGGCGGGTCCACCCTGATTATCGAGGTTAGGCGGGGTGGGTGGTTGTGGCTGCTCGTCGTTGACGGGACCGATGGTGGGGGCACGATTGGCAGGCCCGTTGTTGGTAGGACCGCCATTGGTAGTGTCCCCTTGAGTGCCTCCATTGTCATTATTGATGATGATGCACATGTGGTGGTTGGGGAAACCACTGCTCCTGTGGCTCTCAGATTCGGAGCCGTATGTGCCATATTCTGATGTTAGATCGCACGGATCAAACTTGCAACTATTGTTGCTATCCGTATCATAAGCTAATGCCGAGGTGTTGAGCTTTCTCAGGGTGCCAGTCGGTGGTAGGAACCACGATGCAGGGGGCAATTGAAGGAGCTTGCGGGTGATCGGGGAAGCAGAGCATGCTGATCTAACCGACCTGAAAGCATAGGATTCCGATCGTCATGCCGATCCCATCGCCCACGAACTTGAAGTCCGGGCGAGTCGCCGACAAGTAGACGGTGAATCAAAGGTGCCGAAGAGGAGGCGATTCTCCGCTACAGCAGAGTTGTAGATCACAGTTGATGGGGCCATGATACATTGCAAATGTATCTATAATTTTTGATGTTCCATGCTTGGTTTTATCCACTTTCTTGTGTTTTGTCCACACTTTGGAGTACTTTTCATATGATTTCTTGGACTAACCTATTAACAAGAGCCACAGTACCAGCTGCCTGTTTTCTGCTGTTTTTGGTTCCAGGAAAGTCAAAAAATGAATATTCTCGGAATTGGACGGACAAAAGCCAAAGTGCCTATTTTCCAGAAGTCATCAAATGCCACAATACGAGACGGAGAAGGGCTGGGGGCCGACCACACCACCTGGCCGCGCGGCCAGGCCTGGCCCGTGCTAGGGTGTGGTCTGGCCGACCCCAGCACCCCCTCGGCCTCTCCTTCGGCTTATAAGATGCCCTCGGGATGAAAACCCTAAGTACCCGATCAAAAATCCACGAAAGACTCTATAGCCGCCGTCATCTCCATCCCTAGATCGGGAGGGATCTGAAGCTCTTCCCGGCACCCTGCCGGAGAGGGGAATTCACCCTAGAGGCCTTCTTCATCACCATGCAAGCCTCCGGTGTGATGCGTGAGTAGTTCATCCTTGGACTACGGATCCATGTAGTAGCTAGATGGCTGGTTCTCCTCCTTTGTGCTTTCATGTTTAGATCTTGTGAGCTACATTCATGATCAAGATCATCTATTTGTAATTCTGCATGTTGTGTTTGCGAGGATCCGATGGATATTGAGATGCTATTTCAGATTTATTATTGATTCTATCATGTCTTTGTTATTTGAGATCTTGCATGCTTTCTATTGTTAGTAGCTATCTTGGCCAAGTAGATGCTAGCAACTCCAAGAGTTAGTATTTATGCTCGATAGTGGGTTCATGCCTCTGGTAATCTGGGGAAGTGATAGAAATCTCTAAGGTACTAGATGTGTTGTTGCTACTAGGGAGAAAACAAAAATCCTTTGTTCATAGAACAATCATATTGTTTCCATTACACGCAATTCGTAAAGCAATAATCTGTTGCTTGCAACTTAATATTAGAGGGGGTTCGGATGATAACCTGAAGGTGGATTATTAGTCATAGATGCAGTTGGATGGCGGTCTATGTATAATGTTGTAATGCCCAATCAAGTTCCAAATGAGTCAAGATGATTAGTATATGCATGTATTGCTTTCTTAATGTTTGTCAATTGCCCCGCTGTAATTTGTTCACCCAGCATGTTATCTATCTTAAGGAGAGCCACCTCTAGTGAACTATGGATCCCGGTCCTTTTCTTTCACATACAATCTATAAATTGTTTACTGCTTTGTGTTTACTTTCTGCAAACTATTACTTCCTTCCATTCGATACGTTTAATCCTTTGTTTTCAGCAAAACACGGTGAGATTGACAACCTCATCGCAAGTTGGGGACAGAGTTATGTGGTTGTGTTGTGCAGGTCTCCACGTTGCTACTAGCACCGGTAGTGCGCCCTGCAAAGGCTCAGCTAGCAACACCTTTGGGGTGTTTCCTTGCTCCTACTGGTTCGATTAAACCTTGGTTTCATAACTGAGGGAAACTTGTTGATGTGTTCATCATACCTTCCTCTTGGGGTTCCCAACGAGATCTACATCAACACGAGCCATCAAGCACTTTTCTAGCGCCGTTGCCGGGGAGTCAAGGACATCTTCACAAGGGGAGTCCCTCATAACCAATCTCTTTACTTTGTTATTTTTGTTTTGCTTAGTTTCTTTTTTCTTTGTTTGCTTGTTTCTTTATCAAAAACACACAAAAATTAGTTTTACAAGTTTGCTTTCTTATTTAAAAACACACACAAAATTAGTTCGTACCTTAAGTTGCATTTTATGTCTAGCCTTGGTCCAATCACTATGTCACCCGAGGAAATGATTTTCACTTTTAAACAAGGAATTGAGGAGAGGTTCAAGGAAGCTTGGTCTAGAATCTCTAATCTACATAAAAAACTTAGCCTAAAATGACTCAAAGCTTGTTTCTTAGCAGTTTTTACCTTAGAATTTCTCTTTGCTATAGATATGCTTTAGATGCTTTTGTGGGAGGAGATTTCCTCCAATGTAATGAGGATGATGCTATTAATGTTGTAAAGAAATTGATCCTCACTTACAACTTTCCTAGCCAAACTGATATTTCTTTCGCAAGAATATTTGCTAGATTGAACACTATTGAGACTAGCACTACTAGCTTAAAAGATTGCTATAATACTCTTAGGGAGCATCATAACTATGTTCCAATGAATTCTGAACCATCAAAGTGGCTCCCCACAGTAAAGATTGATATAAATACAGAAACTTTTCAAGCTCGATGTGATATCATGTCTGAATTTTGTCTTATGCCCAAAGATATTTTTGAATCTTTGAATCTTTGGGGCTTACTGAAGGAGGAAAAGAAATATCTCTTGCTAATAATGCTACCATATTACCTATTGGAGTAGCTAAAGGAGTGTTTACAAAGACCCTTGGGAAAATGATTTCAACTGATTATCTTGTTATTGAATGTGCAGGAAAAGGACAAATTACACTTGGAAGGTCCCTATTAGAACTCCTTGGAGCAATAATAGATGTGGGAAAGGGGACCATGCACCTTTCTTCTCCACCCAACAATCATATTTTCCCCAAGGTTAAGAATAAAAGTAAGAGAGGTAAGGGCAAGAAATTTGGTTTTAATGCTTCTTCATTTGAGAACAGTTGATTCTTTCTTGCTTCTTATGCCTAACTTAAAGGCGTTAAAGAAAAGTACTTATTGGGAGATAACCCAAAAGTTTTAGATGAGTCTTGGAAGTTATTACTTCATTAATAACCGCTCCTTACCCTTTTTTAGGCGTGAATTTTTGTGCTTCTGTCCCAGGTTGTTATCTAATTTTCGTTAGTTCAACACATTTTAATTTGAGCAACAGAAGGTCTTAGAAAAATTCGTCTTTACCTACTGGTCTGTTTTGACAGATTACTGCCATTTTCTGCATTTGCTTCTTGTTGGTTCCTTTTTGAGTTATTTTGGGAAACTGAGATTTTTTAGGGAAGTGCTACAATAGCTAGTGTTCTAATGGAAGTTTATTGGTGTTAGAACTGAACCTTAAGACTTATTTATCTTGAGTGCACTAATGTTGCTAATAAAGATTGTGTAAAGTTTTGTATGAAGAAAAAATTTCAGGTGTATGGAAGGAATGAGTAATGAGATGAAGGATGGACTAAAGCTCAAGCTTGGGGATGCCACGTGTGTCACCCCAAGAAATATCCAAGAAGTACAAGCGCCAAAGCTTGGGGATGCCCAAGGCATCCCCCTCTTCATCAATAAAAATCTCAGGTTTCTTCCAAACGCTTCATTTTTATTGTTTCATGCACAGTTGTGTTGTTCTTGGAGCGTCTTCTTTTTTGTTTTGGTTTTTCGTTTACTTGGTTTGCTTATTTTGCTGAATAAATTGGTTGTACCCCCTCTTTCATACATTGGTTTGCAAATAGTTTGGTTTGGTTTGGAAAAGAGTAGGAAAGTTCATGCTTATGTGGTAAAAAGAGCTCGTTTTTGACTGTGGCCTATGCTTTGTCATGCCATGCTTGATATTGGTTTGGCTTTATGCTTAGTATTCTTTGTTGTAGCATGACTTGTTATAAACAATTGAGATTGCTTAATGTGCCTTGGATGAATCATGCGTTGTTTTAGCACATTAAAGCATAGTATAGAGGTATTCTCCTTTGATGCTTTATTTGGGTTGACTTGGCGCATGCTCACACCATGTTATGACTATCTCAAGTCACCATAGCCTTTATGATCCTTTAGTTTTCAACTTGTAGTATCACTTTATGCTTTGATCAATGATGTTTTGTCGCTCTGTATGATTATGGCCATTACTACTCTCTTAGTTTGTCGCTCCCAGGCTTTTGCAAGCCTCCACAACCAAGTGTGAGTTCCACTCATGCATCCAAATCCCTAAACCAAGTTATTCCAAAGAGTCCACCATACCTACCTACTAGCTTATGTTATTCAAAGTATATTCATGCTTTTGTTTTGAAGGAAATATGCCCTGAGAGGCAATAATAAAGTTGTTATTATGTATTCCTCATATATGATAGATGTTTATTTTGCATGCTATAATTGTATTGATCAGACACATCGATACATGTGTGTTTAATAAACAAAAAGGGTTCCTAGTTATGCCTCTCTTATAAACTAGCTTGTTGATTAACAAGATGATCAAGGTTTCCTGATCATGGACATTGGATGTTGTTAATAACAAGGTCACAACATTTGTGAAATGATGTGATGAACATTCATCCGAAGTATAGCATTACGATCAAGTAATTATGTTTACATTTCTATAACATCATACGAAGTAATCTTTATCCTTAGACCATGAGATCATGTTAATTGCTAACACCGGAAGAGTATCTTGATAACATCAAACGTCACACCGTAACAGGGTGACTATAAAGGTGGGTTCAGTGCTATGAAGGTGTTATGTTGAGGCTCATGGATCAAGAGTGGGATTTGTCAATCCCGATGACGGATAGATATACTCTGGGCCCTCTCGGTGATATCACATTAAGATAGCTTGCAAGCAAGTGATGTGATCACTAGAATGTTATATCACGGGAACGAGAAAAGAGTGCATGTCGGTAATGAGATCAAACTAGGTATTTGGATACCGATGATCGGATCTCGGACATGTATTATATCATGAGACAAAGGGATTAAATTACTAGCGTTAAAGGTTCTCACGATCACAGAAGTCATCGTTGAATGTGCAGGAGTCAGTATGGATCTCCAGGTCCCGCTTCTGATTATTGATCTGAGAGGAGTCTCAATCATGTCTGCATTATTCACGAACCGTAGGGTGACATACTTAAGAGTTACCGGACTCCATTTTGGAGCACATATGTTTCAGACGAAAGGATTGCAAAGCGCAGGAATTGTTTTGATAGAAACCGGAATTGTTTCGGGTGAAATTGCAGAAAGTGGTTCTGCATGTGATATTGAAATGTTGCAAGGGGTTTTATGTGAATGTTTGTTAATTAAAGTAATTAACAAAATTCTGAATAAATTTAATAAAAGAGTTTTATTAAATGAGAGAGCATTAAAACTAGAGAATTTTAATGCATTTAAAGTGGAGACTTTAAAAGGGAATGTGAAGAGGCATATTAATGTGGAGGGAGTTACCACCACATGAATGGAGGAGGTGATGGGTCACCTCCATGAGGCACCGGCCATGGAGGGGGTACCCCCCTCCTCCTATAAAAGGCCCCCCTCTTCCTCCTTCTTCCTCACACCTCCTCGTGAAAGATCTCTCTCCCCCTCTAGAATTATTCCCCCATGGTCTCGGATTAGCGAGATACATGTTCGCGGTGGCCTTGCGTCTAGAAGGAGTTGCTGCTTCCGCTGATTTGCTGGAGCGAGGAGGTGGAGGTTCTCCGGTGGCTTGAACATGTCTGCGAGGACGGATGCGCTGCTGATTTGCGGCGCTCGGACTTCCACACGATCTTGAGATCGGCAAGTGTACAACTACATCAACCACGAGTTCCTACTCGTTAACAAAACTCATTGTCTTCGAGGGTAAGTTCTCCATGGATGTATGTCCACCTGTTGCTTTGTATCTAGTAGATAGATCTTGGCGTATAGTTCTCATCGTAGGAAATTTTTTGTTTTCTATGTTGCGGACCCAACAGTGGTATCAGAGCCAGGTTTATGCGTAGGTGCTTTGCATGGGTAGTACACATATATTTATATGTGGGCGTAGATGATCATGTTATTGCATCTTATATGTATTTTGGATATTGGTGGCATAGTGGGATGAAGCGGCCCGGACCAACCTTACATGTCATCGTACATGAGACTGGTTCCACGACTGACATGCAACTAGTTTTGCATAAGTGGCTGGCGGGTGTTTGTCTCTCCTACTATAGTCAATATCTGATTTACAACAAGTTGCTAATAACTTGGTTATCCTCGTTGTGGTTCATGTTCGTAGATAAGACCGGTTCTATCTCCGAAAGCCCTACGCCACGTAAAACTTGCAATTGATATATTAGAGGCGTCTAGTTTAGATCGTTGCTGGGCTAGTGTCTTGATATGGTATTGTTGTAAGTAGATGTATGATAGATACTCTTACAACACACTCAACGTGTAAGTTCCATAGACCTTGGCCTTACACACAAAGGAATGATAGAGATCATACCACGATGCAAATGATAGAGATCAAATGCATGGACCATATCATCTCACTTTACACATTAGATGTTAGCATCTTATACTGCTAGTTTGGCGCTTTTGGTAGAATTATAAGATGATCCCTCATTTAGATATCAAGATAAAAATGCGTTCTTCCTTAAGTATGCACCGTTCTGTGGATCGTGTTTCGAGACATCACGTGATGATCGGGTGTACCCGAATCTACGCTTTCATAGGAACGGGTGTAAGACAGTTTTACACACGCGAATACTAAGGTTCTTACTTGGCGAGCCTAGCATGTATAGACATGGCCTCGGAACACGGACCGAAAGGTTAAGCATGAGTCATATAGTTGATATGATTCCCATATAGATGCTCGCCTTTGAAGCTACATCAACTCACGTGATGATCGGACTTGGTGTAGTGGATTTGGTTCATGTAATCACCAAAAGGACACGAGGGATGTCGTTTTTGAGTGGGAGTTCATTAGTAATTTGGATTAGTTGAACTCAATCTATCATAAACTTAGTCTAAATAAACTTTACAAATTCTGTTGTAGATGGCACCACCTGCTTTTAATTTTAATGTGTTCATGGAGAAAGAGAAGCTTGCTGTGAATGGTAGCAACTTCACCAACTGGGCTTTGAATTTGAGGATTCTCCTCACTGCTGCACAAAAACAATATGTGCTAGAGGCGCCGCTAGGCCCCCCACCAGCTCCTGATGCCCTTGACGAGGAAAAGAATGTCTATATAACTCGTCAGGAGGATCACAACTTAGTTCATTGCGGCATACTGTATGGGCTAGAGCCAGAACTTCGAAAGCGTTTCGAGAATGGCAATGCTTTTGATACCATGGGAGAATTGAAAATGATTTTCGATACCCATGCTACCGTAGAGAGTTATAATGCTTTTGAAAAGTTCTTTAGCTGCATGATGGAAGAGAACAGCTCCGTTAGTGAGCACGTACTCAAAATGTCTGGGTACGCCGATAAGCTTGTGTCCTTGGGAATAACGATTCCCATTGACTTAGGCAAACATCATGTTCTCCAATCTCTGCCACCTAGCTACAAGAGCTTCGTGATGAACTATAATATGCAGGGCATGAAGAAGTCTCTTCCTGAGCTTCTGCCAATGCTTAAGACTGCAGAAGTGGAGATTAGGAAAGAACATCAAGTGTTGATGATCAATAAAACCACCGGTTTCAAGAAGGACAAGAAAGGCAAGCAGAAGGGAAAGAAGGGTGGCAAATCTGTTGCCGCACCTAAAAAGAAACCCCAAGCTAGCCCTAAGTCTGATACCGAGTGCTACTATTGCAAGGGGACTGGCCATTGGAAGCGCATCTGCCCCAAGTATTTGGCGGACAAGAAGGCCGGCAAGGCAAACAAAGGTATATGTGATATACATGTTATTGATGTGTACTTGACTAGTACTCGCAGTAGCACCTGGGTATTTGATACGGGATCGGTTGCTAATATATGTAACTCGATTCAGGGGTTGTGGAACAAGCTACGGCTAGCAAGGGATGAGGTCATGATGCGGGTCGGCAATGGATCAAGAGTTGATGTGATCGCCGTCGGAACGCTGCCTCTCCATATGCCATCGGGATTAGTGATAAATCTAAATAATTGTTATTTTGTGCCTGCACTAAGCATGAACATTGTATCCGGATCATGTTTGATGCGAAGTGGTTATTCCTTTAAATCTGAAAACAATGGTTGTTCGATTTATATGGATAATATCTTTTATGGTCATGCACCTGTGTTGAATGGTTTATTTCTATTGGATCTCGATAGTAGTATTATGCATATTCATTGTGTTGATGCTAAAAGGGTTAAACTTGATGATGATATATCTACATATATGTGGCACTGCCGTCTAGGTCATATTGGCGTTAAACGCATGAAGAAACTCCATTCTGATGGACTTTTGGAATCACTTGATTTTGAATCATTTGATACATGTGAGCCATGCCTTATGGGCAAGATGACTAGAACGCCGTTTTCCGGTTCAATGGAACGGGTGACAGATTTATTGGAAATCATACATACTGACGTGTGTGGACCAATGAGTGTGTCGGTGCGAGGTGGATATCGTTATTTTGTCACTTTCACAGATGATTTGAGTAGATATGGGTATATCTATTTGATGAAACATAAATCTGAAACTTTTGAAAAGTTCAAGGAATTTCAGAATGAAGTAGAAAATCATCGTAACAGAAAGATCAAATTTCTGCGGTCCGACCGTGGAGGACAGTATCTTAGTTACGAGTTTAGCACACATATGAAAAATTGTGGAATAGTTTCACAACTCACGCTTGCCGGAACACCACAACGTAATGGTGTGTTGGAACGTCATAATCGTACTTTATTGGATATGGTTCGATCTATGATGTCTCTTACTGACTTGCCACTGTCATTTTGGGGTTATGCACTAGAAACCGCTGCATTCACTTTAAATTGGGCACCATCTAAATCCGTTGAAACGACACCGTTTGAATTATGGTTTGGAGACAAACCTAAGTTGTCATTTCTTAAAGTTTGGGGATGCGATGTTTATGTGAAGAAACTTCAGCCAGATAAACTCGAACCCAAAGCGGAAAAATGCTTCTTCATAAGATACCCTAAGGAAACGATTGGGTATACCTTCTATCACAGATCCAAGGGCAAGGTTTTTGTTGCCAAGAATGGATCCTTTCTTGAGAAGGAGTTTCTCGCGAAAGGTGTGAGTAGTCGAGAGGTAGAACTCGAAGAGGTTATTGAACCTTCTCTTCATGAAATGGCGAGTAGCGCAGCACCGGAAATTGTTTCGGAGTTGACTTCACCTAATGAAGAGAGAGCTAATGATATTGATCATGAAACTCCGAAAGAGGACACTACCGAACCTCGTAGGTCAAGTAGGACACATGTAGGTCGTGAACTGTACGGCAATCCTGTTGTGAATTTCATGGTTGATGAAATGGATGACCCTGCGACGTATGAAGAAGTGATGATGAGCCCGGATTCCAACAAATGGCTAGAAGCCATGAAATCCGAGATGGAATCCATGTACGAAAACCAGGTTTGGACCTTGGTGGACTTACCTCACGATTAAAAGGCCGTTGAGAATAAATGGACTTTCAAAAGAAAAATTGATGCTGATGGTAATGTGACCATCTATAAGGCTCGACTTGTCGCAAAGGGGTTTCGACAAATTCAAGGAGTTAACTACGATGAGACATTCTCTCCCGTAGTGATGCTAAAGTCGGTTAGGATTATGTTAGCAATTGGTGCATATTTCGATTATGAAATATGGCAGATGGATGTCAAAACTGCGTTCCTCAATGGTAATATTGGAGAAGAGTTGTATATGATACAACCTAAGGGTTTTGTCAATCCTAAGGATGCTGATAAGGTATGCAAACTTCAGCGATCCATCTATGGACTGAAGCAAGCATCCCGCAGTTGGAATCTCCGTTTTGATGAGGTGATCAAAGAGTTTGGATTTGTCCAAACTTATGAAGAGGCTTGTATTTATAAGAAAGTGAGTAGGAGCAATGTGGCATTTCTGATATTATATGTGGATGACATATTATTGATTGGAAATGATATAGATCTTTTAAACAGTGTTAAAAGTTATCTAAACAGCAAATTTTCGATGAAAGACCTTGGTGAAGCGTCATATATATTAGGCATTAAAATCTATAGAGATAGATCAAGGCGCCTAATTGGGTTATCGCAGAGTACATACCTTGATAAGATATTAAAGAAGTTTAATATGGACGGAAGTAAGAAGCGGTTCTTACCTATGTTGCAAGGCAAGATATTGAGCAAGACTCAAAGTACGGCTACGGCAGAAGAAAGAGAGATAATGGATAAGATCCCCTATGCCTCGACCATAGGCTCTATAATGTATGCCATGCTATGTACAAGACCGGATGTGGCACATGCTATTAGTTTGACTAGTAGGTACCAATCTGATCCAGGTTCGGAACACTGGATAGCGGTCAAGAATATCCTTAAGTACTTGAGAAGAACTAGGGATATGTTTCTTGTATACGGAGGTGAAGAAGAGCTAGTCGCTAAGTGTTATGTCGATGCTAGTTTTGACATCGATCCGGATGACTCTAAGTCTCAATCCAGATACGTATTTCTCTTGAACGGAGCAATAGTTAGTTGGAGGAGTTCCAAACAACCCGTGGTGGCTGGATCAATGACGGAGGCGGAATATGTTGTTGCTTCAGAAGCGGCACAGGAAGCGGTTTGGATGAAGGAGTTCATAACGGAACTAGGTGTGGTTCCTAGTGCATTTGACCCAATGGTGATCTATTGTGACAACAATGGAGCCATAGCCAACGCAAAGGAACCAAGGTCTCGCAAGAATTACAAGCATAATAAGCGCCGGTTTCACTCCATCCGCGAGCATGTCAATGATGGAGATATAAAGATTTGTAAAGTGCACATGGACCTAAATGTAGCAGATCCGTTGACTAAAGTTCTCCCTAGGGCAAAACATGATCAACACCATAACTCCATGGGTGTTAGATTTATCACTATGTGAACTAGATTATTGTCTCTAGTGCAAGTGGGAGACTGAAGGAAATATGCCCTGAGAGGCAATAATAAAGTTGTTATTATGTATTCCTTGTATATGATAGATGTTTATTTTGCATGCTATAATTGTATTGATAGGAAACATCAATACATGTGTGTTTAATAAACAAAAAGGGTTCCAATTTATGCCTCCCTTATAGACTAGCTTGTTGATTAACAAGATGATCAAGGTTTCCTGATCATGGACATTGGATGTTGTTAATAACAAGGTCACAGCATTTGTGAAATGATGTGATGAACATTCATCCGAAGTATAGCATTACGATCAAAGTCGTTATGTTTATATTGCTATAATATCATACGAAGTAATCTTAGTCCTTAGATCATGAGATCATGTTAATTGCTAACACCGGAAGAGTATCTTGATAACATCAAACGTCACACCGTAACAGGGTGACTATAAAGGTGGGTTCAGTGCTACGAAGGTGTTATGTTGAGGCTCATGGATCAAGAGTGGAATTTTTCAATCTCGATGACGGATAGATATACTCTGGCTCCTCTCGGTGATATCACATTAAGATAGCTTGCAAGCAAGTGATGTGATCACTAGAATGTTATATCACGGGAACGAGAAAAGAGTGCATGTCGGTAACGAGATCAAACTAGGTATTTGGATACCGATGATCGAATCTTGGACATGTATTATATCATGAGACAAAGGGACTAAACTACTAGCGTTAAAGGTTCTCACGATCATAGAAGTCATCGTTGAATGTGCAGGAGTCAGTATGGATCTCCAGGTCCCGCTTCTGATTATTGATCTGAGAGGAGTCTCAATCATGTCTGCATTATTCACGAACCGTAGGGTGACACACTTAAGAGTTACCGTAAACCATTTTGGAGCACATATGTTTCAGACGAAAGGATTGCAAAGCGCGGGAATTGTTTCGATAGAAGCCGAAATTGTTTCGGGTGAAATTGCAGAAAGTGGTTCTGCATGTGATATTGAAATGTTGCAAGGGGTTTTATGTGAATGTTTGTTAATTAACAAAATTCTGAATAAATTTAATAAAAGAGTTTTATTAAATGAGAGAGCATTAAAACTAGAGAATTTTAATGCATTTAAAGTGGAGACTTTAAAAGGGAATGTGAACAGGCATTTTAATGTGGAGGGAGTTACCACCACATGAATGGAGGAGGTGAGGGGTCACCTCCCTGAGGCGCCGGCCATGGAGGGGGTACCCCCCTCCTCCTATAAAAGGCCCCCTCTTCCTCCTTCTTCCTCACACCTCCTCGTGAAGGATCTCTCTCCCCCTCTAGAATTATTCCCCATGGTCTCGGATTAGCGAGATACATGTTCCCGGTGGCCTTGTGTCTGGAAGGAGTTGTTGCTTCCGCTGATTCGCTGGAGCGAGGAGGTGGAGGTTGTCCGGTGGGTTGAACGTGTGTGCGAGGATGGATGCGTTGCTGATTTGCGGTGCACGGACTTCCACACGATCTTGAGATCGGCAAGTGTACGACTACATCAACCACGAGTTCCTACTCGTTAACAAAACTCGTTGTCTTCGAGGGTAAGTTCTCCATGGATGTATGTCCATCGGTTGCTTTATATCTAGTAGATAGATCTTGGCGTATAGTTCTCATCGTAGGAAATTTTTTGTTTTCTATGTTGCGGAACCAACATGTTTACCTTCCAAATTAAACTTGTTATGAGATAACTAGTGATTAAAGCTCTCACGAACTTGATGGCACACTTTACTTTTCTTGCCCTTAATAAACTTGAACCATTGGGTCCATCTTTGTTGCGTATATGCTTGCGCTTTATAAGTTGAAATTAGCAGAACCATGTATCATGGGGAGCGCTTTCAACATTGCACTTGTACTTTGTACCCAGTTGATATCATGTTCTTTTGCTTATGGATCCCGGCGGTGTGAAATAAAAGTGGAACTTGTAAGATCATGGAGTTTGTATGTGTGTTAGAGAAACGCCTAGGCCGCTAGTCTAAGCCATGCCTAATCATGGTGGAAACTTGCAGCATAATTATAATGAGCACTCTATGAAGCATCCTCAACAAAAACCTATGCAAATAGCAAATAAAAAGATCGCTGAGATGCTCATTGTCTGCTTGCCTTGTCATTTTGATTATGGGATAGCTCCTGTATCATGTGCAAGGGGTACCCCGTTGGCGGTTCTTTATGATACACATGTACTTACAATGACAAGAGCTTACTTGTGACTAGAGTTGAGTAGCATGAGGTTCGATCTTCGTAAGTAAGGGGCATGAGATTTCGGTTTATAACTTGTCAAGCATATCCTCTTAGTTGTGTCACTTTAACCTTAATCACCTTCAAGATGCTTATGATAGGGGCAATGAGAGCCGAAAGCTATAAGTACCATAATTTTTGGAAGCTCTTTATGAGACTTGAATCCCTACTTCCTTTTATGAAGGCCCTTCTTCCACCATTATATTGAGTCTCCACCTTCTACCTTTATGCACCTACTTTGAGAGCATAATGGTCATTCTTAGTTCTATGTGCATTATCCCAAGACTTGTTGATTGATGCATACCTTGATATTGCTTGTTTTAAACTATTTGTATCTAGTCACTCTTATGAACTTTGAAGGTGTCCTATGCATTTATATTTCCTACTCTATGAGGGACAAGCTGAATACTATTATGCTATGTTTTCTTTATGTGAAACAAACAAACGTATTGCAAAGCATTGTTATTCATGAATCTTTTGTTTGTGCCTTTTCATGTTGCATCATAGTTTCTTTGTCTTATTGCTAGAACTTTGTCTTTTATGTTATGATTGAAGTACTATGATCCCAGCTTTGAATGTTTTACATATACTTTGATAAAGTCTTTGATGGTGCATGTCACCACAAAAATTATTCTTTCTTTTTATCACTTACCTACTCGAGGACGAGCAGGAGTTAAGCTTGGGGATGTTGATACATTGCAAATGTATCTATAATTTTTGATGTTCCATGCTTGGTTTTATCCACTTTCTTGTGTTTTGTCCACACTCCGGAGTACTTTTCATATGATTTCTTGGACTAAACTATTAACAAGAGCCACAGTGCCAGCTACCTGTTTTCTGCTGTTTTTGGTTCCAGGAAAGTCAAAAAATGAATATTCTCGGAATTGGACGGGAAAAAAGCCAAAGTGCCTATTTTTCTGGAAGTCATCAGATGCCAAAATACGAGACGGAGAAGGGCTGGGGGCCGACCACACCACCTGGCCGTGCGGCCAGGCCTGGCCCGCACCAGGGGGTGGTCTGGCCGACCCCAGCACCCCCTCGACCTCTCCTTCCGCTTATAAGATGCCCTCGGGATGAAAACCCTAAGTACCCGATCAAAAATCCACGAAAGACTCTGTAGCCGCCGTCATCTCCATCCCTAGATCGGGAGGGATCTGAAGCTCTTCCCGGCACCCTGCCGGAGAGGGGAATTCACCCTAGAGGCCTTCTTCATCACCATGCAAGCCTCCGGTGTGATGCGTGAGTAGTTCATCCTTGGACTACGGATCCATATAGTAGCTAGATGGCTGGTTCTCCTCCTTTGTGCTTTCATGTTTAGATCTTGTGAGCTCCATTCATGATCTAGATCATCTATTGAGATGCTATTTCAGATTGATTATTGATTCTATCATGTCTTTGTTATTTGAGATCTTGCATGCTTTCTGTTGTTAGTAGCTATCTTGGCCAAGTAGATGCTAGCAACTCCAAGAGTTAGTATTTATGCTCGATAGTGGGTTCATGCCTCTGGTAATCTGGGGAAGTGACAGAAATCTCTAAGGTACTAGATGTGTTGTTGCTACTAGGGAGAAAACAACAATCCTTTGTTCATAGAACAATCGTATTGTTTACATTACACGCAATTCGTAAAGCAATAATCTGTTGCTTGCAACTTAATATTGGAGGGGGTTCGGATGATAACCTGAAGGTGGATTATTAGTCATAGATGCAGTTGGATGGCGGTCTATGTATAATATTGTAATGCCCAATCAAGTTCCAAAGGAGTCAAGATGATTATTATATGCATGTATTGCTCTCTCGATGTTTGTCAATTGCCCCGCCGTAATTCGTTCACCCAGCATGTTATCTATCTTAAGGAGAGCCACCTCTAGTGAACTATGGATCCCAGTTCTTTTCTTTTACATACAATCTATAAACTGTTTACTGCTTTGTGTTTACTTTCTGCAAACTATTACTTCCTTCCATTCGATACGTTTAATCCTTTATTTTCAGCAAAACACGGTGAGATTGACAACCTCATCGCAAGTTGGGGACAGAGTTATGTGGTTGTGTTGTGCAGGTCTCCACGTTGCTACTAGCACCGGTAGTGCGCCCTGCCAAGGCTCAACTAGCAACACCTTTGGAGTGTTTCTTTGCTCCTACTGGTTAGATTAAACCTTAGTTTCATAACTGAGGGAAACTTGCTGCTGTGCTCATCATACCTTTCTCTTGGGGTTCCTTATAAGCTCTACATCAACACGAGCCATCAAGCCAAGGAAGTTGCAACATCAGTGCTCCCATTTCTCACAAACGGCGCCAATTGACGAGGGGTTAACTCATCAGTGCCCATCATTAATGGACTTAGGTTTAAGGGATTGGGGAACGGTAGAGGCACCGATCAGCTAGCAAACAAGCACATTAGGGACACGTGGTTTACCCAGGTTCAGGCTCTCGGAAGGGACCATACTCATACTTGTCTGCTCTTAGATTATCGAGCAATCAAAGGTTACAGGGGGTGCGCAGATGTAATCTGGCGCGGTGTATGATAGGGTTGTGGATGTCCTTCTTGTTGCCTCTCCTAGCCTTTATATAGGGAGGCTAGGTCTCGGGATAGCAGGCCGAGTCAGTTACAGATTAGTGTTTTACCCTTTTAAAAATCTATCTATTGCTTGTCGTGTCCTTCAAGGAGCAGTCTTCCTCCAGACTTGGGCCACCCCGATCCTTGTTGGGCTTCAGTTGTCCAGCGGGTTCCTCTTGGGCTGGACCGCATAGGCCAAACACGAGTACCCATAGAGTATACCCATGTCACCGCTAATATAAAACGAGTCAACATACAGCAGCTGCAGGAACATAAAAACGGAAACAAAAACAAATTTTATCGCTTCCGAATATAAAGAACACAAGTATCTCGAACAATAAACAAAATTTTACATAGCATGAATATACCTACAGATACCTACAGATGGAACAGATAACCCTTGTTAAGTTTCCCCTTAGAAAGTGCATTATGAAGTTCGTCGACCACAAACTTGCACCAGTTTAGGTTAGTCACATTGGTGATATTCGCCTACAAAAATAAAAAACAGAAAAATATTGAGATGACCCAAAACTCACTACAAAAAAATTATCCACCAAAAACTACATAATATGTACCCAAAAGACTTATGTAGAAAGTATCCACACCAAAAAAAATAGAAAAAGGACACCTAAAAAAGAAAAGTAAGAACACCTATGTAAACTTACCCGTCAAGCTTTACTGAAATGAGCCAAGTAGTGCACTAAGAGTTATCCACAAACAAACATGGAATAGATAGAAAAAAGGATAAAATCATGCAGTGATAAAGTGACCCATAGAGGATACCACAAGTAGCCCACACTAAAAACTAAAAGTTATCCACATAGATGTAAATAAGTTACCCATTATGCAACCCAGTAAAATCACTGTTAAAGAAGGAACTCACCTTCACACGGTAGACCCTGTTGGTGACATGGTTCCTCGTCGTAGGCCTAAGGATTGTGCACACAAGGAACAACACAAACATCTGCTCGAATGTATCATCTGAAGCGGTCATATCCACCAGAAGCTGGCACACCCGAGCAATAAAGGGGGTGGACACATCATCAGGGAACAATATAGCACCTAGTCTAGCTTCAGCATCATCATCAACACCATAGAAAACCTCCTCGCTACCAATGGGTAAACCGAGGGTGCGAAAGGCTGAACGATCATCCAGGGGATCCTTCCGCGACCAGGGATGACAAACTCACGAGTACTCGGCACATACAAACGCGCCAGCCACTTGATCAGACCAACATGTAGGTAGAAACATTTGATATCAAGCATGCTATCGAGCTCCATCTCAGCCACCACTGCCTTCCGGTCTTCCGTCAAATTGTCGTAGATCTTAACAAACGCAGAGGGTGAAGCCCTGTTCCGAACACGCTTCTTCGGTGCAGGAGGTCCATCACCATCATCCATAGGGGCTCCGACTGCTTTCCTCTTCTTCGGCGCCATTGTACCTCCTGCAACACAACAAAAAGTAAAAATAATCAGAACCATTTGAAACAACGACAAAAAAGTGATAACATGTAAGGATCTACAAAAATGAGGTAACATGCTCATGGAAAAATGATTTTAATGACAAATAAATAGACACAAATGAAACCAATATATTACAGTTCAGAAACTAGAAAACTCACGGTACACAAAGTTGAAGAAGCAAACAACAAAAGAGGTAATATGTTCGTGACACAAATGATCTGACTACCAAATAAATAGACACGAAAGAAACCCAATATATTACAGCTCATGAACTAAACAACTTAACATTCACAAAATTATTGTAGCAAAAAAAATGGTAAAAATGTAAAGAATAACTATAAAATACAGATAAAAAAACCATATCTGACTAATAACAACATCAAAAAGTGAAATATATCTAGAAAGTCAAAAAACTCCCTCTACCACAGTCGACATGCGGACTGCACATTAAACCCGGCATGGCTGCCTACGAATACAAAATTGAGGCCGACACGGCACTGACGTCCACCACTTCAGAACAAATTCAATTGCACAAACCGCCAGACATTTACTCCATTTTGGATGCCATCGACCACCAGCAACCAATATATATCGCGCCCCCACCTTCCGACGAATCATGTCGTGCAGCGCTGCCGGAGACGCGGCAACCGCAACCGCTCCGGACCCATCCGAACCAGACCGTGCAGCGCCGCCGGAACCACGGGCCCTGCCTCCGACGCTATACAAAATACGAACCAGGCAGAACACCCCCGCCAGATACGCCGGCCATTACGCAGCACACCACCTCCACAAAATCATGTCGTGGACGCTACACAACTCTGGCCAGGCAGAGCACCGCCCCATCTCGGCCGCCCCATCACGGCACAGAAACATCCATCGAAATCAGGCCGTGCAGCTACCCCGGAAACGCGGCCACCTCATCCGCCTACGAACCCTACTAACCAAGTCGTGCAGCGCCGCCGGAACTCGGGCCCCACCTCCGATGCTGCCCAAACCGAACCAGGCCGTACACGCCAGCACAACCTCCGCCGCTTAAGCCATCCGAATCAGGCCGTGCTCCGCCGCCAAGTACGGCGCCCCCCGTCGCAACCCAAAACACGACGAGCGGCGACGACATTACGCACTTCCTACTGCCGAGCGAGATAGAGCGAGGAGGAAATGGAGCGAGGGAGGAGGAGCCAGGAGGGCCAGACCTGCGCTCGCGAGCTCGCTGCCGGGGAACTCGCCGGAGGCTCGCCAATCGGCCGGGATTCGGCGCGGAATCGTTGGGGAACGGCGCTGAAAGATGGAGCCGACAAGGGTGAATTGCTTCTTCGTTCGGCCCTCGTCTCGAAACGGTCGGGAAGGAGAACGCGTATAGCCAATGACATGTGGGCCTGGGTAGTGGGGGACATGGGCGATACAGTTTTCCTTCGCGACATGTCTGCGAACTGCCGCTGCCCGCCCGTGTCTATCGGGGCCGCCTGTGGCGCAGATTTCTCGTAATAGATTCGCTATTAGTATAAAACAGCTGTCAGAGATGCTCTAACTAAATTTATCTAGGCTACTTGGAACTTGGAAGCCGTTCCAAAAATGGGCCAAAATTCTTCCCGTGTTCATGCCCGTTCCACCGCCAGATCTCTGCCTGCCCGTTCCACCGTCGCCGTCAGCCACGCATCAATCAACGTTTGCAGACCTGCAGTTTCACCGGCCGAGCCAGTGGCAGGTCGGCGCCGGTGCCGGTGCCTTTCTGCGCGCGGTTGTGGACACGCATCGAAGTCGCGGTCGCGTCTGACCGAGGAGTATTCGCCCATATCCATCCAGCGCACCTCGTTACGCACCAATGAATAATCAATCGGCCGGCCTAGAGCAAGTCGTAACAACCGATCCTCAAATCGCCGGTCTCCCGAACCTGACCTCACGTCGAGTGCCACTGCCAGCCCGTGTTGCCCTGGACCAATTCTAGTTCTTCTAGGCCGGCCACTACCTCGGTCGTTGACTGACTCGAGCCAATCATGGCGTGCCGTGCAGGCTGTATGTATGCACAGGCTTGCCTTTCTGGGCAGGCGACCAAAGCCGGCCGGCCATGCGCTGTATCAGCATGGGCAGCAAGCTCGTCGCCAATCAACACGCGTACTACCTCCGACCTAATCCTCGAGCAGCTGGCGGAGCAGAGAGACGATCACAAACCACTCCATCGCATCGGCTGGCCGACTACTGGCTAGCTAGCTAGGGGTCGTACCGACCGGCGGCGAGTGCGCCGTCAATTTTGCGTAGGCCGGCGGCAATGGCATGGCATCCCCCGGCCGGCGTGCCTGCTCGTTGCCGGCGCCCGCGTGCGCGTACCCACCAAACGGCGCCACACGCACGCGCTTGCTCGGAATTGGATTTCAGGCACCAATCACTCACACATGCGCAGATTAGCACGGCTCCATCGGTGCTCTGCACATTATGCATGCCTCTGTTTTGTTCATCTCTGCATACGTCCGTCCGAAGACGGCGCGCGGCAGTTTGCTCCGGTTCGGAACTCCAGGTCGTGATTAAACAAGAGGAAGGGAGCTCCTGTGCATGATTTACGCTGGAAGATTGGAGAGCTTGTCGATATCCGGGCAGAGTCTTCTAACATAATATGCCTCGTGCGATCTTAGCTAATAGTAGGTGTCCACATCGATGAGCTCCTTTCCACGTACGTTCGACCACACACCTCCCTGTCCGCCATCACGAACCCAATTGGTGGGGCAATCATGTCCTCAAACCAGGACCAACATTGTCCCCAAATCATGTCCCCAACACACTGGTTACTACTACTCCCTCAGTCTAGGTTTATTAGCCTATTAGCCCTGTGCAGCGCGGCCAAGGCAGTTATCGATTGGGCTGAAAAATTGCCGGTTTAGCGAGACGAGGGAGTACGTATCCGCCGTATTAATTGTGAGAAGTGCTCTCAAGTTCTACAATTATATATATATATATATATATATATATATATATATATATATATATATATATATATATATATTCTGCTACTCCCTTCGTCTCGAAATTGATGTCGGATTTTCCTAGATTTGTATGTATTTATATGTTTAGTGCATAGATGCATGCGAATTTAAGCAAATCCTCGACAATCTATTTCTAGACTGGAGAGAGTATGAAAAATGTCGAAGGGTCATTTACAACGACGTCTCCCTCGTTTGTCCCTCCTGTATGGCGTGTTTGATTCTTCCTGCACACATCTTCTCCACTCGTACTCTACTAAACAAAGACACCATCTTGAATATAATGTCTATCCTTCCTTACTGCTAGCTCTCGAGTTCACGACAACGGAGTGGCATAGGGTGAGAGAGGACTATGGAGATGGACAATATCACTAATGGCACGAGGAAGCTAGCGTGAATCCCTTCACTTATCATCTGTACTCACCGGCACTTGCAAATATGAGATCAACGGACGCGGCTATTTTGCTCCCAAGCTCGTATGCACCATTTATTTGAATTTGATTTTTGTCAAAATTTGAAATGCCAAATTTTTTTAAAAATAATGTGCACATAGAACTTCAAGTTTTAGGTGTGCCCAAACTCGTTCCGCAAAAAATAAACATTTTGGATGACTTGTGTAAAAAAGAAAAGAAATTGGTGCTAAACACTACGGGAAAGAAGTTCTTTGCCGTGTGGTCAAACACATACGGCAAAGGGAACGTGGAACACGGCAAAGGCTTTGATACACACGGCAAAAGCCACACGGCAGAGTAAGCGACGACAAAAGCTCTTTGCCGTGTGTACCGAGAATAATACACGGCAAAGCCTTTGCCGTGTGTCTTATACGTAGACACGGCACAGTAAAGCGACTTGACGCTTCCGTCTGTTTAACGGAGCCAGCGAGCCTTTGCCGTGTGCTTTTTACACTTTGCCGTGTCGTAACTCGTTGTCGTGTGTCCTTTTGGTTACCGTGTAGTTTAGGGTTTTTAGGGTAACTCGTTGCCGTGTGTTCTTTTGGTTACCGTGTCGTAACTCGAACGCAATGGCACACGGCAAAGGACCGCCGTCAGTTTGGCTCGCCTAGGGGCCGTGGGACCCACCTCTTTGCCGTGCGTTCGTCTTTGCCGTGTGCCTCGATTGGTATTTGTCGTGCATCCGTTCTTTGCCGTGTGCCTCGGTTGATCTTTGTCGTGCATCAGTTCTTTGTCGTGTGTCTCTTTTCATCTTTGCCGTGTACCCTTTGTTTGCCGTGTTTTGTTTGGAATCTACCGTGTGGGTGCTCTTTGCCGTGTACTTCTAGACCACCTCCCGTAGTAAAAGTATCTTGCTACACAAGACAACATTTTGTCTCTTTCGCACAGCCCACAAAACATAACGTTTTTTCTAGAATAACTTCACGTGAACCTAAAACATGAAGCTACACGTGAACATATTTTTTAAAAAAAATTCAACATTTTTAATTATGTTATTTTTGTACCGGGTGTTTTACCCGGGTTCAAAAATGGATTTCCGGAGATCAACCCCATACCTTCCTTGGTGAAGCCCTCCCCTCTGCGACCCATCCAACTCAGTTCCTCTAGCAAATTTCTGGCTCATGGTTAATTCACTTACCGTTTTCTTATCTACACATGTTGTACACACTTAGAAAAACCTTCAGGTTAATAAATTCAATTCGTGAAAAAAGGAACATACCAATGTGCCATTTATTCAGAAAATTGTATCGGCACTCTGCATCTATCACATAAGTAGAAAAGACCAAAAAAAGCATTGGTTTCATGCTTATTCATGCTTACTGTTGACATGCATGGGGAAGTACCCAACATTTATGAGAAGCCTTGATAATCTGCCATCATATTAACAACTATGTACACAAGCGTCAGCACAAAGGCAAAGCAAAATATATGACTTGACAAAGCATGATACCATATTAATATTTTTTTCAAAAAAATAAACATATAATGGTGTGTCAATAGGATAGTACATTTCCTGCCATTCTTCTTTGTGTGTCGTTACATGCATCAACATCATATGCCCGAAGAGACTCAATTTTTTGTTTCATCTTCTCATCCATCAACCATGAACTTTTAGAAGGCTTACATTCTAGAGGCAATGCTTTGGCACACTTGAGTAAGTCAACAAATGTTCCAGTTCCTTATCGGCAGCCTCTATAGCAAGCTTCCTTCATAAAAGTTCATACACCTACTACCAGATGATAAAAACAAGTCTACCAGTCAATACAACAATGCCGAAACCAAGCTGCAGAAAATTAAGCAAACTAAAGAAATTTATGGAGACATGCACTTTATAAAATACACTCAAATCAAATATTTAGCTGCCAAAACATGTCAGATTCGCAAAATGAAAATTCGTATAAATGTAGTCCTGCAAACCAGAGGAAAAAAAATCAGCACATATAGATAAAGATAAGTTAATTTGTATGGACTGCTGCTATGCAAAAACAAACTAAGACAACAGTCTCAATAGTGCAAAATCAACTAGTAGGCTTAGAAGAGGAAAAAGAGAACTGGATTTTCGTAGAATTGGAAGCGTTAGTCAGTCCAGGCTTGCTGTCTATAGCACACATGTGGTTTTAGATTTCACAGGTATGGAGCAACATCTTCACAGCCATGTGCATGTTTTCCCTTAAATTGTATGAACCTTCAAAATATGATTTATTTTCTTTCTTTTTAAAAATTTCTAAGAAAATCTAGGCTCCATGTTAAATTCCTAAATAATTGCCTCACTCTGTTTACGAACTACAAAACAGATGCGGCTGTCGGGATTCAAGCTCCAACATGATCTCCAGTTAAAGAAAACGATACCACTTGGTACCAAAAAAAATATCAGTTATTATAACAACATAGTACTCACGGGCTATAAACTTCAAAAAACATATATTTGTTCAGTCCATTATATCAATATAAGTGCTTGCGGAAATGGTTTGTCGACACACCTTAATACTACCAGGACCTTCTTTTGGCAAAGAACTTTGCGCCACTGTGCCAACCAGGTTCAAGCAACAACCCTCTTAGTCCTCATCCTACCACTGTTCCGGAGTTGCCACCATTTTAGTAGAATCAGAAAGTCTATGAAGAAAGGAACTGCAGATTGTTCTGGAGGATGCATGCACCACTGTTGTTTCACGAGAGTTAAATGGATTCATTTAAAATAGCCCCTTATTTATATCAAACAACTTCACAAATTGTATGGTGCATAAAACTAAATAAGATATATATATATCAATCATCATTATATGTTTTTATGCAAACATAACTACTCCAAAAGACCATATATTATGCAGGATTTTTTTAGAATAAGTGTTACATAATTAAGAAGTGTTTTAGAATCAATGTTATGGAAGCAAACAAAGATCATAAAACATTATTGAAAATTTGCAAAAACTGTAAAGCAGGCAACGAATCAGCCCCAAGGAAAACCAGAAAATTAATCCCCTAAAGGCCGTTCTTCTGAATCAGAGTGTAATTTTAAGTGACAACCTAAGAATTACACCAGCTACAAACGTTAGCTTTGACTTTAGAAAAACAGAATTGCCACTGACCAGTTTTCTCTTTGCATTCAACAGATCAAGGATAGAGAAACAGAAATCTGGTTCAGCGTATGCACCTTGATCCTCTTGACCGCCAGCTTGTGGAGCCCCTTGAGGTGGCGGTGCATCCTCACCTGCAGCAATCTCGCCGTGACAAAGAAGAACTTCTTATGATGAAAGATATGCAAACACCGCTTTTAGAAAAATAAATTTCATAGATAAACTGACATGATGAGCTAGATTTTAAAAGAAAAGAATGAGGCTTGTAGGTACCTTTTTTACAGGTTGAGGTCAAGGATCTTGAGCCAGGTGCCGAGGTTGTTCTAGCATGATCCATCTCCTTACAGAATATGGTACCTAGATTTCAAAAGAAAGGAAAGAAAAAGAGAGTTAAATTACTCCACATATTCTATTCATTCAGGATTCAGATCATATACAAAACAAAGGGACAAAAAAACAAACCCTCGATTAGCACTATCAGTATGCACACATAGCACAATTTGTAGAGACGAAAGTTATTTCATTAGTATTAATAATAAGGTACAACTGATTTGAATAGATCGGGACATATTCTTTCTTTTCTTATTGTTCTCAGATTCTATATGTATAGTACGCGAATAAAGCCATAATCATATGTCGATTAGGCAGAAAAGTAACTTCTAATTTCGTGATTAGTTGCAGAAATATTTGTGGCAAGAATTAACAAGTGACTAAGTGAGCAAGATTACAGATCAAGTGAAGCCCTTGACTCTATGGATCCAGAAAAGCTAGGAGATAAGGTGTATACCAGACCAAGTTCAGATGGAGGAATACGCCGCATCGGCGGCCTCAGCCTCGAGGTATCAGCAGACCCGCTCCACGACCTCTCTCCCCTTGGCGCTGTTCTACAGAACCTCGCCCGCTCATTGGTTTCGACCTTATCAACGGCGGCGGGCTTAGCGAGCAGGCGGCACCGGGTCATGGTATCCTTCCTGAACCTCTTCCAATCAGCTTGCCAGTCCAGGTAGAGCCGATTGCTTATCCCAACACCACCTCAATGCCGCAACACCTAGGAGAACCAAGAAAGCACATGTCCCTCACCACCATTGCTTCTGAGTTGTTCAGGTTCGTATGGATCCCCCATCCTTCATGCTACAGGACTCAAGGGCTACAGGCACTCTCAACAGCAAATCCAAATGCTAGTTCGAACAGAAAAGGCAAAATGATCCGGGCTTCAGCTTGTCTGAGTGGAGCGGAAGATACTTGTGCGTGTCTATTGTGTAAGACATGTCATCATTATGATTGGGGGTGAAGGGGCTCCACGCGTGCGTCGGCATCGGATTGGGAACCCGGTCACACAACGGGGCGGGAGCCCACAGTGAGGAAGGGGTTCTCCATGGACGCGCATTTTATATAGGAATTTCATCAAGCACTTAGCAAGCACAAAACAACCTAAGATCAGAAGGAGAGGATTATAGTTAGAATAACACGCGTAGGAGGAATTTCATACCCGGCCGATGTCATGGGCTTATCGCTCGGTCGGGCGAGCTCCTGTCCTGGCCGATCTCAGGCGGAGTCGTAGTAGTCAGAGAGGCGGGTCAAGGCACTCTTCAGCGAGGGGGCAAGCGGCGGCGGACAGGTGGGATCCTGTGCGGTTGAGCAACGATGGAAAGTCAAGATTCAGCGCGGAACGACGAAGGAGCTCCTACGTCCCCGACACACAACGGAACGACATCGACGAGTGGGAGCCGACCCGTGTGCGGCAGAGTGCGGAGGTGGTGCTTTCGTCAATGGATCTTGATGAACTGGAAGGAGGAGAATACGATGGAGAGGGATTTGTTAAGCAAAGAATTGCGCGAGGAGGCCGATAATTTCGAGATTCAGGCCGATGAATTCCGCCGTGCTTTAAATTAGCGGGAGCTAAATTAGGCGACCACTGCCTGCGCGTGGGCGAGAGCGCGACGAAGGACCGGGACATAGTGGCAGAAAAGGGAACACCGATTTGCTTTTTAGATAGTATAGTTAAATGCCCGTGCGTTGTCACGGTCCAATTAAATTTGTATGGCTACTCTCTCCATCCCATCTTATAGGTTCTAAATGACAAGTCAAGAAAATTCACTTGTAGTTCTTGATGAAACCATCGATGGTAATACAATCCAAAAGTATCAAAGATGATATCTATCTACTTCAATGGAGTTGAACTTTGCCATGGCGTGATGATCAGCTGCCAGTCACTGACCTCCAGTGTTACTTGATCTATTTTCAGGGTCAACAAAACACGACAAACGAAACTTCTTATAGAGTATAGGTGGTTGCAGTAGAGTTGCAGGGTGATGTATTTTCAGATCAGCGAGTCATGGCAAAGTTCGTACGGGCATTCATGGATCCAAATACACCATCCAAGAAAGTTTGAAAACATTGTAGTAAATGGTTAATTATATAGGACATAGAGTTTCCTTTGCCATAATCCATTTTGGTTCGAGATTTTTGTTCTTCACATCTATAAAATTTCAGGATTTTATAGAAGTATGATGAAAATAAAGATGACAATCTGAGCTTATGACTTTCGTTACATGCAAAATCTAAATTCATTACTACGTCCATTCCACAATACAAGCCTTTTTCAAAAGTTAAAACAACTTGCTAAAAAGTTTATATTATGGAATAGAGGGAGTACTTTTTAAGCGTACATAGAAAAATATGACTTATTGTTCAGAAAAAGAGAATGAATATGTCCATAAGTCTGCATGTGGTACTTCAAACAGGATCAATGATGCACTCCCTTCCATGCATAAGCTTCCATAAATAGAAGATATAATTATTCTCCCGGTCGAAACATGTGTGGCTTCACAAATGCAAAATTAGAAGTGCACAATCAGGATAAGTAGAACTTAAAAAATAGAAGCTGCTCTTTGTAAGATGGTAACTGTTTTCTGATTGAAATTTCCAAATCAAATCCCACATCTTTAAATTCAAACAAAAAGGAGAGAAAACACATAGAAAACTAAATGCTGAAATACTACTTACCTGCAATACCTTGCTGCAAGTGTACACTGTCCGTGAATTTCCTTGTACAATAGAGTGGCGAACAAGGGTTACCTGCCAATCAAATAACTTGGAGCAGCCTGCAAAATAACACACAACATAGATCGAACTTCAAAACGGCTAATAGCCCAATAAACCTGGACGGAGGAAGTATTATACTCCGAATTTTTGCAATAACAAGTTATAGGTTCTCAACTGGGAAACATTTGATTAGTATAAGCAAGCTCCATGCATGGATTCATGGGGCCACTTGCCATTGCAAAAGCAATGCAACAGGTGGTAGTAGTAGTAGCAGTTATCATCAGTTACTGATTCGTACTACACCACGAAAACAAGAAAGTTATCGGTTGTTCCAAAGGTGCCACTATCTAATTGGCATCGTACTAACGGACAACAAACGCTCATCATCATCCATCATTGGCAACCTTAAATCCTTAATCACCGGCATCCACCCGTCGTGCCGACCAATCCATGCATGTCCTCGCCCACGCATGATCACAGACACCTTTTTCCTGTTGAACCGAACTATCTATCACACTTTGGTAGGTAAACATTTTTTTTACCCTTTCGTATGGAACTAGTAGCTAGCAATGGCGCGTCGGAGTAAATAAATGCAAAAGAAAAAAAAAACTCTCCGTTACCGGTTTTTTGAGGGAGGACCAAAGCAACAAAGAAACCAAATTGTGGCGTGGAGGTTCCACGGAACTTTCAATGGCAGGGAAGGCAGGGGGGTCCAAACTCCAAAGCTGGTTGTCCTGTTGTTGTCCTTGAGAAGCAATCATGGCAAAAGGAAGGAACTAAGCACTAGATGCTCACTTTCATCAAAGGAAAGGCACAAGTGCAATGCGGCACAGCCAAAAAAAAAGCTTGCGAAAGGCGCAGGATAGGACCAAGACGGCGGGGCGAGGGAACTGATTGCTTGACCCCAGGACAGGGATTTGCACAAGAATTCTTCCGCGGAACAAAAGCGGGAACACAAAGCTACCGTAGATTCCTTCACGGGAATGGAAATGGAACCAACCAACTCAACCAAGGCAATGGCACGTAAAGTGAGAATGTCCCACATTTACAATCAGCCTATTATTTTTTGGTTAAAAAGTAATCCATCCAGATATGTTGTTGCAAGCACGCTATTTTCTTATTAAAAAGTAATCCAGAGACATTGTTGGTTGCAAGTTGCAACTACTATGCAAAACCGTTGTGCATATAATCGTCCGCCACTTGGTTCAGGTTTGCCGGCCATTAACAGCACTCCACTTTGTCTCCTCCTCAGATTGTTTAGTTTATCGAGTTTCTTAGATTGTTTATTAGTTAGCACTTAGCAGTTGTTTTCGACACGCTTGGGGGGACAAAACAAGCGCAAATGCAGACATGGAACTTTCCGGTTGGCAAACGTTGCGAAAACCGGGCACACTTTCTTAAGCCATGTTTCCTTACTTATCCTAACGATTTTCTTCTTCTTATCTTTTGTGGAGATCAACACGCTTGCGTGGATGATTTGTTCAACTGTCTGTGCATGAGCTACCTACTCCACATTTGATTTTCATTTCTAATTTGTCTCATTCCTAACTGGCTTTTCAAGCTGCTAACAGAAGATGGTATTTGACAAATCATTATGTAGAGAAAATATGTTGGCTCAAAAGCACCGTCACAAATGTTATGGAAACCTGATGACTCGCACTTTTGGACTGGTCTTATGGTATCTAAAAATATTTTTTTTATTTTGATGCTTTCAATATTAAGGATGGATCTCAGACACGCTTTTGGGAGGATAAGTGCTTTAGCCATGCAAGCTCGCGAGAGCAAAATCCAGCTCTGTACGCTATTGTTAGACGGAGATACAATTTCCATAGTGATGGTATTGAATCCTTTGAATGTGTCTGTCCAAAGAGATCTTATTGGACCTCAATTAGAGTCCTAGGATAATCTTTTTTTAGGATTATCCACGGTGCAATCATCAGAAGGCCCTGACGAGTTTAAATGGAAATTACTAGAGAATGGTAAATTTACAGTTGATTCTATGTATAGAGTTTTGATTCAACCTGATATTCCGGTCGATGATGATAATAAGAAAATTTGAAAGACGAAGGTACCTTTGAAAATAAAAAAAATTGCATGGTATCTTCGTCGAAGAGTTATCCTTACTAAAGACAATCTTGTGAAGAGAAATTAGTAAGGAAGTACACAATGTGTTTTTTATGTCAAGATGAAAAGGTTAAGCATTTATTCTTCCAATGTAAATTCGTCGGTCTATATGGCAATCATCCAAGTAGCATCTGGTTTATCCCCACCAAGATCGGTGATCAATGTTTGGTAGCTAGTTACATGAGATTAATGATAAGTACAAAATTATGTTTATGGTGGAAGCGCTTACCATTATCAAGTATGTATGGCTTTGTAGACATGACAAGATTTTTAATAATAAATTATCTACTAACTTGCAGGTTATCTACCGATGTACGGCTACACTCTATTTATGGTCATCTCTACAGCTTGCGAAGTTTCGTGACCTGTTTACGGAGGGGTGTACAAGCTTGGAGGATACGACGAGGGATATTTTTTCCCGGCTTAGATGGCGGCGTGATCTAAGAATTGATCTTCCAGCTTCTTGGGCATTAGGCTAACAAGACTTCGTTGTAATGATTGCCTCTTTTTTTCATACTTCTTTTTGGATTTTTTGTTGGCTATGTGCTTCTTGGTTATACAAAGGCTGGGTGTAAACATTACTATTTGTAATAAAGCGCAAATTTTCAAAAAAAAAAAAGAACTCACCAGATCCTGATTACTTTAACTCCTATATTTTGACATGTCTTTTTAAGATGGACATGCCATCCTTTTGATATCAACTCCAAGCATCGCTGTAGATATTCTTTGAACAGGAAGCCTCTGTGTTAGCATGTCAGATGAACAGCTGAACAGTTCAAATCGGGTGATGCCAATATTTAACCACCAATTGGCAGTTGGTACTTGCTACTATTCCTGGCCCATAGGCAAAAAAGGGAAAAGAAACGAGTTAAGTTATCACATCACCGGATCAGCGGTTACTTCCATCATCAGGTGGTCACTCCTAGGTCCTCACCTGAAGTTGACGATACTCTCTGAGAAACCAGCACGGGGACAAAAAGGCAGTGCCTCTTTTATGAAGACAAACACAGATTACCATAAACTAATGATGAAAGAACTCGATTTGTCCAAAGAAATTAGTCCTTGATATTTTCTTCGTACCGAGTATACCCTAACCTTTTTCCGCATACGTATTTCTTTACGTATGTAAACTGACCATCGTGCATTCACAGTGGCAAAGCTAGAAAATACATGCACCTAGTAGGGTCGAGTTGATCATCATTTCTCCAAAAATCTCTTAGTTGAACAAACTTTTACTGCTCCCAATGATCTGATTTAATTGTAGCATGTTTATGCAATTGCCTAAACTATGTCTAAAGATACGGCTATTAAATCAGATCGGTATAGGTTCCTCCACAATGTGTTGACCGTTAAGCGTCCCCTAAAAACACCATTTTGGTCCTACCTTGCAATGAATATTGCGTGAATGGTTAAACAATTATACTCTATTTACGTTGATGCGGGACAAGGGACTAACCATGAAGTATATGGTGTATTTCATCATATTAGAGCATCCCCTCCCCCCCCCCAGCCCAATTTCATAATGACGGGCCCAAAACGGCGTTCGGCACCCCAGACCACACCTGAGCGGGTAGGGGCGAGCAGGGACACCGGCTACCCTAGCGGAGGATGACCTCCCATCTTCCATTTGAGCAATGTGGTATTGCAATATGTGGCTGAGACTTGGCGGCGTGTTTGTTCGCCGAGACTCGAATTCCATAGCGTTTTGGTGGCCGAGACATTGAATTCATGCATGTTTTGTGTGTTATGTAAGCTTGAAAGTGGGCAAAATTGGCCAAAAATCATATGGGAAACTTATGGGGGTGTGGATGGAAACAGATACCGGCACGCCAACGTCGGCACCACCCCCCTTCCTACGGGCCATTCCACGCCACTGTCGGACTCCGTATTGGGAGACAAGGGGGAGATACTCTTAGGTTTAATCACCTAAGTGTTACGAGGTGACTTTGATCAAAAGGTGGAGATGGAATATCCAGAAAACCATGTCAAAAAAATATACTTCTCTCCATTCGGAAATAAGTGTAGACATTCACATGTATCTATCACCACTTTCCCAAAATATAAGAACGGATGAAGTATTCTCTCCTTCCCAAATTAGAACCTATATTAATTTTGATCAAAGTCAAACTTAGTAAACTTTGATTAAATATCTAGAAAATAGTATAAACATATACGACATCAACTTAATATTATTAGAATCATCATGAACTATATTTTCGTACTATATGCATTTGACATTAGAAAAATTAGTATACTTTTACATATAGTTGATCAAAATTTATAAAGATTAACTTTGACCAAACCAGGGAATAGTCGATTTGCCTAGACAAATATGTGACACTTACTTCCAAACGGAGGAAGTCGTATATTTAGAGCTAACAAATTCTCTCCTTCCAAATGGAGGAAGTCGTGTGATCAAGAAGTTGTTGCATAGTACTCCGATTGCATAGTACTCCGATTGCCTCAAGAAGTTATAAAGATCAAGAAGTTGTTGCATAAAGATTAGTCTGTTGGAACCGGGACTAATGTGAGTATTAGTCCCGGGTCCAACCATAACCAGGACTAATGCTCCAAACTGGGGTGGACGAAAAGCTTTTTTTCTACTAGTGGGAGGATGACCTTCCATCTTCCATTTGAGCAATGTAGTATTGTAATATGTGGCTGAGACTTGGTGGCGTATTTGTTCGCATAGACTTCGAATTCCATGACGTTTTGGTGGCCGAGACATTAAACTCGTGCATGTTTATATGTGTTATGTAAGTTTGAAAGTGGGCAAAATCGGCCAAAAAATCATATGGGGCAACTTATGGGGTGTGGATGGAAACAGATACCCCCAATAGGCACACTAGTGTCGGCACCACTCCCCCTTCCTATGGGCCACTAGATCATGTAGGCGCGCGTTGCCGCGCCCGTCCATGAGGACAATATTTTGTTAAAAATCAAAGAAATATATTGAGATTTTAACATATTCCAAAATGTGCAGGCTAGACAAGTGAAGTAACGTATTGTCTGGTTAGTTAGTTGAACCCTCGTCTTATTCAGAGTAAAAGGAGAGGCCCTAGTGATTCTAGGTGGCTGACATTGTTGATATCGTTTCAGGTAAATACATTGTTGCCAGAGTATAACGTGAGGTATATATTTGGTTTACTGCATCAGGAGGGAGACGTCTGGCTAGTGCCCATCCCAACGATACATCGGCCATCCATCCTTTGAGTTCCTTAGCTGGTGACCTCATGTTTTGCATTTAGGTGGTGGGTATAGGATATTGCTTCTTATCGTAGATATTGCTGAAACAAGCCTGGAGCGCGCTATTGGAACATATGAAATTTGTTCAAAAAGTTGTTCAAATTATGTGTGAAGCAGTTTGTAATTACATGTGAGCTGTACAGTACATTATAAGATTGTCATATGACCGTATTACTGAATTCCTTAAACATGGAAAACCATCTGCAAATCAAATGTCTCTACCTTCAAGCTAACAATCCCATTGATCCATTAGTTGAACAGAGCACGCTTATGCTAGATGAAGTAGTTTTTCATTAGGCATTATTTATCGACCCAATTGTATGATAGATGACTCGAGGAAGAATCTATACGTGACCTGCAGCAGCTCCAACGAAAATCCAACAAGTTAACTCAACAACAAAAGACGGCTTTAGGAACTTGCGCCTCGACTCATCTTGATTTCGGTCCAACCTCTTCGCAGCCTCTGTAATCGTCTACCCCAGCAAGATGTTAGATTGAGTGAAAGCGTGTGATGAACAGGTGGGAACCACTGAATTATCCAACCTTTCGATGTGGGAGGAAAGCTGAATCGATCCATCACCTACCTCTCTATTTGGGAGTAGAGTTGTATCAATCCTTCGGAAGGAGCCGTTGTCCCTCCTTGTCCTCATGTGAGGAGAATAAGAAGGTGTTTCTTCTCTTCGTGCCTTGATTTGCCGCCGCAGCTCCAGTTCTGTAAACCTAGATGGAGGCAAGCAGAGGATGTGAGGCTGTACCGCCATAGCCATGTAGCTGCATGGTCACCGGAGGGCATGGAGACACCACCATTTATCATCTCTCAAGCATTGTCTTCTCTGGTTCTCCCTCACAGCCAGAATATATAGGCGAGGTTACTCGCCATCGGCGATTTGCGCACGATAGGGGCAGTTACTGGTTTGTAGCAACTGAAAATTTAATCCGGCTTCAAAGCAGCCGCGTTAATTGAGGAAGCGGAGTCGCTCCCGCATCAGATACCAAAAGACCACACCTCCTAGATGGCCCTCCTCCGCATCTCCGTTGTCGATGCTTCGTTCGCCCCAAATCTCTCCTAGCGAAAATTATTTTTCATCGATTCGGGTAGGAGGTTAGTTTTTTTTTGAGACAAAGGAGGTTAGTAGATGGGCCAGTGGTCGCTGGACTGAGGGCGGGCTTTAGTGGTCTAGGAAGGGGTTTTGGGCCTAGTTAACCACAATATGCCGATTTGATGTATAGAATAGCTGGCCAAGGGATATCCGGTCCACTATAGGATGGAGGGTTCATCTAACGGCCAGAATTAGCGAGGGAGGTTGATCGAACGGTTAAAAAAGCTCAAGTCGTAAGAAGACTCCCTTTTGTCCCAGTTATAATATCCCTAATTCGGCACCACTGCCGGACTCTGTATTTGGGGACATGGCTGGAGATACTCTTAGGTTTAATCACAGTGTCATTACAAGGTGGAGATGGCATGTCCAGAAAACCATGACAGAAAAATATACTACTCTCTCCATTCAGAAATAAGTGTAGACATTGCATGTATCTATCCCCACTGTCCTAAAATATAAGACGGATGAAGTAGTGTATTTGTCTAGACAAATATGTTACACTTACTTCCAAACGGAGGAAGTTGTATATTTGGAGCTAAAAAATGCTCTCGGAGGGCAATCAAAACCGAACTAAAAATCTTACTCGATACATTCAGGCCAAATCGATATTGACATTCAAGTCGTCTATATGTCATTTCGGAAAGAAGTAGGAACTCGTCTTGTGTCTCCTACTCCTAGTCTTGTACCTACTTGTCTTTCTACCCAAGATTACCTACTTGAAAAGGTAGCGACAACCCATCTGAACAATGTGACGTATTGCACCTTTCCAGGTAAAAGAGAGCTATATTTGTTACTTACTTAGAATTAAAGTTACAGTTCTGAGCAACCATTTGCTCGGTATAGGAAGTAGCACACATCATACAACACGTTGCTTGGTAAGAGAAGTAACAAATCTGGGAAATTACATTATTATCATAATTAAGAGAAGTATGGGTGTTGTTTGATGTAAAACAGAGTATTGCGTGTGATCAAGAAGTCGTTGCATACTCCGATTTTGTCTCCATTAATTAACACATTATTATTATTATGTGAGCAATTATTTCCGCTTCAAATACTCCGATTACTCCAATAAAATATTGTTTGCAGCATCTCTCTTTGGAGTAATGTATGTATGCTAGAAACTATTGGCACAATCAACGCTCCAATAAATTATTGCTTGGTGCATCTCTTTTTGGAACATATTTATTATACTCCATCGTCACAAAATAGATATCATCGCAATTTTTTGTAAATTTGGATGTATCTAGACATTATTTAGTATCTAGATTCGCCCAAAATTACACAAACTTTCAACATCTATTTTGAGACGGATATCTGGTATATCTTTCAAAGTTTTCTTGTGGAGCAATATTATACCCCATCTCTTATTTTCAAAAGGATACTGTGTCCCTTTAGTTCAGTCCATGGATAATGATGGATGGATGAGTTGATAAGCAATGGATGTGATACCTCTAAAAATGGTAGGTAGGCTATAGACACAAAACCTTATATATATCATGGATTCATGGGCATAATCGAAGTGCACAAAATTATATTTTGTGTGTGTAAGTTATAATTAATGAAATTGCACCCAATACAAGTGGCGTCCCTAGCAACGCCGACACATTGAAGACAGACTGTCATAACGCCAATACATCGGAGTAGAAGATATTGTGTGATAAAGTGGGACGAAAGCCTGTTTCAAAAGGGAGTAGAAGATATCATGGCAAAGGGAAATGAACACCAAGGCACAGAGCTAAGAGGAAGACCAATCGTGGTTTGCTGCGAAATAGTCCTCCTAAGAAGTTTGTCGAACATTCCGGTTGTGTGGACGATGCGACGCCCGGATCTTTGTTATGGTGATTGCATCCAACTCCGTGTGTCTAGGACAATGTCGTTATGGGACATCCTCTTCTTGGACCGCGAAGCTTCGAGGCCGGCGGTGGTATGGTACACCCCTTCCAATTCAAGAACAGGTTCGATTCGTTTGATTCGACTCAACAGGTGATATGCATTGCATCTTCGACAAAGGTGTCAAGTCATGCTTGACCGACGGTGGCTATGCATGATGTCACATAAGGAGGTGTCAAGTCATGCATGGTCCTTGGCGGGTGCTATATACGCACAATGTCGCTTTGCTGGGGATGGCGCTATGCGATATCATGGACTTCAAGTTTGTCCTCCATCGGCATCCTGTTAGTGAGGAGTCGTTAGTCAAACAAGTGATGATGGTAGAAGCAACTTCGACATCAAGTTTACACACATTAGTGGAAATCCTAGATTATGATCTGGTAATGTCGATGTATGCCTATGTCATGCCATTGTTGAAGACGGTGGCTCGAAGCTTAGATTTGGGGAGGAAAATCTAGGGTATGCCTATGTCATGCCATTGTTGAAGGCGGTGGCTCGAAGCTCATTAGACTCGTGATCATCGGTGCACGCTTGACGATTCCTTTATGAAGGCTTTGCCTAATAGTTCTGTATTTTCTTTTACTTTTTATCTTTTTACTGTGGTGTTAGTGGAAACCTGGTAGAGGTTGTGTGCGAGGTATGAAGCCTTTGGATTGTTTATTTTTATATGGTTATCTTTGTCGGGCTTGTCTAGCTTAATAACAGAAATACATTTGTGTCAAAAAAAATAGAAGTTTATATTAATCAATCGATGTAGAAGCCGGGTGATCCGCATATTCAAAAAACAAAAGAAATTGTAGTGAACGGATCTAAATAGTGAAGCATAGCTCACCACAATGAACCTTCCAACCAATTTATGAATTCTATTTTAAGCGATAACCCAGATAATTGCATTAATGTAGCAAGTCCAATTTTCCTTAATCATCCAAATCTCATGACATCCCCGTGAAGATCGTACACATGTATCACGTGTCCATGCTCAGCTGCTGTCTTCTCCTTGCCGAATTGTTTTCTCCACAAAACCGGCGGCGAGAGAGGCGGCCGCCAGCCCCGTGCACCCCGCCGACGTGGTCAAGCTCGCCGGCTCACGCGCACCACGACGGCCGGCATCCGGTTGCGCGTGCGCGCCACCACTGACGCCCACCGCATCCGCGACGCGTGCCCGGTCCAGGGCGCCACGTGGTCGTGACGGGGCTCCGTTAGCTATCACACGCCTCCTCCGTGAACCCGACCCGGTAAGCAAAGGCCAGTTGCTAAATAAATCGCCTCGGATCTGACCAAATCTTCTCCTCCGTCCGCACGCCGTCTCCTCCTCCGACTTCCATTTCGCGAGGACAAGAAAAAGCGAGGAGAAGAAAACGAGGAGAGAAAAAGGGTGGGCGCCTCCGCCGCCGCCGCCGCTTCGAGGAGGTACGAAATGGGTGCGCGCGCGGCGCGCCTCCGGTTAGATTAGACGGGGGGAGCGAAGCGTAGGAGCTCGGGAACCTCTGTTCCCTCGATCGTTTCTCCGTTTCGTGCGTGTTAACGCGGGGATTTTGCTTAGGATGTAAAAGTTCTTCCGCCTGCTATTTCCTCCCATTTCCTGCGGGCGTGTGGTCTATTTGGACCTCGGATTGGCAGATTTTGGTGCGGATTTCGTTTCTGTCTAAGTTTGGAATTTCTTATATGATCGTTTTGATTCCAGATACTGTATACATGTATGCGGTGATCTGTGTGTGTTTGTGTGAGCCGAGAGGAGAGATTCTGCAATTCTCCTCAAACGATTCACAGGGCAGAGGAGATACGCTATAGTTGACGATTTTTTCCGGATTGTGATTGTGTATCTTGCTTGCAAACTTCTCTTCGTTTGTGGAAATCGATTGGGTGTTTTTTTTCTCGTTTCGTAGCTTGAAATAGATTACTTCTACAGTAGGATGCTAGATAGACGAATGATGTTTGCGCATGTTATAGTTATCGATGACCAAAAGCATTTTAAAATGGTGTATATATGTGGTCCCAGACTGCCTTTTGTTTTGAGCAGGATAACTTGGCCTCTTTACTATATCACAATCTGAACTGTTGTGTGGAGGTTTCGATCAGGACGTGTTAGTTTATCTTGTAATTTAAATTGGTTCGATTATGAGGAACAGATAAGTGGCAGTATAGCTAGTCGAGACATAAGGAACAGATGGCACCGGGTTGATGATGACAGATGGTCTTATTTTTTTCGCTTTTTTGTTAGGAAACCAATTATTACATTTTACGAAGCGTTTTTTACTTTATTCCCTTTTTGTGAGAGATTTTATTTATGACATTTTAGGATGTGTCTTCTGTTTTTGCTTAAAAGGAAAAAACAGAGATGCAACCGTCTGGCGTTTAGCACTATTACAACCTGATAATGAATCATACTTTTTTCATAAACAAAGGTGAATATAGTTTCCTTGGAGTGGAGTTGAATGTTCTTAACTAACAGTAGGTGCAAAGTTGGATTGTTTGGTGCTATTGGAGATTGGTACCATTATTACCTGAACTGTACATTTCTAGTTCTTCGTCCTATTGTTTGTGGCAACATCATTTTTCAAGTACCTGTTTCTTGTTAGTTTCTAAATTTCACTAAATTGTGTTTGTAGAATTTTAGGACAAGTTGGTATGGACGAGGACACTGGTAGATCCACCACAACAATTGGTTTTCTAAGAAGAGGTTCTGGCGTCTCCTTGAGAAATCAAAGCAAGGAGGAGAGGCCAAGTCAGTGCAACAATAAGCCAGGGAACACCACAAAGCTTAACCCCACGAAAACCAGATGGGCTGACAATAAGGAGAAGCCGAGATATTTGCGTGACTCGTTTGATTCATCAAGCTCTAAGTCTATGTCTGCAAGCTCTTCGAAAGCTCCTGTCAGGAAGAATTATGAGGAGAAGCTAAGGCGCCCCTTTTCGGCAGAGTTAAACAATGCTGAAAGTAGTAACAGGAGAACTGTTGCCAACCGTATGCAGAGTAGCAAGAAAGCTATAGTTGATGAGGAGGATGGGCATCCATGTGCTCAGCAGATTGAGTCAGAAGATTCATTGTCCACATCAACCACTGGAGATCAGCCAACAGAGCTAGATCCTGAAGTTGTAGATTCTTCTGTTTCTTCAGGGAATTCTCCACATGCAGTTGATTCTGTGGTCAGAAATACTGCATTGAGGACTAAACCACGTAGGCAGAAGGATAAAGAGGAACTGGGTTTGGGTAGACCTCAGACTGCATCTACTTCTGGTCTCCAGCCTACTGGACCTCGCAATTCAGCCATTGGTGCGAAATCATCAAATGGTGCTGGTCCTGGAGTGCAGAGACGTGGTATCAAAAACCTTGGTTGCACATCAATCTCTGATGTTTTGCCATCAGGCTGTTCTTCGTCCAATTCTGTCCATAGTAAGAGGGCCGAGATTACAAGAAAGAGGACTTCTGATACAGAGACGTCTTCAAGATTAAGGAGCTTAAGTGGGCAGTCTAATTTAGGTCCTTCACCTTCATTGTATCCTGGCATTACTGGTCCTAGAGTCAGAGCCTCTGAACAATCAGCTACTCAACAAACAACAAGGACTAGCAACAGAACTATTCGGGATTCTCCAGATTCAGTAAGGACTAGACGACCTTCTACTCAGCATGCTAGGACGAGGATCCCAGATGAAACAGAGCATGGCTTATTTGCTCTGCATGAGACTGTTCCAAGGGCTCGTCAACCAGACTGGGCCCGATTCTCTTTGGATGAAGCTCCCCCACAGAGATCAACGAGGCCTTTTCCTATGGAATTGCCTCATGCAATTTACTCCTCTAGTCGTCAAGACACTAGTAACCGTACAACGAGGAGCAGATCAAGTTCTCGTCCTGAGGATAGCTCTCCCCAAATGTTCCATAGTCTGCTAGGGGAGAGAGATATCTACAGACGCATGAACATGGATGGAATTGCAGAGGTGATTTTTCCTAATACTTGTCTGAGTTGTGATTTTGTGCTTACTTTCTGTTTGGGGATAAAATTGCTCAAACTATTGATGTATGGTGCAGTGTTTTTTGATTAGCTGCTAGGATGCCTTGACATGAGAAAGAAATTACAGTGTTGATATATAGAATGACGACTGTGTACAGGTGTTGCTAGCGCTGGACAGGATTGAACATGATGATGAATTGTCTTATGAGGTCAGTCCTTTGCCCTTGTTTGCAATGTTCATTCTCTTTTATTGCTAACCTAGCACTGAAATGTATTCTTGACATAATATTGGCAGCAATTGCTGGTGTTGGAAACTAATCTGTTCCTTAGTGGCCTTGGCTTGCATGATCAGCATAGAGATATGAGAATGGATATTGATGACATGTCATACGAGGTATTACTTTCATGATATTATTTTGCTCTAATTGTTTTATTAGAGTATTTCTGTTTTGTCAAGTAGCATTACTCCCCAATCCTTGAGTTTCCGTTTATAAATTTTAAGTATAGCCATTTGCTCATCTAGTTCAGGCTCCGAAAGCTGATGAGGTTGTCTTTTTTGCTCAGGAATTATTACAACTGGAGGACAGAATTGGGTCAGTGAGCACTGCCCTTTCTGAAGAGCAATTTGCGAAGTGTCTCAGTCGGAATGTGTATAGACAAACAGATCGGTGTCTTGAAGTGAACAGAGCTGTAGTAGATGACGTCAAATGCAGCATATGCCAGGTATTTCGATCACCCATGGAGAGGTTCTCTTTTCTGTTGTGCACTTGTTCCACGTAAAGTCGAAAATTGTGACTGCTGTTTAATGCTGAAATTAATAATACTCTGGTGATATATGCTGCAACCTTTAGTGCATCCGTCCCTTTTTTTCCTTTGGCCATTCACCATTTGGCATTCTACAATCCCGCTCGGGTAGTTATATTTTTGTTTCTCCCATTCACTTAGCCATTACTATTTGTATCATGAGAAACTATTGTTTGTACGCTGGACTGTTATTGTTCTGTCCTGACTTCTTATCTTGTTGACATTGTCTGGATGATACAGGAGGAGTACATTGAGGGTGAAGAAGTTGGTAGAATGAAGTGTGAACATCAGTACCATGTGTGCTGCATTCAGGAATGGCTTAGGCAGAAAAACTGGTGCCCGATATGCAAAGCTTCAGCAATACCTTTGGACAAGGACAAGGGGAACTCAGGAGAATTTAGTATGAATTTACCATGAAACACTGTTAGACATTGTAGACGCCGCCTCAGTTCCCTCCCAACTTGTGAATATATGGTAAAACTGTTCATCTTTTGGAAAGCTTCTTGTTACAGTGTCCAGTTCTCCTAACATACCTTGTTCTTCTCACATGCTTAGTATATGCCACACCACTCGCTATTAGAAAAGAGAGAACATGGTTATCCGTGTGAATGAAATAAAAGTCAGCTTTCTTGGACAACCATCACAGGAATCACTAAATCATAGTTCTACCGAGTTCTGATTATAACCCAAATTCATCTGCACATGTCGAGTGTGGTATTTCCAAAATTCTGGCAACTACCCGTCTAGAGAAAGAACATAGGAAATTTTAGAAGATGAAAAATGGGCAAATGATCAGCTTTCTTCTTTTCTTCTACTCTCATAAATTGTGTTGTACTTCTGCTATAACTCAAATTCTTGTCCGTACAAATTGACAATGAATACTTCATGATAGTTGGGCCAAGTAAGATCATAGTCCATTAACAGTAGTAGGGGTGATCTAAAGTAAACTGCTTACGGAGCAAAAGCATAGTTGGTCAAGATCCACCCCTCATGCTCCACGGATGAAACCGCGACATCAACATGGTTAATTTGGACAGGCACCTTCATCCCTGGCTGTGCATCCTCTCGGCGTTCCACGATCACGGTGGTAGCATTCAAGGAATGGCTGATAGTAAAAGAGTCCGCGATGAAATACCCTTGGATCACACAGAAGACGAGGGTGCCGGAGACGCTGTCCTTGCCAATACACTCAAAGCTCATGAAATTTGTGTCGGAGAACTTCCTCCAAGGGAACTCCAACAGGATCGGCGTACCGAGGCGATACGAAGTACCACTATCCTCCCCCTCTTTCACCAGCTCGATTGCAACCAGACCTTCATCCGAGCAGGTATACATGAAACCATCATCAAATATGCATCTCCAGCGCAGAAAACTAACCCAACCGAACCAATCGTTGACGTCCGGTGGCTCTACGACGAACCACTCGCGCCGCTTCATGTCGAGCAAGAAGCACTTGTCGGTGTCGGCCTCCGATACCAAGAACGCGTCCTCGTCGACGAGGTCTACGAATCCAGAGATCTTGACCGTTCGCCCCAGGTCCAAAGTATTCGATGATGTTTCATGGTGAATCCACTGAAAACTCTCTTGATCGAGGATGTAAACGGCACTCAACGTATCACCTATCGCCACAATGTGTCCGCCGGCTCGGAGAACCGCGGAGAAATTGATGTCCTCACGCTGTTTGCACTCGAGGAGGCTGTGTGAGTTGCTGCTCACATCAACCTTGTAGTGACTGCGGTGTGGGGAAGAAGGGATGACGAGCAGTTGGGATCCGTCGTGCACGAAATGCCAGCTTACAGGGTCATCTAGTCCGACATCTCCGTCTCGGATCGTGTCGAGACTCAGCTGTGGCTCTAGGACCTTTTTGTCACAGGTCAATTTTCCTTCGGAGGTAGAGATGTGATACAGATGAGAATGCTGACCGACCTGGCATATAAAATAGACAGCAGGTTTGGTCACCACACTGCAGTCTACTGGAGTCCAAGCTTCCAGTTCACCCTGTCCGATCAGATAATTCCTGCAGCAGGCAAGAAGGTTTTTTTCTTGGGGTTTACCTAGTTCAGCTTGGGGCTGACTGAGCATGGGGGAAGACGATGGATCATCGTCATCCTGCTCGCCGCCAGCATCATCTGGATATTCCTGCAAGATGTCGAAGGCGTCGAAGTTGTTGCTTTCAACCAATTCGTCTCTGAACATGTCCACTCTCCGGCATGTGGAGTGCAGCACCTCGACGCTGTGGACGGAGCTGTCTTGGCTGCTAGTACAACCTTGGTCTGGTTTGGGCAGACCTGAACTGACGCGGAACGTGGTGATCAACACATGGCGTGTGGCGCAGCTGCACAACTCGCCCATGTTGATCCACACAGCGCAGAGCATCCTGCCGGCGAGCTGAGCGATGAAGCCATACCCTTCCATGTAGAAGGGCCACAGCGTGTCCACCTCCACCGGCGGCTCGAGCACCGGCGCGTCCGCCGTCGATGGGGAGAACTTGTACGCGTACAGGATGCTGTTGTCACTGACGAAGTAGATCCTTCCACCGCCGTCCTCATCGGCTTCTTGGACGTGCACCGCCCTTTCGCGGAGACGGACGTACTTGGAGGCCTCGTCGGTGGTGGAGACACGGGTCAGGGTGCCGGCGGCGCAGTCGAAGCAGAAGAAGGTTGAGTCGATGATCGAGAGCAGGATGAACCTGTCGTCGACGACGGCGTAGCCCGGGAGCGCGGTGCCACAGAATAAGGCGTCGTCGTCTACAGGCTTCGGCCGCTCCGGGAACCGGTAGCCGGCGACCTCCTCCCAGCTGCTGCCGCCGCCAGCTTGTCCATTGAGGACGAGCCGATGGACGACGAGGCGCCAAACGGCCGTGTCAGGGGACCTTTGCACCACCACGGCCGGTGCCCAGAGATCGCCGTGCGCAGAGACGGCGTGGTACGCCCCGTGCAAGAACGGGAGGGAAGTCAGCGGCGACACGGTCCTGTCGACGAGATCGACGGTTGCCACTTTCGGTGGCAGGAACAGCTCATCGCCGGTGGGTTTGCCGTCAGCGGTAAACTGTGCGCACGAGTGCGAGCAGATGACGTGCAGCCGGTGGCCGTCGGGCGCCAGCGCCGCGGTGCCATTGCTGTAGATCGTGTCCCGGTTCATGTCGTCGTCGTCTGGGTGCACGCCGACGAAGGGCTGGAGCATGCCGTTGCTCCGGCCGATGACCCGGCCCGAGGAGGCTACGCGGAAACGGTGCAGGCGGATGTTGTGGAGCGGATCTTGGAAGGCTGTGCAGCCGACGAGGACCGACCAGATGGGCCGGTCGTCGTCGGCGGCGCCGTCCTGGAAGCGGAGGTAGTCCCTGCCGGGGGCGACGCGGTGGATGTTGTCCGAGCAGGATAAGCGCCAGCGGCAAAAGCATTGGAACAGGTCGCAAGAACCCTCCGCCGTCTCGCCGTGGTCATGGCCAGCCGCCGCCATCGATCGATCAGAGATTAGGTTTTCCTAGTTCCGCGCGTGTTACGAGGGTACTGTTGAGTTTGTATGGAATATATACTTCTACATGAGTAAGAAAAAGGAAATAATTGGAGCTTGTAATGTAATTAGTGTGGAACTGTGGATAGGAGATTTATTCTTTTGATGACTCAAATCACACATCCGACGAAACCAAATGAAATTAACCAAGAGCACCTCCACTAGAAAGGCAAAATTTCGTTCACTCAGTGTTCTTTAAGGAATTTTTTTTTCTGGATTTGACCCAACTTTCATCAGGCGTTCTCAGTTCGAACCCAACGTGTTGGGTGTCGCCTGAAAATACCGGATGAAGCAGAAACAGTAGGAAAAAACTTGCTCTGGTGGCCCTGATCTGTCAACGAGAGAACGATGTTCTCATCCTCATCGACTCGGCTCTCGCTTGGGAACGATAGGCAAAACAATGGCCTACCTAATCGCCCACGCGGCGACATAATGGCGTGCCACCGCCCACCCATCTTCCCGCCTTTTTCTCAAAATGACTACACCCCTTCCACCCTCACGGCGCTTCCCCAAAATCACTATAAATGTTGGTCAGCCTCGCTGTCTTCAGAGCACACACCGTGACCTCCATTTCCTCCCAATCTACACAGTTCTAGGCGAAGAAAACCTCGGCGGAAGAAATGGCAGAGAGGTACCCCGGCGACCCTGTGGCGGCAAACGGCTTCGGCCACCGGTCTCCCTAGCCGTGGGAGGCACGGCTTCTCCACGAGTCCGGCTACCGGGCCATTTGGATCTCGTCGATACGTTCCTCGCCTTCTGGCACCGGCGGCATGGGTACGCATTGAGCCGCCAGGTCGGCGGCCACCGGAAATCTGGCCGTGTATCCATGTCGCCGGTGCCGGAAGGCGAGGAACGGATCGACGAGATCCAGATGGCCCTCGTCGGCATGTATTTCGGCCTGGGAACGCCCAATGAGTGGAAATGCTCTAAGAGACAGTAAACGCAATGAGCGGGATATTCTGACGTATGACGATTTTGAATTTTGCCGCCCACCCGCTCAGGCCCCTCGCCGGACGGTGGACCGCCGCCCCCACGCCTGAGCTCCTAATCCCAAAGTCTCTCCCGCCTGTGCGAGCGTTAGGCCCCTCCCTACCCTCCATCCATGGCGTCTTGGCCACGACGGGACATGGCTCCCCCCTTCGGTGGAGGTCCACATGATCGTCTTCCCCGACTGCTCGACAGCTCCCGCCCCGTCATTCCTCCTCCTATGCCTGGAGGCACGGAGGTTGGTCCTCCTCAACAAGGACGAGATCATCATCGACGCTAGGGACCTCGCCCGCGGGGAGCTTGTATACGAGGGCGACGACATCAACTTCTCAGCCCACTGCGTCAAGGTAGGTGTGTAAGTACGCCCTCCCCGACCTCTTCCGCGCAGGTCCGGGCTTCGCTCTGCCTCATCCCTGTTATACCCTCGCTCGTCGCCGCTGAAGGAGCAACTCCTGTCGTGGGAGGTGGTGGTGGAGCTGGCCGATCTGCATGGCCTCCAGCAGGGGGATGTGGAGGACGAAGGAGCACCTGGGGCTTTGTTGGAGGTGGTCACCCTGGCACCTGCCGTGCCCCCACTGCGCAAAAGTGCCGACATCACCCGCGGACGGATGAAGCTGACGACCATCGCCCGGGGACATAACGGCACCCGGGCGGTGCTCCCCTCCTCGGATGGCGCCTCAACCATTCCGTCCCTGCTACGGGTCGTTCGCTCCCAAGGGTGCCCAGCCATGGGAGCGAGAGCATCGGGTGCCTGGGACACATGGTGGATGGGGTTTTTTCTTCATAAACATGGGAGGGGTCAAGATGAAAGTTTCGGAGACCCTCATGATGGTCACTGTCCTGTAGCCTCAGTAGACCCCCCTAGTGGTGTTGATGACGGACAAGCTGTGTGGGGTCCTACCTGGGATGGAGTGGCAGGTGTGAAGAGTCTCGTCCACAGAGTTCACAGTGGCGTTCCCCTCGGTGGAGATCATCCGCATGTGCGCTTGCAGGAGCTCCTTCGCCCTGAACGTCTCCATCAAGCCTTCAGACGCCCACTAGGAGTCGACCCACGTCCTCTCAATGGTTTGACTCCACTTACTTGGGATCCTGGATGAGGCCAAGATAGCTGAGATCATCAAGGCCATCTCCCAGACTTTTGGCAAGTTTCTGGAGGTTGACGAGTCCTCCCTCTACGGCCAAGGGGGTGTCCAACTGAAGATCATGCGCCTGAATCTGAGTGTGTTCCCCATCACCCTACCACGCTTCTACTTCTACTCAGCGGCTAGTGACCTGTTCGTGGAGCTAGATGAGGACGAATTCGACCCTCGCTCAGGGTCGCCTCGTCCCCCTACAGAGAAGGTTGGCACAACACAATGTGAGGCTTCCGAGGATGAGTCTACTGTTGGCGGGTCTTTTAGCGAGGACAAGTCACCGGTTGTGGCTGAGCCTACTTCACCTCTTTCACAGCCATCCCATGGCTCGGGGAGGGGGCCCCTCTCGCGCTACTGCTCTGGATAGGGTTGACGGGCCTTGCCCCTCTTCCTAGATCAGCGGCCACTCTCCCAGAGTTCGCCTGCCAAGCTGGATCCTTTGGACCTTCCCCGTTGCTACTGGCCTGCCCCCTGGGCTCCCATCGGGCTCTCCATCGAGCAGTAGGGCACCGAATTCGACCTTGACTCTGACCAGACAGTGATAGACATGCAATCGTTGGAGCTTTCGTCCTCCTCCGAGGAGACCTCTTGGACTGCAGGCATGGTAGTCTTCACTACCTCGTACCCACGGTCTCTAGGGGTGGTGTGCTACTCTCTGGCGCCAGATGCCTCGGACCTTTCTGTCAACACCCGAATTTTTAATCCCAGATGCCTGTTAGGCCATACATCGCAATCCCAGGATTACCATTTTTGCGAGACATAACAGATTGGATATCATAGTACATCATCCATTACAAACCATAATAAGGTCTTACACAAATAAAGGATCTCATGATCCAGTCTTAATACAAACAAGTAGCGGAATAATAAGCGTAGCGGTGGGCTCCATCTTTAGTGTCACAAGCAATGCTGACGATGGGAGATAGTCCTAGTTGTCGTAGTCGTCCTGCTGTCCTTCTTCCAAATAGTCCTCCTCATAGTCTGGCCATGGGAATAGCCAGGGACAAAGCCATGAGTACTCTTTAAGTACTCGCAAACTATCACTAACAAGTAAGGTAGTTCTAGTAGGAATGCTAAACTCTAAGTTTATTTGTAAAGTTTAGTTTGAAACCTAAGTTGAGTTCAGAAACAAAGAAAGATAAAATAAAGTTCTAAAATCACCTAAGTGGGAACTTAGTTTTCATAGTCACAACCCTGTTGTGGTCAAGTCATGTCACAATTCATTTCATAAGTCATTTTGAAAACATCTGACAACGGAACAGTATGGCCACTCTAACTGTCCATGACCGCGAACGCGGCTATTCGAATAGTTTGACACTCTGCAGAGGTGGTACACTTTCACCACAAAATTTGATACATCCATCAGGGATAACCCCGAATCATCATACTTAGTATGCGGATAATCAATCATAACCTTTCCTCTACATACTCTAGTACAAACACCTCTCCTATGAGCTTGGCCTCCCAGCCATGGCTTCTGCCATCCTGGGCACTGCATAGGTGGACAACATCGAGAGGTAGCCTCAGCTCAAACCTCTCCCGCGAGGGAAATCATACTAATGCATATAAACTTCCGGCTAAGCCTTACCAAGTTCAGGTATTGTGGTTGTACGGTAAAATTGGAATGGTATCGCATCTGAACCCAACCATCAGTTTTTAAAAAGGGCTAAGGCCCATGCCTCAACATTTTCATCATCATAAACCATTTGTGTTTCTCCACACATGTCAAAACATCTCAATAGAATGACTCATTATTCCAAGGTTTTCATAAGCATTTTCACCAAGTATTCCCATCTAAAGTGATCAAGTTTTTGGTTTAGCTCTAAACACTAAGTTAAGAGTGTTCACTAAGGTAGGATGCTAAATCAATCTCATGCCATAGAATGACATCTAAGTTTAACTAGATAGGCCAAGTTTTATACTCTTTATGCTATCTATTAAATAAAGTAAAGAACTTTGGTAAAGTAAAAGAAAGTAAAGCTGGCAAGTAAAACTTGGGATGGGTATAAATCAAAAGGTATAACCAAAGCATGCCTAATGCATCTTGCTTGGGTTAACTTGTATAATGCTAGCTTGCTAACAATAGCTTGCCTTGGTTGGTGCAGTGGTTGAAATTCTCCTCGTCTTCCTCGGGGTAGAACTCCTCCTCTTCGTAGACTTGGTTGGTACTATCCTCTATAAATACATACAGAATACACAATCACCAAACAATACTTAACTAGTATATTTAGCACACTAAGGCACATACTTGATGATCTAGTACCATCACAATCATCACAAGATTTAATGAACTAGTTTCATTTATTTTATTTGAGAAAAGTAATTTCTACTCATTGAAATTAATTAAGATTTAATATTCTCCAATTAAAATATGGGATCATGTGGACACATGTCATCACCACATATTCTAATGCATGGGAATGTGATTGAAATGTTTGATCACATTTTATAAGGTTTAAGATTAATATTTAAATGATTTAAAGTGACTAGAAATGCCTATATAGCATTATTTTGGTACTAGTCCAAAGTCACTGCATGCAAACCTAAATGTTATTACATATCCGGATAGATATTATCAAATGTGATTTTTGAGAGTTGGAATCAACTCAAAAGCTATTATGGTTGATTTTTGAAAAATGTTTGAATGTGGAAAAGTCTCTGTCTTGTTATTTTTGCTAGGTGAGATCTCTAACTCTAATTGATTTAAATCCAACGGGCTTGGATAGAGATTTTAATTATCTTTCTAACAAAATTTGAATCATTCATTTTGGTTAAGTAGAACTCTCTGAATTGATTTTTAAACTAGTGGAAAAAATCTAGTTTAAATCTAAATTAGAAAATCTTTATTTGAATCTGCGGGCTAAGGCTGGAAAGTAAATGGGCCAGCCCAGTGACGCTCCGCGGTGCAGAGGGCAACTAACAGGGGGGTCCCGCATGTCAACGGCACAACTAAACACGAAGCAGTACGGGGCGATGTGGACCGTGCGATTAGAACTACGATCGACAGCTGTGGCTCATCATCGATGACGAACAGGTCGCCGGCGAGACTTAACCCTAGTGGCTCGGTGGGGGTCGATTGGGGGCTTACCAGGGCTCCAAGTAACGTGGCAATGGGGGCGATCGAACGAGCGGACTCAGGCGTGGTCACGACGGATCCTGGGGTGGTCGCAATCGCCTGCCCCCTTTCTCCTCTGCTGCGGCGAGCTCCGGCACAATTCCGGTGAACGGCTGCTCGATTGGTCCTGGCGAGAGGTGTGGAAGGATCAGTGGTGAGAGGGGAGGTGCATGGTGTGCAGAAATGGGACAGGGGTGCCCTCCTTTTATAGGTCGACGAGGGGACCGTGGGGTGCGACGGTGAGCTCGTCGGTGACGATGGTACAGGGGGCTAAAGGCATGGGTGAGGTAGGCGGATGGTGCTCTACCTCCTGGCGGTCAGCTACGGCGTAAAGGTGCGGCTAGGGGCGGTGGTATGCGGTCGGGAAAGGTCGATGCTCTACGCGGCAGCGGCGGCGTTCGATGCGGCTCACGACGGGTGCTGGTCGCGCGGCCGAAAATGGGCATGTCTGGTGGCGTGCTGGGGTTAAGGCGGAGCTGCGCGTGCAAGCTGAGGGCACAGCGTGGCTTGTGCGAGGCTGTCGGGGGTGGCGCTCTGGCGCGGTCCATGCACGGTGCCTCGGCGGTGGGCGCGAGCGTGCCTCGGCGGTCCAGTGGCTGGAATTGCTCGGGGAAAGGACAGGGGGCGGCGGTGTGCTCACGCCTACCTCCTAGACACGGTGAGAGAGGGTGGATTGGTCTCCTGTGGCTTGGGTATGGTTGGTTGGCGGTGACCATTCTCTGGCGGCGCGGTACTGGCGCAGCGGCGAAGGAGGGATGTTGTCTGGGTCAGGGTTAGGCTAAGAGGGGACAGAGGAGAGTTGAGAGGGTCCAAAGGGGGACAATAACTTGATTAGCAACATTATTAGTTAGGCCAGATTATCTCTGCGTGCCAACTGTTTGACACAATGGCCGCAAGAAACTTTTATTTTAATTTTGAAAAGATTTTTGGTGGGTGTGTTAGTCATATGCTTGAGCATCTGTGGTTGCTTGGGATTGTCAAGGTGAACTCATTTGAGTGGCTTTTGAAAAAGTGTGATCTATGCACATACACTAGATTCTATTTTCAAATGTCATTTAAATAAGTGTTTAAATGTTTTTGTAAGATTTCAAAGTGGGCATTGGTAGATCTTTACTTGTACTAGCAAGGGGGTGAAAAGAGTTAGAATTATTTCTGTTAAGAATTGACTTCTAGGAACACCTAAAGTGGCCTAGGATTAAAATGGTCAAAATGACCATTTGGTCTTTTTATTCTTATTTCATTTCTTTTTCTTTGCATTTTGTTTTTAAATGATCTAGATGATGTGGCATTCACCTTTGAATCATTTTAAAACCATTAGAACAATCAAACATGGCATTTTCAAACAATTCTATATTAATGCACACATATGCATTCCTAATTATTTTAATGATAAAAAGTGTTTGTTAACCCTAAATTGGGTGATTTGGATCTTGATAACCTTGATTAAAGATTTGGGATGTTACACTTTCACCATGGAGCTGACAATGGTCCTCATCATCCTCCTCGTGGATGGTACCAAGGTGCATCGCATGCGGGCTCCATGTCAACCACCGCCACCCCTCGCACCACGGTGTTCTCCTTGCTGGGGCTCGGTTAGGGATGACAGGTCCATAGTCGTTAGTGGCCGAGAAGGCCACACTATGAGTCACGGCTCGCAACGAGTTCACATGTACTACCCATTGCCCTTCTGTTCCTTCGTATTCTACATCTATTTTTGGCTCTAGTTTTTCAGTCTTGGATCCGGTGCCCCTAGGACACTTGGCTACTATGGTAGCTGACCGCGGTATCATCTTCCACGATGAGAGGGGGCTCTGGATGGATTAGATTGCTACCATTAAGGATTGAGAAATCTATCACCGATGCTCGGGCTACATATGCAAGGGAGTGGGATAGAGCCCTGGTGCTTGCGAGGTCAGGATCCAGCGATCCTAGTCCAAACATGGTGCCATCACTCAAGAATGATGGCAAGGAGGACTCCCACGGGACTCCCCTAGGTGGTAGACCTCATGGGAGACCCTCCAAGTCATCGACCCGTCCCACCCCCTCCACGAGATACTGTTCTGCCCCTAGTCAGGGGACCCCCAAAAAGTGATAATCTACTATGAACATTCTCTGAGTGGTTGGAGAGTTCATCTTGAATATTAGGGGGTTCGGGAAGGAGGGTCATCGCCACCAACTCAAGGAATACCTGCGATGATAAGATGTGGATATTGTGGGCTTGCAGGAGACTATTCAATAGGACTTATCCATTGCTGAGTTGGAGGGGCTAAGTCTCCACAAATTCGTGTGGAATTGGTTGCCGGTCAACGGGTACTCGAGTGGTATCCTCCTTGGGGTGAAGGAGGACACCTTCGAGATAGATTATATGGACCGTGGGCAGTTGTTTATGAGCATGGCTCTCACTCATAGACAATTAAACCTCAAGTAGGAGGTCATTATTGTCTATGGCCCACTACCATAGGAGGTCCGCCGATTTTCTACTCGAACTCAAGTCTAAGGTGGAGCATACTGGGATACTAGTCATTGTGGCTGGGGATTTCAATCTCATTGCTCCACCAGTGACAAGATTTCACCGAACGTGGACCTCCTTATGATGCGGATGTTTAATGACTGCATCACGAGCCTTGCCCTTAGCAAGATTGCGTGGGCCGGTGCAAGGTTTACCTGGACCAACAAGTAGCTTGACCCCATATGTAGTGGCCTCGACAGAGTCTTTGTGTCCATGGAATGGTAGGTGATTTCCCTCTGTGCTCCCTCTGCACAGTCACTAGGATTGGCTCAGACCATACCCTCCTCTTACTGTCCTCGAGAGGGCGATACCGACCTATACCAAACCGCTTCTACTTTGAGAATTTATGGCTCCAATAGCCAGGATTCGATGAGGCAGTTCGAACAAAGTGGGCGGGCAATATGGCTTCCCCCTCGGGTTTATAATGTGGTGGATGTATGGTATCACTGTGCCAATCTTGTATGCCGGTTTATGAGGGGTGGGGATCAACCTTGGGGTAGCTAGGAAGCGACAAAAGGAAGTAATTCTTTAGGAGATCCAGTCCCTGGACTAGGTCGAAGACACAGTGGGTCTAGACGAAGAAGCATGGTCACATAAGTAATCCCTGGAGACTTCCATTATGGAGATCTATAAAAGGGAAGAGGCATTCTGGTGACAATGGAGTCGCTAGAACTGGACTATATAGGGGTAATAGAAAACATCCTACTTCCACGCCATTTCCAATGGCTGACGTAGGAAGTGCTAAATTCCATGCCTCTCAGAGGTTGATAACCTACTAGAAGATCCTAGGGATATCTCCTGCCATATGTACTCCTTCTACAAGGACTTGTTTTCCTCCATGTTGTAGCACCCCGCTAAAATCACTACTAGAAAATCGCGTTGTTTTTGTGCATTGCATCATCATGACCGCATGCTCATGTCATCATGCCACATTGCATTTGAGCATTGTCATCATCATGCATGTTTTGTCTAACACTATTTTCTAAAAGCCTAGTTTTGTTTTCTAAAATATCCCCCCGTCTTTATTCAAATCAAAACCCCGGTCTCTCCCAGATATTTTGTTTGTCTAAAAACTATTTACAAAAGTCTATTTAAAAATAAAATAAAACTTGTATTATTTTTGGGAGGCAGCCAGCTAGGCCCAAAAGCCCAGCCGGCCACCTCTAGATAAAAACCTATCCTATCCTATCTAAACCCTAACCACCCATCTACCCTAACCCTCTACCTACCCCAGCCGCACCTAGCTCCCTCCTGCCGCCGCCATGCCCCAGTGCCCAGTCGCGTCGCACGCTGTGGCCTGCACTGCCGTGATACATGGCCAGCTCCCCTCCCCACCGTTTCCCGCCTCCCACCTGTCCCACACCTGCCACCTCACCCCTGGCTCGTGTCCCCACCCATGTATCGATCCCCATGCGGAGCCCCACCCCCACCTGCCGCGCGGTCGACCACCGCCAGGCGACAACCTGTCCCAGATCCCGCTAAGCCGGCCCCACCATGACGTGTCCTCCCGTCCCCAACCTCCCGCACAGCCTTTCGCCCACCAACCCCACTCGCCTCCATCGCCTCGCGTCGCCGCCGCCTGGCTCGGGTTGCCGCCACCGGTCCGTCCTCGCCCTCCCCTCCGGCCGCTGACGCGCCTCACCATCCTCCTTCCTCGTACCCGCTTCCACCACCGTCACGGGCCCGTCTTCCCGTGCCCTCTTCCCGGAGCTCCACCCTGCCTCCGACCGTCCTCCGCCTCGGCCACGTCCCGCCGTCTCCACTCTGCTCGCTTTGGCTCCGGCCGCCCCTGCCTCACCTTCGCCGCCGACCGAGATCGACGCGTCGCCGCAAGAGCGCTGCCTCCGCCAAGCTCCGCCACCGTGTTCGCGAGCCTCCGTCTGTTGCGCAGTTCATCGACATCCGGAGCTCTGCGCTGGCCCCGGCGACCTCGCCGCCCCTCTGCCTCCTCATGGTCTACGCGCCCCGCATCCAACCGCCTCGGACAACCACGCCGCCGTCAAGTCCGTCCCCGGCGAGCCCTACCGCCGCTTGGTGCCCTCGCTGCCAGGTCCCGAGCGGCCGCTGCTCCGTCCGCCCGGTCCTTCCTCGACCTCGGCCTTCCTCCGCTCCAAGACCGGCAGCACCCGCCCCTTCTGGCCATGTACACCGTCTGCACACGCCTCTGCAGCACATCTCCGCTTCCCATGCGCGTCAAGACCCCTGGCTACCGATGCTACCGATGACATAGGCCTTCTATTAAACATCAAGTGTTTCGTCTCTGTGTCAACTGATGTGGTGGAATGGTGCCACTCTGGTGGACCGCTACGAGAATGTGCCCATGACAAGGTCTTCGTCGGTCTGGTTGTATCGCCAAGATCTCCCCATGGACAAACCCACCTGACTTCGACAAATGCTGCCCAAGTTCGTTCCCGGAGAATAAGAGGGTACCCTAAGGCTTTTGACACTGAGCCGACATGATCTTCTCCACGAATTTGATGACCCGAAGGTAATCACAAGGAACCCGAAGGCGATGACACTGGATCAACAAGGTCATCTAAATGGAACGCCAAGACCCTATCCCGAGAACGCCTTCATGGACCCGAAGACCGATCTGGAGCGCCAAGGCCTTCGACAGGGAATCGACAAGATCATCGCGGAACTCCAAGGTCTACTTCGTAGGGTGCCGAACGCCAAGGTCGCCGATACGGAACGCCAAGTTCTTCATCCCGGACGCCATGACCGTCTACACGGGCCCGAAGACCATCGGTACCCGATCCATCCAAGTTCTCCACGGATGCGACAAGATTCCCCTTCCTGGACCCGAAGACCGCGGATGCGACAAGATCTACTTCCGTTGTCCGAGAACGTTCCCTCTAAGACCGATCCCGAACCCCGTCGACCCCTCGGATCCCCAAGTTTGCCAAAACCCCATGTGTGACCCTAAGCCCCTATTTTTATAATATGACATTATCTACTGACGCATATTAAATTGTTCATGCTTGCATACATATTTGTGGGTATGGGGGCATTATGCCGATTCACGTTATAATTAAATATGGAGTACATCTGCGGGATATCTTTGTCTTATTCTGGACTCCATTTAAATTTGTGTAGTGAACCGGTGCCATGGTTTGCCTTGTTAAACAACATTTAAATTGCAGGGGTCTAAATAACTTGAACCTATTAATTAATTGTCGGGACCCTGGTTCCGCTTAATATTGACTAATTGCACCGCATCTGCATCATATCATAAGTATGCCGGATCTTCTACAGTAGTATTAAATATTGCATCCGGTGTTTCTTCTAGTGTTTGTTTCTTCGCGGATTAGGCGGATGAGTTGATGCGAGTATCGACAAGTTCCCCGGATATGTACCTTCGGCAGTGTTTCCCAGGCGAGCATCTCTTCCCCTTCTACCTATTTTGCATTTATAGTCTTTATTTCCTCCTGTTGATCGATTGCTATCCGTGTCACGATGCTTTAGTTTCCGTGCACCAGTTATACCCCGTGCAGCCTCTATATTGCCTTGGACACCTCCTGTTACCTGCGTTTGGTAGATAGCGGGCCTTGTGAGTCGTAGTTGCTTGCTCAGGTGTGATCTCGTGTTGTCGAGTACCACAGTTGTTGGAATGCTGGCAGATGTTATGGTGGAGATGATCATGTCTTTAAATACAACTATTAAATTGTTAGATATAACTAATGCAGAGGCATCGGTGGGAAATAGATGTTATCTGGTTCCTCCACGCTCACTTGTGTCCCGTAGGCCCCGAGTACTTGATACCTGTTCCTTGACTATTCGCACTATCCACATACGGGAGACTCTATGAATCCCCCTTAGCCAGAGCTTGATTCATTTCTTATTTCTTGGGGCCACAAGTAGTTTGGGGCTTTATTACTATCATGTACCTATGCCATGCTTTACTGCTTTATTTATGATTGTGCGTGGAGCACATGTACTGTTTAGGATTGCGGAGTGTTTTCGCAGTATCGACAAGCCCAGTCACACTTTCGGGTTCCCAGTCGTTACAGCCATTGGCGCAAACCTTGGGTCTGTCTCGGAACCGGCCAACTTTGTTGCGGGTAGCTTAATGGGGTGGCCCCTAAAATATTTTATGAATCCTGTGATCGCTTTGTTGTGAAAGCCTTGTTGGGTTTTGAGTTGGTTTTTCTGAGGTTGATCGTGTGTGTGTTGCTATTTGTGCACCCCTGCAGGGTAAATCTTTCTGAAAGCCGCGTCCGCGGTTATGGACGACTTGGAGCACAGTATCTCGATCATAGACAAGCATAACTAAAGTAGTGCTATAAACTTGACTTAATATATGACTAGTAATCAGATTCAACTATCACGGAATGGATATTAAAAATGCCAACAACTGGTGGATCTGTGGTGATCTGTGTCATACTATACCTGCCTAGTAAGTATTGCAACTCCAATGGAATGTGATAAAAGTGCCAACAACTGCTGGGTTTTGGGATTCCTCAGGACAATTATATCTGACTAGTAAATGTTCCAACTACAACGGAATGTTAATTAAAACTGCCCACTACCTATGCTATCAGGACGACTCCTGCTATATATTTGACTAGTAAATGCTACAACTATAATGGAATGAGTAAAACTGCCAACTGTGTGAGTTCCTTGGTCTGACTTCCTCGTTTGGTCTCGAGGGGGAAATACCAGGATGGGTATGTTTGGTGTTAGTATCAGGTGGTTCCGTATAGGTCTTTCTTATCTCTCTCTAATAGCCGATAGTTGTACTGAGTCTCTATAGGTTGTTTAGTGCTGCTACGCTGCCGCTTCAGTCCACCATACCTATGTAGGCGAGAGCCGCCGAATTCTAGCCTCCCCGTGTACTGGCCTCAGTATTGACGCTCCTCTTTTTCCTTTGCCCTTTGTCGGCACCCTTTGGTTTTTAGCAGGTTTGAGATCGACGTCGTTAGCAGGGTTACCCTTTCGGCTTGGCCTGGGCAGGGTTATGGACGCCATTGGTTATTCTTCAGGGCTCTTAGCTCCATTTGCATCTTGTCCGTACTCGGACGCTGTATCGTTTTCAAGGTGATTTGGATCTTTGTAGTGTATATCTGTATTCTTGACTCTTGGAGTCGTGCTGTATATATATCTGTTCTGTGGGTCCCATTGAGGACTGTTGTGTAATGGTATTACTTCGTTTTCCACCCGCACGAAAGTGCCTGGTGGGCGTCCTTGAATCGTTTCTATGCGGGTTTGGCGGAAAGGGCTAAAACTTGCATAGGGCCGATTCGAGGGTGTTACACATGTCACGCTTAGGGATCGCTCTAGCGCTTGATTTTTGGCATCATGGCACTTTAGTTACTCCGGAAGAGAATGGAGAGATTACTCTCCCATTCTTACCTGATGAGGTAGCCCAAGCAATCAAGACCATGAAGACTAATTCAGCTCTCAGGGTAGATGGTCTTTCGGTGGTCTTCTTCTAGAGGTTCTAGGATCATCTTCAATCAGTGATCATGCCTATGTTCTAGGAGTTCTACACTAGGACACTGGTTATGTCACAATTGTATTTTTGAATGATTACCTTGATCCCCAAAGTCATGGGTCCACGCATATCCACCAATTTAGGCCAATTATGGTGATCAACGTGATCCAATGGATCTTTGCTAAATTATGCACCACCAGATTATCACTAGTCATGGAGCGTCTTACACACCCCTCCAATTCGCCTTCCTCAAGGGGCGCTTCATCAATGATGGCGTTATTTCCCTTGATGAGATCATCCATGAGGTTAAGGTGCGACATCATAAGGGTGTTCCCTAAACTGGATTTGCAGAAGGCATATAACCGACTGGACTGGGCATTCCTTCAGCAGGTACTAGAGAGGAGGGGACTCGATTACAGGGTGATTTATTAGTTCATGTAGTTTTTCATGAGTGGTAACATGGCAATTAATATCAATGGGGAGGTTGGCCCTTACTTTAGGCCTTCTTATGGATTTAGACAGGGGGCTCCTATTTCCCTGATTTTGTTCAACTCTATAGTAGATGCCCTGGCAGAGATTTTGGATAAAGCTAAAATCGCTAGCCACATATCTGGTGTGGTAGGGCACCTTATCCCTGGAGGAGGGATCTCCCACCTCCAATATGCCGATGACACGATGATCATGGTTTAGGGGTTGGAACTAGACATCATCAATTTGAAGTTCTTGATCCTTTGCTTTGAATCGATGTCAATCCTAAAGATAAACTTCGACAACAGCAAGGTCATGATCTTGGGCTTTTCAGATGAGGATAGATATTGGATCCCTGACAAAATTAATTGCAAACTTTGGGATTTCCCCATCACTTACCTTGGGATGCTAGCCAGGGATACTAGAGTTCTGTATTAAGGATGTTGCTCCCATGGTCACTACGCTTGACCTAATTTTGAATTTTTCCAAATTTTTATATGTTATTTTCATTACAAAATGACGAGACTCCTTCCGAAACTTTCCAATTACGAGTACGAGAATTGAAAGACATGAAAATTCTCAATTCTCTATGGTGTCTAGTGTCTAGGAGATAGATAGAATATTTTCAGGAACAACACAGAAGGAATTTGCCAAGGAGTTGTCGTGGTTCTTTTGGGTATCCATGGATGGTCACCAAAAAAACCATATGGTGAAATGGGAAGATATTTGTGTCCCCAAGATTCTTGGGGGAATAGGGATTCTAGACTCGTGTCTCTTTAATGTGGCTCTAATGCTGAAATGGGTCTGGCATATCCTCAAGGGCGACGGAGGATTGTTGGCTTTAACTCATGAAAGCCAAATACCTCTAGGGCCACCCCTTCTAGCATGTGAACGCTGGGACGGCTTGCAATTCTAGAGAGCCATCTAGGACATCTAGTAGTACATCTGTCTAGGTGCTTCCTTCTCCATTTGCAATGGGTGAGAGGTGTTGTTTTGGCTCGACCCGTGGCTTTCAGCCTCCCCACTATGCTCTATATTTCTTTCCCACTTTGCCATCTGTGCATCTCCTATGATGTTGGTGGCTAACGCGGCGCAAGAGGGTCTCTAGAACATCCCGTTCTAGAGAAACTTTAGCATTGATGAAGCTAGGGACCTTGTAGTCTGAGGGGTTCCCTACCGGATCCCTCTGGAGGTGGGAGATGTCCTGTCCTGGCATCCCTCCCCTTCTAGTAGTTTCACTGTGAGCTCAGACTACCAGACCCTCTTCTAGGGCCCGGAACTAGAGTGGACGACTCTACTCTAGAAATCCACTATTCCTCTTAGCTTGACCATTTTGGTGTGGAAGCTTCTTAGAGACCCCTACCCTTAGGGGTGGAGGTGTCCAAATGCAATGGCCTAGGCAATGGGCTATGTCCATTATGTGGCACGCCAGAAAGATGCAACCACATTGTGTTCATGTGTTATGGCATTCAGTTTCTATGGAGCTTTGCCCATGAGCCTCTAGGACCTACTAGGCAGTCCCATGACCTTGTGGAGTTCCTGGAAATGGAGCCAAATCGCATCGAAGGAGGGCGCCACCTCTTCTGGGTAGTGTTTGCGGCCTTATAACCTAGACGCTGTGGAATATAAGCAACAATATGGTGATTTAGTGGATCTTCCCAAGACGTGCTTCTCACTATATTTTCTCCTTTATTGCCTTTCTTCAGCAGTCGCACCCGCTATCTAGGTAGCGGGACCGGGAGTGCATGGACAACCCTCTTTGGGCTCTGAGAGTGACGATGCGTCGCTTCTCGGCACCTGACCCTCTGACCTAGGGGGATGACTGGCGACCGTCTTGTTCCGCGCTTTTTTTTCCTTTGTTCTTTGGGCTATTCTATGCTGACGCCACAATAGATGGTCTTTTATTTTCTCTTTCATAAGCTTCAGATTGTTGTATGTGGAACTTGTGGTACTCGGATGTTTGTTTATTTATAAAGAGAGGTGAAAGCCTGATTCGAGGAGGAATTATGGATAGGGTACGAATTAAGATTGGAGTCCTCCACTGCAATGTCACAATACAACACTAAAAACCTGAAGCTTGGAAAACTAATGTTTTTTCATTATAGTTTGTGTAAGTTGTGCGCTACCTGTTGTAACCTATTATAATAATCCTTCTATAGAGCCCATCGGCCTATTTTTTTTATAATAATCCTTCTATTATGCTTGTGTGTTCTAGTATATCTCATTCTCCATTCTTCTAATTATGCTTGGTTGTGTTTTGCTTTTGTTAAAAAATAACTCTCTCCATAGTTAAGGTGAAGATTAGGGACAAAACTAGGGTGGGGGTGTTAGTTATCCTCCTCATGTGGGACGTGAGGAGATAGTCTTATGAAGTCTTTCAGGTGGCCCAAATAGGTGCAAGAGCCCACCAAACTTTAGGATTATGACCAAGGGTCATTTTAGACATTGCAGATGAGGGAAGGGAGAGGATAAACCTCCCATCTAGCCACCACAAAGGGGAGTGATGAAAATCCAAGGTAGTCTCCATTGGATAAGAAAACCAAGAGAGAAGTGAATATGAAGAAGTTGAAGGAACAAGATAAATCAAGCATAGGGCTTTGTCCAAAAGATCGTGACGTCCATATCCACTACCTTGTCTCCTTGAGGTTGCGGTTCCACCATTTTTGGTGACATTGTTCAAGTCCCTAACTCTTGGGCCCTAAATCTTGCTACTGGCATCCAAGTTCTGTGTGTATCTTGATGTATGAGATCCTCTAGTTCTCTCTAGAGAAGAACAAGTTGTATTCCCATTTGATAATAGATGAAGAAGTTTTGGGTGGCTTTGGCCTGTGGTTTTTCCTCTCAAGTTGAGAAGTTTTCCACATAAAAAAGGATTAGTGTCCCTGTGTGTTGATTTGCTTGTTGCTGCACCTATGTGCTTAGAGCACATATGACTTGTCGTACCTACCAAATTTTAGCTACTCCCTCCATTTTTATTTACTTCATGTTCTGGGTTTAGTCAAAGTCATACTTTGCCAAGTTTGACCAAAAATTGGATTTAGTACATGAGTGGTGCTAAAGTTTACATCTTATTCCGCTACGTATTTTCGAACCACGTTTGAGTGTGCTGATTCCCCAACAGAGTGATACCAGAGCTATGTTTTTCTTAGAGGTTGTTGCTAGCTTACAATGGCTTTGGAAGAAGGTTCCACCACAAGTGGCATGTTAAAACTTGATTCTTCCAATTACTCATTATGGAAGCGCATGATGGAAGACATACTTTATTGTAAGGATATGTATGAGCCAATTATGAATAACAAGATACCAACAACTTGTGTCATAGAAGAAGAATGGAGATTGGTGAACTGAAAGGCACTAGGTATGATTCGATTGTAAATCAACCACAATATGTTACACCATGTTGCAAATGACACAAATGCGTATGATGTGGCAGAAGTTGGAGTCAATGTATGAGAGGAAGACAAATATGAACAAGGCCTCCGTAATCAACAGACTAGCCAAGCTTGAGTACCAAAATGGTAGTAGTGTTATTAAACACTTGAATGTATCCCAATGCCATATAAATCAACTCTCGGGCATGTGAGGATAAGGTGCAACCATTGTTGATGATGAGTTCCATGCCTAATGGTTGGAACACGCTTGTTGTGTCAGTTATAAATTCATCTCTAGATGGGAAGATGATGTTGGAGATGGTTAAGAATAGCATGTTGAATGACGAATTCAGAAAGAAGGATAAAGGTGATGCCTCCTCTTTATATGCCTATGTGGCTGAATCCCACGGCAAGAATGACAACCGTGGACATCAAGACATGGCCAAGGAAAATCTCAGCATGGGAAAAACCATAATTCTAGGGGTATATGAATGTCAATATAGAGATCATGAGTTACTTGCTTTTCCTATGGCAAGGTGGGTCACAAGAAACTCGATTGCAGAAAATACAAAAGAGACCTTCTAGGGGGAAAGTCTAAAACAAGGCCGAGCAAAAGGGCGAGAATGGTGCCGCCATGTGTGTAGAATGTGAGCAAGGTGAAGATTACCTTGTTGGGTTCACAACATAGAAAACAAAAAATTCCTATGATATGAACAACTAAGCACCAAGATCTATCTTACCCTTGAACATCAAAATGCTTTGTTAACAAAATCTGATTTCGTGGATGATGCATTCATACTCTTTCCGATCTCAAGACCAAGTTGAAGTCTAGCACCGCAAACCAAAAGTGCATCCGTGATCACACACACGTCTAGCACCCCGAAAACCTCCAAGTCATCGCTCCAGCAAAGCAGGGAAAGCAGCAGATCCTTTCAGAGAAACCACCTAGAACATGTACTTTGCTAATATGAATCCATGAGGAATTTACTAGAGGGGAGAGATATCCTTCACAAGGAGGTGTGAGAGTGAGAGGATATGAGTTCTCCTTTTATAGGGGGTAAGCCCCATGCCATGGCCGGTGGCCAAGGTGGCTTTCCCCACCTCTCCCTCATTCATGTGGGTGGATGCTCCACTCACATAAATCCAACTCCACTCACCTGTATTAATTTCCACCAAAATTAATGCCAACTCACATTTAATAAACTATTTTATTTTTTACTTCGAATTTTGTTAATTACTTTAATTAACAAACATCTACATAAAACCCCTTACAATACTTCGATACCACATCTAAAACCATTTTCAGCAATTTGACCCGAAACAATTCTGGTGTACATCGAAATAATCCCAGCGCTTTCAAATCCTTTCTCTAGTATTATATCTGCTCCATTTGGTGTCAGTATACCTTAAGTGTGTAACCCTATAGTTTGCAAATAATGCAGACCTAATCGAGACCCCTTTCCGATCAATAATCAACAGTAGGACCTGGAGATCCACTGACTCCCACATATTCAATGATGACTCTAGTGATCATGAGAACCTTTGATGTTGTAACTAAAATCCATTTGTCTCCATACCTAGTTTGATCTCGTTACCGACAAGTACTCTTTTCTCATGCACATAATATAACATTCTTTGTGATCTTATCACTTTCTTGCAAGCTGTGTCAATGTGATATCACCAAGAGGGCCATGAGTATATCTCTCCATCATCGGGATGGACAAATCCCACTCTTGATCCATGAGCCTGTACATAACACTTTCGGAGTATCTGAACCCACCTTTATTTTCACCTTGTTATGGTATGGCATTCTATTTTATCAAGGCACTCTTCTGGTGTTAGTGATTAAGATGATCTCATGGTCTAAGAACTAAGGTTACTTCACATGATGTTATAGCAATGTAAACATAATGACTTCGTTCATATCACTATACTTTGGGTGAGTTCTCATCACATCATTCCACCAATATTGTGACCTCGTTATTAACAACATCCAGTGTCCATGATTAGGAAACCTTGATCATCTTATTAAACAACGATCTAGTTTATACGAGAATGCCTAGGAACTCTTTATTTGTTTATTAAACACACATGTATTAACGTTTCCAATTAACACAATTATAGCATAAGAAATAAACATTTATCATAAACATGAAATAAGATAATAACCACTTTATTATTGCATATTCCCTTCAGTCTCCCACTTGCACTAGAGTCAATAATCTAGTTTAAAAAACTTGAGCATTTAACACCTATGGCTTTCTGGTGTTGTATATACGCGTTTGCTTGTGGTAAACCTAATCTCCGAATCTGACACTTGAAGGTCCGTGTGTATTTGCATGTCTTTGCGTCTCTACGCATCACTCATTCTCAAATGAGGTGGTATTGTATAACTTTGGTCCTTTGGTGAGACATTAGTTCCTTGGGGCCAAATCATGTCGATACTATTGTCGTACAATATATCTTCATAGATTATACCACTTTGAACCATACCTAGTTTGATAACAAACTACTTGACACAAATGCCCTCCTTTGCTGCTTCTAGAGAAGTCATATACTCAGCCTTTGTTGTAGTATTCATCATAGTCTATTAACTTTGGAACTCATCCAAATCCATCCTAGAACTTCCTTTCCATTTCATTATGCCACCCATAGTCTAAATTGACATAACCTTAATTTTTATCTTGTGACAAAACTAATATCAGTGTAGCACTTTACAATGAACTATTTGTAACTATTTACAATGAACTATTTTCACCTCTACATACATAACATATTCTTAGTTCTTCCAAAGCTCATAAGAATATCCTTACTATCGTCCAATGATCACCATATGAATCACCCTGGTAGTTGCTCATAACATTTAGAGCATATGACATATATGGATATGTACATATCATGGTATACATGACTGATCAAAATATTCATGTGATTTCACTCACAAGTGTCAAAACACTTGAATCTCGTTTCACTCACCAAGCGTCAATACACTTGAATCTTGATTCAACATTTTCCATACGGCAAGTACCTTTGTTGTCGTTTCCATATTGAACTCATTTAATATCTCATCTATGTATGTTTGACACAACCATATTAGCGTCTAAATCTATCCATATAGACATTGATGCCTAATATTCTAGTTTTCCAAAGTATTTCACTGAAATCTAATTTTAATGAAATTCTTAACTTGTGTCAATAAAATATACATCATTTCCAATCAACAACATGTCAATGTATTGGACATATGTCTAAGATCCCACTTAATTTATTTCAAATGCAAGCATCTTCAAATGCCTTTGATGAAATTAAACCTTTTAAAAGTGAAGATTCCAACTCCGTGATGCCTTCTTCAACCATTGAAGTCCGCATGCCCTTTTAGAATACTTTGAATTAACAAAACCCTTCGGACCATGTAATATACACGTGTTCTATTAGAATAACTTTGTTTTGTCTATGCAACTACCATATACCAAAATTGACATATGTAGTGGCTGCTACAATAATTCGTCTAGACTAAATATCGCTATGAAAGGATCAAATCTTGTCGTAGTCAACTCCTTGAACATTATCATAAACTCCTTTCCGACAGGTCGACTATTCGTAGATGTGAAACACCCATGTCTGTTTATAGATCCAAATACGACCAATAGGCTTCACGCCTTTTCGGAGGGTCTTCCAAGTTCAAAAACTTGATTTCTCATGTATGAAAACTATCACGTATATCATGACTCTAGTCATTTAATGGATTTGGGGCCCATCATCGCTTCTTTGGATGCATTCGGTTCATCATTGTCAAAACAGTAACGACTTGTTTATCAAATCTCACTATTTGATATTTACCCGACCCACACGGTTCAATAGGAACTCTAATCTCCGAGATCACAACCTTTGTAGTCACAGGAGCCATGAGCATTGTGGGCGCCTCCGGGACACTTCCAGCGTTGCGCTACTTAGAACATGTTGCTTAGGTTCATCAACCTAATCAAATTTCTACTCTCCTCCCACTTAAATTTTGCGAAAATTCATTCTCAAGAAACTTGACATTCTAAGCGACAAACTCTTTTGTGTTCAATGTTATGGAGTGATGACCCACAAGTATAGGGGGTGTATCGCAGTATTTTCGACAAGTAAGAGTATCGAACCCAACGAGGAGCAGAAGGTGCTGGCGAGTGGCTAGGAGCAGGAATTCTCTGTAAATACTTAGCAAACGGATTTTTATGGGTTTTTGATAATGCAGGTAAATAAAGTACGAGTAAATAAAAGACAATAAGAATAAATGCAGCAAGTGGCCCAATATTTTCTTTAGCAAAGGACAAGCCGGTTGTATTACTTAAGATGACCAAATGTTCTCGAGGACACACGGGAATATCATCAAGTACTTTTGCTTCATATAGTTGATTAATCTTCTTTAGTTTGCTAAGTGTTGTGTGGGTGAACCTGTGCTAATGTACCGACCTTCCTAGGACTAATACATACTTGTGATTATAACCCTTGCAAGCATCCGCAAGTACAATAAAGTAATTAAGGTAGAAACCTAACCACAGCTTTAAACTCTAAGACCCTGACGTCCCTTGTGCAATGGTTTCCTAATGGGGGGGTCAGGTTTCTGTCACTCCGGCAACCCCTACGATTAGTAGCCAAATACAGAATGCATTCCCCTAGGCCCATATAGGTGAAGTGTCATGTAGTCGACACTCACATGACACCACTAGAAGAAGTACACCACAACTTAAATATCAAACTATTGAATCTTTCTCAATACAATTCCACTACTAACAACATGACTTCTCCCATGTCCTCAAGAACAAAACGAACTACTCACAAGACATCATATGGATCATGATCAGAGATGAAATAATGATCTGTAACAATCTGAACATAAACAATAATTCAATGGTTCACTCAATAGCATCAACTACAAAGAGTAATCAACACCGGGGAAGTTTCCCCTAAGAAGTATGCAAGATTCAACCCAATTGTTACAGCGGTATGGAGATGGTGATGATGGTGCTGGTGGAGATGATGGTGGTGATGATGATGATCCCGATGAAGTCCAGCTTGATTGTTGTGTTGATGGTGACGATCTCCCATCTCCGGGAAGGAATTCCCCCAACAGAATTCTGTCTGTCAGAGAGATCTTTCTCTCTCGCTGTTTCCGCCCCGCAGAGGCGGTGGAATCTTTCTGTGGTCGCTCCCCGAGTCTTAGGGTTTCGGGAGGATAATATACGCCAGACGTGAGAGCCAGGGGTGGACCCGGGCAGCCACACAACCTAGTGGCGCGACCTAGGGTGGCCCACGCCAGGGGGTGGTGTGGGCCCCCTGTGGCCCATCTCCACTCCTCCTTTTGGCAGCCCTCGTCTTCTAGAAAAATAGGATTTTCCATGTATTTTCCTATATTTTCCGATCTTCGCGAATTTTGCCTCCAAACAACACATTTTCCATCAGAATCCTAACTATAGCGGTCCATGCTCCAAAAGTCATCAACCATGCAAAAACATATGAAATAACATAAGTATCATCTCTTAATATGAAATATATCAATGAATAACAGTAAATTATGATATAGAATAGTGATGCAAAATGGACATATCATGGAGGAATACCAAACTATTGCTTTTGGATAACCTACAAAGACGTGTTTATCCAACTTTGGTTGTAAACATTTACTTATGTCTAGCTAGCAAAATTTAAGAAAAAACAACTTGGGTTTTATCCCAAGCCATAACTCATATGGTGTCATTTAAATGGATCACGATGGTGGTCTTTTCCGGGTAAAGCGATAGTCTCTAAAGTTTTAATCCTTAAAACATAATGGCAGCTTTATAAATGACACCTTTAATCTTACCATATCAAACAAGGTTTGGTTTCGTCTCTCAAACACTCCATACTCCTATGGTTTATCGACAAACACAAATCCATCGAACGATTTCTCAATTCTTAGTTGTTTTGCTAAACTTGTAACTCAAATATCTTCCTTTATGATCCAACCATAAATTCTTTATTTTCTTGTTACAATAGTTCTCCACTTCATCTTGAAAGTCTTTGAACATTTTTTAAATGTTTCATACTTCTTTCTTATTAAGTAAATATAGACATATATTCAGTCAAAATTCCAGAGAAAGTGTATGAAGTTGATAGATCCACCGCACATGGCTACACGTAATGGACTAATACATCAACATGCAGAATGTCCAATAAGTTAGTCGTTAGTTCAACTTTGGAATATGAATGAAGTTTCAATTATCTCTAGGAAAGTCTCACAAGCGTCATTTGATCAAAATCAAATACTCCAAATATCCATCAACATGGAGTTTCTTCATATTTTGTTTTCAATATAAATTATACAATGATGTCAGTTTATAAGTGATCTTTCAATAATTTGTCTTGCGAAATTTTAGCGTTAGTGTTTATGGACGTGATTTCTCCAACTAGACTTGAAAGCGTTCATCCATCTTGTATGGAATATGATACGTCCATTTTGCATCACTATTCTATGTCTTAATTTACTATTATTCATTGATATATTTTGTATTGAGAGGTGATACTTATGTTATTTCATCTATTTTTGCATGGTTGATGACTTTTGGAGCATGGACCGCGGAAGTCAGGATTCTGATGTAAAAGGTGATGTTTGGAGGCAAAATTCTCGAAGATCAGAAAATCCGGGAACATATACGGAAAATCCTATTTTTCCAGAAGACTAAGGATGCCAGAAGATGGAGTGGAGGTGGGCCACAGGGGGCCCACACCACCCCACGGTGCGGGCAAGCCTAGGCCGCGCCAGGGAGTGGTGTGGCCGCCCTGGCCCACTCCAGCCTCTCCCCTCTGGCGTATATCAACCTCCCGAAACCCTAAGACTCGGGGAGCGACCACAGAAAGATTCCACCGCCTCTGCGAGGCGGAAAACACCGAGAGAGAAAGGTCTCTCCGGCAGACAGATTTCTGCCGGGGGAATTCCTTCTCGGAGAGGGGAGATCGTCGCCATCAACACCACCATCAAGCTGGACTTCATCGGGATCATCATCATCATCACCACCACCATCATCACCATCAGCACCCTCATCACCATCTCCATATTGCTGTAACAATTGCGTTGAATCTTGCATAGTTCATAGGGGAAACTTTCCCGGTGTTGATTACTCCTTGTAGTTGATGCTATTGAGTGAACCATTGAATTATTGTTTATGTTCAGATTGTTATACATCATTATTTCATCTCTGATCATGATCCATATGATTTCTTGTGAGTAGTTCGTTTTGTTCTTGAGGACATGGGAGAAGTCATGTTGTTAGTAGTGGAGTTATGTTGAGAAAGATTTAATAGTTTGATATTTAAGTTGTGGTGTACTTCTTCTAGTGGTGTCATGTGAACGTCGACTACATGACACTTCACCTATATGGGCCTAGGGGAATGCATTGTGTATTTGGCTACTAATCATAGGGGTTGCCGGAGTGACAGAAACCTGAACCCCCGTTAGGAAACCATTACACAAGGGACGTAAGGGTCTTACAGTTTAAAGCTGTGGTTAGGTTTCTACCTTAATTACTTTCTTGTACTTACGGATGTTTGCAAGGGGGTTTAATCACAAGTATGTATTTAGTCTTGGATGGGGCGGTACATTAGCACAGGTTCACCCACACAACACTTAGCAAGCTAGAGAAGATTAATCGACTATATGAAGCGAAAGCACTTGACAGTCTTCCCATGTGTCCTCGAGAACGTTTGGTCATCTATAGAAATACAACAGGCTTGTCCTTTGCTGCATAAAGGATTGGGCCACTTGCTGCATTCATTCTTACTGTCTTTTATTTACTCATACTTTGTTTACTTGCCTTATCGAAAACCCCTAAAAATCCGTTTGCTAAGTATTTGCAGAGAATTCCTGATCCATACCACTAGCCAGCACCTTCTGCTCCTCGTTGGGTTCGACACTCTTACTTATCGAAAATACTGCGATACACCCCCTATACTTGTGGGTCATCAGAATACAATAATTATTTGAATAACAATTGTTCTGATAATACTAGAACAAAATAACAATTATTAAAAACAAATCTTGAAGGAAAGGTTTGATGACAATGATAAACATAACAACACTTTATTTGTTTTTGATGAACATCATAACATATTCCGTTGCTAGTTACTTAGGCAATTGTAGTTCATGAATTGGGTTGTTCTGTATGACATTTCACACCAACCAATTTGGTATCCAATACCGGTATCGAATACCCAAGAACCACATTGTTTAACAATAAAACAATACACTCATAGCATGTATATCATCTATATACCTAAGCTGGACATTTCCAGTATTTTTATTTTCTGCCAAATATTTTGTAGATTATCTTTCAGCATTTCCTTTTCTTTTAAAAAAATCTATCAACATCAATAGTGGTTCCATACACATGAAACATAGTACCAAAGCTTGTTATTCATATACTAATACCTTGGACTTGCACTTTTGAAGTAGATCACCATCATCAAATGTTTGGCATTCTTTTAAAATCCATTTTTAGTAATCTTTTAGTGTAGTAAACATTTTATGTACATATTTTATTCATCCTATCATGAAAACTTTCATGATCAAACTACTATAGACTATAAGGGCTAATTGCGAGTATAATGTTAGTTCCTAGAATATTTTGGGATATCAGGACGCCTAGCATCTCCAGCCTTCACAAATTCTCATACAATATGAGAACATGTATTTTACTTAAATTATACTCTATCATATTGCAACCAAACGATTGTTTCAGATATTGAAATATCTTCCACACTTGATGGTTTCTTAAACAATTCTTTTAGCTCCTAGATAACCTTGATATTAAAACAACTTTTGAATATCAAGGATCATGGAGGAAAGCATGATACTTAGATACTAACACTGGAATTGTTACTCTTGATTTAATACTACTTATTAAACTTCACGGAGTAAATGGAGCTTGCTGAAAGTTTGCAATGAGACTTTTAAAGTTTAGATTGACACTCAAAAAAACAATACGATACTAGTTTGTAAAATAAATATCCAGAATTCTATAGTTCTATTATCTCAATTATAACTAAGCACAAAGGTAGTAAACAAATGCCAATGACTACAACAAACTATACAAATTCTATTTGATTTAGTTTATGATAAATTGAGTTCAACTTTAATCATATTACTATGTGAAATCCCACTCAAAACCAACATCCCTCGAGTCGTTTTGGTGATTACATGAACCAAATTCACTACACCAAGACCGATCATCACATGAATTGGTACAACTGCAAAGGCGAGCATCTATATGGTCATCATATCAACTATATGACTCATGATTTACCTTTCTGTTCATGTTCTGGGGACATGTCTATACATGCTAGGCTCGCCGAGTAAGAACCTTAGTACCCGCATGTGTAAAACTGTCTTACACCTGTTGTATGCGAACATAGAGTCTATGGCACCCGATCATGACGTGGTATCTCAAAATGACGAACTTTCTTAATGGTGCATATTAACGGAAGAATAAATTTTTATGTTGATATTTTAAATGAGGGATCATCTTATAATGCTACTAAGAGCAATTCAAGCAAAATAAGATGCAAATAAACATCATATGAAAAAAGTGATATGATACAGTTCTTGCACTTGATCACTATCTTGTGCATCATGGTATGATCGCCATCATTCCATTTGTGTAACGCCAAGGTCTATGGTGCTTACACTTTGGTCTGCTATAATTTTCCAAGAGCATCCAACTATACTTAAAATTATAACGTTACCATATCATAACACTTGCCCAACAAAAATAAAACTAGACACTTCTAATTTATCTTTTGCATAGTTTTACGTGGTTTAGGGCTTTCAGAGATAGAACCGTTCTTACCTACGAACATGGAACCACAATGATGATAATCAAATTATTAGCAACCCGTTGTATATCAGATATCAACTATAGTGAGAGAGATAGACACCCGCTAGCCACTTATGCAAAACTAGTTGCATGTAAAGTGTGGAACATGTCTCATGTCCGAGGACATGTAAAGTTAGTTCAGGACGCTTCATCCCATTATGCCACAAATATCCAAAATATACAAGAGGATGCAATAATATGATCATCAATGCCCAAATACTCATATGTGTTCTACCCGTACAAAACATCTACGCATAGATCCGTCTCTGATACCACCATTGGGTTCGCAACATAGAAAATAAAAAAATTCCTACGATATGAAAAACTAAGAACCAAGATCTATCTATCTAGATGCAAGCCATGGGTGGATATACATCCATAGAGATCTTGCCCTCAAATACCGAAAAGATTTGTTAATGAAATCTGATTTCGTGGATGATGTAGTCGTACTCTTGCCGATCTCAAGATCGAGTTGAAGTCCAGCGCCACAAACCAGTAGTGCATCCGTGATTGCACACATGTACAACACCCCGACAAAATCCGATTCCTTTCTCTAGCAAAGCAGCGTAAGTAGCATATCCTTCCAGAGAAACCACAGAGAACATGTACTTTTCTAATCTGAAGAAATGAGGAATTTACTAGAGGGGAGAGAGATCCTTCACGAGGAGGTGTGAGAGTGAGAGGGGAGGAGTGCTCCTTTTATAGGGGTAAGGGAAGCCCCATGCCATGGATGGCGACCAAGGTGGATGACCCCCACCTCTCCCTCATTAATGTGGGTGGATGATCCACTCACATAAATCCATCTCCGCTCACATGCATTAATTTTCCACCAAAATTAATGCCAACTCTCATTTAATAAAACTATTTTATATATTTTACTCAGAATTTTATTAATTACTTTAATTAACAAACATCTACATAAAACCCCTTACAATACTTCGATATCACATCTAAAACCATTTTCAGGAATTTGCCCCGAAACAATTCCGGTGTCCATCGAAATAATCCCAGCGCTTTCAAATCATTTCTCTGGTATTATACCGCTCCATTTGGTATAGGTATACCTTAAGTGTGTCACCCTATAGTTTGCAAATAATGCAGACATGATTGAGAACCCTCTCCGATCAACAATTAGCAGCAGGACATGGAAATCTGTACTGACTCCCACATATTCAAAGATGACTCTAGTGATCATGAGAACCTTTAATGTCTTGACTAAATCCCTTTGTCTCGCGATATATTACATATTCGAGATTCGTTCATCGTTATCCCCATACCTAGTTTGGTCTCGTTACGACAGGTACTCTTTTTCTCATTTCAACAATATAACATTCTTTGTGATCTTATCACTTACTTGCAAGTTGTGTCAATGTTATATCACTAAGAGGGCCCTGAGTATATCTCTTTGTCATCGGTATGGACAAATCCCACTCTTGATCCATGATCCTCTACATAACACTTTTGGAGTATCTGGACCCACCTTTATTGTCACCATATTATGGTGTGACATTTGATGTTATCAAGGCACTCTTTTGGTGTTAGTGATTAACATGATCTCATGGTCTAAGGACTAAGGTTACTTTGCATGATGTTATAACAATGTAAACATAATGACTTTGATCATATTACTATACTTTGGGTGAATGTTCATCACATCGTTGAACCAATGATGTGACCTCATTATTAACAACATCCAATGCCCATGATCAGGAAACCTTGATCATCTTGTTAATCAACGAGCTAGTTTAAATGAGAGGGATAACTAGGAACTCTTTATTTTTTTATTAAACACACATGTATTAACGTTTCCAATTAACACAATTATAGAATTAGAAATAAAAATTTATCATAAACATGGAATAAGATAATAATCACTCTATTATTGCCTCCTGGGCATATTCCCTTCATACCTAGTCATTGAAGATCAAGAATGTTGTAGTGTTGTTGTGATGATGGCATGAGTTGGATTGTGGATTGAGGTGTGTCCTTCCACATTACATTCACACAAGGAGTATTTCACGTCCTATACTAGCAGCATCACTAGCCAGGTGAGGATGGGGATTAATGGTTCATCAACTATTGTTGGCAAGGGCACTATATGCATTGAGACAAACATAGGCTACATGTTGGTGCTCGATGATGTGAGACATGTTCCTGGTATATGGCTAAATTTGTTGTTAGTTGGAAAGCTCGATGACATTCATCATGGAAGTTATTTTTGGTGATGCAAAGTGGAACACCAAGGGCTCTTTGATTGTGGCTCAAGGAAGCAAGAAAGGAATATATATGTGACTAAAACCAAGCTGTGTAATGATGTGCTGAACATCGCCAAGAATGACACTTCAGTTGAGTTATGGGATAAAAGGCTTGGGAATATGAGTGAGAAGGGCATGTAGGATTTTGCTCGCATGGACTAACACCCTGAGTTAAGTTATAAGCTTGAAGCCCTATGAACCTTATTTTGCTGGCAAACAACATAGGGTTGCATTTCATAAACGCCCACTATATCATGCGAAGAATGTTCTTGACATTGTGCATACTGATGTTTACTAAATAACTGAAAAATCTTTTGGTGGAGCATTATACTTTGTGACATTCATTGATTACCATTCTAGAAAGATTTTTCTGTATGTATGTAGAAACAAGTGGGAGGTGCTTAGCGTCTTCAAGGAATTCCATGCCAAGGTTCAGAGAGAAACTAGTAGGAAATTGAAGTTCGTGAGATCATACAATGGTGGTGAATATCGTGGTCCCTTTGAGAGGTATTGTATAAAGTTTGGCATCAGGCTTGAGAAGACTCCACCAAAGACACCACAACTCAATGGACTTGTAGAGAGAATGAACATGACTCTTACTGAGAGGGTCATAGTTATGCTCTCGTGCAAAGTTACATAATTATTTTTGGGATGAAGCATTGATTCATGCTAGGTATGTACTAAACCCGTCCCCCTTAATTACTTTCGCAAGTGATATTCCTCAGATAGTTTGGTTAGGGAAGGAAGTGTCATACAAGTAATTGAAGTACTTTTGGTGCAAGGCATTTGTGCACGTCCCTAGGGATGAGATATCCAAGCTTGATAGCAAGACAAAATAGTGCATCTATCTCAATGTTCCAAGTGATGAATTTGGATACAAATTGTCGGATCAAGAAGAAGACATGTAGAAGACAAAATGTGGTTTTCATTGAAGATGAAACAATACAAGATATTGGGAAACCGGAGAAGTTGAAGACCACCACACCTCATGTTGACTTGGATCCACTTAACCCTCCTCTCGTGCATGACAATCACGGGGATATGATGATGCTGAAGACAACGATTATGCAACTAGACAAGGAAGTACAAGTGAGGGGCATGAATAGTAATCTGATGAAAATGATGATGATGATCAAGCTAATGTTAATCCACCTGATTCCCCACCACAAGTGCAACAGTTGAGGCGAAGTGGAAGATATTTAGTACCTTCCACAAGGTATCCACCACATCAAAATGTGTTGATGATTGGTGATACATTGCAAATGTATCTTTAATTTTTGATGTTCCATGCTTGGTTTTATCTACTTTCTTATGTTTTGTCCACACTTTGGAGTACTTTTCATATGATTTCTTGGACTAACCTATTAACAAGAGCCATAGTGCCAGCTGCCTGTTTTCTGCTGTTTTTGGTTCCAGGAAAGTCAGAAAATAAATATTCTCGGAATTGGACGGGACAAAAGCCAAAGTTACTATTTTCCCGGAAGACTCACGGAGCCAAAGGGGAGTCGGAGAGGGGCCACAGGGTAGCCACACCCATCAGGCGCGAGTACCCCTAGGCCGCGCCAGGGCATGGTGTGGGCCCCCTGGCCGGCCACCGACCTTGCCTCTTTCTCCTATAAAGTCCTCCCGATGCATAAATCCTGGGGGGTCAATCAGAAATCCAAGAAAAGTTCCGTAGCGCCGCTGCCACCGAAGTGGAGATTCGGGGGACAGGAAGTCTCTGTTCCGACTCCCTGCCGGGACGGGGAAGTGCCCCCGAAGCCATCTCCATCGATCTCCACCACCATCTTCATCACCGTTGCTGATTCCCATGATGAGGAGGGAGTAGTTCTTCCTCGAGGCTAAGGGTTCTACTGGTAGCTATGTGTTCATCTCTCTCTCTATGCATGATCTTATTGAGATCATGAGCTTTGTAATCAAGTAGATCTACCTTGCTACTCAAGTGCTTTAATAGATCTATGCTGTCCCCATGTGTGTGAAAGTGACAACGTGCACACCATGGTGGCACTTAGGCTAGAGATTACAAATACTTGTTATGAGTTAAATTTGGAGTTGGATGTCTTTATGAAATTGTGGTGTTTGTTGGAACCATCTAGTACTCAAGGTGATAGTGTGGGGTTATCTAGATGGGAAAGACTTACTTTGAGGTGTGCTGTTATAGCCCTACCATCGATTAGAGTGTTCAACCAGAGAGTAGTTAAGAGTAGTATCATAAAGAGAAGATATTTATATGAGAGTGTTCACTAGTGAAAGTATGATCCCTAGGCCTTGTTTCTAAGCACCAAAACACCGTTTGCTACTAGATCGGTTACATGTTTGCTTGCTACCATCTTTATTTCAGTTTTCCTTTAGTCTCTTCCACGCCATCAAGCTATTTTCTAGCACCGTTGTCTTTCATCCATACCACTTGTATTTTACTATCTCTTCGCCGAACTAGTGCACCTATACACCTGACAAGTGTATTGGGTGTGTTGGGGACACAAGAGACTTCTTGTATCTTGATTGCAGGGTTGCTTGAGAGGGATACCTTTGACCACTTCCTCCCTGAGTTCGATAAACCTTGGATGATCCACTTAAGGGAAAACTTGCTGCTGTTCTACAAACCTCTGCACTTGGAGGCCCAACAACTGTCTACAAGAATAGAAGTGCGTAGACATCAATTGGTGCAAGTGAGCCCTCATGCTACGAGGAGGCAGTGTCTGATGAGCGCAAAAATGAATGGTCGACAACCATGCAGGATGAGATGAAATCCCTATATGAGAACGACACCTTCCAGTTGGTGTCTTTACCAAAGGGAAAAAAATGCTCAAGATCAACTGGGTCTACAAACTGAAGACTGAAGATCATATCTCACATCCAAGGTACAAGGCCAGATTGGTTGTGAAAGGTTTTAGTCAGAAAAAGGGTACTTAATTTGATGAGATATTCTCTCTAGTGGTCAATATGTCTTGGATCTGAGTTGTGCTAAGCATGGTTGTCACCATGTACTTGGAAATGGAAAAATTTGATGTGAGGATAACATTCTTAAATGGTGACCTAGAGGAGGAGATATACATGGAGCAACCAGAAGGATTCATAGTTGCAGGCAAGGAGAACCAAGCATGTAGATTGAAGAAGACATTATATGGCTTGAAACAAGATCCTCGGCAATGGTACGAGAAGTTCGAGTCGTTTATGATTGATCTGGGATACCATAAAGCACAACCTGATCATTGTGTCTTTATGAAGAGGTACGCCGAGGGTGACTTCATTATTCTCTTGTTATATGTCGATTATATGCTGATTGATGGAATGGCACAAAGAGTATTGCTCCCCTCAAGAAGGCATTTAGTAAATCATTTTCCATGAAGGATATTGGACCAGCTAAGCAAATACTTGGCATGAAAATCTCCCGCGATAGATCAAAGAAGCTTCTTTGGCTCTCACAGAAACGATACATTGAGAAGGTACTTGAAAGGTTCAATATGCAAGACGTAAGGTCTGTTACCTCTCCACTTTGCAGGTCATCAAAAACTGTGTTTAGAACAATGTCCAAGCAGCAAGAAGGAGAAAGGTGTATCATACCAATCTTCCGTGGGTAGTTTGATGTATGCCACGGTGTGCACTCTGCCTGATATTGCCTATGTAGTTGGAGTTGTTAGACGGTTCATGACAAATCCATGTGAATCTCACTAGAATGTAGTGAAGTGGATTCTTAGGTATCTCAAAGGTACTTCTAGATCGTGCTTATGCTTTGAAAGCGGTGATCATGTATTGAAAGGCTATAAAAATGCAGATTATGCTCGTAATGCAGGAAGCCTACTTCTGGATACTTGATGCCTTATGCTGGGGAGAAGTGTCATGGCAATCAAGGTTGCAGAAATGCATTTCATTATCAACCATAGATGTTGAGTACATAGCAGCGGTTGAGGCTTGCAAAGAAGTGTTGCGGATGAAAAACTTCTTGCAAGAGTTAGGCGTGAAGCAAGAGAATTACAATATATTTTGTATAGCCAGAGTGCTATCCATCTTGCCAAGAATCCAAATTTTCACTCTCGAACCAAGCACATTGATGTGAGGTATCATTGGATTCAAGATGGCGTGAGTTCCAAGTTCCTGAAACTTGAGAAGATCCATACCGACAAGAATGGCTCGGATATGATGACCAATAGATTGCCAAGTGAGAAGCTTCTTGTATGTTGCAAGGCAGCGGGCATGGTAGCCCCCCCCCCCCCCCACACGAGTCATATGGAGGAGAAGTTGAGTATCCTCTTCATGTGGGTTGTGAGGAGATGGCCTTATGAAGCCTTTAAGTGGGGCCAAACAGGTGCAAGAGCCGATCAACCTTTAGGATTATGACTAAGGGTCATTTTGGACATTGCACATGCGGTAAGGGAGAGGATAAGCCTCCCATCTAGCCACCACAAGGTGGAGTGACGAAAATCAAGGTTAGTCTCCATTAGAGAAGAAAACCAAGTGTAAAGGGAAGATGAAGAAGTTGAAGGAAGAAGCTGAATCAAGCACCAGGCTCTGCCCACAAGGTTGTGACGTCTAGATCCACTACCTTGTCTCCTTCAAGTTGCGGTTCCACCATCTCTATTGAGGTTGTTCCAATCCCTATCTCTTGGGACCCAAATCTTGTTGTTTCCATCCAAGATCTATGTGTATCTTGATGTGTGAGATCTTCTAGTGCTCTCTAGATAAGAACAAGTTGTATCCCCATTTGATAACAGTGAAAGAAGATTTGGGTGGCTTCGGCCCGTGGTTTTTCCTCTCAAGTTGAGAGGTTTTTCACATAAAAAAATATTGGTGTCCTTGTATGTTCATTTGCTTGTTCCTGCACCTATGTACTGAGAGCACATAGTACTTGTCCTACCTACCTACCTGCAAATTTTAGCTACTTGTGTGCCGAGAGCATCCAGAACTTGTCCTCAGTTAGGGCAGAGTCTGTTTATCGATATATGTTTTGATGCGTATATTTTTTTCTGTGATAGAGCAATGATCCGTGGATTTAGTAGATGAGTAGTGCTAAAGTTTACATCGTATTTTTCTGCGTATTTTTAGATCACGTTCGAGTGTGCTAATTCCCCAATAGATGGGAGGGGGCATGGTGATTTGTTTCTGAAAACACCTCTATCATATGTGTATTTGACCCCAACATGTCAAAATTTACCTATATGACCCCTCCAAAGGATATAATGACCAATTGCCCCTTCTTGTGTAGTATTCTTGGGACTGTCCATGGTGAAGATTTTCATCTTTAGAGGGACCTTGAATTCAAAAGTGAAACCAGGTGTTCTTATTAGTAAATCTCAAGAACAAATGTTGGGCAATATCTATAATAACTAAATAGGATCAACCCACTAAAGGTATTTTAGTTATGCCACCTCGGAAGAAAAACATGTACTCCCTCCGTTTAGAAATATAAGATGTTTTAGTTTTGTGAATTGAATGTATCTAGACGTCTTCTAGTGTATAGGTTCATAGAGGTTCGGAGTGAACCTATACACTAAAAGGCGTCTAGATACATTGACTTCACAAATCTAAAATGTCTTATATTTCTAAACGAAAAGAGTATATTCCTTCCTTCCTGTGTGTGAAATTGTGTCTGCATGGACCGGTTCACACGAACCAGTTCACATAAAACTACTATTCCTGCCCACATGCAGCCCATTTCCCTTCCTCTTCTCCATTTTCTCCATGACGACCTATCCCCTCCCAACGATATTTGCAAGAATGGAAATCGATGGAGGGAGATGGATTTTTCATGCAGTATATCCCTATTTAAATGACGTGTACCTCCGCCTCAAACCAATTGATGGAGGCAGACGAAAATTGTTCTATCGTCCTCCAGCATGGAAGGGTGTCCACCAAACATCTCATTCCCGCGGCTCATGTGAGCTACTCCCTCCCATCTTCTCCCCTATGAATATTGCTTCTTTACACCTCTGAGCTGCTACATAACTTGGATGCCCAAGCCGTCATTGTATACTCGAATGTTACTGTTACATACACTTTATGTATGTTGCTATTTCTAGATTCACTTAATCCAAATCTGAATTTCACCAACCTCCCTTTTTCTATACCGGCAGGACTGCCACAAGTTCGAGTGAGTACTTAGTCGCCAAATCCCAACCCTCTGTGAGCTCGCCCATTATCCTTTATTCATATATTTAAGGTTATCTGGCCTTGCTTCTTGATGCCTCGATGACCCCTTTTTTGCAGTCCATAATTTCAATATCTGGATTTTCACCATGGGATTTTGGACTAAATCGGAACTCGATTTTGGTTGTATAATCAACAGAGTACCTCTTAATTTTGTTTTATTGCATTTACTTCATTGGTTTATTCATTTTTATAGTGAGCGTGTAGTGGTAGTATCTGTCAGTTCTACATAGTTACATATTGTTGTTCATGTGTAGTATAGAAAAAATACCAGTTTGGTTCGTCTTCTATTTCACCGGCTTTTCACCTATGCTTTCTTCTCGTTAGTCTATGTATTGCTCATATTCAGGTTCGCGCATATAATTTCTATTATATGCCGATTGGTTCATACATGTAATGATCGATTCTCTATCTTGGAAAAGATGCAACCATTTTCTACTCATGGTGTTTGTTCGTCACTTTCAATATATCTAACTTTTTAGATGCATATATGAATCGCTGGACTTGATATTGTGTCTACCAAATGAATGAGAAGGTGATGCGATGAAAATAAGAACACATGAGTTTGCATTAAAAAAAAATCTAGGTGCATCTTTTGGTACATGTTGTACCTGAGTATGTATCTAGTGCACCGGGGCTTGTGGTGCACCCGATGCACCAGATTTTGGTTTTCATATTTGCAAACTTTAAAAATATCTACCAAAAGTATAGACAATAGAAACAACTGGTAATGGGCCAAATTTGTAGCCCAAATTCTGAGTCCAAATTCAAGTCATAGTTTTCAAAACAAAATAACAACTTCAGCGTTGATACCGACAATGGGCCAAATTTGTAGCGCAACATCGAGTAGCTACTATTCACATAGAGATTTTTTTTCTTCTTTTGTTTCTAAAGCTATGTTCATGATTTTGAATTGACACTTTGCATCATGTTGGGACATATATTATGTCTATGTGCTAGAATTACTTTCAGATTTTTTGTGAACTCGTAGAATACCGCACTGGGTCCAGGTGCATCGCAAGCCCCGGTGCGCTGGATACGTTGGCCGTCGTACTGTGTCCTCATGTTGCTTCCAACTGATTTCAGAATGTTGTCCAACTGATTCCCTTGGAGTACAAATTAAATGTATTGCTCTAAATCAATGTCGGTTGTATTGAGTTTTGTTCAACTTTTATGTCTACATATCTTACTAACCCATGATTTTGACTACCCTATATCCAAAGTTGTACACTATTTGTATAACATCTTCCAATATTTGTATTGTCCGAGACTCAGTTTCTACAATTTGCAGCTACAACGCTCGGGATATCCTGTCCTCTAGTTATTAAAATTGTTACCCCTAGTGAATTTTTTGGAGTATAATATGAAGTCCTTGACTAACTGGGCGATGAGCTACGTGACTTCTTAAAAATAGCCAAGTAAAAGAAGGTAGATATTCCTCCAGGTGTCGACTGTTGGCCTTACAACTGAAGCATTTGACAAGGTCTAAAAACAAGGGGCTCTTATATTGTCCGGGTTTGTCTCATCCAGTTGCCCTCTCCCTCTACCTCCTCCTTCCCCCGTGGCGCCATTTTTGGGCATACCGAGCTTAATAAGGTACGAAGCTTCTCTCCTCCTCTTAGTTTCGAGACATGCAAAATTTTCATATGTTCATGCCTACCGATGGTGGTCAATCCGCCCTGAATTGATCCCATTGGGCTGGAGGTATGCTGCTCTCCTGGTTCTTTCTCCAAGTAATTTGTTTTCCTTGTTGCTGATGTTAGATTGCTAGGAACTTAGCATTGATGCGTTGCCATGAACTTGGAACTTGGGTCTCTCCAATAAGTTTTAGGAATTGTCTCTTTTCTTTAATTTGTTTTCTGAAACGTTGCATAGATGACAGAATCATACAGTTCTGTCCTACATGTCTGTCAAAATCTCAAAACAAAACACTGATCAGGAATCCTGATACCTTCGCACAAAGAGGAATAACCACATTATTGTCGTTGATTGTTAATATTGTACCCCAGTAGTTTATTTTTTAGATAGTGGACTGGACACCCATATTATAGGAACATTTCCTACCTGAAAAACAAATGAACAGAGCCCTCATGAAAGTAGTTTAACAAAGAGATAGCGAGTCAATCGCTCCAACGTGGTAGCCTGCTAGGATGTTTGTCACCTCTGAAACAAAGAAGCTAGTAAAAAACACCAGAAGAAGGAGCAAACATCCATTTTAAACGCAAGAATGTCTTATAGAAACCTCAAGGTCAACCTCGCAAAACAAATCAGAACTCAAGAAAGACGTCCCATATTCTGCATTGCACCGATTCTTACACGCAAGAATGTGATGATGATTTGAAAAAATCTCTGGGTTTGTTTGGCAGCAGAAAGATGTCCCATTCGCGAGACGGCAGCAGCAGCAGCAGCACACGCCCATCAAGCAGGTGCGGCGGCAGACCCACGACGGCGAACCCGCGGCCGTCCACCTCCGACGCGTACTCCCGCCGCCCTTTCAGCGCCTCCCTCAGCCCTTCGCCGTCGTTCGACAAGGCGGTGCCGTCCTTCCTCCGACCCACCGTCAGCTCGTCACTGCGCAGCACCTCCCCGTCTCCCACCACAAGGTCAAGGACGTCCTCCTCCAAGGGGTCCCCCTTACCCGCGCAGTTGCCGGCGGCGGGCCGCGCTACGCGTCCGAGCACGCCGAAGAGGTCACCCGCGCAGCAGCCGGCGAGCTCGTCGCGGCCGGTCTCGCCGAAGCGGTCCCCCGTGCAGCCGGTGAGCGCGCCGCGGTCGATCGCGCCGGCAATGGACAAGGCCAAGGCCAAGTCGGCGTCCACGTCGCGGTGGTCCGTGGCGTCGCCTAGGCTGCTGATGCAGAAGGCGTCCAATGCGTTCATCAAGGCCGGCAAGATGCGCAGCAAGAAGAACAAGGACCTGGCCGGCCCGGCGGCCTCGGCGGTGGCGTCCGTCAACAAGGACAAGGAGGCGTCCGGTGCTGCTTCCTGCGAGATCAAGACCGAGACGGAGAGAGCTCCGCCGGTGGAGATGCAGCCACCTGAAATGGCCACCGTGGTACCACAAGAAGAGGTGATAACGACCACCGTGGCACCTCAAGAAGAGGCGATAACGACCACCGAGGCATCTGCACCTGAACAAGAGGTGATAGCAACCACGGAGGCACCTGTCAGTGTGCAAGAAGTGGTGATTGTGGAGCCCAATGCTGTCCAAAACAGTACTGAAATCAAGACAGAGGAGGATAGCGGTCAAGTGGAGCAGGCGAGCATAGAAGAGCCGACTGGAGACGCCGAGAAGGCCATTGAAGAGCAGCACAGTGTGATGCCGGAGGAGTCTGTGGAAGCCCTGAAGGTGGATACGCCGGTGCCGGAAGAGAAGCCGCAAATCGGCGAAGTTGATGAGACAGAAAAGGACGCTGAGAAGAAAACAGAGGATGAACTCCCGCTGGCCGCCGTCGTAGAAGAGTCAGCGAAGGAGACAGCAGCGCTGCTGAACGTGCAATATGAGCCGGCAACCAGCACGGCTAAAGAGGAGGTCGTCGTGGAGATCAAGGTCGCCGAGGAGAGGCAACCAGAAGAGTCGCCAAAGCACGAAGAGATTACAGAGAACTCTGAAAACAGTGTGACGCCCGAAGAGGTCACGGCGGAGAGCTCTGAGAAAAGTATGACGATCTCTGCAGAACCGAAAGAACAACCAGCGGCTGCCGAGAAGCAGCCAGAGGAAGTCGCCGAGGAACCCCAAATGATCGCGGCATCCAGGGCATCGTCACTGCCAGCGACGTCGCTGGAAGAAGCTCTGGAGGAAATGGAGGCAACGACCAAGGGGCAGGCGAGCACTTCGCGGTCGGAGCCGGTGACGCCTGCCAAAAAGGCTGTCAGCAAGGACAAGGCGGTGATCGACACGTTGCTGAGCGCCTCGGCGCCGACGACGCCAGCGAAAGGAGATGCCAAGATGGGCGGGCCTTCGCCGTTGCTGGCGAGGATACCGGAGGAGATGCGGTTGTCGTTCAAGGGGAGCAGGGTGAAGACGGCGCTGGAGAGGCGGCCCGAGGAGGAGCAGCCGAAGAAGAAGGAGGTGGCGCGGAGCAACGACGTGCTGCAGGAGGCCAAGAGCAAACTGCTGGAGAAGAAGAAGAGCAAGGTGGGCGCGCTGGTGGGCGCGTTCGAGACCGTCATGGACAGCAGCCCCCGCGCGTCCACCCCGGGCGCCAGATCGAAACCAACGCTAAGGTGATTCGGAGGGAATCTCCGATGGTTACCGTGTGGTTTGAATTGCGTGGTGTTTGCATTTTTTTTGGATCTGATGCTGTGATATGATTTTGCGTTTGTTCTGTTGACCTTTAATTTTCCTGATCACTGAGTAAAAAGAGATGAAGTGCTACTGTTTGGGTCTGCCCATTTGTTGATGTAGATGCTGCTTATACGAGTAAAGTAGCTGTATTTTCTCGAAACTAGCTGTGGCGGCACAACTATGATGCACATAGTCACAATCATTAAAAAATTATTGCAAAAAATTTCTATAAAAAATTGTTAAAAATATAAGCAGGATTCAATCCGAATAAATAAACGATATAGTATGATTATAGAAACAGTAATTAAACTAATTATGCATACTAACATAGTGGATGAACAAATTGCATCTAAACATGTTAAACCTATCACATCTACTCCAAATGCTAAAACAAGAGACTCTAGCAAAATCTGAAAGAGAAAGTTTAAAGTCACATACGGTCCATCCTGAGTGGCAGCGGCATCAGCAGCATCGTGCGAGTTGTCGCACATGTTGAGGTTGAGGAATAAGTTGTTGATGTCTGGGATGATGTTGTCATTGGGGAACTCGTCGTCAGATGATGTCATGGTTTTCAGTAGTCAGCACTCTCCAAGAACCTGATCGTCTCTCACTCGTTCATGTTCACAAGAGGCACAAGAGGCGAGGTTCCGGAGGTCTGTAGTCTGCGGTGCACGCCGCAGGCCAGGATGGGGAAGACGAATGCGACAATGCTATGAACTGTAAAGAGGTGTGTGTGATGACGTGATATCCGACGCGCATCAGTTTATAAGGGATAAGATCCTAATCCTTTCCCATGAAGCTTCGTGGCGATAAGGATCCCTAAAATCAGGAAACTTCAAGGAAATCTGGAAACGATCGAGAAAATATCTGGTTTCTGGATTGTTCCCGAATATCCAACGATCCATAAAATAATTCCCAGAAAAAATATAAACATGAACTCGGCTCGGCTCATTCCCACAACACGCACCTGCGCGTCGTGACAAGATGAGTGGTGGCAAGGCGGATGGTGTCGGAAGAGGAGTGCGCGAGAGCTGTCCCTTTTTCTCACACTTTTATGAGTGGTAGAACAACCTTTTATATAAGATGGTGCAACACACTCTCAACTAGCAATGTGGGACTAAACTTTAGCTCCACTAGGACAACCATGTGTTGCCACACATAATGGGACAAAGAGAATTTATAAATTTGTATAAGTTATGGGCTAGAGATCCAACGCTAAAATACTCCAAATTCAAACAATCCTCCACAAACTCTCATTGGTACAACTACCACTTTTGTTCTAGAATATTGTTTTATATACAAATGCATAGTGCAGACTATTAATTTGAACTTTCACGTTAAATTTCATACTACACTTATTAGCAACTTTAATAGTGAACTATGCCTTAAACTACAAGTTTTCTGCGCACTAGTTTCACAAAAGTTTAGACTGATACATGCCTGCCACATGGCTTCTCCGTGGTTTGGAGCTTATGTGTCATACTCCAGGGGATTTCATGAGTTTATTAGAGAGCACTCAACTCTCACAGACTTCAACGGTTGACAGTCACTCATATAGGTGTGTTCCTCAAGCAATATTTTATGGGACAACATCTCTGCTTAGATAAGCCAAACATATTAAGCTATATATCAACCTGCCATGTAGATTAGGAGAGTATTGCATCTTCACTGAGGGGTTAAATTGATATAGAGATACTCTCCTCTCAGCTGACCAACAGCTTGTCTCACAACTCTAATTCACGGAATCTCCGATCATATAGAGTGAGTTACCACTCAGGATAACTCACATCGTGGTTCTCAAGCCCATCTCACTCAATGCATTATCTATCACATTGCGTTATAGACCCTATGTGAAGGGCTCTGCCAGGTTCTTAGCTATTTGGATATAATCAACCCAATAACTCTGGAGTTTCTCAAGATTTCAATCTCCTCTTCACATGCCTTGATAACTTCATATTATCCTTAGAAATATTTACTTTGACAATCGCAGATTGATTATCACACTTCATTAGAATGGAGGGTATTGGTTTTTCAACCATAGGTAAGTCCATCAGGAGCTTACAAAGCGACTCTTCTTCAATAGTAGCCATATCAAGTGATGTGAGTTCTGCTCCCGTTGTTGACTTCGTTAAGATGATCTGCTTCCAAGACTTTCAGGAAACAGCGCCACCACCAGGTGTAAACAAATAACCCACTGATGGCCTTAATCTCATCAGCATCAGATATCCAGTTTGAATCACTATAACGCTCAAGGCCTGTGAATACCTAGCAGAGCGAATACCATAACGTGTAGTGCCTTTCAAATAGTGGAAAACTCTCTAAAATCATGCCAATGATCATCTCCAGGATTTGACACAAATCGATTGACTTTGCTTATAGCAAACGAGATGTTAGGCCTCATGGCACTAGCGAAATATATAAGCGAGTAAATGATTTGAGAATATCTCAATTGATCTTTATCTACCCTTCTATTCTTTTGAAGCAGCACACTCAGATCATAAGGCATTGGAATGGACTTGAAGTTGCTATACCCGAAGTGACTCAATATATTCTCCACATAGTGGGATTGAAGCAGTGTAATCCCACCATTGCCATCTTTTAGTAGCGTGATGTTAAGATCACATCGGCTACTCCTAGGTCCTTCATCTCAAAGCAACGATTAGGGAACCCTTTGACTTCCTTGATAACAAAAAGGTTGGTACCAAATATCAATATGTCATCAACATAAATACAGAGGATAAATCCCTTGCCCCAACCATTGCGACAGTATACACACTTAATAGATTCGTTTAAAATAAAGCCTTCAGCTGTCAAAGTTCTTTCAAACTTCTCGTGCCACTGCTTAGGTGATTTCTTAAGACCATACAAATACTTGGTAAATTGAACACCTTTACTTCTTGACCATCAACTACAATTCTATCAGTTTGCTCCATATAAATTTCCTTATCTAGCTGTCCATTTAGGAAAGCAGTCTTACCATCCATACAATGAACGAGAATACTGTGAGAGTCAGCCAAGGAAAGTAGTACTCAAATAGTGGTTAATCTGGCTACATGTGAGTATGTGTCAAAGAAGTCATCGCCTTCTTTCTGGGTATAACCCTTGGCCACAATACATGACTTGCACTTTTCAATGGTAGCATCAGGCCTAAGCTTTTTCTTGAACACACACTTACATCCTATAGGCTGGCACCCATAAGGAAGATCAGTTACCTCCCAAGTTTCATTATCTAAGATGGAATCCATCTCACTATGGATAGCTTCCTTCCCGTAGTTAGCGTCTGGAGATGCATAGGCTTCTAAAATAGAAGTGAGAGTATCATCCACAAGGTACACAATCACCAAAGGACTTTATAGTCCTCTATCTCTTGCTTCTTTTGGAAGCATCACTGTCATCCTCCACAATATCATCATAGTGTTTTATCGAAATGGTGGGCTTAGGAATTATAGCAAATTCCTGACTAGATAAACTAATCATCTTCTGATTTGATGAGCTAGACATACCTTTCATGAAAAAGATGTCCTCAAAGAAAGTTGCATCATTTGACTCCATAATTGTAACAAAATGCATGTAGGATACCTCATATTTTACTATAAAAAATCTGTAGCCAATGCTATAAAATGTATATCCCAAAAAAGCACATTCCACAGTTTTTTGGTCCAAGCTTGCGTTTCTTGGGCATTAGAGCATTGACTTTCACCAAACAACCCCAAGTTTGTAAGTAGGGAGTTTAATATTTTATTTTTCCATTCCTCAAATGGAGTCATGGTTTTATCATTTATAGGAACACAGTTTAGGACATGACGAAAAGTCATTAGTGCCTCCTGCCATTCCTTGGAAAGACCCGACATATCTAACATGGCGTTAATCAAATCAGTTAGAGTACAATTCTTTCTTTCGGCCACTCCATTTGATTGAGGTGGGTAGGGATGTGTCCTCTCATGCCTAATACTATGTTCCCCATAGAACAAATCAAATTCATTTTGAAAATTAATCTTCATGACGATTCAACCTTAGCCACTTGATTTTATGATCAAGTTATTTACTGCTTCAGCTTTATAGATTTTCAAGTAGGTCAAAGCTTCATATTTAGATTTCAGAAGATAAATATAGCAGTATCTAGTGGAGTCATCACTCAATGTCATGAAGTATCTTTTTCTACCTTTTGTCAAAATACCATTCATATCATAGAGATCCAAATGTATAAGTACTAGTGGTGCTAAGTTTCTTGGTTCCGCAACCATATGCAAATGACCGGGTTGCTTTGCTTGTATGCAAACTTGGCACTTAGAACCTTTAACAGTAGTGAATTTCAGAATTAAACTCATATTGGTTAGCCACGTCATGCAACCAAAGTTAATATGGTAGAATCGTGAATGCCAAATATTGGAATCATTATCATTGCAAATATGATTAATAACTTTAGTACATGAGTCTGACAAAGATAGGCGGAAAAGACCTCCGCACTCATGATTTTTCAAACAAATTGTACATACATAGAAATTACAACTTTATTGGACTAAAAAGCAACTTTATTGGACTCATACCAAATTTGCTTCTAAAGGTTGTTGAAGGATGCTTGCAAGTCACGGCTGTCGACCACCACCAAATCGCTCCCACGGGTCCCTCCAACCATAGGAAGATCCAATATTAGGCCCCAAGAGGCAACAGACTCGAAAGGGCCATCCTTGCTCAATCACACATACAATTGGGGGTTTCCCTCGAAGGGTTTCCAGGTAGAGTAGGGAGAGTGCTGCCTCGATGATGTCTTGAAGGAGGGGATGCCCAAGTGCATCGTCGCTGACAACCTTGATTAGTGACTAGGGCAAGGTTTTCACCCAATGTTTTGTCTCGAACCATACGCCCGTTCACAAAGACCAGGTAAACCACCATCACAATATCGACACACAAACCGCCAACCCCAAGCGCCTGATCCTCTATGGCGTCACCATCAGAGCTAGGTGATGGAACCTAGATCCAGAACTGCCGCCACGGTAGCAGGTATCACGCCAAGACGAAACCCGATGAGAACTCTCCATGACTCGTGCAACGGCCACTGCAGCAAGACCGTAATGTCAAATATTTGGACATTATTTTTACACAATTTCTAATATTTGGCTGATCACAGTCTCCTCTTATAGCTAAACGGTCACCTTGCGAGTCATGCGAGAACTCTCCATGACTCGTCCAACGGTCACCTTGCGCGTCATGCGATCAACATTGCGGTGAGGGTTGAGCATTACAATGACAGAGCAGGCGAGCCAGCCTGTAGAGTCCTCGCCCCATTTCCCTTAACCATCACTATATTATCAATCTCCACCGCGAGATATCCACCGTTCCTCGCCAACCCATGACTGCACTAGACGTTGTTGTGGGACATCGCACACCGGTGGACCAGGATGCTTCTGCTCATGTTGGCCGCGGCAGCACAACTGGTGCTGGGTGGCACTGCGTACGAACGGCCTTGGGAGGGCGTCGGCTGCTGCCGGCGTGGCGTCGTCGGCTCGTGTGAGACAATCGGATCTTCACGCGCTGCATCATATTCTCCTTTGGATTAGTGCCTAACTACCGTGCTACGGTAGATCAGTAAACACAATTAGCTCTCTATGTTAGAGTATTGTACGCACAAGGTTGTTATGGTAATTTCGGATAGTGAGCAGTCTAGCATAATTTGTCTTGCACTCTAAGATGATCCATGTACGCCTATATATACTCGCCCATAAGGCTCAATAATACATCCATCATATTCCGTCAATCCCTCTCTATCGTTCTACATGGTATCAGTCCTAAATTCGATCCTACCCACGAGCCACCACCGTCGCCAAAACCCTAGCACCGTCGCCGCCTCTCCCCATCCTTGCGATGTCCCCTCGTATGGCGTCGCGCTAGCCAAGCAACACGCTTCCACCGCGCTGCCCCCGGGGAGGTCAATCTCCATGATCTCCGACGGGGGCCGCGCAACCCATACGCAGGGTTCATCCGCCGATCCGTGATCGGCTGTCCTGTAAGTATTTTTTCCGATCTCTTGATCAGTTTTCTTTTTTGGTTTACCGATCTTAGATCCGATTGAGTCGCCCACCGCCGTCGTCATCGCTGCGCCTCTACTCCTACCATCGGCAACGATGATCTACACCACGCATGTGCGCCTGCCTCCTTTGTTGTCGCGGCATCACGGCAGGCTGCCGTGCACCGCGGATGGCTGCTACGCCTTCCTTGGAAGGCTGCCGCGGCTGCCCCCCCCTCGGATCATCTTCGTCGTCATCGTCTAGGACTCCACCGACAATGCCGCCATCGACTCTGATCTACGCGTCGTCCACGCCATGGCGCATAAGGTGCACCGTCGGTCTGATCAACAGATCTCGCGCCTGTCTACGCCAAGCACGTCCCCGAGCACGCGTCTACCACCGATCGAGCTATGGGTTGCTGCTGCGTCGACTCTTCGGGCCATAGTGCCGCCGCCTTTGGTCCACGCTACCATCTTCCAACCGCCTTCCGTGGCGTGTACGTCGTTGGTGGTCTTCCAGCCGATGCACCGACTTGCGCCCTGCAGCTATGCCGCCCCCTCGAGTTGTAGGGTCGCTACACACAGTCTACTTCACCGTCCTCACGCACCGATGACGTTCTTGGTTTCCACCGCGCCATCTCCTATGGCGCAGATCACCGCCGTCTGCGATGGTCTTCGTCACGCCCTCGGGTTCTTCCTCGCCTCCTACGAGCACCGTCGCCGCACTTCACAAGGTAACCTGCAGGGCGATCTCACGTTGTTGCAGATCTCCCCGACTACCCCATCGCCACTCTAGGCATCCAACATGACCACCCTAGGTTATCGTTGTTTTTGCCACCCTCTATGTCTTCGTCCACTACAACTTCACCGCCAGCGTCATCGCCTCATCCCGACTACACCACCTGCTACTCTACTCCGACAACTGCGGACAACATCGGCATCTCTTCCTTCACGGCTCTGCGCCTCGCAACCGCTCTAGAGACCTCCTCTGCTAGTCTTTCTGACATGGCGACAAGTTCATGATGGTCCCTGCCCCTCGCACGCCTGGTACTGGCAACACCGGGAGTGCCTTCGTCCCCGACGCATTCCCAAGTCTGTCAAACTTGGATCGACGCCTCATCTTCATCAGCTTCGATACGGTATTCTTCGACATCGCTCCCCTCCTCTACAACTGCCTCGACTACATCACCGATGAGTTCTTCTTTGATTACTCGGTTCTAGCAAAACCGGAGTGTGTGTTCGTCCCCGACGTGCGCCTAGTTCTGGGATAATTATGGCCATACCTCATCCTCGACGGCTCGGATTGCATCGGCTTCGGCATCAACACCCTCGACGACTGCCTCGACACGTCTCCGTCATCCTCCTCGCGCACTCGGCGCATGCGGCTTCACGTGCGGCTACCTCGACACCGGCATCCTCGACCACGACATCGACCACGGCGCTCGCACGACTACCTCGACCTCGGCACCGCCTCACGCTCTCGGCTCCCTCGACTTCGTCACAAGGGCTACCACCTCGCTTGAGCATCACCAGCTTCCTCTATAGTGCAAGCTACCGCGCCGCGACACTGCCCACATTGTTCCCGCTCCTACTGCGGGGGGATGTCAGCCCACTGGTTCTACTTCGATTTATCTCCAGTCTAACCGTCCATGATGTTCTAGTGTTCACGACACTACCGCTATGACTGCGGGGGGGGGGGGGGATGTTAGTGTATTGTACGCACACGGTTATTATGGTAGTTTAGCATAGTTAGGATTTTAGCCTAACTTGTCTTGCACTCCAAGATGATCCCTGTACGCCTATATATACTCGCCCATGAGGCTCAATAATACATCCATCATATTCCTCCAATTCCTCGCTATCGTTCTACACTCTAGTTTTCTGATCTGATCTGCTGGGAAATTTCCATGGAGACTAGCAACGACATGGTGATGTTTTTTATCATGCATGTCATATATGGACTGTAATATAGACAGCTTGTGCATGGAGTTCTCTCTTTAGGCGTCTGTAGAATATACTGACAACTGCGTGTAACATTTTTTGGTTATCAGTTCAAAGTGCACATCCTTCCTTTTCTAAAATTAGAAAATCATGGTCCAACTGCTATAGTTAGTGTGTTTAGGATCCATAGTTTACACTAGTAGAAAAAGGGCCTTTGGTTCGGGCAACTAGTCCCGGCCGTGGCTGGGGCCGGGACTAATGGTCCGAACCGGACGGCCCGAGGTCGTCGAATTCTGTGTCCCGGTTCGTAAGAGGCCACTAGTCCCGGTTTTTGTCTCAAACCGGGACTAATGGTCTGGTCCTATATATATGCACCCAGCCCTCCACTCTCTCCTGTTTTTTTCCTATGTGAGGTGGGTATAACTTTGTGCTAACTTTTTTCTTCATATGCACTAGAGGTGTTCGGTGAAATGCCTGTTAGAGCGATGCCACTTGAGTTCACACAAGACAAAACATGATATGAGGTGCCAGAGGGACACTTAAGGTTTCTCCTCTTTGTTTTGAAGTGTCCTAAAATGTTAGCAACTATTTTCTCGTTTTGTCCGCGCGGTACTAATTTAAGTATCGTGATTGCGTTTGATATATATGCATGGTTGTATGATGCAGATGAGCCACCCATCGATGTACGGTGACCGACGCTCTGACGCTTACAAAGAAGGCGTGCGTTATTTTCGCCTTGTGGCCGAGGCGAACAAGCGGCGGGATGGTTTTATGTGTTGTCCATATGTTGAATGTCGGAATGAGCAGGCTCACACTTCCTCAAGAGTCATTCAGAGCCACATGCTTCGGTCTGGTTTCATGTCCGGCTATAATGTTTGGACCAAGCACGGAGAAAGAGGGGTTATGATGGAAGATGGCGATGAAGAAGAGAACGATGATGACAACTACCGATCTATGTTCCCTGAATACGATGATACCATAGTTGAAGATAATGAAGAAGAAGGGGGTGAAGAACAGGAACCATATGAGCCCGTTGATGATTTTGGTCGGGTCATTAGTGATGCAAGGCGAGACTGCGACACAGAAAAGGAGAGGTTGCAGTTCGAGCAGATGTTATAGGACCACAACAAATTGTTGTACCCAACTTGTGAAGATGGCCAGAAGAAGCTGGGTAGCACACTGGAATTGTTGAAGTGGAAGGCAGAGACCAGTATGACTGACTCGGGATTTGAAAAGTTGCTGGTAATAATGAAGAAGATGCTTCCAAGAAATAACCAATTGCCCTCCAGTACGTACGAAGCAAAGAAACTTGTCTACCCTCTAGGATTAGACGTTCAGAAGATACATGCATGCCATAATGACTGCATCCTCTACCGCGGTGAGAAGTACGAGAATATGGATAAATGCCCGGTATGCACTGCATTGCGGTATAAGATCAGAAAAGATGACCCTGGTGATGTTGAGGGCGAGCCACCCAGGAAGAGGGTTCCTGCCAAGGTGATGTGGTATGCTCCTATAATACCACGGTTGAAACGTTTGTTCAGAAATAAAGAGCATGCCAAGTTGTTGCGATGGCACATGGAAGACCGTAAGAAAGACGGGATGTTGAGGCACCCTACTGATGGTCGGCAGTGGAGAAAAATTGAGAGAGACTTCCCGGACTTTGCTGGTGACGCAAGGAACTTATGGTTTGGTCTAAGTACCGATGGCATGAATCCTTTTGGGGAGCAGAACTGCAGTCACAGCACCTGGCCCGTGACTCTATGTATCTACAACCTTCCTCCTTGGTTGTGCATGAAGCGGAAGTTCATTATGATGTTAGTGTTGGAAATATGCCCTAGAGACAAATAGTAGTAAGGACTATTATCATATTTTATATAGTTTATGATTAAGTTTTATATCATGCTATAACTGTATTGAGTGGAAACATCAATACACGTGTGATATACAAACAACCAGGGGTTCCCAGTGAAACTCTAGTCACTGGTTCATTGGTCAACGGATGATCATGTTTCCTGATCTTGTGGCATTTATGCCAGTTGGAAATGAGGTCATCTCATTCTGAGAATGAGATGATGAACCAATACCCAACCTAAACATCGTGACCCGATCATGTCACGAAGTTCAAGTTACGATGATTAGAAATGGATCCTCGTAGACTATTCCTTAGACCGTGAGGCTATATCAATCACTGTCTCCCGAGAGTGCTTAGATAGCATCAAACGCCATCTGGTAAAATGGTGGTTATAAAGGTGTGTTCAGGTATTCAGAGGAAACCGTAGAGGCAATATATGTCGAGAGCGGGATTTGTCCGTCCATGTGACGGGAAGATACTCAAGGTCCCACTCGGAGAAGTTATATCCAATAGCTGCGCAGCGTGTGATTGGATCACGGGGATATCACTTGTCGGGACAAGTTTAAGTAGCATTGTTCAGTAACGAGATTGAACCTGACATGGTGATGTTAATGATCAGATCTCGGGCAATGCAAGTATCGAATGACAAAGGGAATAAGACACGACTGTCCCGGTTCAAATGACGAAAGATCTTCGTGGAGCGCACAGGGGTCACATGGCCATCCAGGTCCCTGTGTTGATCATTGGTGCGGGAGTGTTCCGACCATGTCTGGAGTGTTCCCGAACCGTAGGGTATCACGCTTAAGGGCTTGATGATGCTTAGAGAGTGTTTATAGGATCGGTAGAATCACCGAAGAAAAGAAGGGAGAAAACCGGAAGGGTTTCGGTAAGTCCGGAGGATGTCCGGAGTGGAGGTGGAAGGTGTTCCATGGCCACGGAGATTAGATAATGTGTAAATGAATGTTAAATATTGATTTAATCATTTATTCATAATTATTTAATAAAGAGAAAATAAATTAAAGGTCAAAAAGGCTTAATGGGCCAATTTCCGGAGGGAGAGGGCCCATTAGGGAAAGGCAAGAGGGGAGAGGGGCCAAGGGGTGGCCGACGGCCCTATTGGGCCAGCCCCCCATGTGGGGCCCATGAGGGGGTGGCCGGCGGCGCCTCCCCCCACCTTCTCCTCTCTTTTAGTCCCACCCCGGGACTTGAGGGGAGGTAGTACCTCCCCTCCCCTATATAAGGTGGGGTATTTGGCCTAGAAAATACACCCAATAATCAATAAAGGTCTCCCCACTTTTGGGAGGACCTCCAATTGATATTTTATCTCTCCCCCTCTCTCTCTCGTGACCGTGGTCCCAAGTCTGGACTGCGCGAGCGAGAGACATCTTCACCGCGGAGCGCCGTCGTGCTGCGGGATTCGGATCCGGGAGCTCTACTTCCGCAACTGCTGCTGGATCAGGGAAGCAGGAGTCATCGTCATGCACCGGATGTGTGTAACTCCCACGAGGTGTCACACTTGAGGAACTCAAGTCGTTGGAGCCACAAGGAGCGCAAGGACTTCATCACGACCTGGAGGTCGGCTTCGGCTCGTCTACATCAACCACGCTCTCCTGAGTGTTGACAATGCTTTTCGGTCTTCGAGGGTAAGTTCGCGAAAAGCCCCTCCCGTTACTGTATTACTAATAGATAGGTCCTGGCAGCTTCAGGGGTTCAGGGGCGTAGAGTAAAATTTATTGTTTCTATGTGCGGAACCCCTACAGTGGTATCAGAGCTAGATCTATGCGTAGTAATGGTAGTACGGGTAGAACACACGATATGTAGCATGTAGGCGTTGATCTTTTAGTTGTTACCCTCCCACATGTACATGTGTATACCGCAGTAATGCTTGATGAAGCGGCCCCCAACCGACTTTACGCGTTCATTCGCGAGACTGGTCCATGCTTGACATATGGCTTGTACCGTATAAAGTGGCTTAGGGGGGTGTCTGTCTCTCTCGCATTAGTTGGTATACCATTTGCAACGGAGGGCCCCGAAAGGGGTGTAGTATATACAACTACTTGATCAGCGTTGTGCTGAAAGTTCGTAGGTAAGAACGGTTCTCATACGGAAGCCCATTCAGCCACGTAAAACATGCAAAGATAAAGTAGAGGCATCTAACTTTGTTTTGCAGGGGGCGTTGCTTTGTGATATGGTTGTGGCAAAGGTAAAGTAATTACCTTTTGTTGCATAGTAGTAGATAGTCACGAAGGTGACGAACTACCACGCCAGAATGACACTGGTACCCTAGTGTCTACGGCGCCGGAACCCTGGCGCCGAAACCCGGTAACGATGGATGGAGATCACGACGTGAAGGACCATATCACGTAGCATTTACATTCAATGTTATTGTTTGTATGTCTTATTGTGTGCTAGTATTAGATACTCGACGGTAGCCTAATAAGATGATCCCTGTTAAAATAACCAACGATTGTGTTCCCCCTTAGTGTGCACCACCAAGAAAGTTCTTCGGTATGAGGCAGGCCGTGATGATCGGGTGTCAGACATATCTACGTTCGCATACAGTGGGTGCAAGCCATGTTGCATAGCGAATACACTAAGGTTGACTTGGCGAGCCTAGCACGCTAGAGAAGCGTGGCCTCGGAATGCGGATGGTCGAAAGATCGAGCATGAGTCACATGAATGATGTGACCGACGTTTAGCGTCCACCCTTGAACCCACATTGATGGCCGTGATGATCGAGGGAGATGTGGCTGATAGGGGTCGTGTTATCACTAGGAACCCTCTTTGGGGATAGGTGTTTCTGAGTGGAGTTATTATTGACTCATTTAATTATAAACTAAGGCTAAATTCCTTTTGCAATTATAAATGTAGAAAATGGTTTTTGCCGAGATTAATTTTCCTATCGACGATTGGTTAAAAGGAGAAAAGCTCAAGTTAGATGGATCCAACTTTTCTGCATGGGTCGTACGCCTATTTGATCTCCTTGGGGAGAACGATGTAGCTGACTACATGACCTGCGAGATGTATTTGGAGCCACCCTATTCTCATGAGACCCAGGAGCAGCGCGATCTGCGTTGTTGGCGTCGTGTGATGGCCACATTTATATCAGTGACCATGCGCCTCGGAATGGAGGATAGGATGTGGCCAATGGTGGGGAGTCTCAATCCCTGAATGTTCATGGCACATCTGAGAGCACATTTCGTGGAACAAGTGCGCATGTGGGAGTATGAGCTGATGGGGGACTTCCTCTCCATAAAGATGGAGGAGGGCACCTCACTGGATGAGCACTTATTGTGCCTTTACGATGCGTATATGAGTCTGGCATACTACCTGGACAACTGGTACTCAAGCTCATTTGCGATGGGAGTTGTGCTACGGTCACTTTCTCCAAGCTTCTAAGCACAAGTCAGGATCTACGTTATGAGAGGTGACACGGAAACACTGGATTTCCTTGAGTTCATATCACATTTCAGAAATGTGATAGATGAACCCAACGTCGCTGGAGTCGTCAATGACAAAGGTATATATTTGATATACAGTTTTATAAATGTTATAATCTTGCAAACACATTGCAGTGTTAAGTATATCTGATACTTGTTCTGTTTTACTGAAAACAGGTCCTTCTGCATAGAGGTGCTTGCTAGGGAGGAGGTGACGTTGCGTGTTGATGGAGAGCATGATGATGACAGCCGACGACACACTCCCTCGACATTTATCATTTAGTTTGTGTTTAGGATGATTTTTTGTAATCAAGAGATTGTGAACTTCTTTAGTGTGTCTCACACTTCGTGAGACGGTTATTCATATAAGTTTGTAACAAACCGTTGTTCTGCTTTTATGAATGATTTCTATTCGTGTTCATATCTTGTTTGATTATATGTGAATTATCCTTATTGTTTGAAACTAATTGATAATGTATGAACATTTGTAAAACATTAAAATGCCTTGTTTAAATTACACAACTTAATGATATTTCATTAATGAATGAAACCATTGTTTAAATTCAAAGTTATGTGATAATATGTGAAAGTCATTCGATTTCTTCTCACATATAAATCATGCCTAAGTTCGGCGAAATAACTTGAACACCGTGTATTACTTGAATACAAAGTGTTTAAAGAATTGTTAAAAGTAAATACATATTCGATGTATTGTGTTTTAACGAAAATGGTAATTATCATTAAATGATTGTTTAAATGTGTATAGTAGTTTACCAAAGGAAACATGAATATGAAACTATTTGATTTGATCAAAATGTTTCATCAACAAAGGGTATAAATATAAAAGAGAATCCAATTTCTATGATTTGATCAATAGTAATGAAATTCAACTTTATAAGAATGGCATGAAAGAAATTGTGGAATGCAAAGTGTTTTGAAACGTCAAAATACAAAGCATCACAATGTGATATTAGATATCAAAAGGGGTTAAATAGAAGGCACCGAATAAATCGTTGTAGTATATATGTAGAGACCATTAGTTAGAAATAGTTAGCACTCAATTAGAATTAGTGAACCATTTGAATTCGTGAAATTTTTGAGGTTATTTAGACATAACCAAAACAATAGCGAATAAGTCCCTGTAGGGTATTCATTGGAAACTTTGAATACGAAACCCATAGCTCAAACCAAAAGAAAAGCAAAATTCGTATTGCTTGGATTTTGGTGCATCCTTGAGAAAGCTCACTTCTAGTGATGTTTCTCAACTATGGAGCAAATGGAAATTAGTGTAAAACACAATGAGGATTTAAAACCCTGCATCAGAGTGTTGAGAAGCGCAACAGACAACATTCCTGAACGATTCTCTTCACAGAAGGAAAGAATCAATGATTTTGATCATTGTGTTTTTCCCTCCACTATTGTTATTCACTATATGAAGTAGGATTCAAAATGTAAATCCATATCTTGTATGGAGACATTTGTGAATCACTTGTCATGATTTTTGGAATATGACATACCTACGAACTACAAAGGAAATGATGGTAAACTAGAATTATGAGAAACCTAGAAGCAAGATTCCCTTGAGATTAGAAAGCAATTCGTTGCCGAATCTCACAAGTAAAGGAGTTTCTTGGAATTTTCCCAAATGACTGCAAAGCCTTAGTAGTAAAAGGGGTAAATGACAAAAGCACAATTTATCAAGAATAGGATGAATTCAAAATGAATTTGATTCATGTGGGCTAAAATGTCTAGTGGATTTAAAACTAGTAAAGTACTAGTATCTCATAGTAAATCTACAAGTTTGATATTTGATCAAAGGATTTTGAAGTTATTCAAAATAGTAAAGGAGATATGCAATTTGCATAAAATTGAGTGGGAGCTATGAAAGTCTTCCTGAAACAATATGTGATTGACATATTTTTAAGTGGGAGCAACATAAGCATAAAATTCAAATATGTAGGAACATAGTTTGAGTAAGAGTACTGACTCATACCCAAATATGTTAGCAACATTGTTTGAGTGGGAGCTTATAGGAGTAATTCTTAAAGTAAGTTAAGGATGAAAGTGCAAATACTTATAAATGATGATTTATAAGATGTAGAAGTTGATAATAGGTGTATTATGATATTATGTAGTATTCCTTAAGGGATTCTGAAAAGTGTTTCGGAATAGAAGTTAATTAAGGAACTGGTCCTTAATAACTCAAATTAAGAATAGTATTACATCAATGGTTGAAAGAAAGAAAAGGATGATCGTCATCCACTATGTTAAGACATAGGTTCTATCTTAGTAAACCATGATGATAACTTAGCATAATATGTGATCCAAAGTAAGAACGTTTGAAAGTGATTAAGTTCGAATCACAAAACGTTGAGCTAAGTTTGTCCGCAGTATCTAGTAGAGAATTGTGGACATATTTTCCAAATCCGTAAAGGATTACATATCTTAAAACATAAAGGGTTATGTTATAAGGGAATATGTTGGAAACTCCTGTAGATACCAATTAAAGTCAAATAGGAAGCGAGGTGAACAAAACATCGAAAGTTGCACAGAGTGCACTAGTGTTTCGATGAATACATTTATAATAATAAATAAGGGTACCATCTAAAGTGTCGTATAATGTTATGGCGGGGCTAATTCGCTTTTAACGTAGAATGATGTGTCCCAGGGCATAGTGCCCATGAGAAAGCCCTCGAGGTTGATCTAACGTCATTGTAGGCTCCTGGAATCAGGCCTCGTTCTGCTGCCATAGTGACGATGCATACACACAGATGCTATCATGTGATGATAAGGTATTAATGTCAATCAAGGTGACATTAGTAAGTTGCAAAGGATTTAGGACTGTAAAGTACAGACCCAAGACTCAACCTCTTCCATGAGCAAGCATGTTCAGGGTACCGGATATATGGTGCCAATGATTGAGAACAAATGCAGCTAGCGTATTTGTACTCTAGTGCAAGTGGGAGACTGTTGGAAATATGCCCTAGAGACAAATAGTAGTAAGGACGATTATCATATTTCATATAGTTTATGATTAAGTTTTATATCATGCTATAACTGTATTGAGTGGAAACATCAATACACGTGTGATATACAAACAACCATGGGTTCCCAGTGAAACTCTAGTCACTGGTTCATTGGTCAACGGATGATCATGTTTCCTGATCTTGTGGCATTTATGCCAGTTGGAAATGAGGTCATCTCATTCTGAGAATGAGATGATGAACCAATACCCAACCTAAACATCATTACCCGATCATGTCACGAAGTTCAAGTTACGATGATTAGAAATGGATCCTCGTATAATATTCCTTAGATCGTGAGGCTATATCAATCACTGTCTCCCGAGAGTGCTTAGATAGCATCAAACGCCATCTGGTAAAACGATGGTTATAAAGGTGTGTTCAGGTATTCTGAGGAAACCGTAGAGGCAATATATGTCGAGAGCGGGATTTGTTCGTCCATGTGACGGGAAGATACTCAAGGTCCCACTCGGAGAAGTTATATCCAATAGCTGCGCAGCGTGTGATTGGATCACGGGGATATCACTTGTCGGGACAAGTTTAAGTAGCATTGTTCAGTAACGAGATTGAACCTCACATGGTGATGTCAATGATCAGATCTCGGGCAATGCAAGTATCGAATGACAAAGGGAATAAGATACGACTGTCCCGGTTCAAACGACGAAAGATCTTCGTGGAGCGCACAGGGGTCACATGGCCATCCATGTCCCTCTGTTGATCATTGGTGCGGGAGTGTCCCGACCATGTCTGGAGTGTTCCCGAACCATAGGGTATCACGCTTAAGGGCTTGATGATGCTTAGAGAGTGTTTATAGGATCGGTAGAATCACCGAAGAAAAGAAGGGAGAAAATCGGAAGGGTTTCGGTAAGTCCGGAGGATTTCCGGAGTGGAGGTGGAAGGTGTTCCATGGCCACGGAGATTAGATAGTGTGTGAACGAATGTTAAAAATTGATTTAATCATTTATTCATAATTATTTAATAAAGAGAAAATAAATTAAAGGTCAAAAAGGCTTAATGGGCCAATTTCTAGAGGGAGAGGGCCCATTAGGGAAATGCAAGAGGGGAGAGGGGCCAAGGGGTGGCCGGCGGCCCTATTGGGCCAGCCCCCCACGTGGGGCCCATGAGGGGGTGGCCGGCGGCGCCTGCCCCCACCTCCTCCTCTCCTTTAGTCCCACCCCGGGACTTGAGGGGAGGTAGTACCTCCCCTCCCCCTATATAAGGTGGGATATTTGGCCTAGAAAATACACCCAATAATCAATAAAGGTCTCCCCACTTTTGGGAGGACCTCCAATTGATATTTTCTCTCTCCCCCTCTCTCTCTCTCGTGACCGTGGTCCCAAGTATGGACTGCGCGAGGGAGAGACATCTTCACCGTGGAGGGCCGTCGCGCTGCGGGATTCGGATCCGGGAACTCTACTTCCGCAACTGCTGCTGGATCGGGGAAGCGGGAGTCATCGTCAGGCACTGGACGTGTGTAACTCCCACGAGGTATCACACTTGAGGCACTCAAGTCGTTGGAGCCAGAAGGAGCGCAAGGACTTCATCACGACCTTGAGGTCGGCTTCAGCTCGTCTACATCAACCACGCTCTCCTGAGCGTTGACAACGCTTTTCGGTCTTCGAGGCTAAGTTCGCGAAAAGCCCCTCCCGTTACTGTATTACTAATAGATAGGTCCTAGAATCTTAAGGGGTTCAGGGGCGTAGAGTAAAATTTATTATTTTTATGCGCGGAACCCCGACAGCCAGTGCTCATCCAAGGCCCAAAACAACCCGGCAACGACATTGATGTGTACCTAAGGCCATTAGTTGATGAACTTCTACAGTTGTGGGCCAAACCAGGTGTACGTGTGTGGGATGAGCACAAACAGCAGGAATTTGACCTACAAGCGTTGCTGTTTGTAACCATCAATGATTGGCCTACTCTTAGTAACATTTCAGGATAGGTGAACAAAGGATACAATGCATGCACACACTGTTTAGATGAGATTAAAAGTATATATCTGGATAAATGTAGAAAGAATGTGTACCCGTACAATCGTCGTTTTCTTCCGCCCAGTCATCCCTTAAAGAAGAAAGGCAAGCATTTCAATGGCAAGGCGGAAACCCGGACGAAGCCTGTCCACCGTAGTGATGCTGATGTATTTGGTATGGTCAAGGATTTGGATGTAATGTTTGGAAAGGGTCCTGGAGGACAACCTGTTCCGAAAGACGCCGACGGAAACGCACCCATGTGGAAGAAGAAATCTATATTTTGGGAGCTACCCTATTGGAAAGTGCATGAGGTCCGCTCTACAATCGACGTGATACACCTGACGAAGAATCTTTGCGTGAATATTCTAGGATTCCTGGGATTGTATGGGAAGTCAAAAGATACCCCGGCAGCACAGGAGGACCAGCAACATCATAAAGGACGAGACGGCAAGCATCCATGGCAGTTTCAAGGGCTTGCCAGCTACGCTCTTACCAAAGAAGAGAAGGAAATCTTTTTTGAAGTCCTTTTCAGTATCAAGGTCCCGTCTGGCTTCTCGTCGAATATAAAGGGAATAGTAAATATGAAAGAGAAAAAATTTCAAAACCTAAAGTCTCATGACTGCCATGTGCTTATGACGCAATTGCTTCCGGTTGCATTGAGGGGAATTCTACTAGAAAATGTTCGACTAGCCATTGTGAAGGTATGTGCATTCCTCAATGCAATTTCCCAGAAGGTAATCGATCAAGAAAGTCTATCAGGGTTACAGATTGATGTGGTCCAATGTCTGGTCAGCTTCGAGTTGTTGTTCCCGCCATCCTTCTTCAATATTATGATGCACCTCCTAGTTCACCTAGTCGAAGAGTTAAGAATTCTCGGTCCTGTGTTTCTACACAATATGTTCCCCTTCGAGAGGTTCATGGGAGTCTTAAAGAAATATGTTCATAACCATGCTAGGCCAGAAGGAAGCATCTCGAAGGGCTATGGAATAGAGGAGGTCATTGAGTTTTGTGTTGACTTTCTTCCTGACCTTAAGCCGATTGGTGTTCCTGAATCTCGGTATGAGGGGAGGATGACTGGAAAAGGCACACTAGGAAGGAAATCAATGGTATGTAGGGACGGGCATTCTTTCACTCAAGAACACTACACGGTTCTACACAGTTCCACCGTGGTGGCTCCGTATATCGAGAAACACAAGAATATGCTACGCTCCGAAAACCCGGGGAAGCCTGAAACCTTGATTAAAGGGGAACACGAGAAGAATTTTGGCAGTTGGTTGCATACACATCTCATGAATAACACCACTATTGGAGATGAGTTGTACTCGTTGGCCAGGTTACCATCTTCGACTATATGTACTTTCCAAGGGTACGAGATAAATGGGAATACATTTTACACGATCGCCCAAGATAAAAAGAGCACCAACCAAAACAGTGGTGTCCGCTTTGATGCAACAGATGACAATGGGTAGAAGGACACATATTATGGGTACATAGAGGAGATATGGGAACTTGACTATGGACCTACTTTTAAGGTCCCTTTGTTTCGGTGCAAATGGGTCAAGCTGACAGGAGGCGGGGTACATGTAGATCAAAAGTACGGCATGACAACAGTGGATCTCAACAATCTTGCGTACATGCATGAACCATTCGTCCTAGCCAACAATGTGGCTCAGGTTTTCTATGTGAAGGACATGTCTACCAAACCGAGAAAAAGGAAAGATAATCAAAAGAATACAGAATACGATGACACAAAGCGCCACATAGTTCTTTCAAGGAAAACAAACATCGTGGGAGTGGATGACAAGACAGACATGTCAGAAGATTACAATAAGTTTCATGAAATTCCGCCTTTCAAAGTGAAAACTGACCCAAGCATCCTGTTAAATGATGAAGATTCTCCATGGCTACGGTGTAGAAGAAAACCACAACACTAGATGTTGGTGATGTGTAATAATGTATTAAACCTTTTATTTGAGACATAAATCTATGTAATGTATTAAACCTTTTATTTGAGACATAAAGGTCCCCTTTCATGTAATACATCTTGCTCAATCAAACTAGATGTTGACGACCGGGTTCTGAGCCACGGGAGGTGATCACCCAAAGAGAAGGAACCATCACAAGAGAAGGAACCCACAAACACTAAGGATACATAGCACAACTAAATATTAAGATACATAACGCAACTGAAAATTAAGAAACATGCCTAATGTTGGAGTGATTCAGTCATGCTCCTGCCTAGCCCTGTAATACGCGCCACTTTAGTCGTCGTAGTCACTGGCGCCGTCGTCGTTGTCGTCGTTGGGGTCGCCGTAGTCGAACCTTGAAGGTTGGGCACGCGTGGGCTGGATTTGAGGGTACCGCAGGCGGGGGTTATTGCCGGTCGTGTTGTAGGCCATGACACTCTGGAGAGTCCGGCCGCGCCACCACAGCTGACGGCCGGCCTCGTTGAAGTTCGAAGGAGGTGGGCCATCCTCCTCGTGCTTGGCGAGCACCCTCTCACGCCGATTGATGAAGAAGGCTGCCCAAGTCGGGAAATAGTCGGGATGCCAGTTGGGATTCCTCCGCTGCTCTGGCGTGAGCTCGAGGTAGTAGTGGTTCGTGATGGCCATCCGGCACTCCACACCTAGAGGGACAGGAGGGACCGGCACGCCTCCGGCGCTCAGCATCCAGCTGGTGGGGATGCGGTAGCCCAGTGGGCAGGGGTAGTTCGAGGCTCAAAGTGCCTCTGCCTCCCTGGGGTTAGAGGTATGCTGGAAGCCATGGGAGAGAATGGAGAGAGGCGGCAGATATGAGTCTAGATGTGCTATGGCAACAACCAAGCCTACATATATATAGTGAGAAATGGTGGGAAGTCAGAGGAGGGAAGCGGTGGAAAAGGCGGGAAGAAAACGGGCGGGAAAAAATAAGGCGGGAAGAAACAGACCTTTAGTACCGTTTCGCGCGAATTTTTTACCAACCAGGACTAAAGGGGCTTTTTTTTGTAATAAAATAATTAAAATGCATTTCTTTAGAACCAAGTGTTAACGGAACAAATATGACATTGATTTCCATGTTGAGATACATATGTGTGCCGAAACCCTAACCCTAAACCTGTATTTTTAAATTGAAAATGGCAAAATGGTTAATAGTTTCACTAATTAGAATAATTATTTTATAAAACAGAAAATAGATTTGGATTACTTATTCAAATTCAAGAAGTTTTCATGTTGAAAATTTTCTCAAATTCATAAGTATGCAAAAACTGTATAATTCAAATGTTTAAAAAATATGCAAATTGATTTTTTTAAACATATGCAAAAGGACCTTTAGTCCCGGTGCGTGCTATGCACCGGTACTAAAGGGGTGTCGTTGGCGCACGTGCTGAATACTCTTAAGTCCCGTCCCGTGGCACGCACCGGGACTAAAGACCCCCCCTTTAGTCCCGGTTGCAGCCACGAACCGGGACTAAAGGGTGGGAGCTATTTAAGCCCTCTTCTTCCCCCGGTCGAATCCATCGACCGGGAGCAATCGCGAGGAGCACGCCAGAGCGCCGCCAGGCTGCCGAAATTTTCCGTCAACGTCGGCACCTGCCGCCGCACCTCGTCCTCCCTCTCCGGCCGCCCCACCTCTAGCCGCCACTGCGCCGCCACCGTGCCGCCAGCCCGCCACCGCCCCGCGCAGGTAATCCCTCTAGTATTTTTTCTAGTGTTTTTTTAGTATTTTTCTAGTATTTTTTCTAGTACTTAGTGTATTTATAGTCTTAGTGTACTTAGTGTATTTTTTGTATTTTTTTATAGTCTTAGTGTAATTTTTTATAGTCTTAGTGTACTTAGTGTATATATAGTTTTAGTGTACTTTGTGTATTTTTATAGTCTTAGTGTACTTAGTGTATTTATAGTCTTAATGTATTTTTTATAGTCTTAGTGTACTTAGTGTATTTTTTTCTAGTACTTAGTATGTAGTAGTATCATAGTCTCAGTGTATTTTTTTCTAGTACTTAGTAGTATCATAGAGGCTATGGTGATGGTGAGAGGCCAACGACACTATCGGTTGTCGACGATGTGTCGATGACTCGGTGGTGCTCGTGGGCCGCCCGGAGATAGGGTTAGGGTGGTGGTGCTCGCGGGCCCCCGGACTTAGGGTTAGGGTGGTGGTGCTCACGGGACGCCCGGAGATAGGGTTAGGGTGGTGGTGCTCGCGGGCCCCCGGACTTAGGGTTAGAGTGGTGGTGCTCGCGGGCCCCCGAAGATAGGGTTAGGGTGGTGGTGCTCGCGGGCCCCTGAACTTAGGATTAGAGTGGTGGTGCTCGTGGGCCCCCGGAGATAGGGTTAGGGTGGTGGTGCTCGCGGGCCCCTGGACTTAGGGTTAGAGTGGTGGTGCTCGCGGGCCCCCGGAGATAGGGTTAGGGTGGTGGTGCTCGCATGCCCCTGGAGATAGGGTTAGGGTAGTGGTGCTCGTGGGCCCCTGGAGATAGGGTTAGGGTAGTGGTGCTTGCGGGCCGCCCGGACTTAGGGTTAGGGCATCACTAGAATTTTGCTATTGTTTTGTATTATTGTAGCAAATTGCGTGTTTATATTATTGTTTAGTATTATTGTATGCAGCAATACTGAATGAAAAATGTTATTGTGTGCATTTTGTAGAAAACTATGGATCCAATCCAGAGAGACCTAGCACAGGAAGAAATTCTCAAGCATATGATCAACGACACCCCCCATGTTGATCCACCCGAATCTTCGTCAATTTATCTGAACCCCTCCGGTGAGGGAGAGGAGGTTGACCGAAATGATCAAGGAGAAGCTGACGGCTCCAGTGGTGGAGAAGCCGACGGCTTCGGTGGACCCTTAACGAAGTCCGGCGAGGTATACATATGAAGTCTGGTGATCAGTAGATGCATTAACTGAGTTGTATATATATAAATTGACGAATGTTTCTTCTCTTAGGCCTCCACATCGAGCAAAAAATATTCTAAACGAGGCCCGGCCAAAAAGTTGGACGCATCTACGCGTTATACAATTACACTGGTATCAGCACGGGGTGAACCGTTGGAACCTGAAAAGGCTAAAAGTGTATTTGTACAACAATGCGGAGTTATGGTTAGGGATTGCATCCCGATCACCATTCGAGAGTGGAATAAGACCAAAGGGGCGGAAGAGGGTGAGTATGTCGCCGACAGGTACAAAGAGGGTCCTTGGAATGACCTTATGGCACATTTCACCCTGCCAGAATGTGAGGATGAAGCCAACACAGGTGCATTGAGGAAGAAAGTCAAGTAGTGGACTCTTACGAAGATGGCCAAACTATTCAAGAACTGGAAGAAAGCATTATGGCAAAAGTATCAGAAGACGAAGACTCCTCCTAAATTTGAATGCTATCTAACGAAGCAGCGGGCTAACTAGGATGCATTTGTGAAGTACAAGGAGTCAGAACCTGCTATGGAAAAGTCAGAAAAAACAAGAAAAATGCCGCGATGAAGAAATATCACCATCACCTGGGGCCAGGGGGCTACGCGGCTGCCATGCCAAAGTGGGATGCTAAAGAGAATGAGCTACTTGCTAAAGGGGTCACTCCAGAACCAATACGCGAAGAATGGGATCTGATGGCAAGGAATTGGTTCCTTGGGCATGGGAGTGAGTATGACGAAAGTACAGGGGACCTTATTTATAGGCCAAAAAATCGATCCCACCCCTCCAGGTGTTATCCTATGACACTCCCCAGCAGGATATGGAAGAAGCTAAGAAGCTTGCAGACGCTATGAATGTGACTGTTGAGGAATTGCTAGGTGCCCAGGACGACAAGTTACCCAAGGCTCAGGTAGTCCCTAAATATGTCCCAGGGAAGCAACTGGTCCTATTTGAACAGTTCCAACAACTGCCAACACACATGTGGAGTTTACATAAATGGTACATGAAAGCTGTAAAGGAGGACAGAATAATGATCGTGGCGAAAGTCCCACATGACTACTACTTCCGAGCCGACGCGGTCCATGTTGAGTTTCCAGAACTCTTCCAGTTATACAGTTTCGATGCCCTCGACAAAAGTCCCATGAGTTGCTATTGTCTGTAAGTTGTTGAATTCATTGTCTATATATAAGTTGTTCATTTTTTCAGTTGTTCAGTGCATTGCATATAATTATCCTCATTACATCCTTTTGTACTCTGTTATTATGCAGAATGAAGATCATGGAATGTAAAAGAAGGCCACTCTTTAGTGTTGGGTTCATTGACCCAGATAAAATACATTGTAAGACGCTAAAGGATAAAGACGCAGGAAAACCTTCTAAGGTTTCTAACAGAGCAACATTTCTGTGACCACATACTGTTTCCTTACAATTTCCGGTGAGGGTATTACTATGTTGTACATATTCACTTTTTCTTACTCGATGTTAAATGTAATTGATGAGTTACTGATGTATATATAAACGTGTGCAGTTTCCACTGGATTCTCATGGACATTCAACTTGATAAGGGAAGAGTTGAAGTCATGGACCCATTGAAGAGTCCCCTAGAACAGCTTAGGGACATGCAGGACATGCTCCAGAGGTAATTTCCGTGCTACATCGGTCTCTTTATTTGATTTCCTGAGATATCACGTAATAAATAACTCATTCATTCATTTTCTTTGCCGGGCAGGGTTTGGAGCATGTTCAAGAGTAGGGTTACGGGTTCCTTTAGTAAGGAGCTGATATTTACTCCGGTCTCAGTAAGTAATACGTGATATGTTCGCACATCTCTTTACTTCTAGTTTCAAGACAATTATGATGCTAGATTATAATTTTGATTGAATTCTATTCTCGTAAAGTGCGCGAGGCAGCCACAGGGGACGAATCTATGTGGATACTACGTTTGCGAGTTCATTCGCATGTTTACCACTGAGCACAATGATAATAGAGTCTGCGTAAGCAATACATTCACAACATTATTTTATTACCGTCACTTTTTGTTATCATGATTGGTATTCATATTGATCTCCTTTTCTTATATAGTTCAAAAGAATGCGGGATCAGCTCCTACCAGAGCAACGCGTACTAGGAATTGTTGAAGAACTGGCAGGATTCTTGATGACCGAGATGATAGATGACGTCGGGGAATTTAGCGTGAATAGGCGCTACCGATGATCCCCGACCGTGTAATTAAATCGTCGAATTGTGATCTCCATGTAACTATCATGATCATGTATATATTTGTATGCTCGATCTTAAGAGAAGTTATCTTATGTATGCACGAACGTGTACGGTATGTGGTAGCGTAGAAAACTATTTTTGAAATGAAAAATAAAAAAGATACAAATTGAATTCTCTGCCGCGGCAGAGAAAGTGCCTAAACTTCTGCCGCGGCAGAGAACCATTTGTCCCGGTTCGTAATACGAACCGGGACTAATGGGGGGCACCCAACGCCCGCAGAGACGGCTACGTGGATACCCATTGGTCCCGGATGGTAAGCGGTCCGGGACTAGTGGGGGGGGGGGGGCTTTAGTCCCGCCCCTCTAGTCCCGGTTACCAGGACCGGGACTAAAGCCCCTTACGGGCCGGGACTGAAGGCTCTTTTTCCACTAGTGTTAGGTCGAAAGTATCCCCATCCACACGCACATACCTGCTTCCCTATACAACTGATGTTAGTTTCGATCTTGCAATGCTTGATTCATCGTCCCTGTGTGTTCCTTTTTCACGTGGCGAGCCAGTTTCTCATAGTAGAATAAAATAGAGGTGGAATGATGATTCATATGGCCGGTGTAGTCCATGCAGTTTTAGTTGTAGTTCCAAATTTTAGATTGAGTTTTTTTACTCATCTGGTGGTGATTTATCTTGGCTATCGACGAGGTTACTTCCCGAAAATAGGCAGGATTTTACGCCCTCTATCACATGTATGTTCATTTTGATTTAGGTTTGATTTGAGAGGTCTAATATTTTATCTTTTTCTCATTTGTGGGGTATGGACCAATGCGATTTTGCATCTTGTGAGATAACAAATTGGAGTAGTGTACAAGCAAAGGAGACAGTGCATACAACCGAGCTTCCCTTTGTTTGCATTGTTTGTGTGGTCTGTGGACACTAAATTATTCTCATAAATAGGGACCTGACTTCAATTTGGATCATGTATTCAGAAGGTAACCAGCTATATTACCTACTATTTCGCTCTGAAACATCAGGTTACTTGGTAATTTTGACATGATGTTTTATCTAATACTAAGTTACATGCATGCCAGTGTATTCATTTTGTATATTTTTGCAGTATGTACTAGACTTCGTACCTACTTTTTTAGTACTTCATGTATGATAGTGTGTTGGTAGTTATAGTTTTGTTTTGTTAATGTTCCTCTTGATATAGTTTAGGATGTCCCTTTTGTCCTAGATTCCACATATTTGTGTTGTTGTGTCCGTGACTTTGATATATGTTACTGCCCGACTAGTTCATTGTTTTTGACTTTGCCCTAGATTGTTGCACCTTTTATGCCTCCATATGAATAAATTATGTAGGTCAGTGCCTTCTTAGATGTACTTCTATGTGATTTGTGCTGATTGTAGTTGCAGACTAGAGTAGATTACAAATTTATTATTTGCTACTACTAGCCTTTTTGGGTATTGTTGATACCACTATGAAGCATAAATAAATGGGACTTTCAATCATGGTCGGGATAATGATGGACTACAGATCACTACGGGAGAAGCCAAAAATGCCAACGGCCTAATCCTACGCCGACGGCAAAAGTGCGGGCATCGGCGAAGGTTCCCGGGCTCGTCAGCTGGGCAAACAGGTCGTCGGCGTAGCGACTCCGTCGGCGTAGAGCCAAATCCCCTGATGGCCACCGTCGACGTTTGCCCAGTCTAGCCCGAGGGCTGCCGTTGGCCCTAGATATACCGTCGGCCCAGCAGGCCACTTAACGGCCCACCTAACGGGGCGGTCCAAGGCTACACCGACGGCCAGGCCGTCGGCCTATCTAGGCTACCACCTCAACGCGGGCGGCATGTCGTAGGTGTTTTTTGTTTTTTTGGGTATAGCTAGTTTATTTTTTCTCACTAAAATTTTAATGTATATGTACTTTTTAAATAAATCGGTGATTGTAAAATAACCACGCGAATCTTCGGTATCCTGCCACACCCACATAGAATAACGACGCACACACATCTCAATAATATCTTATTTCAAGTTCTGGACTAATACATCTCGATAATATCACTACTACATCTCGCTCAATCAAACTGGACGCTGATTTCCGGGTACTGAGCCACGAGCGGTGAACACCCAAAGAGAAGAAACCATCACAGGAGCATAGCTCGGGTGATATCCCTGGAGAACCTGCCAGGTATTGGATAACCTGACACCCAAAATAGCCATATAGCGGCGGACGTGCTCATCCTCATCCCTGACACGTCTCTGTACCACCTGTTCAGGAGCCGGCTCCCTCTGCACCGCTAGAGGACCATGTGACCGCCACCAAAGAAGCTCTGGGTCGACGACGGGACCCGGATTCCTCACCAAGCTACGGTTCCCGGAAGGTAGCACCTCCCAGTGCCAGCCTGGCGGAGCCCAAGCTCGAACATCCCCATCCCCGACGGAGCCCAACAGTCCTCCGGCGTTGCCGCCGAGTTGAGGACGAGCACGCGGGTTGGGCATCCTAAAGTATGCATTTGATCGAAAGAACAAATTTCTAAGTGTGGGTTCTCCAAAATGCATCTGATTAACAAAAAAATGGGCTTGGAGATTACCTGCGGGCGGCGACGACTAGCGGTTTCGGGTGGAGGATACTTTAGACGGGCGGGGGCAGCGGCTGCTTTGGGCAAGAGGAGTAGGAGGCAGCGGAGTGGAATGAGAGAGTACGAGGTATTTAACCTAAACAAACCTAACCCACCAGATATACATGGGCCAACCCTAGGTTTTCTTGGGCCGAGCCTTGGTTTTCTTGGGTCGAGCCATGGTTTTCTTGGGCCGAGCCGGAGCGTCGAAACAACCGGGGCCTAGAATGTGGCAAAGTGGGCCCAACCTTTTCTCTACATGTACATATGTCCTAAACAAACCAAAAAAAGTAGGAAGGTCCACCGGGCTACCCTCGTACGGAGATAGCTATAGGGGTAGACGATCCGGGGGACCCGGTCTAGGGTTTCGCTGGAGGAAGACCACCGGAGCATCGGAATCACATGAAAACTTGCATGTGCCCCTAGCATATGTGTGTGAGAGTGGTTCAAGGTTGGTAGGTGCCATGTGTAGGCCCCAGGTGTGACCCCCTTCCCGGACATACGTTTACGCTTGGTAAAATCCTGGATCTGTGCGTGGAAACTCCCGCCGCGGGACAACCGAGGCTTAGAATGTGGCAAAGTTGGCCCAAACTTTGCTCTCTATGTACATATGTCCTAAACAAACCAAAATAAATAGAAAGGTCCACTGGGCTACCCTCGTACGGAGATTGCTATAGGGGTAGACGATCTGGGGCGCCAGTCTAGGGTTTCACCGGAGGAATACCACCGAAGCGTCAGAATCGCATGAAAACTTGCATGTGCCCCTAGCATATGTGTGTGAGAGTGGTCCAAGGTTGGTAGGTGCCATGTGTAGGACCCAGGTGTGACCCCCCTTTCCGGACATGTATTAACACTTGGTAAAATCCTGGATCTGTACGTGGAAACTCCGGTCGCAGGACAATCGGGTCCTAGAATGTGGCAAAGTGGGCCCAACCTTTGCTATCCATGTGCATATGTCTTAAACAAACCAAAACAAATATAAAGGTCCATCGGGCTACCCTCGTACGGAGATTGCTTTAGGGGTAGACGATCCGAGGGGCCCAGTCTAGGGTTTCACCGGAGGAAGACCACTGGAGAGTCGGAATCACATGAAAACTTGCATGTGCCCCTAGCATATGTGTGTGAGAGTGGTGCAAGGTTGGTAGGTGCCATGTGTAGGCCCCAGGTGTGACCCACCTTCCCAAACAGGCGTTAACGCTTGGTAAAATCCTGGATCTGTACGTGGAAAGTCCCACCGCGGAACAACCAGGGCCTAGAATCTGGCAAAGTTGTCCCAACCTTTTCTCTCCATGTACATATGTCCTAAACAAACCAAAACAAGTAGAAAAGTCCACCGGGATACCCTCGTACGGAGATAACTATAGGGGTAGACGATCCGGGGGCCCCGGTCTAGGGTTTCACCGGAGGAAGACCACCGGAGCGTCGGAATCACATGAAAACTTGCATGTGCCCCTAGAATATGTGTGTGAGAGTGGTGCAAGGTTGGTAGGTGCCATGTGTAGGCCCCCAGTGTGACCCCCTTCCGGACATGCGTTAACGCTTAGTAAAATCCTCGATCTGTACGTGGAAACTCTCGCCTCGGGACAACCGGGGCCGAGAATGTGGCAAAGTGGGCCCAACCTTTTCTATCCATGTACATATGTCCTAAGGAAACCAAAATAAGTAGAAAGGACCACCGGGCTACCCTCGTAAGGAGATTTTTATAGGGGTAGACGATCTGGGGCCCTAGTCTAGGGTTTCGCCGTAGGAAGACCACCGGAGCGTCGAAATCACATGAAAACTTGCATGTGCCCCTAGCATATGTGTGTGAGAGGTTTGCAAGATTGGTAGGTGCCATGTGTAGGCCCCAGGTGTGACCCCCCTTCCCGGACATGCGTTAACACTTGGTAAAATCCTGGATCTGTACGTGGAAACTCCTGCCACGGGACAACCGGGGCCGAGAATGTGGCAAAGTGGGCCCAACCTTTGATATCCATGTACATGTGTCCTAAACAAACCAAAGCAAGAAGAAAGGTCCACCGGGCTACCCTCGTACGGAGATTGCTATAGCGGTAGATGATCCGGGGGCCCCGGTCTAGGGTTTCGCCGGAGAAGATCACCGGAGCATCGGAATCACATGAAAACTTGCATGTTCCCCTAGCATATGTGTGTGAGAGTGGTGCAAGGATGTTAGGTGACATGTGTAGGCCCCAGGTGTGACTCCCCTTCCCAGACATGCGTTAACGCTTGGTAAAATCCTGGATATGTACGTGGAAACTCCCGCCGCGGGACAACCGGGGCCTAGAATGTGGGAAAGTGGGCCCAACCTTTGCTCTCCATGTACATATGTCCTAATAAAACTAAAACAAGTATAAAAGTCCATCGGGCTACCCTCGTACGAAGATTGCTATAGGGGTAGACGATCCGGGGGCCCCGGTCTAGGGTTTCGCCGGAGGAAGACCACTAGAGCGTCGGAATCAGATGAAAACTTGCATGTGCCCCTAGAATATGTGTGTGAGAATGGTGCAAGGTTGGTAGGTGCCATTTGTAGGCCCTAGGTGTGAACCCCCTTCCCGGACATGCGTTAACACTTGGTAAAATCCTGGATCTGTATGTCGAAACTCCCATCGTGGGACAACCGGGCCTAGAATGTGGAAAAGTTGGCCCAACCTCTGCTCTCCATGTACATATGTCCTAAACAAACCAAAACAAGTAGAAAGGTCCACCGGGCTACCCTCGTACTGAGATGGCTATAGGGGTAGACGATCTGGGGGGGCCCCGATCTAGGATTCTTCCGGAGGAAGACCACCGGAGCGTCGGATTCACATGAAAACTTGCAGGTGCCCCTAGAATATGTGTGTGAGAGTGGTGCAATGTTGGTACATGCCATGTGTAGGCCCCAGGTGTGACCCCCCTTCCCGGACATGCGTTAACGCTTGGTAAAATCCTGGATATGTACGTGGAAACTCCCGCCGCGGGACAACCGGGGCCTAGAATGTGGCAAAGTGGGCCCAACCTTTGCTCTCCATGTACATATGTCCTAAACAAACCCAAAAAAAGTAGAAAGGCCCACCGGGCTACCCTCATACGGAGATTGCTATAGGGGTAGACGATCCGGGGGTCCGGTCTAGGGTTTCGCCAGAGGAAGACCACCGGAGCGTCGGAATCACATGAAAACTTGCATGTGCCCCTAGCGTGCATGCAAAAGGGTGGTGGATTTCTCCTAGATGGAAAACCTAGCTCCCGGGTGTGACCGTCTACGGCGCATGTGATAGCACTTAGAGAGGTGTGCTGGACCTACATGAATAACTCCCACTGCGGTTCAAACGGAGGCAAACCGGTGGAACCTTGGGCCTAGCCCTGGTTTTCCATGTAGGTATGACCTTAGCAAACCTAAATCGCCATAAAAGTCCACTGGCAAACCTCGTAAGGAGAATGCTACGGGCGTAGACACGCGGGGCCCTCGGATTAGGGTTTCGTTAGAAAAGGACCGCCTGAGCACCGAGATGCCACGATAACACGTGTGTGGCCCTAGCATGCATGCACATGGGTGGTGGATTTCTCCTAGATGGAACGCCATTTCATGTGGCCCTACCATATTGTAGTATAATATAAAAATGTGTGGATATAAAAACCATATGTTATACCAAAGAAATAAAAAAGGGGAGTAAAAAATGTAATGAAATGTTTTTGAACCACATAAATTAAGTAATATACTAAAAATATAATATAGGGATTATTAAAATGGAAAAAGAAGAAAAAATTACTAGGCCAACGGCTTTGTCGTCGGCGTATCTTAGGTCGACCGGGCCCAGCCTGCCTAGGCCGACGGCTTTTCCATCGGCGTAGAGCAGCGCGTGGATAGGCCTTGCCCGCCCCGCCCGCGTCCTCTCCTCCATTCGTTCGACCACATCACCTCACCCACTCGCTCGCCTCAGCCGCCACCCCTTGATTGCCTCCCTCCCTGCCGCCATTGCTCGTCTCCCTCCCCATCGCCACTTCTTAGCTCCCCGCTCGTTGCTCCGTCGCGCCTCAGGTCCCCGCCGCCGCCCCCGCCCGCGCCTCAGGAAGACTGATACGTTGCTAACGTATCTATAATTTTTGATGTTCCATGCTTGGTTTTTATCTACTTTCTTATGTTTTGTCCACACTTTGGAGTACTTTTATACACTTTCTTGGACTAACCTATTAACAAGATGCCACAGTGCCAGCTGCTTGTTATCTGATGTTTTTGGTTCTAGGAAAGTCAGAAAATGAATATTCTCGGAATTGGACCGGATAAAAGCCAAAGTCAATATTTCACCGACGGGGACACGGAGCCAGAAGACGAGATGGAGAGGGACCAGGGGCCAACCACACCACCTGGCCGCGCGGCCAGGCCTGGCCAGCGCCAGGGGGTGGTGCGGCCGCCTAGGGCACCCCCTCGGCCTCCCATTTCGCCTATATATTGCCCCCGATACATAAACCCTAAGTACCCGATCAAAATTCCACGAAAGACTCTGTAGCCACCGTCATCTCCATCCCTAGATCGGGAGGGATCTGAAGCTCTTCTCGGCACCCTTCCGGAGGGGAGAATTCACCCTGGAAGCCTTCCTCATCACCATGCAAGCCTCCGGTGTGATGCATGAGTAGTTCATCCTTGGGCTACGGGTCCATGTAGTAGCTAGATGGTTGGTTCTTCTCCTTTGTGCTATCATGTTTAGATCTTGTGAGATCCATTCATGATCAAGATCATCTATTTGTAATCATACATGTTGTGTTTGCGGGGATCCGATGGATATTGAGATGCTATTTCAGATTGATTATTGATTCTATCATGTCTTTGTTATTTGTGATCTTGCATGCTTTCCGTTGTTAGTAGCTATCTTGGCCGAGTAGATGCTAGCAACTCCAAGAGGGAGTATTTATGCTCGATAGTGGGTTCATGCCTCTAGTAATCTGGGGAAGTGACAGAAATCTCTAAGGTACTAGATGTGTTGTTGCTACTAGGGAGAAAACAGCAATCCTTTGTTCATAGAACAATCGTATTGTTTACTTTACACGCAATTCTTAATGCAATTTTCTGTTGCTTGCAACTTAATACTAGAGGGGGGTCGGACGATAACCTGAAGGTGGATTTTTAGTCATAGATGTAGTTGGATTACGGTCTATGTATAATGTTGTAATGCACAATTGAATCTCAAAGGAGTCAAGATGAATAGTATATGCATGCATGCTTTCTCGATGTTTATCAATTGCCTCGGTGTAATTTATTCACCCAACATGTCATCTATCTTAAGGAGAATCACCACTAGTGAACTATGGACCCCTGTCCTTTCTTTTACCATCAATCTACGACTGTTTACTGTTTTCTGTTTACTGTCTGCAAGCTATTACTTTCTTCCACACAATACGTTTAATCCTTTGTTTTCAGCAAAACTAGTGAGATTGACAACCTCACCGTAAGTTGGGGGCAAAGTTCTGTGGTTGTGTTGTGCAGGATTCCAAGTTGGAAACAACACCTTGGAGGTGTTTCCTTGCTCGTACTAGTTCGATAACCTTGGTTTCATAGCTGAGGGAAAAACTTGCTTCTGTGATCATCATACCTTCCTCTTGGGGTTCCCCAACGAGCTCGATATATTTGGGCCAACAAGCTATCTTTTTGGTGTCGTTGACCGGGGATTGCTCCCAAGTCAACCACGCGCCAGCAAAGACCATATTCCTGTCGCTGATCATTCCATGGCCTGATTACCCGGGGAAGAATTTGAGTGTCTACATGCAGACGCTTGTGGAAGATCTGAACCACTCTTGGCACCACGGGACATTGACATACGACTGTGCATCGAAGACTAACTTCTACATGAAAGTTTGGTTCCACTATTCCATGCACGACATGCCCAGGTACGCCCTATTCTGCGGATGGTTTACAGCTGGTAAGTGGCCATGCCCAGTGTGCATGCACCTACTTGAGTTCCTTTGGCTATAGGCGGGTAAAAAGTATTCCGCATTTGACACGCATCGACCGTACCTCACAAGAGAGCATAGATTCAGAGAAGACCAAAAGAACTTCATCAAGGGGAAAGTTCTGCTTGAAGAAAAAAAGATACCAACGTTTGATGGTGTAGTTGTTGATGCCGAGCTACGTGCTCTCGTGCGTGCTGAGCTTGGTGTCCCACAATTTGTAGGATATGGTGTAATGCACAACTGGACTCACGAGGCAGGCATAACGAAGGTCACGTATTACAAGGACCTTGAACTTCCCCATAACATCGATGTGATGCACACCGAAAAGAACGTCGCAGAGTCCCTTTTTTATACAGTCCTGAACATTCCTGAGAACTCAAAGGACAATGTCAAGGTGAGAGTAGATGTTGAGGAGCTATGTGATAGGAAGATACTACACATGCAACCTCCTGAATGCAACCGGAAAAATTGGTTCAAGCCGCATGCCAACTACTGTCTTGATGGCCTCCAAAGGAAGGAGTCATTAAAGTGGCTCAAATTCGTCATGATGTTCCCTGATGGTTATTGTTTGAATATGAACAAGGGAGTCAATCTTTCAACTAGAAAAGTCATCGGGCTCAAGAGTCACGACTATCATATATGGATTGAGCGGCTGATGTCGGTGAAGGTTTGAGGGTATCTCTCTGAGCATGTCTGGAGAGTGCTTGCGGAGTTGAGCCATTTCTTCTGCATGCTCTATGCTAAGCAGATATGTCCCCTGATTATTGAGAAGCTGCATGATGTAGTGCTAGAGTTGCTATGCAAGTTAGAGAAGATCTTTCCACCTGGATTCTTTACTCCGATGTTACATCTCATTGTGCATCTCGCGAATGAGGCACTCTTGGGTGGGCCGATGCAATTTCATTGGCAGTTTTGTATTGAGAGAGAGTTTAAGTATATTAGATACAAATGTGGAAACAAATGTGTTATTGAAGCAAGCATAGCTGAGGTAACTATCCTCCAGGAGATAACAAACGCCACGACAATGTATTATGACGATAATGTTCCCACTATGGATAACCCGGTGTGTCGGTACAATGACGACGAGCCCAAGCATGACCCCGAGCTCCTCATCTTCCAGTGTCCCGGTGGCAAGGCCGGTGGCGCAACCATTTATACCTTAAAAAGGAAGAGAAGGATTACATAATGCTCTATGTGCTTATGAACATCAAGGAAGTGGTCCGCGGTGAGAAGGAAGAGGAGGATGAAGAAAATAAAGTGCCCAGTTTCCTTAGGTAATATGGTGAACAAATTACTTTGCAAATAATAACTCGGTTTCGGTCTAATATGAATTTTCTCATTTTAGCCAATTCACGGATGAAATGTGGTCAGGAACGACAGATCCCTCTAATGCGGAGTTGGACACTCTTCTGAAAGAGGGTGCCCCCAGAAACAAAAATTTCACGCCTTGGTTCTATGAGAAGGTAATTTTTAACCTGTCCCTCTTACCCGGCAATCCGCGACTTGTCCCTCTTACTACACGTAACTAATGCACAATTTGTACTGAACTTGTAGGGAGATGATCCCAATGTTGAGATGTCGGATGAGTTGAGATGTGTCTCTCAGGGTTGTAATCGTAGAGTCAAGATGTATGACAAGTATGATGTGAATGGGTATTGCTTCCATACAGAGTCTCACTAGAACCGTCGGCCTAATGCAAAGACTATAAATACCGGGATCATCACAAGAGGTAATGAATGACTTTGATTACTACGTAAGGTTACAAAACGTATACGAGCTGACGTTCAATAATACACCCCTAGAACTCAAGCTCGTTGTGTTCAAGTGCCACTGGTTCGACCCACACGATGGACAGAGAAGTACCCCTTCCACTGGGTTAGTTGAAGTACGGCCTTCAACCACCTATAGCGGATCCGATGTCTATGTTGTGGCTCAACAAGCCAAGCAAGTTTATTATTTGCCCTACCCATGTCAAAAAGAGGAACTCAAGGGCTGGGAAGTCGTGTTCCAGGTATCGCCACATGGTAAGCTTCACACGCCCTCCGACGATGATTACAACAACATTGACCCTAAAACATATGAGGGAATTTTCTATCAAGAGCAAGAGAACTTTGGGGACTTCGAATTACAAGATCTTGAGGACCTTGAGAACAATGGTCAAATTCGTGGTGAGGTAGTCACTAATATAAAGGACATAAATATGCTCACCAAGTTACATTCGGAAAATGGCAACGATGATGAGCCTACACCGTGCGATGAGCCTCCAACTTTCTTCTCACGTGATAGTGATGTTGATAGTGCTGATGAGAATCCAATACATAATGATGAGAGTGATGATAAGTGGTGAGGGTCTTTCATGTCTTTATTATGTTTAGTATTTATTTTTCATCTTAATTGCATTATGCTTTATGTCTTTTATGTCTTTATTATGTCTTTATTTCATTTTTAATGTCTTTATTAGGTCTTTATGCTTCTTAATTGGATCATATCCTTAATTATGTCCTTAATTGCATTGCGTCATTACTTTTTTTAATTATGTCTTTATTTTTCATCTTTATTATGTCCATAATTGCATTACGTCTTTATTCTTCTTAATTGGATCATTTTTCTTAATTGTTTACCTCTTCTCAATGCAGGTGATTGACCAATATGAGCAAAAGCAAGGAATCATCATCCTCTTTTCTTAGGGTGATGAAGCAGAAGAAGGTTACCAAAAGTGGAAGAGAACCCATTCTAAACCCGCGTTACACTGACGCCAGTCAGAGAGGAGGAGGTGCAGGACGAGCTGCAGGACGAGGTGAGGGGGGAGTGGGGCTTCCCTAGAGGGGAGGGCGAGGTGGAGGACAAGGTGGGGGATGAGGTGGAGGACGAGGTGTATGCCTTCTGAGTGACCTACCCTCCGCTTCTGGTGACGTTGCTTTCCAGTCTACTTACTCAGAGTCTCTTGACGAGGAGGAGGAATCTCGAGACTTGGAGGGGGGTCTCGCGACCAGGAGGGAGAGTCTCGAGACCCGGAGGGGGAGGCTCGAGCCTAGGAGGGGGGTTCTCGAGACCAGTAGTCGGGGTCGTCTATGTCGCCGAAGAAGCCAAAGATTCGTGGGGAATCAGGTGTCCCCGAAGAAAAAATTGAACCGCGTTCCGAGGAGGAGAAACCCATCATTACGCCTAACAGCATTGAGTAAGTGGCATGTAATTTCATTTTGGTCATAACAATTTGGCATGTACTAATGTTTGATTATTTTGCAGCAATTGGACATTTCCTTCGGGTACCCGTGCGCCTAACACCTTAGTTGGAGCTCTAATTAGGAAGTTTTGGCCGAGCTTCTACACTCCCGTCCCTGGCAGCGAGAGGAAGCTAGCCACGCATTGGGCACACTATGAGGCCGTCGAGTACCCAGGCTATGGGAAAGCTTCTGATGCCATGATCACCAAGTTTTGGGCAAGGCAAACTTTTCAAGTTTTCTTCATAGTTGATGACCCCACCATGCTAACTTTTCAAGTTATGTTCACAATTTTTTATGCATGATTGAAGAGATTCTACAGGGTGCTTCCAGAGGAGCAGGACAAGGAAGACAAGACTTTGCGAGGGGCTTGTACGAGGTTGACACGACAATAGTTCTACAATCATAAGCATACCACCGCCAATCTATATAGCTCCCAGAAGTTACGCAAGAAGGCGCCAAAGCATGAGAATGTGAAGGTACAACCAAGCTTGTCCCAGGACGATTACACCGAGGTAAGTAAATTGTCAATGAGATTCTACGTTATTGCTAAGTTGCAATTGCATTGTCCTTTCTTCAAACGAGTTGATTTTTCAGGTTATGCCCGAGTGGGCTGATGGTAAGAATGATGCATGGGAGGCGTTGACGGCGAGGTGGCACGGGGAAGACCCTGAGTTCAACACCTTGAGCGAGCAGAACAAGGCAAACCGCGGCTCTAGGGGGACACATTATGCGGGAAACCTCAACCATGATCGCTCCAAGGCCAAAATGGTATACATATACATGAAACAACCTTCATTTATTTCCCCTCATGTTCCTACTTGATATGCAAAACATTTCTTCCGCGATGCAGGAGGCCTAGCTAGGGAGGCCTATTTCCGACTATGAAGTCTGGGAAAGGATGAAGATGAAGAGGCCCGATCTGTCCGAGCCCCAGCCCTTGTTTCCCGGCTTCTACGGCACTGCCGAGGTGGATGGTGCTAACTACCTCGAGGCGTTCAGTGGTTTTCACCCGGAGGTGGCAGACCCTAGGTATGAGGAGACCGATGTGAGGGCGTTGGTCATGGTGGGGCGCGGCCGGGAGCACGGTCGTTTGAAGGTTCTCGATGGGATGACCCCGTGAATTCCTGATTTGAGCCTCACGGTCGTTTATTCCATTTGGTGGCACTTGAGGCCGGGAGCACGGTCGTTTTTCTTATTTCCATCCTCTTTCTAACATTTATTCCCGAGTGCCTAAGTTGACGAGATTCATTATTTTTGAAATTTTAGCCAGCTTTGGACGCCGCCTACAAGGCCGCTCATATGGAACATGTGGTGGCACTTGAGGCGTGGAAGTAGGCCTCGGCTGCCTACGAGGAGTAGGCAGAGTGTCGAGATGCTATAAGCTTAAACCTTTTTTTGCAAAAGATGACAAGTTCCGCTTTCCCCAGTTTAAACATTTAATTCTGCAACGCTTGACACCTAAACTTTCTTGCAGGCTGACGAGAAGTTCTATGCCACTAGAGAGCAGGATATGCTACCGCCATGGCCATCTAGGCCGGGGTTGCAGCCAATCTTCCCATCGAAGGACGAATTTTCTTTGGGCTTCTACTTAGGGACTCCGGTAAATTATTTGCTAACTACGTCGTTACCGCGCAACTGTGTCTTGTGGTTGCTAACTCTGGCTCAAACGTGTAGGGAGCAGGATGTTCCACCATGGTACCCTTTGGTCGAGAAGCCACCTCGCTGACGGTCTCGTGCACGATGACACCGGTGCATACCGGCCGTGGTTCTCCTGGTGCTTCCGGTGGTGCTTCGGGTGGTGGTGCTTCTACTCCTGATGGTGATGCTTCTCCTTCTACCAGTCGTGGCGGTGCTACTCCTCCTTCTTCTGGTGCTGGTTCGACGGCGGCTGCTCCATGTCGTCCTACGCCTGACTTCACTCGGGGAGACATGGGTCTCTCTAGCTCTCCGGATGTGTAGGAAACTTTTGTATCCATACTACCTAGGTGGATGATCTACCTATGATGTACATCTATAATGTTTTGATGATGATGATGACGATCTTATGTTTGCCTTTATGTGTATGTATTGAATGCTTTATGTGTATGTGTTGAATGCTCTGCCTGGAATCTGGGTTGCGGGAATTTTAAATGCGCTGGAAATGAACCAAAACAGAACTAAATAAACAAAACTGGGCAGCCTCTACGCCGACGGCAGGATTACCATATGGCATAGGACGGACCTAGGATGACGGTGCGGCTGTCGGTGTAAAGTTTGACGCGGCCTAGCGAGCTCATCTGGGTCGACGGCAATGCCGTCAGCGTATGGCTCTACACGGCCTAGCGAGCCTACCTGGGCCGACGGCATTGCCATTAGCGTATGGCTCTAATCGGCCCAGCAAGCCCACCTAGGCCGACGGCATCGCCGTCAGCGTATAGCTGCTGGAGCTAACAGCCGTTACGGACGCCTAGTGGGCCCAACGGGCATGCGCTGACGGCACATGCACCGACGGCCTAGTATGTACGCCGACAACGATTTTTACGCCGACGGGATGCTTGGCTACGCCTACGGGCTAGTACGCCGACGGCCACGGTCGGCGCAGCCTACACCGACGGGTTCTGGGGCTACGCCGACGGGGTCCGGCCATCGGCGCTTTTCGCCTTTCCTGTAGAGACTCCTCTTGTATGGTACTTTTTTCCTTGTGTAATTCTGAGTGCCAAGAGAAGTTTGAAGAGAGTCCAAGGTGTGTGCCTTCTCTCTTGTATGTTTACAGAAATAATCTACCTAACAATGCTAAAAGTGACACTTGATTGCACGTTAGTTCTTATATCCACTCTTGTGTGATTCTTCCAATTGAATACTTTAAGTCAGGTACTTGCATGATACCCTAACTTTAGTTGGAGAGATCTGCGCCACTCAAAACATGATGCCATCGGCTTATCAAAAAGATGCAAAATAAACATTGTGAAGCACCCTTCCCATGCCCATCTCCATGGACTAATGCATGCCACAATCATGCTATATATATTTTTAAACTGTTGATTAAGACTATATTGTTACTTATTTTTTGCTCAACAATGTCAATATATTATATGTAATTTAGCATTTTTACTACTTGTCATGCATAGTATACTGGTTGTAGTTTAGTGTTACACTAGATGTAGTTTAGTGTTACGTTAGATATAGTTTAGCCTTCTTTACTACTAGACGCATGTAGTATGTTGGTTGTAGGTTATCTTTCATTACATGTAGTTTAGTGATACACTAAATGTACTTTAGTGTTATATTACATGTAAATTAGCCTTTTTACCACATGACCACCAAGTATGCTACGCGTAGGTTAGTCTTTCATTAGATGTAGTTTGGTGTTATAGTAGATGTAGTTTACTGTTATATTAGTGTTAAACCTGGATGTAAGTTATTGTTTACTAGTTGAATGCCCGTGCGTTGCTACGGGTTGCTCAAGATTTTTCGTCTTTAGTTCAAGTATAATACACACAAAAATATACATCTGTAAAAAAGTGTGCATCAACGTATAAAGAAAAATTATCCATGCCAATGGCTAAAAAGTATGATGTGTACCATATAGATATGTTAGGTTTCATCCTTATTTTGGATGTAGACAATTAGAAATATATTGGATTCCAGTCCAGTATTAGTCCACTTGTTTATGCAACAATTCTCTCAAAGGAAAAGGAAAAAAGAAAAGATCATATATTACTTCCAATCTTCTCTGCTTGCTTAATAGATTTCTATGCCATAATATAAACTTTAGAGTTTATGGCGCAATTACTAAGTAACTTATGGGCTTCCGACCATTCTAACTGAAGTAATATTGTTAGAATCAATCATGTACCGGAACATGTTTCTCCTATGCTGCTTCAACGGCGTCCAGAAGGTTGAGGCACTTCCAGATAGATACTATTAGGCCATCGAAGAACAAACCTATACTTAAAAACTATGAAGATATAAGGCATAAAGTCCCAAGAAGGAACTACTCCCATACATGACTCCCAAGATATGATCGACAAGGCTGTGCAAGTAGCTCAGTCGATTCACTGGACTAACCAAGGTGTTTGACAATGAGCCTGAATCGGGTAGTACTCAAAAAATACTTGTAGGTATGAAAACGTTTTGGAAGCTACCATTAATATCAGAATAGCTTAGATGCATCAACGCTTATGACCTTTTTGTTCTTCTAGTCCCCTTTAGATTCCCCGCAAAACAGTCGACTATGTTAGTCTAAACAAATACGAGTGATTGTCGAATAAACGCATTAACCACAAATAAAGCAGAGTGATGCAAGTTTTTACATATACAATCAGAGTTACTGTTTAGGTCTATTGGAGAAAGAATGTAAAATAGGGCAAAGAGTTCTGTAGATCGAAATGTGCAAAAAACCAAATGTAAGTACCTCGATGGCCAGCATGTTCTATCTCGTTTATCTTTCCTTTTTAGTTGTCACACGTGCAACTTAACAACATAGAGTGAAACGCCATTCCAAGAAAATGGACCTGTTTGGTAAAGAGATAGCCATACAAACATCAATTATCTTATTATTCTACTCTCTCCTATCTAAATTAATGGACTTAAATTTGTCTAGATTCGGATGTATCTAGTCATGTTTTAGTGTTAGATACATCCGAATCTAGACAAATCCGAGTCTATTAATTTAGATCGGATGGAGTACTATCATCCTCGGCAACAGAAAATCTCCCAGGGAAATTAAGAGATATGCATCAGGAAAACTAAAGTTGGTTCGCATTGACAAATAATAAGCAAAAAATGAAGAAAAATATTCATATAGATCATTCCAGCTGTCAGCTCATCCAAAAAGTCTAGTGCTTGAAACAATGTGATGATTCACGCACATATCACAGATAGAGGAGCTGGATGATGATTTATAAAGTAGAACCAGGTCACCCATCGCCTCCAGGCATTGCAACACTGAATCAGCTATTTAGCTATTATAAAAGGTTGTAGAAATACAGTCTTATCTTCTATTTGCTACATATTTCAGCCTCATCAGAGCCTTGTACCTACAATTTACAGACCATCAGGCTTTAGTGTGTGAGGATGAAAATTTGACGCGAACACAAACAGCTGACTTTGCACTGTGAGGCGATGATTGTAGGTGTTCAGAGAGTTGGGGCGGCGCTGCTAGCAAGTCAATGGGAGATGGGAGATCTGGGCGAGATGGGGGTGGGCAGGGTCAGCTGGGTCGATCACTTGGTACCATCGGAGGATCTTGCTCAGTGCCTGGGACAGGGGCGGTCTGCAGTGGCCACCGGCTAGGTTGGACAAGGATGGAGTCGGAGAGAACTCTTGACAGGGATGGCCAGCGGCGGCCACCGGCCACGCTGGTCAAGGACGGAGTCGGAGAGAACTCCGGCCGGGAACGGCCGGCAGAGGCCACCGGCCACGCTGGGCAAGGAAGGATACGGAGAGAACTCGGGATGAGAGGGAATCACAAGTACGGGAAGAAACTCCAATGGGTAATTTCACTTGACGGTGGCAACCTCAGTAAATAAGCCGAAAACAAAGGGTATATCCAAAACGACGTACCAGACCATCAAGACCGCAAGGCTTTTAATAGTATAGACTAGATGTAGTTAGAATAACCCCAATGTAACTAAATTGTCAACTTTTGTTGTACACCTATTAGGGGATGTAGGTTACAATTTTATAACTATAATTCAATGTAACACTTGACATTAATAATGGCTGCGTATTATCGATATGTACTCCACAAATATTTTCTATACCCTGCATATACTTTTTGCCGATGGATGATTTTTAATACGATGTAGTTTTCATGGCTTCAATATGTTCATAAAAGAAGCACGAGCTTGAACCAGGATCAAGCAATGAGATCAGTTTTGATTCTAGTGGGGCGACATAAATTTTAGCTTCATACCTAAAAATACTACCGTATGCCCGCAAAAAAATGATACCGTATGTTTTTGCTACTGTACATGGAAGACTCGTGGAAAGTCACTTTGTCATCAAGTTTGTCCTAATCGTGGGGCATTTATGTTTCATGGTGGATGTAACACCTTTTGTCAGCTTACATTGAACGGTGATATCTAACCAAAACCTTCTTCTTGCTTTTGTGGTATCATTGTAAGTTGCATCTACAACAGCCAAGATCTTTATGAAGTGATTTATTCTCTCGTTTTACTAAGAAAAATAGAAGCACGCATGCTTCTTCCATCTTCCTTGTGATGTAAATATAATACTGTGGGAAGTATATTTATTTGGGAAAAGAAACAAACGGGAAAGTAGGAGTATTAAGAGCAAGTATAATAAGTCCTAGTCAGCTAACTATAAGGATTAAAATACTATTTCCTTGCCTAGTTGGAAGAGAAAGAAGAGGAGAGAGAAGATGAGTGGGCTCTCATGCAAGAGTCAGCTCTAGCACGTGCTCCTAGGCACTTTGAGAGAGTGAAAGGTGAGCCATGTAGTGCTAAAGTACTATATTTTTATAGCTCACTATTGTACATGCTAGCTCTAAGTTAGCTATAGATGACATGGTATTTGGCTTATAGCCAGCAGCTGGCTATACTATTGTCCTTGCTCTAAGGAAGCCAATCAGTCTGTGGTACGTAATGATGCTAGGGAGAGCCAGAAGATTGCTGACCAGCTGCAATCGCGATGCATGCCCTCCACTTGGTTGAGGAGTGGTAGGAGGTCCATGTTCCAAAAACCACTAGTGCTCCGGTGCCTAGAGAGCCAACACAGGGCTGAACGAAGGTCAATGATGACGGTGCCTGGATAAAAGCATTGGGAAAAGGAGGTAGAGGCGTGGTTGTCCACGGTCACGACGGAAGGTTCCTTATGGGGCGCGCTAGTTTCCCCCTCTCTGACGGACCCTGAAGCTGCCGATCTAAGTGTGTGCCGAAGAGCTGTGGACATGGTGAAGGGGATGCAATTGAACAAGGTGATTTTGGAGCTGGATAGTGCTGAAGTGGTCTCGAAGCTGAAGAAGGAAGAGAGACTTCTCATAGAAGAAATCAAGCGGGATCTTCGAGAGGTTACTAACCTACAGGTCAAATGGGTGAGGTGCTCGGCAATGCAGTGGCTCACAAATTAGCTAAGGAAGGCTATGATTTAGATTTATGCAAAACTTGGTTTACTTTTTCTTTGTCTTGTATTGTGGATGCTTTGGTTCAGGACTTGTCGGGGCCTTATTAATAAATGACTCAGCTATTTTGTCTAAGAAAATATGGAGAGGTCATCTGGTCTGAACTGAAATGCAAGGAAAATTACAGTAAAGGTTTTGATAACGTAGAAGTGCAGGGCATCCACGACTATACTCCGGCATCTTCCATCGTATCAAGAATTCGAGAGTACTAAAGATATGTTTGGTTGAGTTGTAGATTTCCCAAAATCAGCTATGAGAAATCTGTTGTGTAAAAGCTGTTGTGAGATGATGACTGTGGGAAAGATGGAAGTTGTTTGGTTGTACGAACTAAGACCTTTAGATTTGATAGGAAATTAGTGTAGTGCGCTAAGGCCTGAGAGATTGTTTATATGCTAATTGATCGAAGAATATTGAATTATATACTGATAATAGTGCAAACAAATTTTGGGAAGATATTTCTCATAATATTCTATATATACATATATTAAAAAGTGATGTAATATGATTACTTCAAATATATATGGATTACACAAAATATATATGGTTCACAACTATCCTAACTCACAAGGAACAAAGCATCTGCTATCCTATCACGGATGGTATTCATGGTAACCTTGTTGTCCTCTTGTGGAACGTCATCCCCTTGTGGTTGAGTGGTTGAGTGGTTTCTTATGCCGCTCCAGGCATATATTCTTCATCTTCATCACACTTATCAAACTCCTCATCCCTCAATTTTCTATCACAGATAAAATTATGTGGTGCCATGCAAGCAATAATGATATTCTGCCTACGAGGTGAGAACTTTGGCATAGCCTTCAATTTGTGCCACTTTTGCTACAAGACCCTGAATGCATGCTCAATGACATTGCAAAGGGTTAAATGGAAAAAATGAATATCTCAAACTTCCCTTGAGGTGCACACTAACGATGAAGCTAGAATTCTAGTAGATGGTATGTACTCCGTTTGAATGGAGCAAGGTATTCAATTCGGTTTGGATAACCGGAATCCACGATGTAGTATTTGTCTAAAAATAACACAAGTTAGGACCGAGGAAATAATATAGAGGCATATAGAACACTGTAACAAACATCGATGTAAATTTTCCTACCTTTAGGAGGTAATAGAAACCGATCGGTTGTTAACGCGTAATTGAGGACTCGAGTGTCATGTGCAGATCCTAGCCAACCAGCAACTGCAAAGGTAAACCTATATCAAGCACATTTTGAGATGTATACCCATGACGACATGTGTGTTTAACCACCTCCTCTACGACACATAAACTTGGATATGTCGCCCATCTATGGAACCAATAACACCTTTAAAATGAGGCAAAAACCGACTTTCCTTAACCTTTGCATGCTCACTACTGAAAGTAGGATCTCTCGGTTTGATGTTATCTCTTGCTAATTTCTGCAAACATAGCAAGACTTCCTTAAACTTCATATGAACTGTCCACAATGACCTAACAAAACGGTTTTCAACTTGCATGAATGGTTGAGGGCCTCCAACAATCCATCACATGGCAAGCGACTCAACTGACGAAACATTGTTTGTAGACTTCAAATCATAGGTAGAGACAAGCATATCATGTAGTGCCATGAAAACCTTTGGGGTCATCCTAAACATCTTATAAAATTATTTAGGACAACCTAAGCACTCTATGACCCACTAAATTCCAATTTGTTGAGCATCTCGATAAACATCCTTGTCATAATATCTCCCAATGTAGAGGCTACCTAAGTGACCAAGGGTGGCAGCCTATTCGGACAACTCGGCTAGAAGTAATAGAGCCTCCTGTGCCTTTTTGGCCACTTTGTCATTGTGTGCATCCATCTACAAAAAAAGCAACAGGGTGGCGTTAGTACTACTGGCATCAACAAATTATTCAACATGAAGCAATAGCAAGGTGACAAGAAGAACAATATGGCAACAAAGCTCACATACACAATTCCAAATACAATATGTCTGCAAGCTCACATACACATGATTCCAAATACGATATGGCATCAAGCTCACATACACATGATTCCAAATAAAAATTATTCAACATGGTAGGAAGTTAGTTCACGTACAACTTTCCAAACACAAGCAGGTTCACATACGGCAAGAAAATATTGGTCCAAACATAAGCAAATAGATAATGTAACATGGCAACACTACAATTCTACATGAACTTCCTCATCTCCTTTTCATGTTCCTTCTCTAGAAAGTGGAGCCTTCCTTTGTTTGTTTGAAGCAAGCTGAAAACTTCTCTAAGTTCAGGATTTATGATAAAAAATATGTTTGTATGCATAATAGTTCCTTCTTCCACCCCACAATCTTTAGACATTCTTGGAACATGGCATTTTTGAGAAGGAGTTGATGAAGCTTCAAAACTTGACGCTATCTTTTTTGCTGCAGTCTCTATCTTGCTGCAAGTACCCTTAAAAACTTTTAAGAATGGGCTCTTTGCTTCCTTCTCTTCAACAATAGTATTGGCTACCTTGCGCTTCTTATCCTTTTTTCTTCTTCAAAGCGACCAACATCGACTCTCCAATGTCATCGATATTCTCTTCTACAACAACTTCATCACCACTAGAGTCATACAAAACTCTAGGAATGGAAGTAGATGACCCATTGACATGGGTACTCTCAAACATGATCTCCAGGGCCTCCAAGTTATCCGGTCCAAGTTTCTTGAACTTCACATGCTTGCATTTACTTCCATTGGATGGATCATGGCGCATCTGAAATGCAAATATTAGTATTAGCTATTATCAACAAATCAATAAGAAAACATGATGACTGATGTAAAACATGTCACTTACTGCAAGATGTACTTTCCACCATTCCTCATCACACTTCACAGTTTTCCTTGCATCATCCCATCCTAGTCCAGTGGCAGCATGTTTCAACTCCATAAAATATGTACAAATTCCTTTTAGACTATCCCATTTGTTCTTCAGGGTGTGTTTGGTTCCGATTCCTAAGCCAGATTCACTACCCAGCAGCTAGAATTGGAACTAAACAAGTGCGCTGTCCTCCAGTACTTTCATGACGCAACAGATTTCTGCAGTGTAAAACGGAATTAGCGCTCACCCCAGATTTCCATGCGTTGCGTCCAACCGAGTAGAGAGAAATTACCTGCGACGCCACCGATAAGTCACAAAATAGACGGTCCCTTTATGTTTCTATCCAAGATCGCTCCTAGTCGCCTCCCTGTCTAGACCCATACCCCTTCCCGTACTACCCTCGCTAGGGTTCTGCCCCACCGCCACACGAGCGGCCTGCTCTGCCCTTCTCCGGCGGGGGGCCTGCTCGGCCCTTCCTCGCCCGCCTTGTCGTCCCTTTGCCTTCCCTCAGAAGCTCTGCATCTCGTGCAGGCATGGTCGCTCTCGACGCCCACCACTGGTGCGCCACTGGTCTAATTTTCCGCGCCGCCACACCGCTTCGATTGTCCGCGCCGCTGCCAGGTAATCATCTCCCCCTCCTTTCTCCCTTCTCCCTCCTCTTCTATCCTCCCAACCCTTCATTTTCCCGGTCAATGTTGCTACTCCCTGATGTATTATGTGAATTCTTTTGCAATTGGTATGTGTATGTTGGTTTGTGTTAAGGTGTATTAGTATTGGTCTAGGAGTCCGTATTAGTATTGGTCTAGGAGTCCGTATTTGTCTAGATTTATCTTCTTGTACCTCAAGTCAGATGTACTATATATTGTGGCCTTTGGCCCCCAGATAATACAAGTTGCACAAGTTGCTTATTCCTAACATGGTATCAGAGCCTAGATTTAGGGTATTTTTTTCCGCACGTCGCAACTCCGTGATCTCGATCGATTTGTTTTTCACATCTGTGCGCCATGGCTCCGCTGCTTCTTGCACTGCTTCTCCTCGTCGCTCCTTGCAATTGCTCTACTCTGCCGGTTCTAGTTATTTCTATCGTCCCGTCCAGATCGACTTGGTCGGTAGTTCCGCTCGTCCTGATTTCTTCTCCTGAACTTGCTGCCCAATTGCTGCAGATCCCGATGAAAGTGCCCAGTTTTTCTTCGTCAACTCCTCATAAGCTCCATACATGTAATCTTCCTTGGCTGCCTTTGGTCTGCACGTGCACTCTGCATCCCTGGCCTTGTTCTTTTGTCAGTTTGGCTGCGTCAGTTTTCCTTCACGCGGAGTCTACGTTGGGTGCTAGCTGCTGCCTTTCTTGTTGATTCTAATCCATTCGATTCTAGTTATTCTGATCCGTTCAGTTTTTTATAAAAGTGTCATGTCATTTATCCGGCACGTCTTTCTTCACTCTTATCAGAGCCCAGATATCAGAGCCGTAAGACCTTTTTTTCCTTTCCTCGCAGCCGCCGCCGCCGCTCGCCCTGGCACTCCGCCGCCGCGTCCGGCCGCCGTCGCCGCCTCCGCCGCCGTCTCCTCTCCGGCCGCCGCCGCTCTCTGTTCCTCACTCTTCGGTGATTTTCGACGGTGTCCGTTTCAACTCAATATTGTTCTAGTCTTTCCGCTGCGTCCACCAAATCCTTTGTTCTTCTGTGTTTCTCTTGTCATGCGAGTCCACCATACCTTTATTGTCAGCCTGCTTTCCGGTCCTCTTGTGGCCTCCCTTTGCATTTTGATCTACGCCCGTTGTCTTGTCGTCGGTTTTCCTTATCGCCGGTTTCTTGGGCTATGATCTGGTGTAGCATGCTTGCTTCTCTTGATGTGCCATCCTTTGACAACCCATCTTCTCTTGATGCGGTGTGTGTCTTTCTCCGATGTGCCATCGTCGCATTGTCTTTGATCTACGCACTCTTTTGCCTGGTGAGCTTCTATGCTGTTGGCTTCTTGTGCTATGATATTTTGTGACATGCTGTTCTTCGGACCGTCTCTCGGTCTGCGTCGATCTCTCCTTCTATCGACTGTGGCTTGACTCAGCAGGTTTTGAAGACTCTTCATGCTACGAGGACACTTTCAAGACGCGGATTTTGGATTATCATTTTTTTTTAGTTTTCACTTCTTCAAATGCAATGCTATTGCATACGCTTTGCATTTGAGGGGGGGTGTTAAGGTGTATTAGTATTGGTCTAGGAGTCCGTATTAGTATTGGTCTAGGAGTCCGTATTTGTCTAGATTTATCTTCTTATACCTCAAGTCAGATGTACTATATATTGTGGCCTTTGGCCCCCAGATAATACAAGTTGCACAAGTTGCTTATTCCTAACAGTTTGATGCTTGTAGTGATTGTTGTATGTACGAATTTGGGTTGGTTAGTGGAATAAAGATCATAATATGCAGATTGCTTGCAAGGTGTTTGTAAAAATGCAGATTGGGTGGTGTTATAATTTGCACCAATTTGTGATGTTATATTTCCCGACATATTGTGCCATGTATTGTCTGATTGAAGTATGGGTGAGAAGGCTGTATGGGATAAGGCAAATATCCAGCATTTCTGTGACATTTGTATACAAGAGGTTCTTGCTGGGCACAGACCCTTGGGTCATTTGAATAAAGTAGGGTGGAAGAATGTTGAAGAGAAAAAACTGGGAGAAAGTTAGAGCATTTTCAATTGAAGGAAAGCTCGTGCCCACATAGGAGATCCATATTCAAGTTGGCGACCAGACATTCAGCTGAGCTCCAGGAAGCGGCGGGCCATGGGATGCTTGGCTTCGGACAGCTCGGACGGCGGGAGTACCTCCACGACCTCGCCGTCGACGACGAGGCAAACCAGGTCCGCGATCCGCTGGATCTGCTTCACGCTGTGCGAGACGATCACCGTGGTGAGCCCCCTCGTCTTCTTCAGCCGCACGATCGCCTCCTCGATGTTCTGCGTCGATATCGGGTCCAGCGCGCTCGTCGGCTCATCCAGCAGGAGCACCTGCAAGATGTATCAGTGAGTTGCAGCAAAATCCCGGCTTGAAATGTGATGCCATGAGAGGCACGATAAAGGGCAATTCAGAGGTGGAAGATCACGCATATGCCTACCTCCGGGTCGTTGGCTAGGGTGCGGGCCAAGGCGACGCGCTGCGCCTGGCCGACGGACAGCTCCGACGCCGGCCGGGATGACAGGGCGGGGTCGAGGTCGGACAGGCTCAGTAGGTTCTTCACTTCGGCATCGGTGAGCTTCTTGCCGCGCAGCTGTGGCCCGTATCGCACATTGTCTGCCACGGTTCCTGGAGCAGCGCAAAGGAAGAGAAAATCAGAGTTCATTTTCATGTAATCACATACAGAGCAGCTAGCCTTGCCTTCGACACTGAACAAATTTATGCAGCAATGGAGGGGCGGCTAAATGGTTCCAGGATAAACAGTAAAATCGTATTAAATAGTTTACTGATAAAAAGCTGGTTTCTTTAACCCATGTTCAGTCACTTTGTGTTCATGCAAAAACTAACTTCGCTGCTCTGAAAGAATCATTTTTGCACTAAGCTTGTTTTATGAACACAGGCAGCAATACTTGTTTTTTACCATGTTTTCTTTTCAGGCATCCAACGGACACTCACATTATAGATGCCTAAACTTTTGCTCTTCATACACCTAAACGACACAAAACATGTTCATGCCTAAATATTTTTCAATTGTTTGGAGATTTGAAAAGGAAGTCCACCTGGAGCACATGCTCCCTGCCTCCCTGGTGCAACTTTAAAGTAGTAGTATGACAGTTTTCTTGAACTGTCCCTTCTGACATTTCTTAGGAAGATGATATCGAAAACATACTTACAAGAGAAGGGCGCGTTTTAAAGTGAAACACACCCAAAACAAACCACAACTACCACATGCAGGATACTCCTCAGGCCATCTCCACCGGGCCGACCCAACCAGCCCGTGCGCGTCCGAATGCGTCCACGCAGACGTGCGGGACGTGCGCGGCCTTCCAGCGGTCCGACCAATCCGGACCGACGCGTCCAGCTCGATCCATCTGTGCACCTAATTTGCGCAATGGTTGGGTCGGCCCGGACAGCGTGTGCGGCCTCCCGTGTTCGTCCATCACTTTTGGCGGTCCCTCCCGCTAGTGGCATACATACCACTCCATTTCTACCTCCAAAACCCCTCTCCCAAATTTCCACTGGCGGGAGCGACGGGAAAGGCGATGGATCCCGCCGCCATGATCGATGATGCGCCCTCCGGCGTTCCCGCCGCTAAGAAGCGTGGCCGGCCGAACAAGCTTGCCAAGGACATGACAGCAGAGGAGCGGAGAAGCGCGCTGGCCGGCGGATTGCGGCGCGAGCCCGACTCACCCAAGCCAAGCTCGACAAGGAGCGCTCGGGGTAGAACGAGCGCTTCCTCTCCACACAGAACAGAGCCAACCACCACGAGCTGGCAGTGGATGGCATGCTTGTGGATGCCGCCAAGCACGCCGTGAACATGATAAAGCAGGAGGCGCTGACCACGGCTTTCGGTGGCACCGTGTCCTTCGGTGCCGGCGGCGGCGCTATCCCCGGCCTATCCATGGCCGGCGCGTCCTCCACCAGCTCCGTCACGTCCGCCCCTTGCGGCCAGCCCAGGACACCAGGCCCGCGCACACCTTCGCTCGGAGGCCACAATAGGAACATCGCCTCGCTCTCCCGGTTTGTCCATCCCCGCACGGCGGCGTCGGAGGCAGGAGAGCCCGTCATCGACCTCAACCGCACTCCAACGACCGTGGACACAACCCCGGAGGCGTCGAAGAAGCAGCGGTCCATCTCCACCACGGACATGCCGACGCCCGTCAACCTGTTCAGCGGAATGCCCGACGCGACGCCGACCGACGACGGCATGGTATGGTCGCGACATTTCTTTGCCTTTTCTAGCACACCGCTCCTGTCTCTTAATCATGGCCAAATTGGGTGTAGGATTTCGTGGCCAACGATGTCGAGGACGCCGTGCACGCCATGATCAACAAGGGTGGCGATGGCTATGGCGACGATGCAGAGACTGAACAACAGACCCAGCAAGATGCCTACAACATTGCGGACGAGTCATTGTTTGGAAATGATGGCGCTTCCATGGGAGTGAGGGTCACTGCAGCATCGCTGGCCGCTTCACTTGTGGCGTCGCTCGTCGACAGCAAGAAGTTGAGCCAACTAACCTCGAGCTACACCACCGACGAGGACAAGATCCTATGCAAGGCATGGATGGAGGTTTTGCAAGATCCACTATGCGGCGCCGAGCAAAAGGGCATTGCCTACTGGAAAAAGGTGGGCATCTTCTTCCATGAGCATATCATGAGCATAGGAAATTCGGGAAGGACGCCTTCTATAGCGATCGGAATGATCTCTCTGTCCAAGCGATGGGGCACCATCCATGCCGAGTGTAGCAAATTCCAAGGCTCCTACGAGATGGTGATGAAAAGGAAAATAAGCGGCATGATGCCAGTTGACATGGTAAAACCTCTTCCTCTCCTTGTCGATGTCTTGCATATGCATTGAGCCATTGTTGGCATCCATACGTGTAGGTCATGAAAGCAATGGAGCACTTTAAGAAGGTGAATGACAACAAGACCTTCACGTTGTCCCATTGTTAGACGTTGATCAAAGACTGCAAAAAATGGGAGACTAGCTATGCTCTTTGGAAAGAACTTGACAACAAGAAGAAGAGCAAGAGCAATGCTTCTACAGGCGGTGTCATCGACCTAGACGACGGAAATGACGAAGGCTCCGCCAACCCGGTAGGCACCCGTGGCCGCCGGACTAGAGGCCACAAGGCTACGAAGGCCGACATCGCCCGCCAGACCGGTTCCTTGGCATTCCAAGAGACGTTGAAGAAGATCTTGGAGAAGAAGGAAGAGGCCATCGCCGAGAGGGAAAAGAGGCGGCGCAAAGAGAAAGAGGCCAACGCCAAGACCTTTGTCGAGCTCCAGACGAGGTCTATCGAGGTGGAGGAGGCCAACGCCAAGGCCAGGCTAATGGAGATCGAGGCCAAGGCAAAGGCGAAGCAGGCTGAAGCCAAGGCCAAGGAGGCCAAGGCTAGATCTAGGGTGGAGGAGGCAGAGGCCACGGCCAAGGAGGTCGAAGCCAAGATCATGGCCGAGGAGAATGCCATCATGCTCACTGACCTGGACACCATCGCCGACCCCGATCATAGGTCCTGGGTCGCGCATAGGCAACAGACCATCCGGGCACGCGATGCTTGAACGGCAATGGCAACGGCGACTGCAACTTTTTGGGCAGAGAAGTTGTCGTTGTTTTAGACATTATGTATGATATAGCCCCCTTTTGCACATATTAAATCCACTGGCCACTTGTTGGCGATGCCCAAAGGGCAATGGCACACGTCTGCCAATTTATTTAATAGTCAGTCTGTGTGATATTTTCTGTGATTTCGAGTGTTTGACCCGCGATGGCGCCAAGAAACGCCAGGCGCGGACAGATGGATCGCGCCGCTTGGCGCGGCTGGCCGGAAAGGACAGGCCGGAACGCGACCCCAAAGCGACCGCGAGCCGACCCAAACAGACAGAAGCGGACCGTTTCGATCACCCGTTCAGGTCGGCCCGGTGGAGATGCCCTCAGGGAGGGCGACACCAGCTGCACCCGGATGTGGCACACCTCGAATTGGCAAATATCTTGAAAAGCAAAGTGGGTGTGCATGCTATGAAAAGTTCTTTTGTTTCCCTCCTTCGGCGCATTCTAAATCACAAATCACACTCTGTTACTTTCTTGAACCTTCATTCCTCAAATTGTGGTGTCATTTAATTAGGAGATAGTTTTATTTGACTTGTTGTCAGAAATTTTATACTTTACAACCATACTTAACATTTCTATTGTAAGCAAACAAGTCGATCTAGTACTTCGTTGCCACCACGTTGCATTTGACATTATGCCAATACTTTCTGCTGATGTTAGCAAATCAATGCAATTACGCAAGAGCACGCAGTAAAATGTCGATCCAATTTAAACATGCACATCGCATGTAGATATCAGAAAGTCAACGTTCCCTTTACCTAGTATGATGCCATGGAAATGTATTCAAGGGATTTAAGCGCACCTCATTGAGTATGGTTACTATTCAGGCCTTCAAGGTGGCCCCTCTGCATTCACCTCTATTACAAAGTTTTTGTGAAGACTTTAATAAGCTAATTTTAAAAAACACGCTAAAAGAAGTTAATTTTCGACAACGGACCAGCTTTAAGGCCCACGTTTCGCTAGCTGATTGTTCATCTGCTTGCATAGTTATTGCATTTGATGACGGTCATAAGGGAAACCAGGAAGAAGATTATAATAACAGAAGCAACAAGCTCGACTTAACATCTACTAAGCCTTCTACTCCAATGGCATCTCAGAAGGAAGACTGTCTTTTTTTTTTAAAGTGTCAGAAGCAAGATAGTTTCCTGTTAAATTTACCACCCGGTACAGCATTGCTGATAGAGTCATAGCTTACCAATCGCCTGCACCAGCCTCTAAAGAATAAACAACTGCTACAATGCTCCATCAACAGCGCATGCATTAGATAGAACCTCAGCATTCCGGCCCGAATCATGCTTGTCCGCCCCTTTATTCTCGGCCCCTTTAGACAACTTCAATTCACGAACATGGAATCCGTGCCTATGACGCCCGTGCACGATGATATACCAGACCAATCCCATGGTTTTCTTTTCGCAAAAGCTTGAGATATGTTATTAGGTCTTGATAGTGATATACGTACTGTACTATATTCCCCACTACCACGTTACCATCAGTTCCTCATCCCTAACTAGTTTTAACCCATCGATCGACTAATTAACTGATTCAACAACGAAAGGTTGCACTCTGTAAATGTCAAACGCCGTGAATTTGGACCAGTTCATGTTTTTGGGGAAACCGATTCCCAGCGTGATTCCCAGGATTGCAGGAAGGATGCATAAACAGGCGTGTCATGGTGGTGTGTAGAAGTAGAGCGTACCGTCGAACATGGCTGGGAGCTGGAAGAGCATGCCGACCTTGCGGCGGAGCGCGAGGACGTCGATGCCGCAGATGTCGGCGCCGTCGAGGGTGACGGCCCCCGGCGCGGGCTCCCAGAGGCGGTTGAGCGCGCGGAGCAGCGTGGACTTGCCGCTGCCGCTGGGGCCGATGACGCCCATCACCACCCCGCGCGGCACGTCCAGGTCCACCCCGCGCAGGATCTCCTCCCCGCTCGCCTCCGCCCGCAGCCGCAGCCCGCGCACGCGTATCTTCGGCCCGCCAGCTCCGCCGCCACCGTTGGCTCCACCGTCCACGTCCAGCAGATGCTCCCTGCTGGTGTCATCTGCGAGTAGTAATTCGATCTGACAGTTGAAGACACACATCCATCCATCGAGCATCAAACCTTGCAGAGCAACATGTGTTTCGTGGTTGGACGAGGTCAGTTACCTGAAGCTGAGCCCATTCGATCGCGGAGAAGATAGCGGCGGCGGCGGCAGCAGAAAAGCTCGAACGTGCGGGCACGCAGCGCAAGGAGCGGAGGAGACAGGGGAGTGCCGGAGCGGGAGTCGTTGTGCTTGTGTGGGATGGTTCCCGTGGAGCGTAGCGTCGAGTTCGACGCGTCCTCTTTATCACTAGCTTTTGCAGACCCTTTCCTTCGTGGGCTGCTTTTGCAGGCGCGTGCTTGCGTGACTCACGAGTCACGAGAACGGTGGCATTCGGTGCTGGCTGCCACCTCCGAGCTTGGAGGACTCGTGTCCACGTCGTGTCACTGCTCCGCGTGAACATATGATGAGGGAGTGGGTATAAAAACCAAACACCGAACCCAAACCGAATTAACGGGAAGGAAAGGAGCTAGATACAGTACCAATGTCTGTACTTGACCGGTGGCTCAATTTAGTCCTCGTATTTGATATTTGCACAACTTAAGCATGTATTTGTCAATTGGAGTTGATTTAAAGCACGATTTGCTGTCGAATTTGAGCTAAGCGGACGACATGTGGATGCAGGTCCCACTTGCAGCCCTCCCTATAGCTCGAACGTACATTTCTGTTCTCAGATATTTGCATGTACCCTCCATCTAATTCATAAGCTAGTGCCCCACGCCATTATAGTGCCCTTCAGTTCCATACTATTAAGTCTATCCTGTTCAATATGGAGGGGAAAATGAGGAAGTCGACGGAGAGAGATGTGACGGTGGCGGCGGTCACCGGACCGGAACATGTAGCGGCTCAAGGCGATACCGGCAGCCGCAGAAATTTACATTCTAGAGGCGGGATGGGATCCCGAGTTTCCACATCATCTGCCCTCCTGCAAGTGGAACCCATGTCCACGTTCAGCTCAAATTTCACGGCAAACATGATTTTGGACTAAATCGATTTAAATCGACCATTTTGAAATGCAGGTGATGACAATAGTGAGTTACAAGCATATAAAATAATCAAAGGACATGAGCAAGTGTGAACTTGCCTTTTGTGATTGCAAGATTATGCACTCACGGTCTTCGAGACAATAGAATATTCAAATTATGTAATTAGCATCATTGATCAGGTAAGCACAAATGTTTAAAGAAGCAAGATGCAATTATACATAAGTAATGTAATGCAGTTTGATAAACGCGAATCCCAGGACTAATCGTATATGATCTAGGGTTTGAAGTTTGTGATGAGTTCTTTGGAATGTGTTGCACTTTTATACCAATTTCACACCTGTGCTTCTTATTAAGGTTTGTGTGAGTGTGTGAAACAATAAGTAAATATAATAAGGATCATACAATATTGAAGCACTCAAATGGGTCATGGTATCTAAAAGATTTCTTAAGCAAGGTTATTAACCAATTAGGGATTTCAGAGAAGTATTCAAGGATTACTTTTAATATTGCTTAAAAGGATAACCTTTGAAGAAAATCTTACTTAGGTAAACAAAAGCATTTAAACTATAAGTTAATACTCTTAGGTTTTCTTTCTAGTTATAATTCTCAAAGAAGAAAGAATTACTTCATTTGAATAAGGATCACACTAGTAGTTGAGACTTATCTATCTTGGTCATTATAGGGTATTATAATTTGTTCACTTCATAATGTTTCTTTAAGGTTAATTAAGAAGGCTATTAATTTTATTTGAGTGGTAGTTTCTTAACTTTATGATTGAATAGAATCATGTGTCTCCTTATAAATGAGTGGTTATGATTTGTAAAAAAGAAATAATATTTATTTTTTTAACTACATTAAGAATTACCTTTGGATTTATAATATATTTATAAAGTTGTGGCTAAACTAATGGTAAAAGGTTTTTATAAGTTCAAAATAATAATCTTGAGGATTGTATATTTGATATCTCCTTTTGGAAAATGCTACACTTATTTAGGAATGATAGTTTATCAAAAATTGTAATTGAGATGTTTTGGACTATTTAGAGTTCATACTATTAATATTTTAAGACTAATACTATTTTTTAGACTTCTCATGGACATGTTAGAGGTATTAATAATTTTACACCTACTTTTATGAATTACCAACTAAGAAAATAGGTTTAAATTCAATTTATTAGGGTATTAAGCTTTTCTTTACTTCAAAAGTGGAATATTACATTTTTAACATGTAGTATTATTTTTGTGATCATTTTCATGTATTATAAGTATTTGTATGATTTTTAAATAATAAGATATGATTTTTATAAGTTTTATCACTTTATAAATACTAAATAAATAATAATATTTAGCTAAGTGATACAAAAATGTATGAAACAAGTTTATAAATGTGTATTTTGGTTTTCTAAGAATTTTGATATATTATTATTATTTTGAATTTTAAATGATAAAATAAATTTATTTAAGGTTTATTCCTAATAGGCTATTTGCTATTAATAATAATTATCTTATTTAAGTTGGAAACTAAATATGATAATAGGTTTAGAATATACAATTTACTTTTTTGAACATTTTGAGATATATAATATATATATTTCCGAATTATAAAACAAAAGATATTGATTTAATAAGATTTATTCATTTTCTAGAATTAAAATAAAATACCTAAATGAATTACTGCATCACTGCTGACGTCAGCCTCACTGTAAAACTTTTTACACCGCATAAATTCCTAACCTACAGTCACTGACGTGTGGGACCACTGCCACGTCATTTCCAAAAACTTAAAACAATACCTAAAAATGCTAATATGATATCAGCATGATGTCATGCTGAAATCACCTGTGAGTGATCCTCACAGGTCGTGGATCAATCTGTCGATCGGCTGCGCGTGAGAAAACAGGGTTGGCTGCGTTCGATTCAGCGCAGCACGCTGAACAACATAGTGGCTGCGCTGTCCGGAAATGGTCGTCGGAGATGGCGGCACGACGACGACCAGCGGCGGCAGCAATAGGTGGTCGTGGTGACGGCCATACAACACGCAAGGAGGAAAATGAAGACGTGCCTGAGCACCGTTGGCTCACCGGAATGCCGATGGTGTGGTCGGTGAAGCGTGGGAAGGTCAGATGGCGGCGAATCGACGGTAATTGCAGCAACGGTCGACGAGATTCTGAGCTCGATTCCACGCCACTCGTGGCGCGTCTGCTTGCGTGTCTTATCAAAGATGAACCAGGATAGTGAGGCGCACCTAGAGGTGGTCTCAGCGGGCCTGGGGCGACCGGAGATGGCGAGAGCGAGGACTGCCGGTGAGCTAGTGTTTCAGTGAGAAATGGGGACTTCCGCTAGAGGGTGAGAGAGAAGATGAGATTGGTATGGGAAGGTAGAGGACGACACGACGGTCTTATCTGCTCCTCCCAACAACGGCGGCGAGTATCAAAACGCGGCAGAGGATCGACGGTAGCCGCGTGGCCATGTAGCTGCTTCGCCGTCGTCGATGAAGACGACGAGACGAAGAGGTATCTGGGCTGGGTCGTGTTGGGCTGGTGTTGGGTCGTGGCTGAAAAGCGAGGTGCAAGAAGTTACGCGTGTGAGCATGATGGCCCAAAATATATCGAGCTCGTTGGGGAACCCCAAGAGGAAGGTATGATGAGAACAACAACAAGTTTTCCCTCAGTTATGAAGCCAAGGTTATCAATCCAGTAGGAGCAAGGAACCACCCCAAATGTGTTGCTAGCTGAACTTTGGCAGGGCGCACTACCGGTGCCAGCAGCAAGGTGGAGACCTGCACAACACAACCATAGAACTTTGCCCCAACTTGAGATGAGGTTGTCAATCTCACCGGTTTTGCTGAAATCAAAGGATTTAATGTATCGAGTGAAAGAAAGTAATAGTTTGCAGAAAGTAAACACAAAGCAGTAAACAGTTGTAGATTGATTGTAAAAGAAAGGACTGTGGTCCATAGTTCACTAGTGGTGGCTCTCCTTAAGATAGATAACATGTTGGGTGAACAAATTACAGCGGGCCAATTAACAAACATCGATAAAGCAATATATGCATATACTAATCATCTTGACTCCTTTGAGACTTGATTGGGCATTGCAACATTATACATAGACCGCCATCCAACTGCATCTATGACTAATAATTCATCTTCAGGTTATCATCCGAACCCCCTCCAGTATTAAGTTGCAAGCAAAAGATTATTGCATTATGAATTGCGTGTAAAGTAAACAATACAATTGTTCTATGAACAAAGGATTGTTGTTTTGTCCCTAGTAGCAACAACACATCTAGTACCTTAGAGATTTCTGTCACTTCCCTAGATTACTAGAGGCATGAACCCACTATCGAGCATAAATACTAACTCTTGGAGTTGCTAGCATCTACTTGGTCAAGATAGCTACTAACAATGGAAAGCATGCAAGATCACAAATAACAAAGACATGATAGAATCAATAATCAATCTGAAATAAAATCTCAATATCCATCTGATCCTCGCAAACACAACATGTAGGAATTATAAATAGATGATCTTGATCATGAACAGAGCTCACAAGATCTAAACATGATAGCACAAAGGAGGAGAACCAGCCATCTAGCTACTACATGGACCCATAGTCCAGAGATGAACTACTCATGCATCACACCGGAGGCTTGCATGATGATGAAAAAGGCCTCTAGGGTGAATTCCCCTCTTCGGCAGGGTGCCAGGAAGAGCTTCAGATCCCTCCTGATCTAGGGATGGAGATGACATCGGCTATAGACTCTTTCGTGGAATTTTGATCGGATACTTAGTGTTTCTGTATCGGTGGCATCTTATAGTCGGAAGGGGAGGCCGAGGGGGTGCCTGGGCTGGCCACACCACCCCTTGGTGCGGGCCAGGCCTGGCCACGCGGCCAAGTGGTGTGGCCGCCCTCTGGCCCCTCTCCGTCTCGTATTCTAGCTCCGTGTGTCCCTCGATGAAAAACTGACTTTGGCTTTTGTCCCGTCCAATTCCGAGGATATTCATTTTCTGACTTTCCTGGAACCAAAAACAGCAGAAAATAGGCAGCTGGCACTGTGGCTCTTTGTTAATAGGTTAGTCCAAAAAATCATATGAAAATTACTTCAAAGTATGGACAAAACATAAGAAAGTAGATAAAAGCAAGCATGGAACATCAAAAATTATGGATACGTTAGCAACGTATCAGAGTGGTAGTTAGCACGAAGGGAAATGGGTTGCGGATGGTTGTTTCCTTATTTTTTTTCCATTTTGGTTTTCTGTTTTCAGAATTCATTTTCCATTCAAATTCCAATCCTTTAAGCATTAAAACTTTTATACAACATTTTAAACATTTCAAATATGAATTTCTCCAAGGTTTTAAATATCTAAAGAGTTTGTAGGCCCTAAATATTATTATGTAAAGAAAATATGACCCTCGTCTCTTCATTTCTTATTGTGCATTAAAAATATTGATAACTATACGAGAAGTCCTTTTCATTAGGAAATATTAACAAGGTTTAGGGTTTTAGGAATTTGTTTCTTACAATAAGATTTCACAAAAATGATTCATTTTCACTTAATGAATATAATGGTGATGGTTTGAAATGATTAATGATGTATATAAAAATTCTATTCATACTTATCATCATCTAGGGTTTAATGTATATTCATTAAACCTTATGGTTTATAACATGGCGGTTTAAATTTCATGGTTCTTTAAAGTTTAGAATTTCCTTTATTCAAATTCCTCTAAAATTCTATTCATAACCATCCTACTTATTTCAAAGTAGGCATGGATCACTTCTTGAACTAGTTGTTCATTACTTCCTTAAGTGTGGTTAGAGTTTTAATACAAGTTTATTATATAATAGTGAATAACCATTGTCATTCATGTGGCACAAGTGATCTCAATGCCCAGCAACATTTACTTAGGGTTCCTAATACCACACTTACTATGGACCCTAAAGGATACACTACCCTCAAGTTTCTTAATGAATGTTGCTAGGGATCAAGATTCAAGGATTGATCTAGAATTTACAATCCTGAATGATCTCTCAACTAAGAGTGAGCTATAAAAATTACTTCTTAATGTGGTCTTGATGATCCTACAAGACTAGGTCTTTATTAGGGTTTAAGACAATCAGGTGGACAAGGATTCCATTAATACACTCTCAACTGGTATTCTACTTATCTCTTAGACATTTCATTTGACTAAGAGATACTATCCATTGGCTGCCTAAAAGTAGGAATTGATTTAACTACCCTCTTTATTCTAGGATTTAAACAAAGAGGTAGTTATGGGTTTTTCCCTGGCTTGGTAGGATTTTGGTTAAGGGTTTCTCAAAATCTCCTACCTTAATACCTCACTAAGCTTATCTCTAGATAAGGAATTCTTTTCCTAAATGTACTCTATAAATCTCTCTTACCTTAGTCACAAAGATCACTTCTTCCTGAATAGGTCAATTATCTGACTCCACCATATCCATCATCATATGATGACACGGTCATGTCACTTCAACAATAATCATTATCCATTGTTACTCTAGTATGAAAATTCCATTTCTTAACAACATCTAATGAATCCATCAATGCAGCTACTTCTAACTCCATCCATTAACTCCTTTAAATCCATCTTGTAACTACTTCCAAGGTTTGCAAGATTATAGTTCTCTCTATATCACATGTGATAACAATCCTCTGGAATAGGTATGGTACTACTCCCCATAATACAATTTTGTTCTTGTATTAGCTTGGTTACACTACTATGCTTTCAACTACTCTATACAACTCATATTATATACTTCATCATACTCTAGCTTGAATTCTCATGATCAAGCTAGATGATTTAGTTTACTAGGGTTTTGCCTTATTTTGTATTCTCACATCACTTCTTCATCATCTAATCATCTATTCTCAAATGACTTGAGGATAATAACCATCATCCTTTGATCATACAAAGCTTAGTCTTCTAATTGTTTAATCAAAATCTATCATCAACTAAATAGTAGGCTTGTACTAGTCTCTCTATAGGATTACCTTGTTAAGGAAGCTTACTTTAGGTTTATACCTACTTGGCTTCACAAAATTATTATCAGACACTCTAATACTACTATCTTCCTTGTAGCTTCATGATCACTAACTTTACTCTTGGGTTTAGATACTTTCTCTAGTTAACTCAGGAGTGAGTTAACTCCTCCAACACCAAATGGTTTGATCACCACTAAGGATCTCATTCCATTGATGATGGCACACTCTACCATATCTAGTTCATTCTTATTAATTTACTTAAGGTCTTTGGAAGGTTAATATAATAGGTCAAAGCTAAGAATCAATAAGTGCTAGGTCAAGAATTGATCACTCAACATTGAAGATCAATAGACACTAGGACTTGGTTAAATAGGAATGTCATCTCTTAACATGACACTAAGGGTATGTGATGGATGGTCTTGGCTTGACTTACTTTTCTACTCTATCTGTGATAAGAGTTAATGTTTAAGAACTACCATGATACTCATGGTAGGAATAACTATGACAAGCAAGCGTATCAAGATTTAGTTATAGAGTTTTTTTACTTAAGTTATATACTTAACTTGATATCTAGGGTTTGTGGTAGATAATATCTTGATATCATCCTTAAAATATTAAGTATTCATCCTTGAGATGTTGTATGGAATACCATGTAATGATCTCTAGAAGATCTAGTACTCCTTATTAAGTAGTGTGTTGTGACTTAGTTTTATTGCATTTGATCTACCCTTAGATCAAATTATATTACCTAAAGATAAGGTTTTAGCAAAGGTCATATTGAAACTTGTCGCAGTCAACTTGATGATCTACTTCAGTTCCATCAAGTTAAGAGAAGCCTCAATCACTTTGACAAGTTTTATTTAAAAGCGCGAAAATTATTCAGATTTTCTATGCATGAATACAATGCACACACCTTATCTCAGCTTATTTCTAAACTCTAATGCTGGGATGTACAAGCGTCTTGAGAAGGCTACGAGACAACAGAGAGCGGCGCAAGAGGAGCAACGATGTTGGTGACATAGGGATGAACGATGACGCCTCGGGAGGAACATGCAGAGAATCAGAGAAATGGTTGTTGAGGCATAAGCAGCAGAAGAACGCGGTGATAAGACAGGAAAATGACTACGCTGGACCCAAAACCACTAGACTTTTATCCTAATATTTGAATCCACACTTTCCGTTGTCTCTTAATTAAAGTACTTGTATTTTAAATTATGCATTTGAATGTATCTTTATACTATCACTACTTTAGTTCGAGTTGTCTGTGATCGATTACATTGTGCTCCAAATAGTTCATAATCGCATACATGGTTTTTCGAAAAGATTTACCCTTCAAGGATACACAAATAGCAACACGGCACGATCAACTTCGGGAAAAACCAAATGAAAGCAAAGAGACATCACGACAATGCATTCACAAGATTGAAAAATGATTGAAAAATATTCACGGTAAATTCTTTTGCTCTCAACCATTAGATTTAGGTGATCAATGGTTAGGATTAATACTCCGACTTCGATTCAAAATTGATACAGTATATAAGAGTACAGATATACCGCCTGTGTCTTCTTTACGGTATTTTTTTTTATCAATGTGCTCAGCGTAGCGATCTACACTTTATTGGGCTGGGCACACCGGTGGGCATTGCCGCTGAAAGTCTGAGTTAAGAAATTTGGGTTTCTCATTGCTTATTAAGACGAGGTGGACTCAAAACTGAGTCTTAGGCACATTAGCTGGGCCTGCTTATATAGGCCGAATCACCCGAGCATTGTGGTGCAACCAGAAAGATCAGGCTATCAGCGCAAGCTGCAAACTTGTTGTCATGGTCATGGAGATTGCTGCGGTTTCCTGTTATTGCTGTCATGTGACTCTGACATCTGTCATTAGTATAGTTTGGCTTTGGCTCGCTAGAATTCCACTGCAATAATTCATAGTTTTGCACTAGGACATCACTGAGATTTCATTTTCAGGTAACATAGAAATTCCGATATAAAAGTACCGCGCCAGTTTCTACAGTAATGGTCATACACTCATAGCACGACATTGCACATGTGTAGCTTTCTATCCTCTGATTAAAAAAAAGGAAATATGATTATCATGGTCGGAGGTCCTTATCTGAGATTGCGGTTCGGTCATCACACATCACGTTTCAATCCGGCCAGCTCGGAATCTGCAATCATTGGACGAAATTGATAGGTGCCACAGAACGGTCAATGCCCTAATGGCTACCTCCTCCTTATCTGAACACCGCAAAGGTGATGTAACGTGCACCTATCCCGGGTCATGTAGTATATGCTCAACACAGTAGAATCAATCAACTCAAGAATCTCGCCAATCATGAGTCAAATAGTGTGCCACACAGAGACGGTCTTCGAAGAAATAAACAGTGGAGCTCATGATTTCGGTCTATAGCCACCGCGGTCAAGATGCCCGCTTCTGAACATCGTCGTCGGTGGTCCTCTGAGTCTCCATCAGCAAACCTCTCAACTATCACATCGCCAGATCGGCCCAAGAATGCCAATAAGCATGCATATCCAAATGGGAGGCTAGCTGCCTGGCTGGTCGTTGAAAGGAAACAATGCACGTGACATGATGGTTTAAGTAGGTGACCGGATGTGTTCGGTACCAAAGAGAGCTCCCTCAACGAGAGAAGGCGGCGGCTACACCCATCTAGGGTTTCTTTCCTCCGCCGGCGACGCCATCGGTTCGTTCCGTCTCCGGTGGCCTTAGAATCTTGGAGACGTGGCGGACCACGGCCTCTCGCCGGCGGAAGGTCTCAGTGTTTCATCTAGACTGTTTTTAGTGTCTTTTTCAGGATGTTGAGGCGGCGGCTACGTCCTGAAGTCAGAATAAGGTCCTCTCCATCATATCCTCGCTCTGTTGGTGCATCTAGCATGGGTGGAGGACGCGTGGAGTCGTGTGTCCGACGGATCCCTTGGGATTCGGTCGTATGGTTTGAGGTCAGTCTCTTCCGATCTACGTTTGTCATCTTCGACAATGGTTGCTACTCTGGTATGCTGGTCCTTTGAGGCCTTAGCAGGACGACTTCCCGTTCGTCTACTACAACAAGCTCTACTACGACAAGCTTTCCCCGGCTCCGGTGATGGAGGGGCGAGGACGGTGGCGCGCCTTCGGCTCGTGCCAGTGTTTGTAGTCGTCGCTAGGTGGTCCATTGACCTATTTGTAATTTTGATTATTTGTGTTATGACTTTGATGCTTGTACTCTTGATATCTTTACTTCTAGTCATCACTTGAACTTCAGAGGTGCCTTGACATAATCAAAGGCAAGCGAGATACCACTCTATCATACCTTTCTATGAGCATTGTAATGTTGCTTATGTTCGTGCTTTATGCTACTTATTATTCTTGAGTTGGAATCTTTTCATAGCTTGTATTGACTATTAAGTAGACTCAGTTGCATACTCTTTATTATGAATTGTCTAAGTAGTTGATCACATTGTTGAGAATATTTACATCATATGAAGCAAATGTGTTCGTGAAAGTTCTTTTATCGCACTCAGTTTTCAACTGAATTGCTTGAGGATAAGCAATAAGCTAAGCTTGGAGGGAGTTGATACATCCAAAACGTATCTACTTTTCGGACACTTTTGCTATTGTTTCTCCTCTATACTTGTGTGATTTGGATGCAACTAATGCGAACTGACGCTGTTTTCAGCAGAATTGCCTTGGTGTCCACTTTTTTGTGCAGAAAATCAACTATCAGGAAAAATCCCGGAAAATATGCCAAAAATCCTATTTCACTCGAAGACTCCAGGAGCGAGAATACGAGACGGAGAGGAGCCCTGGGGTGGCCACACCACCTGGTGGCGCGGGCCAGGCCAGGCCGCGCCAGGGGGTGGTGTGGGCCCCCCAGGCACCCCCTCGGCCTCTCTCTTCGCCTATAAGGAGCCTTCTGACCTAAAAACTTCAGGGGATTCGACGTTTTTCCAGAAGGAGTTCCGCTCCGCCGCCACCACCAGATTCCACGAAACAGCACCAGAAACTCCGTTCTGGCACCCTGCCGGGACGGGAAATTGGAGGAGATCATCGCCATCATCATCACCATCGCTTCTCCATCGACCATCCATGTTTCCCCCATCTATGAGTGAGTAATCCCCCGCTGTAGGCTATGGGGATGGTAGGGATTGGATGAGATCGTTCATGTAATGTCATCAGATTGTTAGGGCATAGTGCCTAGTATCTTTTATTAGTGCTTTATGACTTTGTTGCAACTTGTTGTGCTTAATGCTTGTCACTAGGGCCCGAGTGCCATGATTTCAGATCTGAACTTATTATTGATTCATTATGATAGTATTGTTTCTAGTCCTATCTACAAGTTGTATACACACGTCGTTGTCCGGAACCTATGACCCCGAAGTGACAGAAATCGGGATAACCGGAAGGGAAAGGCTTTGATGTGAGGATCACATGTGTTCACGGAGTGTTAATGCTTTGCTCCGGTGCTCTATTAAAAGGAGCACCTTAATTGCCAGTAGTTCCCTAGAGGCCCCGCTACAAGCGGGCTGGCAGGACAAAAGATGTTGTGCAAGTTCTCATTGTGAGCACGTATGACTATATATGGAACACATGCCTAGGATTGTCTAGTACTTGGATGCTTTATCTTATTTATCTGCAATTGCCCTATGTTCTATTTGCTATGTGAATTGTCTTGTCCATGCAACACGCGTCCATCCATCCCTATGCCTACCGCACTCGAATCCCACTGTTTACTGCTTTTGTTACTACTGTCTTTGTTTTGCTAGTGCTATTACTTTACTATTCCTACTACAAAACTGTTGCTAATGATAAACTGTTGTGAGCAAGATTGTTTCCAGGTGCAGCTGAATTGACAACTCAGTTGTTAAGACTGATAAGTATTCTTTGGCTCCCCTTGTGTCGAATCAATAAATTGGGTTTCACTTCCCTCGAAAATACTGCGATACACCCCCAATACTTGTGGGTCATCAGCTTACTAAAGCAAAAATGTCCAAAAGGGGAAAAGTAAGACAATTAATGTTGGAGGATTCGTTTCGGAGATCCACGACTGTGTGGATGTACCGTAGATTCTTTCATGAGACCTTATAGAGGTAAAGTATATGCTAGATGGAGACCAATATCCTTACTATTGAGTTAATATATATTATACATACAAATTAGAGACCATTGGAAAACCCCAAGGGGAGAGTAAACAATAAACACTGAAGTGTTGCCACCTATCTTCTAACTAAAGTTGGGGAAGAAGTACTAAACAATGATAAGATTAAGCCTTATTCTCATAAGCTTATAAGAAGTCATCATTATAAAGTATTTCCAAGAGTATGTCTGGATGAATGATCGAAGTAGACATAACTGCTTAACCCTAGTGGACTAGTTATGAAGGGGAAACAGCCGGTAAGTTGTCCTTAAGAAGGAGTAGAGCCTACTAAAATAGTCTAGTGTAAAGTAGTAGGAAAGCCTGATCAGAATGGATGAAATGTGTCCAAAACCAATCCTAAGAAGGACTATGAAGACATGACCCAAACCATCTAGGAAAAAACATATTTTATCAGGAGTTATATTACAAAAATATGGGTGAACATATGATCCCCAAAAACTTAGAGGAACCTGTCCTAAAATAAACTACAGCCATCCAACATAACTACAATCAACCTACACTATATATACCAGGAATTTCACTTCTGATCAACAAGGATTAAGTTACAACAAAGGAGCATGTATATAAACTACTATACATCCTGCATATACACCTTAGGAAGCAACTATTATCTCAAGCATAATATCCACACACTTACACTTGCATAACAAGATTAAAATAAGATATGTATTGTCATATAATTTATTGCACACTAAATAATCATTTATATGTGTTGTCTATATATATTCATCTTGCTCAAATGAGCTATATTCGTTTTTGTACTTCACTTACACCATATTTGAGATATATTTGTGTGGATGCATATAGCCAAGTTAATTATAGATCATATCTTGTACAAACAGATCTCGGAATTGTTTATCAGAATGCTAAATAGAATAAGGCGTCTGTTCAAACAAGTTCTTCTCGTAGCAACAACACCAGAACTACATCACAAATGCTTGGGTGAGTAAATCGTCCAAACAAGAGCATCATACATAGGATCAACCTTTAGCAATTGATTAAGAGAAATAGATAAAACCATCGACCATGAACCAGAGTTCATCTGTCATGAACTAAAACCTAATCTAGACAATCGCAGTTTGTCACTAGCACCAGAGCACATGTCCAGGAAATCATCATCACAACCATGAGGTCCCCATAATTCTACTATACCTAAACTAGTTCATCGTCTCGAAGGCCGGTCACATGAGTATTACCTGACCGGAGACATAATTGATGTAGTAGACAAGAAGGCCGACGTCGGGGTTGCAGATGCTTGCCGTCCCGCTGGTGTCGAAGAAGACGCGATACCATAATACCTTCCCCGCCACCATAGCAAGGTTCTGATCAACATGGCGGCGCATCGAAGGGATCCGGGGTTGCATCCCATAATATCATCCCTCCGGCTTCAGGGATTGAAGTAGGCCGCAACCGCTGCTGCAATACCACACCATCGTGAAAACTGCAGGAGCAGCAGATTGGGGTCGAGGAAGGGAATGTCCTGGTCTCCCTCGAACAGCAGCCAGGGGCATGGGGGCCAGAGGAGCCGCGTCGGCGACCTAGCCGAACCGCACGGCTAGGGTTTCACGGGGGCGCGCACGGGGAAGCAGAGCAGCGTCGACACGAAAGTAATCGATGGAGAATATTGACCGGAGCTTCATCGGCAGATGGCGGTACAAAGTTGGCCGGGAACAGGCCGGAGTGGAGCTGGCGGTGGCGACACCACCGCGACCAAGAGGGGAACAAGAGGGCTGAGGATAACGCTTGCGTGTGTATGTGCGAGAGAGAGGAGTGGGCTGGGGTTGGTGTTGACCCCAAGCCCAGTTGGGCCAAGTTGGGCTAGATGGGTCAGTCGGTGAGCCTGGCCCAGTTCCAAAAGAAATTCCAAAAATAAATTATTATTCCAATTAGTAAATGACCGAAATACCCCTGAGCCTAGCTTACACTCTAGAAAAATATAGAAAAATCTTAAAAATGGTTATAATATATCAAAATGATCACACAAATAATATATACCTAAGAAAAATATAACATGACTTGTTTGAGTTAAATAAAATGTAAATAAATATTAATACCATTAGGACCTAAAAGAAATTTCATAAAATAAAAGAAAGACTTAAAATAATAAGAATCATTTTTACATAAAAAAATGAGTCTACTATTTTATAAAAATACTAACTTAATTGTTTACAAATAAAACTTGAAGCAAATATTTAAAGATATATAATCCTTTGTGGAATTTTGTAAAAATAAGGATAACACCTAAAATTAGATGAAATTCACTTCTAACATCTTAAGTAAGTATGTTTTACTAGAAAAATACTAATTATATTATCCCAACACATTTTAAGGTTATTAAGAAATAAATTCTTATTTATTATCTAGTTGGTAAATTCTTCAAGAACATTCTTAAATAAGAAATAATCACAATTTTATATAAAACTCTAAATCTTGTACATTTAAATACTACTTCCAAAATCATAACTTAAGTTTATAATAATACTTAAAAGTAAACTATTAACATTTAGGAAACTCTTTAAAACCTTAATCCAAGATAAACCAACAATTTGAATAAATTTTAAACATCATTCACTTATAATAAAAGTGAATGCTATCCAATTCTTAATCATGCTTAACATGGTTTTAAACCTTAACACTTTAATGAGATCATTTAAATTTGCTTTCATTAATAAGTCAAAACATTCCCATAATAGCAAATCACCCTTGAAATTATCATTCACTTAAATTAGAAGTGAATGAATTCACACTCTTAACCATCTTTGCATTAACCCTAGAATTCAATAATAATCTAGATACATCATTAGGACCTAAAAAAAATTTAATAAAATAAAACAAAGACTTAAAATAATAAGAATCATTTTTACATATAAAAATGAGTCTACTATTTTATAAAAATACTAACTTAATTGTTTACAAATAAAACTTGAAGCAAATATTTAAAGATATATAATCCTTTGTGGAATTTTGTAAAAATAAGGATAACACCTAAATTAGATAAAATTCACTTCTAAGATCTTAAGTAAGTATGTTTTACTAGAAAAATACTAATTATATTATCCCAACACATTTTAAGGTTATTAAGAAATAAATTCTTATTTATTATCTAGTTGGTAAATTCTTCAAGAACATTCTTAAATAAGATATAATCACAATTTTATATAAAACTCTAAATCTTGTACATTTAAATACTACTTCCAAAATCATAACTTAAGTTTATAATAATACTTAAAAGGAAACTATTAACATTTAGGAAACTCTTTAAAACCTTAATCCAAGATAAACCAACAATTTGAATAAATTTTAAACATCATTCACTTATAATAAAAGTGAATGCTATCCAATTCTTAATCATGCTTAACATGGTTTTAAACCTTAACACTTTAATGAGATCATTTAAATTTGCTTTCATTAATAAGTCAAAACATTTCCATAATAGCAAATCACCCTTGAAATTATCATTCACTTAAATTAGAAGTGAATGAATTCACACTCTTAACCATCTTTGCATTAACCCTAGAATTCAATAATAATCTAGATACATCAAACCCTAAGTCTATTTATGTTCCTTTTAAAGTTAATTTTGCTCTACCAAAGTTATAAAGAATAAGGACCAAATTATATTATGTTTTTATAGTTAACTTTTGTCTATTCCAAATTAAGTCATAAGGCATCACAAAGTCCAAACTTATCGGATTAGCGTAAACGATATCGATCACATTCAATTAACCGCAAAGATTGTTTAAACTTTAACAAAGAAATCTTTTCTTCAAAAGTTATTCTTTTTGCCACTTCAAACAACAATCTTATAACAAGTCCTTTAACTCTTAACAACTTAACAAAATAATTTCCTTCATAATTATTAGATAGCAATCCACCTCAAGCTTAGAATATTATTATACTTCACTTTTATACTTTGCATGTTAAAATTTAAATACCCTTACTTTGTAAAAGTAACCTTTTCCTTGAAAGTTATTCCTTTAAGAACATTAAAATTTATCCTTAAACACTTCTTGAAAGCTCTAAATGGTTAATAATCTTGCTTAAGAAATCTTTTAGATACCATGATCCATTTGAGTGCTTTAGTATTGCATGTTACTTGTTGTGTTTACATAGTGTTTCACACACTCTCACAAGCCTTAATAAGAAGCACAATTTTGAAGCTGATCTAAAAGTGAAACACATTCTAAAGAAACCATTCCTAATTTTTCAACCCTAGACCAAATACGATTAGTCTGGGGGTTCGCGCTTATCAAATTGCATTACATTACTTATGCATCATTGTATCTTGCTTCTTTAAACATTAGTACTTACCGGACCAATGATGTTGTTTACAGAATTTGGATCTTCTATTATCTTGAAGACCATGATTGCATAACCTTGCAATTACAAAAGGCAAGTTCACAACTTGCTCATGTCCTTTGATTATTTTCTGTCAAATGCTTGTAACTCAAATGTTGTCAACATCTGCATTTCAAAAATTACAGAAAAAACTATTTTCATAATAATATGATTATGGATTATTTACCAAGTGGTAATAATCTTTGGATACAGTTCCAGTGGTAAAGGAACATAATATCTAGGACTTAACAACCATTGTCGCCAGTGATTCTAACGCCGTATATTACGCATTAACCATGAGATTTGGATTGGGACGGAGAAGTCAGCTGTATCTTATTCCTTTCATATGTAGGCAAGATGACCTTATCGTGACGCTGTGATTCCTTGTGCGGATCCAGCATGTGGGTGGGCACCCTTAGGCCCCACGTTTTGGTATCTAGATCATCTATGATTGGCTACCGAAGGTATAGTCGGACTTTTATGGAGCTTGCGAGGGGCATAACTGGCTCATAGAGTCTTCGGGAACTCATCAGGGTTGTAGCTTGCCCGAAAGGGGGCTTAACGGAGGTGTAGGCAGCCCCGAAGGATCGTGCAGACATATGGGATCGCGGAAAGTGTAGTGATTGGCTTGGATCACCTACTGGGCCCCACATCATGGAATTGTGGACGGGAATAAGCTGTCTGGTTGTGCAACAAGGAGTTGATCTATCATGGGTAAAGAAACGCACCTCTGCAGAGTGTAAGAATTGTGACATGTTACTCCCTGTTCCGGGAAGGAGCTACAAACGCGGCAAGAAAGGAACCCCATGAAGGTTCTGGTCAACCTGTGAAGGCTATCGAACATAGTTTCAGAATAAAAGCAACCTTTGAAGAAATGTTTACGAAAACCTGCATTGCCTACAACCTATGGTATGTGGCTGTAGAGATAGTGCATCATACACTCCATTTTAGTGAACTTGCTAAGTACGCTCGTACTCAACCGTACCTTCTTAACCCTTGCTAGGTTCTAAGCCGATGAAGACGACATCAACAACGATTTCTGCTCAAGACACCATCATCCGCAGCTCAAGTTCTTCAATAAAGTCAACATATACAATAACCGAAGTGAAGACAAAGTTTTGAAGTAGATAGGAGTAGATTCTCTAGTCATGAAACCTACTTCTATAGAGCATTGCAATAGCAGCAATGTCAAGCCAAATAGTTTAGATACTAGTCTTAGTTACTAGATAGTTCTGAGATATTATTTCTGGTTTTTCTTTGTAAGAAGTTCTTTCTATCTCTTTAACCTAGAGTGTTCTCTAGATCTTTTGTAAAGAGTCGAGTTGTGATCTATCGTCATATCTTGGACGTGCTGTGTTTCTGTTGTATCACTCAGAGGGATGTAAACTAGTGAATGGTGTTTCATTGGTGTTATGCCAACGACTATAGTGTACTACATCATGTAGTGGTATGTTGGGTCACTGCAGAGATACACCCAACGCCCTTCAGGAAGGACCACGACACCTGCAGGTGATGCCACGTCGGTGTCAATACGACAAGGATTTCTCCTGACCTCTCAAAAAACCACACTCCCCGACACTTCGAATTGCTCCACCAAACTCGCTGCCCACCAGCACACGCCACCATGGTCTTGCAGTCACCCTCGTCGTTTCACTGTGACCCATGATGTGAGGCTGGTACAACGGAAGAGCAGCAACTACTGCGGAGGTCGGTGGTATAATGACACACGGGAGGGAACTACCTCCACCGCCAGAGGGCGATAGTCGATCGACTGTAACAACAAGGGCAAACCAGGCCCTCTCTGGCCCGGTCGAGCACAAAAGGACCCGTGAAGCCCCGCCACCATACTGCAGCAAGGGTGTCACCATCGCCACCATCCCTAGTGCTAGTCCCTCCTCCTCCGTCCTCCAGCGAATCTGTGGCCACCGCAGATCCCCACCGCCAAGAAGCAACTCCATCACCACCGTGGTCACCCGGGCCAACCGGACCGCCGCCGGTCTGAGGGTCACCACTTGGGACCAACAGGGTGAGGACGACCGATCATGGCGCACACGGCACCTCTGTGCAGCAAACGGGCCATCCCGCGTAGGTTAGACGGTCACCAGAACTAGGCCCGCCTGGCCTCGATCTAGTGTCCCGGTCGCACCGCAACCAGGAGGGGGCACCTGCCGCCCGCCAAAACCCCGTGACCAAGGGCCCTGGCCAGGGCCCGCACGGCTCAGATCTGGCCCTGCAGGAATCCACCGCCTGGAGCATCTCCAGCCCTGACTGCCGCCCTCCCTAACAAGCTAGCCTGACGCCACACTGCGCAGAGCCGCCATGCCCGCCAAGCTCGACCCGTCGCAACCCCTCCTGATGTAACATCCAATTTTTTTTAATCTTCATCATAGCATTCAAATCATCATGGCATGTAGTACCTTGCATTAGGTTTGTCCTCCAAAAATTTGGTGAAATCTAGAGGCTTTTTGGAGCACTTATGCTAAATTCAAAGAAAACTAGAAAAGAAATTCAAAAAGAAAAAGAAAAGGAGGGAAAGAATTTCAAACAACAGCAGTAGCTTTTGGCCTTTTGGCCCAATCCGGCCCAGTAGCCACCCGGACTCCCTCTCCCTTCTCTGTATTTTCGCACCCCTCCCTCAGCTAACCCCCACCCGCTGACCTCTGGGCCCCGCTCCACGTCGACGCCACCTCAGCGTCTCCCACACGAACGGCCAGCGCCCCCTCCACCTCCTCTGCTGTTTCCATTCCCGAGTGACTGCGAGCGTTTCTGCGAGTAATTCGCCACTGCTTCTGCCCCTTCTTAACCCCCTCCTTCTCCCCGGCCGATTCCCCCAGACACAGCCCCTGGAGAGCCCCCAGGCTCCCCAATTTCCACCTCATACCGCCGCTGACCGATGCACCTCCGGCGAGAATTCTGGTGAGCCTCGGCCACGCCGTGCCCTCCTCTCTGCTCTGTAATACTTGTCGCGACCTAGCGCGTGTTTTAACCCCGGCCGCGTGCTTTCTTTTGCACTAGGTCGACGACACGGTCCAACTCCGGTAAACCCCTCTGTCGCCGCCGTCCATCGTCTTTTCCGGTGAAGGTAGGGTTACCGCCGCCTCCTTTTGGTCCTTGCTAGGTCGTGCAGAACCTTGCGCATCTCGCTGACCCCTTTACTGGTTGGTACGAGCCCCAGGTCGCCGTCTCCGACACCGAGCCGCGAGCTCCGCCGTCTGCGCAACTCCGGCAAGGGATCCAGGCCAAGCCAGAGCACCCCCCCCGCACCGCAGTGACCTCCATCGAGACCGCCACGACCTCCTCGACCTCTGTTACGTGTCCACGGTCTCCCAGCCCTTGTAGAATCGCCAGAACCTCATCGGCCGACGTTCCGCCGCCGCACGCAGCCGGTCAGCGCCGCCCATCTCCGACCAGGTCGCTAGGGACCGTTATATCTTGTGTCTGCGGCTAGGATTAGATCGTGGACGAAACTGTACAGGCTAATCTGATCCGTTTGTCATCACTTAAGATCCAACGGCCCAGAGCGGTTGATCCGACCGAACCGGTACGGGCCAATTAGATTGCGCCACGTCGCCCAGGATTATCTGTCTAAATAGAAAATTGGAAAGAATTTGTATTAAACTTAGAAAATCCATAACTTTTGTTCCACAATTCAGAAAAATGCAAATTTGGTGTCTATGGATTCAGAAAAATAAGACCTTTATTATAGAAGCCTTGTTACACACCTCTGCCTCTAAAAAACTGGATTTATAGGCAGAACCTTTTTAGGGGTATTTTGCTCATAAAAATTGTTCTATAAATTGTTTTGGGGTATTTCTTATGCATTTAGATGAGGTATTTTACCCTCTGTACTGTAGACTCTGTAAATTATAGAGTTGTGTTCATATCATTGCATTTTGCATGCATTCATTTTTTGTAATGTTTTATTGATTGAATTATTGTTGTTGTATTGATCTTGTGTAGATTGTGTGGATTGAGAAGTTTGTTGCTGTGAGGATTGTACCTATTCCCCTAGCTACCAAGGCAAGTGATATTTCATCTCATGTCCTATTATTTTCACTATTGCCCTAGTGTTATTTTGGTAGATCTTAGCATGATAGGATTATTTACATGTTACTATGCTATGCTACCCTATAGACTATATCTTGGTAGTATCTCCTAGTTGAAAGACTTCGTATGCTAGAGTGCTTAGCCATGCTATTAGAATTCGTGGGTGGATTATACACATAAGATAGTATGGAAAGATATTATTTTGTTTAACTAAGACAACAACTAATATTAATGAAACACCTGGGTGGATTGGGACTTGCTTGGATTATGTTGAGTCGTTACTCAGGGGCCATGTCTATGGTCAGCTGGTGTATCACACTTGTGGATGGCCACCCAGGAACAAAGAGATTGGAGACATTCTTGTCATGAAGCTTCCAGTGCAGCCACATGGCATATGGGCTCTGCCTTGACCAACTAAGTTGCAAGAACTCAGCCAGACGGACAGAAGGTGGTAGATGTGGTAGGATGGAACGCGTCCGTGGTGGTCTGAGGGATTGCTTCTGAAAAGTCTTGTCTCGATGCATGTCGAGTCTTGTGGGGAAGTGCACCACCTCTCGAGAGGGTAAAACTAAGTACTTAGGCGTGTCCCCGGTTATGGACAACTTCTGAGCCTCAAGACAGTGAAGCAGTTCAATAATCTCCCCATCCAAATTTCTCTAAGTTAAAAACTTGTGGGTGAACATGGGTAGAGGTTCAATGATGTCTATCATTGGTACCTTAGTGTTTCAATGAGAAAACTTACTCTTCAAAAACTATAGGTAAAACTAGCTTTTTAGCAAAGCCAGCCATAACCCCACTTAACCATATATTCATGTAGTTGTTGGAATATACTAAGTATCTATGGTATCACTTGCCAATACAATTCCAAATGTATTGACCCTTGTGGCTGTAACTTATTATGTTGCAGGATACTCTGATGATGAGTAGGGTTGCGGGTCTGCACTCGACATGCTTGCCTATGGCACATGAAGACTAAAAGACTCTATTATTATGCTATGTAATGTGAACTTTGAGTGTCTTAGCCTTGGGCTAAGTGAGTTGTAAGAACCATTATACTCCTGGATATGCGATGTAATAATGACCTTTGTTTCTGTGTACTTCATCTTAAACTGTGGGTGCTAGCATTTTCGATCCAGGGACTAGCACTGCAATCACAGGGATCTTACCTTATTATGGTCAGATCTTACAGATGGTATCAGAGCAATGTGTTGCCTGTAGGTTCGTGACCCTAGAATGGATTAGAATAAGGAAAACCCTTAGGAAAAGTAACTCTATATTCCAACCTTACACTTCTCTTTTCATCTCGTAAAGCTTTCCCCTAATCATCCTTCTCATCTATTTTTGTAGATGTCCACCATCAATGAATCTGTCAAGAAGGGACCACTGATGACTATGACCCTGGAGTGTGAGACAGAATTTCCCAGTGCACTCAAGAACCTCATGCTCGGCTTGGGAATGAATGGTGAAGCCGTGTACAAGGGATTTCCCGTGATAGATGAAGACAAGAGTATTGGTGGGTGCAACTCCATTTGTACAAGAACAAGGAAGATGATCCCAAGAGTACGGGATTCTGCATGTTCACCAACTCTGAAATGCACACGTCATTCTTTGACTCTGCAAGGAATGCTGCATGGAAAGCAATTGAGGAACTTGGGGAGAGACTCAAGTATAGAATGCTCAATACTCAGGAGGATCTCAAGGAGGAGAAGGGTCTTGTCCAAGATTCAAAGGCCACTGTGAAACGCCTAAGTAAGGATATCATAGGCCTAGCTTTGGAGCTATGTGACCAAGACAAGCAGATTGCTGCCAAGGATGCCCAGATTGCCACCTTGGTTAAGAAGGAATGAGATATTAGTTGGACCACCACCTTGGCGTTTTATCACGTTAATATTTTCATCATACCAACCTATGTGGTATGGAAAAAATAAGTTATGTCTGGAACCTTGAGTGCTTGATTTGAATAATGTATTGCTACTTGGAATGTTCAGTTGGTTGATTTTTATTTTGTGACTTGTGTTACTTTCTCTATTGTGTGTTACTAATTTTCTTCATACTATGCAAAAGATGCCGTATTTTGTCTACAGCACGGCCGAGGATTTCAAGGGGACTCGCTTTCGGACTCGTATGTTGGAATTAGTCCAAGTGCTCGCTCTTCCAATCCCTACCATTGAGGGACTTCAGCTGAGGAAGTTTCAGAGGAAGGACTTATGGGGATTCAGAGATACCCAGCCAGGACGTGAGATAGAGCCCCAAACTGGGGAGATTGCCTTCAAGATACTCCATGATGACATGGAAAGGGGCCTCGACGTCGTTATGCAGGAGCTGTTGGGACGCCTATGTGGACGTCACTCTTCTGAGATCAGGAGCCACTACTTCCATTTCTTTGGGAGGCGCGACGAGGATGGAGAGCCTATTGTGTTGGACGAGGCCACTAAGGAGTCTATCAAACCCGTGCGTCACTACCTCCAGGACTTAGAGACCCTTATCAAACACCTTGATACTGATAGGACTAATGTGATGCTTAGTAATGATGAACTACGAGTCCAACTTAAGGAGAAGGACAAGGCCTTCCTGGAACAGGAAAATCGAATCAAGGAAATGGAGAAGAAGTTTGAAGACCAAGAGAAGAAATTCAAGAGCCAAGAGAAGAGAGTTCGGGAGAAGAACAAGAAGATTAGAGACTTGGAGACCGAGTTAGAGCTTGAGGACATTGAGCTGGAAGCAGATCACGAGGTGATAGAGAGGCTACGCACACAGAAGAGAGAATTACAGACAAAGATCGATGCTTTGACCACAAGCCTAGAGGGATACAAGGCAGGATTCGCAGCAACAGGACTTGCACTAGTGGAGGAGGAAGTTGACATGGAGGAGTAGTGATACTATTCCATCTACCTCGTTTTATTTTTATTGAGTTGCATAGGTCATACCGACTTGTGGATGACTATGCTAGTATGTCTATTTTCGCAAACTCTGTCATTGCTATGATGTTGAACTTGCATGTGCTTGTTTGTCTGATTGTTGTTTTTATTTGGGTTACCTATCATTACTTACTCTTATTAAACCCACAGATGCCTCCTCGATGCAACAACGAGGATAACAATGACAATGGCAATGGAATGCAGCAGATGATGGCTGCACAGACACAATTGATGCAAATGATGACTCAATTCATGGCGAACCAGAATCAGAACAACAATAATAACAATAACAACAACCAGAACAATCCACCACCTCTGGATATGCTGACTAGATTTCTATGGCTGAGACCTGCTAAGTTCTCGGGTACCACTGACCCCATGGTAGGAAATGATTGGCTACGTTCTGTGAATAAGGACCTAGTCATGGTTGGATGCGCGGATGCAGAAAAGGTCAGATTTGCAGCACACTTATTGGAAGGTCATGCAACTACTTGGTGGGACAATTTCCAAGTTACTCACCCTATTGAGGAAGTGACTTGGGCAATGTTTGAAGATGGGTTTCGCACCACTCACATCTCTTCTGGAATAATGGGGTTGAAGAAAAAGGAGTTTCATAACCTCAAGCAACGCCATCGCGGTATTTCTAAATACATCGAAGAGTTCAATAATTTTTCACGTTATGCACCCGACGATGTTGACACTGATGCAAAGAGAAAGGAAAAGTTCCTAGATGGGCTGAATGATGAAATTTCTATGCAACTATCTGTTGCATATGTTCCAACTTATCAATCCTTGCATGATAAAGCTACCATCCTGGAAACAAGATGAAACAAGTGGAGGGTAGAAATAGGAAGCACCATTTTGATAAGTTTGGATCAAGATCTCCTCACAAGCGCTCTCATGGTGAAGGAAGTGGGAGTTCAGGATTCCACAAGAATGGGAATCATAATAACCATCGTAACAATAACCACGACCATGATGGAAACAATCATCGTGGGCATAACAAAAGTGGATTCAGGAACAACCACAATGGTCATGGCCATGGAAACCAAAATGGTCAGAATCGTCATAGTCAGCCAACAAAGAAAGACATCAGTCAGGTGGAATGTTTCAAGTGCAAGAAGACAGGGCACTATGCTAATGAATGCCCAAAGAAGAAGACTGATGGGGCTAAGCCAAACCCATTCCAAATGGGTCATGTGAATCACATTAATGTGGAGGAAATTCAAGAAGGATCTGATGCCGTGATCGGTAAGTTCAAGATTAATTCCTTTCCTGCACTTATCCTTTTCGATACTGGCGCATCGCATTCATTCATTTCAAGAGCATTTGTAATCAAAAACGAACTCTCCACTGAAACCATTGGATGTCCCATTAAAGTAAGCTCCCCGGGTGGAGAAATGATAGTAAATTCTGGGTGCCGACAGATAATCCTAGAAATTGGAAAGAACAAGTTTCCGGTTAGTTTAATAATCCTAGAATCCCAAGGATTAGATGTAATATTAGGGATGGACTGGTTGACCTGTTATGAAGGGGTGATTGATTGTGCCAAGCGAACCGTTATGCTCACCACCCCAGAAAAGAAAAGGATCAGGTTCAAGTCTAACTTTGAACCCAAGGGGAGCAAGGTTAATCATCTCAAGGGGGTTAGCCTAGACAGTGTGCCAATAATGAAGGAATACCCAGATGTGTTCCCCGAAGAATTACCTGGCATGCCACCAGATAGGGATGTGGAGTTTCTGAAAGACCTACTGCCAGGAACAGGGCCTATAGCAAAGAGGCCTTATAAAATGTTGGTGGACGAGTTAAAATAACTCAAGAAACAGCTAGGAGAATAGTTGAAAAAGGGATTTATCCAACCAAGTTCGTCGTCTTGGGGAGCACCAGTCTTGTTTGTTGAGAAGAAGGACCGAAGTCAAAGGCTATGCATAGATTATCGTTCACTTAATGAAGTGACCATAAAGAATAAATATCCCCTGCCTAGAATAAATGATCTCTTCGATCAGCTAGAGGAAGCATGTGTGTTCTCAAAAATTGATCTTCGATCAGGATACTTCCAACTAAAGATTAGAGAACATGACATACCCAAGACTGCATTCACCACTAGATATGGGTTGTATGAATATACATCGATGCCGTTTGGATTGACTAATGCACCAGCCTATTTCATGAACATGACGAATAAGGTATTTATGGAATTCCTTGACAAGTTCGTAGTGGTATTCATCGATGATATATTGGTATATTCCAAGAGCAACAGAGAACATGAAGAACATCTACGCCTGATTCTAGAGAAACTCAGGGAACATAAACTTTATGCCAAGTTCAGCAAATGTGAGTTCTCGCTGAATGAAGTGGGTTTTCTCGGGCACATAGTATTAGGAAATGGTATAGTTGTTGAACCAGCAAAAGTGGCAGCTGTGACAGAATGGGAACCTCCTAAATCGGTTAAATAAATTCGTAGTTTCCTTGGCTTAGTAGGGTACTACCGGAGGTTCATTGAAAATTTCTCTAAGATAGCAAAACCCATGACTGATCTGCTAAAGAAGGAGAATAAGTTTAATTGGACAGAAGCTTGTGAAACCAGCTTTCAGGAATTGAAAAAGAGACTAGTGTCAGCACCAGTGTTATGTCTGCCAGACCTTGAGAAAGTCTTTCAAGTATATTGTGATGCGTCTCACCAAGGATTAGGAGGTGTACTGATGCAGGAAGGTAGAGTAGTAGCTTATGCATCAAGGCAACTCAAAAATCATGAAGTGAACTATCCTACTCATGATCTAGAGTTGGTATCTGTTGTACATGCCCTAAAAACATGGAGGCATTACCTCATGGGAAAACGTTGTGAAATGTTCACTGATCACAAGAGTCTGAAATACATTTTTACACAGAAAGAACTCAACATGAGACAAAGAAGATGGCTAGAACTTATCAAAGATTACGACTTAAGTTTGCAATACCACCCTGGAAAGGCAAACGTCGTAGCCGATGCATTAATCCGCAAGGTTTATGTAAATGGCCTCAATAAAGGAGATTTGCCGGAGGAGTTGTGTGCCCAATTTAGAGAGCTGAGACTTGAGATAGTGCCTGAAGGGTACCTTGCATCCTTGGAAGTGCAACCCACACTAATGGACAGTATCCAAGAAGCCCAAAAGTTGGACAAAGAAATAGAAGAAATCAAAAGTAAGGTCAGTGATGGCAAAGCAAAAGGATTTCATGTAGATGAACAAGGAATCTTGTGGTACAAAAAACGTATCTGTGTTCCGCAGGATCCTTAACTTAGGAAGTTGATCTTACAAGAAGCGCACAACTCGCCATATTCAATTCATCCTGGCAACACCAAGATGTATATGGATGTTAAGGAGAGGTTTTGGTGGAATAATTTAAAGAAGGACATAGCAGAGCACATTGCCATATGCGACATGTGCAGTCGTGTAAAGGCAGAACATCAGAAACCGGCAGGATTATTACAACCACTGCCAATACCTGATTGGAAATGGGATAAAATTGGTATGGACTTTATTACCGGACTGCCCAGGACTAAATCTGGATACGATTCTATATGGGTTATCGTTGACCGCTTGACAAAAGTGGCCCATTTCATACCAGTGAAGACCACTTATACAAGTGCAAAGCTAGCCAAGATATACATGGATAGAATTGTATGTTTGCATGGGGTTCCTAAAAGTATCGTGTCCGATAGAGGAACTCAATTCACTTCGCACTTTTGGCGACAACTCCACGAGTCACTAGGAACTCGGCTAGAATTCAGCACTGCATTTCATCCGCAAACTGATGGGCAGACAAAAAGGACCAATCAAATATTAGAAGATATGTTGAGAGCATGTGCGTTAGATTATGGATCCAGTTGGGATGAAAGTCTACCATACGCAGAGTTTTCTTACAATAACAGCTATCAATCAAGCATAGAAATGGCTCCGTTTGAGTTTCTTTATGGAAGGAAGTGTACTACACCATTGTTGTGGAATGGAGTAGGACAAAAAAATTTGTTCGGGCCAGACCTAATCAAGGAGGCTGAAGAGAAAGTCAAGGTGGTAAAAGATAGGCTAAAGGTAGCCCAATCTTGGCCAAAGAGCTATGCCGATCCAAAACGTAGAGAGGTTACCTACGAGGTTGGTGATAGAGCTTATCTCAGGGTATCACCGCTTCGTGGTGTGAAGAGATTTGGAATCAAAGGAAAATTAGCACCACGCTATGTAGGACCTTTCAAGATTTTGAGCCGCAAAGGAGAAATGGCATATGAGATAGAATTACCAGAATCTCTGTCAGCAGTTCATAATGTATTCCATGTCAGTCAACTGAAAAAGTGTCACCCAGAGATGGAAGAAACTTCGTTGAAAGACACTATACCATTAGAGGAAGTTCAGCTAAAGAATGATCTCACTTATGAAGAGAAACCTATTAAGATTCCGGAGACAGCAGAAAGAATTACCCGTACCAAGACAATCAAATCCTGCAAAGTGCAGTGGAACCATCACACTGAATCAGAAGCAACCTGGGAGCGAGAGGATGAACTTCAGAAAGATCACCCTCACCTATTTGCTAGCCAACCCGAATCTCGAGGGTGAGATTCATCTTAAGGGAGTTAGATTTGTAACATCCCAAAAAATTTAATCTTCATCATAGCATTCAAATCATCATGGCATGTACTACCTTGCATTAGGTTTGTCCTCCAAAAATTTGGTGAAATTTAGAGGCTTTTTGGAGCACTTTATGCTAAATTCAAAGAAAACTAGAAAAGAAATTCAAAAAGAAAAAGAAAAGGAGGGAAAGAATTTTCAAACAGCAGCAGCAGCTTTTGCCCTTTTGGCCCAATCTGTCCCAGTAGCCACCCGGACTCCCTCTCCCTTCTCTGTCTTTTTGCACCCCTCCCTCAGCTAACCCCCACCCGCTGACCTCCGAGCCCCGCTCCACGTCGACGCCACCTCAGCGTCTCCCACACGAACGGCCGGCGCCCCCTCCACCTCCTCTGCCGTTTCCATTGCCGAATAATTGCGAGCGTTTCTACGAGTAATTCGCCACCGCTTCGGCCCCTTCTTAATCCCCTCCTTCTCCCCGGCCGATTCCCCCAGACACAACCCCTGGAGAGCCCCCAGGCTCCCCAATTTCCACCTCACACCGCCGCTGACCGAAGCACCTCCGGCGAGAATTCCGGTGAGCCTCGGCCACGCCGTGCCCTCCTATCTGCTCTGTAATACTTGTTGTGACCTAGTGCGTGTTTTAACCCCGGCCGCGTGCTTTCTTTTGCACTAGGTCGACGATACGGTCCAACTCCGGCAAACCCCTCTGCCGCCGCCGTCCATCGTCTTTTCCGGTGAAGGTAGGGTTCCCGCCGCCTCCTTTTGGTCCTTGCTTGGTCGTGCAGAACCTTGCGCATCTCGCTGACCCCTTTACTGGTTGGTACGAGCCCTAGGTCGCTGTCTCCGACACCGAGCCGCGAGCTCCGCCGTCTGCGCAACTCCGGCGAGGGATCCAGGCCAAGCTAGAGCACCCCCCCACACCGCAGTGACCTCCATCGAGACCGCCACGACATCCTCGACCTCTGTTACGTGTCCACGGTCTCCCAACCCTTGTAGAATCGCCGAAACCTCATCGGCCGACGTTCCGCCGCCGCACGCAGCCGGTCAGCGCCGCCCATCTCCGACCAGGTCGCTAGGGACCGTTATATCTTGTGTCTGCGGCTAGGATTAGATCGTGGACGAAACGGTACAGGCTAATCTGATCCGTTTGTCATCACTTAAGATCCAACGGCCCAGAGCGGTCGATCCGACCGAACCGGTACGGTAGATTGCGCCACGTTGCCCAGGATTATCTGTTTAAATAGAAAATTGGAAAGAATTTGTATTAAACTTAGAAAATCCATAACTTTTGTTCCACAATTCAGAAGAATGCAAATTTGGTGTCTATGGATTCAGAAAAATAAGACCTTTATTATAGAAGCCTTGTTTCACACCTTTGCCTCTGAAAATTGGATTTATAGGCAGAACCTTTTGAGGGGTATTTTGCTCATAAAAATTGTTCTATAAATTGTTTTGGGATATTTCTTATGCATTTAGATGAGGTATTTTGCCCTCTGTACTGTAGACTCTGTAAATTATAGAGTTGTGTTCATATCATTGCATTTTGCATGCATTCATTTTTTTGTAATGTTTTATTGATTGAATTATTATTGTTGTATTGATCTTGTGTAGATTGTGTGGATTGAGAAGTTTGTTGCTGTGAGGATTGTACCTATTCCCCTAGCTACCAAGGCAAGTGATATTTCATCTCATGTCCTATTATTTTCACTATTGCCCTAGTGTTATTTTGGTAGATCTTAGCATGATAGGATTATTTACATGTTACTATGCTATGCTACCCTATAGACTATATCTTGGTAGTATCTCCTAGTTGAAAGACTTCGTATGCTAGAGTGCTTAGCCATGCTATTAGAATTCGTGGGTGGATTATACACATAAGATAGTATGGAAAGATATTATTTTGTTTAACTAAGACAACAACTAATATTAATGAAACACCTGGGTGGATTGGGACTTGCTTGGATTATGTTGAGTCGTTACTCAGGGGCCATGTCTATGGTCAGCTGGTGTATCACACTTGTGGATGGCCACCCAGGAACAAAGAGATTGGAGACATTCTTGTCATGAAGCTTCCAGTGCAGCCACATGGCATATGGGCTCTGCCTTGACCAACTAAGTTGCAAGAACTCAGCCAGACGGACAGAAGGTGGTAGATGTGGTAGGATGGAACGTGTCCGTGGTGGTCTGAGGGATTGCTTCTGAAAAGTCTTGTCTCGATGCATGTCGAGTTTTGTGGGGAAGTGCACCACCTCTCGAGAGGGTAAAACTAAGTACGTAGGCGTGTCCCCGGTTATGGACAACTTCTGAGCCTCAAGACAGTGAAGCAGTTCAATAATCTCCTCATCCAAATTTCTCTAAGTTAAAAACTTGTGGGTGAACATGGGTAGAGGTTCAATGATGTCTATCATTGGTACCTTAGTGTTTCAATGAGAAAACTTACTCTTCAAAAACTATAGGTAAAACTAGCTTTTTAGCAAAGCCAGCCATAACCCCACTTAACCATATATTCATGTAGTTGTTGGAATATACTAAGTATCTATGGTATCACTTGCCAATACAATTCTAAATGTATTGACCCTTGTGGCTGTAACTTATTATGTTGTAGGATACTCTGATAATGAGTAGGGTTGCGGGCTACACTCGACATGCTTGCCTATGGCACATGAAGACTAAAAGACTCTATTATTATTATGCTATGTAATGTGAACTTTGAGTGTCTTAGCCTTGGGCTAAGTGAGTTGTAAGAACCATTATACTCCTAGATATGCGATGTAATAATGACCTTTGTTTCTGTGTACTTCATCTTAAACTACGGGTGCTAGCATTTTCGATCCAGGGACTAGCACTGCAATCACAGGGATCTTACCTTATTATGGTGAGATCTTACACCTGACCCGATGAGGTGAGCTGCCGCGAGTCGTAGAACCCGCGCTTCCACCGCCGTCGTCGGGGAAAAGGAGGTCCGTCGCCACCGGCACCGCACGGCCTTGCCCGGTGGTTCGCGCCGATGGCGGCGGGGAAGGAGGGGCTAGGGGTGGGCGGTGCCGGAGCGCTCGTGTTGTCGCCCGCGCGCGGGGGGGGGGGGGGGGGGACGACGAGAGACAAGCCCGAGGCTTTTTTCGTCGCCGTTTTTCCGCCGTCCTTTCTCAAACCACTGTACATGTAGCTTTTCAAAACCCATTATTTTGTGTTGTTTACAAAATTCTCCAAACATAAGGGATTAATCTTAGGCAACTGGCCTAACGGGCTAGCCGCCAAAAGGTGTCCTAAATAATGGCAAGAAAATGGTCCAAGATTATTTCTTACCCAGGAGCACGTATAAGAACACAAGGTACAGTCATCAAGTGGAGTGAGTGATCGCTTGTCACGAGAACCATGTCGGCAGTAGGACAAGCGCACAACACCTCCGAGGCAGCGAGCCCAGACCCCAGAGTCCCCCTGTCTTGTCTAGGAGAAGAGAGGAAAAACAAAGGCTTCTGCTTCGTGCACGATCGCTGCCGTCAGCGTGCCGAGGTACAGCGCGCGGGGCTCGTGACTCGTGGCCAGGAGCAGCAGCAGCAGCAGCACCGCCTAGTGGAGCCAAACGGCGAGGCCCCTGACGACTGCCACGCCCACGTCGGAGTGCACAGGTGTACGACTCGTCGTATAAAAAGAAGCATCAACAAGTACGGCAGGATCAGTGGCCTGATCCCAGCATGTCACCATGTCAGGTGAGGCGAGCAAGCGTCCACGGGACAGACGCTAGATAGAGAGTAGCCAGGACGCTTTAATGCGGCACCGCCGGTCCATCCAGCGCATCGTGACAAGGGGGATTTACACGAGCGAAATGGGCACAATGGGTTAAACAGGGCTGCTTCTTGATGACTTTTCTTGCTAGGGAGTGTGGTGGGTGAGTGGAGGGATAAGTCCGAGCAACGGAACAAAAAGAAAGTTAAGGAACGTGTGATCCTTAGGCGGAGTACTAGCTATGTCGGGGACAACGGCACGGTCAGGAGAGCTGGAGGCCACGACGAACGGCGGTGTTGTTGTTTCCCTCGCCGCAACGTGACTGGCAAGCACGAGGCCGTTGTGCGGCAGCCGATCGGCCTCCTTCTCACGTGGAACTCCTCTCCACCACCACTAGAGAGCAAAAACACCAAGCAGATGCGAGCAACGGAACGCAAAAAAGGAGCAACAAAACAGGAGGCGACATGGGCAGCACCAGCACGCCGCTTTAGCTCAAGCCGTAGATCCGGGCTGGGAATATACAAGAAAAAAGGGGACGCGGCACTTTCTCTCGTACAGACAAAAGAATTACACCCAACGGAGCACCTTTTCTCGGCGGTTCCCTCATCCCCGACCCGGGTGCGCCGCTTGCCGCCGAAACCTCAACCTGCGCAACGCGGCCGCGAGCGCGCACACGCCGGGCAGCGGCAGTTCACGGTCCCTCCGCAGAAGATCCACCGAGGCCAAGGCTCGGGCTCCGCGGCGGCATATGCGGGCCGCTACCAATCGCGGCCGCCCGTATTGCGGAGCAGGGACCGGCCCTCGAGATGCGCGCGAAAGCAACATCCCTTCCCTCCCGTCGCGGCTCCCGAGGCTTGGGAAGGGGATGGGGACGATGGCGATAATTACTGTGCCCATCACGTGACCGCCCACTCGAGCGAGCCACTGCTGCCGCTTTCCTGCGCTCCGAAATAACGTGTGGGCGTGTGACTTTTTTTTTTTGTGAGTGGAAGCGTGGGAGGGGCAGTTTGGCCAGGGAAAATTCGGAAGCCTTTCTGGGCTGCCACGCGGGCCCCGCGCAACAGCGGCCTAGGCGCTAGGGCCGTTAAGGCCGGGCGAGCCGCGGGCCCACCAGCTCGAGCCCGGCCACCGACGCGCCCCGCTAGCTCGCGGTTCGCCACCGGCGCGGATCGGCGGGAGGCGACTCATTCCCGCGATCTCCGACAGGCTCCGCCCGCTGATCTCGGCCCTTCCGCGGTTGCCGGAGTTGACCGCGGCCGAGCAGGAGTACCGCCCGGACTCCGTGACGAGCATCTCAGACCGCACGAACATCAGATCGGACGGCCGCACTTCGCTCCACCGCTGCTGCGCCGCGGGCGCCGTCTCGTCGTCGCAGCCGCAGGCGGTGCTCACCAGGATACGGTGCCCGAACCGCCGGTCGAACGCCTCCGGATCGGGCTCGGCCACCGCGGCCGCTGGCTCCACCATCAGCACCCGGTCCTTCCGAACTTTCGCGGCCACGTCGAAGCAGCCCAACGTGGCCGCACCGCCTCCCGCTTCCAGATCAGCCGAACGGCGAGACGTCGGACCAACCCGGCCAGGCGCCCGGACCGACCCCGTCGAGTGCCGACCAGAGAACATCTTCCACGCTGGAGTTGGAGCAGGCGCAGGAGCCAACGCTGCGTCCTTGTCCTTCGTGTTAGTCGCAGCGGCAGCGGCAGCGGCGGCTTTGTGCTCCGGTGGGTCGGGAGGCCCCGTGGTGGACGGCTTGGGCGGCTCGGGCAGGAGCAGCACGTCCTCCGGGTCGACGCGGGAGCGGCAGAGCGGGCAGGTGGAGTGTGCGTCGAGCCACGTATCGACGCACTCGACGTGGAACCCGTGGCGGCACTTGGGCAGCAGCCTTAGCGCCTCCGCGGGCTCGAAGCGGCCGAGGCAGACGGCGCACTCGAGGCCGGCCTTCTGCCCACGCAGCGCGCCGAAGCGGAACACGGGGAGCGACTCCACCACGGAGCGGTCGACGCCGGAGTTCCTCCGCTCGCCGGCGGCCGAGCCTGCTCCCGACCCGGCGCTCCCGTACGGGCCCGACGACTCCGCGGCGCTCCGCTTGCAGTGCTTGGCGTAGAGCAGGAGCAGGAAGGTGATGGAGAAGACGCTGGTGAGGATGCCCACGACCACCGCCACGCCCGGCCGGAACGGCGTGGTTGACGACGGAGACGGGGCCGGCAGCGGCGACAGGATCGCGCCGTCGTAGTCGGAGAGCAGAAGCCGCCGCGACGGCTCCATGCTGCTTGCTGGCCACTCCCTCGCGCTCGCTCGAGTGGCAGAGGTGCGAAAATTACAATGCGGCGCTGTGGTGCTGCGGCCACCGCGCAAGCGTGGTTGATTTTGTAAACAGGCGTAGGGGCAATGATAGCGGCGGAGACTAGAGTTGTAGAGTGGAGTAGCATCGCGCAGAGCGGCCAGAGCTAAACAGTGAGCTAGTGGGACCGAGCGGTCAGTGGGAAGTAGGGTGCCGGCAGCTGCGGTGCTCCGCCGGTGAGCGCAAGCCAGTTGTAGAGTAAACGGCGTGCGGCTTGTCGCGGAGCGAGGGAGTGGCGCTACACTAGGGGCACTGACAGTTTCGTTGTGGCGCCCGTGGTGGGCCCGTGTGGCAGGGGATGAATGGGGTACGTGGGCTGTAGCCTGTAGGGGTTTTCTTTATTCTGCGAGGGGAAATGAACGGGGGGCAGCATGGGCTGGGGCGCAGAGACCCCTGTTTCGAGCGGGTAATGCGCATTTAAGAATGGAAGGCGAGCGAGATTACTGTTCTGGCCGCGATCTGTGGGCGTGTTAACGCTGGGTGCCTAGGGATAGGATGGGGAAAACCCAATTTTGTTTTCCCGATCGGAGGTCGTGCGCGCGCAGCGAGGGAATGAATGCCCGTGCGGTGCGAGCGAGGAAAACAAATGGGAGCACGCGAGGTGGTCATCGCTTCGGTCACTGACGCCGGAGCCGCGATGCGTCGCGGACCCCGCAGGTCGGTAAACTACGTGGCCCTGATGGAGGAGGCTGGCTCTGGCTCTGGGTCTGGCTGGTGCGCGTCATCAGCGTGTGGCAGGAGCAGCACGGGACCGACCGACAGACACAGAGTGGGTTCTGCATCATCAAAGTTCGGAACACGTGAGGCCTGCTCTCCTCTGCCCGACGAGCAATTTTTTTTGAATGTTTGTTTGCGGAGGAAAAATTCGGCGCCCCGTGCGCCTACGAGGATCTCAGTTCGCGGGCAGGACCAGTACTCGTCCCTCCAGAGAAGAGATCGCCCGCCCTTAATTCGGTTCGTCAGGTACAGTCGGAGCACTAGCGTAACTCCGATTAATCCGTTGCGCTCAGGACATTAAACGTGATGATCTAGTCTGCAAGGACGTACTAGTACGATTTTGAAAAGCGCATTTGAAAATCGTCCGGTACGGGGCGATCGAGCGCTCCGAGTAGGAGAGGGGAAAGGGATCAGTACGGGCTGCTCTGGCACTGCTAGTGATACGGCTCACGTCGGCACTGTGCCTGTGCGGATCTGGATGCGTGGACACTGTGCACGTACACCCCGGATGGGTGGCAACTTGCTTTACGAGTTACTACGAGAATGCGGCCCGGGCCAGCTCGATGCTCATTACTCAGCCGTGGTTTATTTATCCGAATGGGTAGGCAGAAGAAATCTGAATGACACAAGGGGTAGTGAGATAAGTAGGAGGTACCTATGTTAGAATATCGTACATGTGTGTACGAACTTAGATATACTCTAGACTAGGATTGTAAAATCTTCTTGTATTCTAGTATGTCTTAAACTTCTTGCTCTTCAAATTTGTACTCCTATATAATTCTCGAAAGCAGGGTCAGCTCAATACAACACATAATTATAGCGATAATTATTTTCTATATGGTATCAGAGCGGTTAGTCTCACGACACCGATCCTAGGACTTCCTCCATCCTCCACTTCTGCAAAGCGTGTTGTCCATACGGAGATCATATCCTCTCACGGGGGTGTGGCACACGGTCATGATCAAAGATCAGATCAGTTATTTAGATTATGTTAGATCAATTTTGAAATTCCTAAATTTCTCGTAGATTAGATCCAATTAGCTACCTAATAAATCCCTAGATCCACTCGACCCTCGTACGGTGAAAAAACATTGCAACACCTTCTCTAAAATTCGTCGGACAAGATTCGCCACGGCATCAAGGAGACACGACAGCTCACGGCCGCACGACATCGGCAAGAAGCAACGACGGAGGAAGCTCACGGAGCCGCTTCGATCACGTCGACGAACTCAAGACACGGGCTGTCCACTACCTGACCGGTCAAGTGCTTGTGCGTGCTCTTACCTACCATAGGACCTCCGTCCCCGAAGTCCACACGGGGACACGAGAGTTGATCTGCATACACATCATGCAACCAAGATCTATGCGCATGTGCATGACCAGGATTAATGTGCGTCTTCAGCCGCTTCTCCATGCACATCGTCCATCGCCTGGCTACTCACTACGGGAGAGTATATATTTTTGGAGAATTTTGCTTGCGGCACGTCGCTAAAGTGCCTATGAAGTACATCTGTGTTGGAGGGATTGGAGGTACTAAAACCACCATGCCACAATAGGCCTCACCATGTCCTCTGATGGATCTCGCCACAACTGGCATGATCTACATTTTCACTATACGGTACCCTTCGAGGCGGAAACTGTCACCTTTACAACGAGATCGGGGCACACATCCACAACTGAATTGGAGGCTCCCGAGATGACAACAAGTTTTCAAAATAAACAAGTTTATCAAAACACGAAAACGAGATCTAGAAATTCAAATGAAACTCTAGATGTTGGGAAAATGAATCTCACGTAGTACTTTGGTTTTTCGGAAGAATTGAGAGAGTCTAGGTTGAAGATGGGGAGGGGTATTTGTACCCCCTCCCGAGATGAAGCCGTTCGAGTCAACTGGCGAGGGGCAAATATCCGGCCTAGAACAAACAATCTGGTCCAAATATCCGCCCCCTTCTGAGCGTCGCGCGTATGGTCCTTAGCAAAAATTCTAGGGGCAGGATTATCCGGGTCTAGCTGGACCGGATAATCCGGCACAGTGTCAAATATCTAACACACAAAACACTACGGATCATGAAATTCTCTTTCAGGACTCCAAGTCCTAGTAGGACTCCTCCTTCACTTCCTCCACACACACACATAGAGAGAATAGGATTAGGACTATGTGTCTCAAAAGGAATCCTCCTTCATCCTCCAATTCTACTAGGGAGGGAGTACGATTCCCAGATGGACTCCTCCCTCCCCACCGCCTCTCCCCACCCGCCGATCAAGGGGAGGCTCTGGCCGACTCGGCGGGTTTCCCCCCTTCCCATGCACGTGCGACCTGGTGGGGCCCATGCGGCCCCTCCGACCCATGGTGCCTCCACCGGGATAATTAATTTTAATTATTAATATTTATTCCGAAGCTTTCCGAAATATTCCAAACTCATTCGAATTAATTCTGGAACCTTCCTTAAATATCCCTAGTGTCTTCCACAATATGTCCGGAACAATTCCGTCCATTCTTCGTGATATCCCGGACACCTCGGGAATATTTTAAGACACTCTGAAACATCCTTTTGGTGTTACTTTATTCGAATATCTTTAACCGCACTCCCATTCTAAATGTCAATAATGGCTTAAGTGTGTGACCATGTGGATTCGTGTATTTACGGACATGTTCGGAATTCCTTCCACGATAATGCTTACTATTAGCATCTTGATACACTTAGTAAACCCCGCAAATAACACGAAGATCTTTATCGTGTGAACCGTAGTATTTTGTCTGATATATGTCGTATTACTTCGTTGATACTTTATATTGCCGAGATGAAACACTAGGCTATTCGCGTTACGTGGCATGTACTCTTTCCTCATAGCGTACCATCGATATTCTTGTGATCAACAACTTTGATCACATGTTTGGCCAGATGATGACGAATATCATAGTACTTGAGAGGGTTCAAAGTATATCTCTCCATCGTCAGGAGTAGAAATCCTCGCAAGCACACCATGTAAATACTTGGCGTACCATCCGGTAAGAGAGAAAATCGACTTTATAATTACTCTCGTTCAGAGCAACGATTGAAGGATCCTGCCACATCCACGTTGTACCGAAGTTCACATGTGTCTCATTGTGTAACGATCTTTAGTAAAGGCAATACATTGTTTATGAGAAACTACCGATAACAAATTTTGACGATGCGTTTCACGGTATATCATGTTGGATCTACCCTGAAGGGGTTTCTTGGTAGAAAACAAAAAATATTCCTACGATAGAACACACCTAGCCAGGATCTATCTAGGAGTAAAGCTTTAATAGAGAAGGTTTCGGTAGTATACCCTTATAGTCCGAAAGTGGTTAATGTTCCGACGGAAACATGGATGAGGTAGTTGATACCATAGATGGCCTCAAGGTCACGAAGTTCCTCGCAAGTCATGCATGGTCCTTGCACGACAACCCAGGTGCCCCTAGTAGGAGCACCTCTGAGGTTTCACACACGCGCGGTGTATGATAACGACTTATGGTTCCCTGATCCCTGCCGGGAGTGCGGAAGTAGATCTTCGCCTGGAATCTCTGAAGCACCTCGATGCGCCACAGGGAAGTACTCCCTTTGCACGCACATCCCTAACAGGGGGTCGTAGTTGCAAGAGAGAGAGATAAATTCTCTAAGGAAAATACCTCAAAGAATATCTCAATTTATTTTTTGTTGTATTTCCCACCCCTATGTCCTCCTTCTATAGGGGAGAAGGGAAGACCCCTTTATCCCCAAGTCCCGGGGTGAGACTAAAGGAGGGGAGAGTGGGGTGGAGGGGAAGATCCGGCCGGTTGGGTGGGCCCTGGCACGTACGCGGCTCGAGGTGGCACGGCGGTCGGGTGGGCCCCACCCGCGCAGTGGCCCATGGCCGGTGGTGGCGGTGGCTTCCTCTCTAGGGCCATCTCCCATCGGGGTTTTGGCCCATTAGGAGAAGTTGCCACCAAATATTTTAATAATAAATATTTATTTAATATTAGTTCCAATAATTAATATATAAATATATATTATTAATTTCCTCTTGTCCCGCCGACGGTGGCGGCATGTTTTGTTCTATAATAGTTTTACTAGTAGTGGAAACACCTTTTGGTCCACTCCAAACGACTTCAGATCCACTTGGAACAATTTCTGTTCTCACTCCAAAACAATTCATGTATTCTCTCTTTCATACTTCATCGATTCTGTTCAACCAAAAGATCTACAAATATCACCATACCCTTGAGTGTGTTATCCCTACGGTTCGGGAACATAACTTACATGGTTGAGACTCATCTCGGATCAATGATCAAGAATAGGGCCGGGATGCCCATAACGACCCCCACGCATTCCACGACGTCTATTGTCGTCTGAATCATAAACGTTGAGTCCAATTACCTTAGTTACTTCGATACATGACTTGTCCGAGATCATATCATTGGTATCATCATACCTAGTTCAATATTGTTACTAATGAGTGTTGTTTTACTTATTCCGTGATATTTCATCCCTGTGACCTAGTCACATGTTGCACAACATTTATGGATGTAATCTCACTGATTGGGCTAGTGTATCTTCGTTTCACGCAGGTGAACTGTTTTGATGCATAAGCCACAAATATCCCTCTAGAATACCCAAAATACATCGTTATGACCACCCAGTTACGTTCATGACGTTTGATGCAGTCAAAGTAGCCTCGGGTGATAGTAATTAATATGATCTCATGGTCAAATGAGAAAAATACTATGATTCTAACTATTGCAACGATGAATATGTGACTTGACGATGTTGCAATAATTATATTGGGTAATGTCCATCACATCATTCATCAATTATATGACTTCATTGTTAGTTGACATAAATGCACCATGATCAAGAAACCTTTATCATCAGCTACCCAATGAACTAGTTAAATAGAGGCTACTAGGGACTCTGGTTTGTTTACGTAGCACATGTGTATCAATGTTTCTGATTGAAACATCTATAGCATGATACAAAACTATTATGAACTTTACTGAGATATGATAATAAACACCCTTTATTATTTCCTCCAGGGCATATCTCCTTCATATACACCATCGTTGTTCTCCAACAAATCCAATCTCTCATATAATTGGCAACTCCATAACACTTTGTCATTTTTCCCATAGTCAGGAAACCGAGACTATCGTTGATACATGAACTAGTCTAAGAGGCAAGACTAGGGATATCTTACTGGTGTTTATTATTCCACACATGTATTATAGTTTTCCTCCAAATACACATTATCTAGAACCAAAACAATTATAGCATAGAACAATAAACTTAATTATGAAAGAGAAATATGAATAATAATACATTTATTATTGCCTCTAGGGAATATTTCCATCAAATACAATTGTAGGAAATGTGACATGTTATGGTGGAATACTTGGGATAGTTGAAGTAAGCTACTCAACTAAAGGGTATGCAATGCTATTTAAATGTGATTAGGTTCAGAAAACAGGATTCAGACTGGATGGTTTGGGGTTGCCCCATAAAAAATGTGCATAATACAGATGACATTGCTTTGGAACCTTTCATTCTAGCGAGCCACGCAAAAGAAGTATACTATGTGGAAGATCCAACTGACATTGATTATCTTTTTGTGATTACTCCCTCACCAAGGGATTTCTATGATATGGATTTTAGAAATGTTGTAATTTTGGATACATATATGAGTGCTTATATCTTTTGATGTTGTATGCTTGATTTTTATGATTCATTCTAATCTTCTTCTTACACTACACTATTTTAGGGTTAAACTGATAGAAAGCCAACATAGAAGAATGAATGAAGCAAACAACAAACTAAAAGATCTAGAGGTGCTACACGGAGTGAATCCACAAAGTTATAGAGACATTGAATTAGGACAAACACAATAGGAAAATTATACAAGGAAATATTATGAAGATCTAGAAGTGAGTATTTCCATTGTTAAATTAAACAACTTGATTTATTATGAACAATTTAGTGAGTATTTATCGTGTGTGCAAAATTCAAAGGTTAATGATGATGAATTTGACAAATATGTAAGTGGATGAAAGCCACAAAGGCAAGAGGATGCAGAATAAGATGTAAATGTAGATGTACATGAAAATAAGGATGAAGAAGATGAGGATGGAGAAGATGATGAAGATGAGTAAAAGAAAGAAGAAGATGATGATGAAGATGAAGAAGAGGAAGAGTCTACACAATATAATGGAACAAAACATTTGATGCTTCAAGGTACTATGATACCTAGAGTAGTAATATGCAACTCTACAACTATAGTATTAAGCTGAACAAGAAATGCAATTTAAAACTTTAAAATTCTACATGAAAACTAATAATGCACAATTTCTTGTTTAGGAGAGGAAAAAGAGGAGAAAGTGGACCAACAGAGCTAAAAAGAATGTGGGACAAGCATGGACCCAATAATAAGATAAAGTTGGAATTTAATCACCTTGGTTAGCTGCGGTGACCCAGCATATTGATGACCCACAAGTATAGGGGGTGTATCGCAGTATTTTCGATAAGTAAGAGTGTTGAACCCAACGAGGAGCAGAAGGTGCTGGCTAGTGGTATGGATCAGGAATTCTCTGCAAATACTTAGCAAACGGATTTTTAGGGGTTTTTGATAATGCAAGTAAATAAAGTGCGAGTAAATAAAAGACAATAAGAATAAATGTAGCAAGTGGCTCAATCCTTTATGCAGCAAAGGACAAGCCGGTTGTATTACTTAAGATGACCAAACGTTCTCGAGGACACATGGGAAGATTGTCAAGTGCTTTCGCTTCATATAGTTGATTAATCTTCTTTAGCTTGCTAAGTGTTGTGTGGGTGAACATGTGCTAATGTACCGACCTTCCTAGGACTAATACATACTTGTGATTATACCCCTTGCAAATATCCGTAAGTACAAGAAAGAAATTAAGGTCGAAACCTTCTCTGGGAAGGAATCCCCTAGCAGAAATCTGTCTGCCGGAGAGATCTTTCTCCCTTAGTGTTTTTCGCCCCGCAGAGGCTGCAGAATCTTTCTATGGTCGCTCCCCGTGTCTTAGGGTTTTGGGAGAAATATATACGCTAGAGGGGAGAGCCAGAGGTGGGCCAGGGCGGCCACACCACCTGGTGGCGCGGCCTAGAGTGTCCCGCGCCAGGGGTGGTGTGGGCCCCCTGTGGCCCATCTCCACTCCCTCTTCTGGCAGCCTTCGTCTTCTGAAAAATAGGATTTTCCGTATGTTTTCCCGGATTTTCTGATCTTTGTGAATTTTGCCTCGAAACAACACCTTTTCCATCAGAATCCTGACTGCAGCGGTCCATGCTCCAAAAGTCATCAACCATGCAAAAACAGATGAAATAACATAAGTATCACCTCTGAATACGAAATATATCAATGAATATCAATGAATTATGACATAGAATAGTGATTTAAAATGGACGTATCAACTCCCCGCAAGCTTAGACTTCGCTTGTCCCCAAGCGAAACTGAACTCAATAAACATGACCTCAGGTTTATGGAGTGAAGAGTCGATAAAAGAATATAGACAAGAAGCATCATATTCATCAATACATAGATCATAATAGAAGACATCTCACTATTATATAACTTACTTGCAATAGGTAAAGGAAATACAATAAAGATACATAAAGTAAATCATAATTGGTAATAGCAAACTTAGCTCTTGGTCGAAGAATAGTTGACAGTTTGCTGGAGTTCACAAATAATTGGTTTTCAATGATAGCTTTCAAAGTAGTAATCACCAATATAAGAGCAATGTGCAAAACAAGGAACATAAGAAACATGATTGAATAAATCATCATATGAATGAATGAAACACAACAGCTCAAAATACTTCCTGAGATAGAAGGGAATAGGTTTACTGACTCAACTAAAAAGTAAAAGAAAGGCCCTTCGCAGAGGGAAGCAGGGATTTCAAGTTTCATAAAGAGCTCCCAAAAATTATGATACTTATTAGCTTTCAACTCTCATTGCTCCTATCATAGGAATCTTTAGGTGATTAAGGTTAAAGTGACACAACTAAGAGGATATGCTTGACAAGTTATAAGTTGAAATCTCATGCCCCTTACTTACGAGTACCGAACCTCATGCTACTCTACTTCAGTCACGAGTAAGCTCTTGTCATTGTAAATACATGTGTATCATTGAGAAACGCCAACGGGGTACCCCTTGCACATGATACAGGAGCTATCCCATAATCAAAATGACAAGGCAAGCAGACAATGAGCATCTCAGTGATCTTTTTATTTGCTATTTGTATAGGTTTTTATTGAGGATGCTTCATAGAATGCTCACTATAGTTATGCTGCAAGTTTCCACCATGATTAGGCATGGCTTAGGCTAGCGGCCCAGGCGTTTCTCTAACACACATATGAACTCCATGATCTTACAAGTTCTCCTTTTATTTCACACCGCCGGGATCCATAGGCAAAAGAATCATGATATCAACTAGGTACAAAGTACCATGGCAGTGTTGAAAGCGTTCCCCATGATACATGGTTTTGCTAACTTCAACACATAAAGCGCAAGCATATACGCAACAAAGAAGGACCCAATGGTTCAAGTTTATTAAGTACAAGAAATTAAAGTGTGCCATCAAGTTCGTGAGAGCTTTAATCACTAATTTTTTGTGAGAGATTTAATCACTAATTTTCACATAACAAGTTTAATTTTGAAGGTAGATAAAAACATGAATTTACTTTGAATAGCAATAATGCTAATAGGTAGGTATGGTGGACACAAATGACATGGGTTTTGGTTTAGGGAAGTGCACGCACGAGAAGTATCCCCTCTCAGTACAGGTTTTTGGCTAGCAAGGCTGGGTATCAAGTATAAGAGTTGAAGGAAATAAACAAACATACAAGTGATAAAGACAAACATGCAATATTCCTTGGAAGCACAAAATATCTTAACCAGAGAATACTAAGCTTATGAGCAAATCAAGAAAGAAAGATGATGAAATTATAATTCTTTAGAGTACTTTTATCTTTTCATTCAACTCTCAAAAAAATAGTGTTGCTACTGACCGAGCCAGGTCTGCCAAAACCAACTAAATTAACTCAATGATCCCAAAGTGATACCAATACTAACAACAAGATCAATCATATAACCACGAATTGAAAACTAATATAAGATATGCAAAAGAGTAAATGATAGAACTTCTCATTAATATTCCATAACGGCAACTCACACCAAGGGTTACATATCTAACGAGAGAGGGGACACTTCCATAATGCAAACCCTCCTACATGATAACTTCTCTATTCATGATATGACTCTACTAAAAAGGTAAAAAGATAGAAGATACTGATGTGATACCGCGACACTCCCCCAAGCTTGGAACAAACCAAGGGATGCCAAACCTGATGATGAATTACTCCTTCGGTTGTGGTGGTATTCTCTTGATGAGATCTTTGATCAGTTTCCCCAAGTCCTCAATCTCAAAGGTGAGATTGTGAATAAGTTGCGAGTTTTTCTCAATTCGGCTCATGATCATGTCGGGTTGTGAGTTCCAGCTCTTGTGATTCTTTCCCCACTCTTCCTCCTTGAAGTCTTCTTTTCCTGCATGGCTAGAACAAGGCAAATCCCAATTGGAGGGTAATTTATCCTTGGGCATATTTGGGTATTGATGCCCATGGATAAGGGTGTGGAAAGGATTCTTAGCGCGCGGAGGAAGTGACGAGGGATCTAAACGGTGATGAGGAGGCTTCTCTCCCATTGACATAGTCCTGGCAGGGTTTGCCACCACTCTGATGCTTGCAATGGTTGTGCCGGTGTGCTTTGCCTCCTCTTCATCTTCACTCTTGATCTCCTTTTCCTGCCCGGGGTCTTGGAGATCTTCCTCCATAGGCTCATTTCCCTTATCCTAGGCAGACACCATTGTGCTTCTAAGCTTTCAAGAATAGTTCCTGGCAGCAACAGATCAAAACAAAACCACGACGAAAACACGATATACAAACCTCGGGAGATCCGGGGGATTATATATTACGAAGTTTCACAGCAAAAGGAAGGTACTGGGAGAAAACGGGTTGGAGGCAGAGTCCGAAGAGGCCACACCACCTGGTGGCGTGGCCAGGGGTGGGCCCACGCCACATGGTGGTGTGAGCCATCCTGGCTCCGTTTCCGTCCCTCTTTCGCTTCGTAGCTTTCCTTATTGACTAAAAACTGCAAACATATAGTTGGATAGTATTTTCGCGGAACTTTTCTTACCAGAACTGTTTGAAAATGGACTCTGCAGGTCTTTGAATTTGGTATTTAGTAGATTCTTGCGGAGTCACCACTTGAATAACATCAATATCTTCATCTTCATAAACTTATTACTTGAGTCATGAAACCTTTCACTTCCTTATTACACCATTACCTCCACTAACTGGAAATCTCTTTCACACAAAACTTCACACACTTCTCATTAGCAACATTAGTGTAGGTCAAGTGACAAAACCTTATGAGTCCAACTTCAACTGAAAACCATCAGAACATAAGCTACTGTAGCAACTCCTTCCGAAAACCCAAAAAGAATTCAAAAAGGAAATTGATTAAAGAAGCAAATGCAAGAGTGGAAAAATTTGTCAAAACAGACCAGCAGGTAAAAATCAACTTTTTTGAAAATCTTCTGTTGCTAAAATCAAAAAGTGCAAAACTAACGAAAGTTAAATAAGAACCTGGGGCAGAAGCACAAAACATTACAGCTCAATCCGACAGACAGAGATCTCTCACAAATTTTTACGGTGAAGCACAAAAATCTGTTCCGGGACAGCAACTTCCCCAAATATTACTTCTCTCTCGTTAGAGGTTGATCTTGACACAAAAACCAAACAAAAAGGATAAGGAGAGGTTATTACCGAAGTAATAACTTCCAAGACTCAAAGAAAAAGAAAAACAAACTGAAAACACAAATAAATTGGGTTATCTCCCCAAAAGCTCTTTCTTTATAGCCATTAAGAGGGGCATGATGATTTTGATGATGCCCACTTAGGAATATGAATTGAAGTGAAAGAGTGCATTAAGAAGCAAAAATACACGCATTTAAGTCTAACCCACTTCCTATGCAAGGGAATTTTGTAAACAAACAAGTTGTTGAAGCTAGAGGAAGGTAAAAGAAGCGCAACATAAAAACTTTCAGCATAAAACGAGGAAACTTGATATTATTGAGATACATAAGAACAATTTTCCCTCTCTCATTGTAACTTTCAACATCATGCATAAACTTAACAATATAGCTATCACAAGAACCATTGTAACAATGATCACTTATTCTAACAGAAAACACAGGAATACTAGCTCTCATAACACTACTTTGTGAAACAATATTAGTGGTATCCTTACAAAGGATAGTGTGTCCCTCTGCTACATATTTAGTGACAAAGTCTTTCACCTTTCACAAATATTTAGTGACATATTTGTTTATCAGGTTCAACAGCTTTATTTGTACTTTCATTAACAATACTAGCTATCATAGAATGTTCCTTTATCTTAACTGGGAAAGGCATTTTCTCAATGTAAGGTTCAGGTAAAACATGATTAGTAGTATAAACTTCAGTATTTCTTGTAGGAACACTCTTCGCAATATCTTTATAAAGTTCATGATACTTATTCCACTTCTTTTTAGGAACTTCAATGTAGGAAGCAAAAGCCTTTAAATAAGAAGCAATAGCTTGAGAGTCTAGACCATAAGCATTTTTAATATTTTGAAAGTCATCAGTTCCCATAAAAGATTCAATGCATTCATAATCATAATTTATACCTGACTTTCTACCTTTGTCATTCTCCCATGCTTCAGCATTATCTTGAATACGGTCCAGAAGATCTCATTTAGCTTCTTCTTTCATGCAAGTGAATGATCCAGCACAAGAAGCATCTAATAAATCCTTGTCATGTAGAGGAAGCCTTGCATAAAAGTTATTGATAATAATATTGTTGGGGAGCTCATGAATGGGACATTTGAGCATTAGTAACTTCAATCTCCCCAAGCTTGAGATGTACTCTCTCCATCAAGAGGCCAGAAGTTGTATATTTGATTCCGATCCTTATGAATCTCACTAGGAGGATAAAACTTTGAATAAAAGAGAGGTACTATTTCCTCCCATTCAAGAGCTTGACCATTCTTCAATAGCTTATAGCATTCCTCAGCTCTTCCTTTCAGTGATAATGAGAATAACTTCTTCTTAACTTGATCTGTAGTAATACCTACACACTTGAACAACCCGCATACATTGTGTATAAAGAGTAAATGATCACCGGGATGGACAGTTCCATCCCCAACATAGTAGTCATCCATAACACGATCAATAATTCTTGTAGGTATTTTAAAAGCATCATTCTCAGTAGGTGGTGGTTCATCTACTACCTTAGCAGTGGTAGTAGCATTACCAAATAAGAAACTCAGCGAATTATCCATAACGAAAATAAAGCAACTAATAGAAGTAAACAATACTCACAGTAGAAGTTTCCTTTACCAGTTCCACTCTCCAATAGCGCTTCACTCCCCGGCAACAGTGCCAGAAAATACTCTGAATGACCCACAAGTATAGGGGGTGTATCGCAGTATTTTCGATAAGTAAGAGTGTCGAACCCAACAAGGAGCAGAACATGCTGGCTAGTGGTATGGATCAGGAATTCTCTGCAAATACTTAGCAAACGGATTTTTAGGGGGTTTTGGTAATGCAAGTAAATAAAGTGCGAGTAAATAAAAGATAATAATAATAAATGCAGCAAGTGGCCCAATCCTTTATGCAGCAAAGGACTAGCCGGTTGTATTACTTAAGATGACCAAACGTTCTCGAGGACACATGGGAAGACTGTCAAGTGCTTTCGCTTCATATAGTTGATTAATCTTCTTGAGCTTGCTAAGTGTTGTGTGGGTGAACCTGTGCTAATGTACCGACCTTCCTATGACTAATACATACTTGTGATTATACCCCTTGCAAACATCCGTAAGTATAAGAAAGTAATTAAGGTAGAAACCTAACCACAACTTTAAACTCTAAGACCCTAACGTCCCTTGTGCAATGGTTTCCTAACGGGGATTCAGGTTTCTGTCACTCCGGCAACCCCTACGATTAATAGCCAAATACACAATGCATTCCCCTAGGCCCATATAGGTGAAGTGTCATGTAGTCGACGTTCACATGACACCACTAGAAGAACTACACCACAACTTAAATATCAAACTATTGAATCTTTCTCAACACAATTTCACTACTAACAACTTGACTTCTCCCATGTCCTCAAGAACAAAACGAACTAGTCACAAGACATCATATGGATCATGATCAGAGATGGAATAATGATGTATAACAATCTGAACATAAACAATAATTCAATGGTTCACTCAATAGCATCAACTACAAAGAGTAATCAACACCGGGAAAGTTTCCCCTAAGAACTATGCAAGATTCAACCTGATTGTTACAACAATATGGAGATGGTGATGAGGGTGCTGATGGTGATGATGGTGATGATGATCCCGATGAAGTCCAGCTTGATGGTGGTGTTGATGGCGATGATCTCCCCTCTCCGGGAAGGAATTCCCCTGGCAGAAATCTATCTACTGGAGAGATCTTTCTCTCTCGGTGTTTTCCGCCCCGTAGAGGCAGCGAAATCTTTATGTGGTCGCTCCTCGTGTCTTAGGGTTTTGGGAGGAATATATACGCCAGAGGGGAGAGCCAGAGGTGGGCCAGGGCGGCCACACCACCTGGTGGCGTGGCCTAGGGTGGCCCGCGCCAGGGGGTGGTGTGGGCCCCCTATAGCCCATCTCCACTCCCTCTTCTGACAACCTTCGTCTTCTAGAAAAATAGGATTTTCCGTATATATTCTCGGATTTTCTGATCTTCGCGAATTTTGCCTCCAAACAACACCTTTTCCATCAGAATCCTGACTGCATCGGTCCATGTTCCAAAAGTCATCAACCATGCAAAAACAGATGAAATAACATAAGTATCACCTCTCAATACAAAATATATCAATGATTTCTGACATAGAATAGTGATGCAAAATGGACGTATCACATACCACTGCATGATGTAGTACACTATAGTCGTTGACATAACACCAATGAAACACCGTTCACTAGTATTACATCCCTTAGAGTGGTACAACAGAAACACAGCAGGTCCAAGACATGACTATAGATTACAACTCGACTCTTTACAAAAGATCCAGAGAACACTCTAGGTTAAAGAGAGAGAAAGAACTTGTTACAAAGAAGAACCAGAAATAATAACTCAGAACTATCTAGTAACTAAGACTAGTATCTAAACTATTTGGCTTTCCATTGTTGCTATTGCAATGCTCTACATAAATAGGTTTTATGGCTAGATCGAGAATATACTCCTATCTAAACCGACACTTTATCTTCACTTCAGCTGATGTATATGTTGACTTCATTGACTTTATTGAAGAACTTGAGTTGTCGATGATGGTTTCTTGAGCAGAAATTGATGTTGACGTCGTCTTCAATGTCTTAGAACCTAGCAAGGGTTAAGAACGTACGGTTGAGTACGAGCATACTCAGCAAGTTCACTAAAAAAAGAGTTTATGATGCACTGTCTCTACAGCCACAGACTATAGGTCATAGGGAATGCAGGTTTTCATAAACATTTCTTCAAAGGTTGCTTTTATTCTGAAAACTATGCCCGATAGCCTTCACAGTTTGACCAGAACCTTCGTGGGGTTCCTTTCCTTCCGCGTTCGTAGATCCTTCCTGGAATAGGGAGTAACATGTCACAATTCTTACACTCTACAGAGGTGCGTCACTTTTCCCACAAGAGACCTTAAGCTTTGTTGCACAACCGGGAGTATGTCCCCGTTCAAACTTCCTTGGTTTGAGGCCCAACTTAAGATCCAAGCCAATCGCTGCCCCTCTCAGCGACCCCGCATGAGACACGATCCCCCGAGACAACTACCACGGTTACTCTTTGGGTAGCCTCTCGGAGAGTCCGTACGCAGCTCTGTCTCGCGATCACCATCAGTTATGGTGAACTCAGACCCAGTCAGAGATGCATAGATAATCTAGACACCAAGATCACGGGGAACTAAGGGGTCCCACCCATGTGCTGGATTCTCTGGAACTCCACGAGAAATCAATAGCCTCACGATAAGGTCATCCGTCCATGCGAAAGGAAGAAGATCCAGCTGACTTATCCGTGCAGTTCCAAATCTCATGGTTGACGCGTAATATACGGCGCTAGAACCACTGGCGGCATTGGTTGTTAAGTCCTAGATATTATGTTCCTTTACCACTAGAACTGTATTAGTAGATTATTACCATATGGTAAATAATCCATAATCATATTATTATGAAAATAGTGTTTTCTGACCTTTTTGGAATGCAGGTGATGACAACATTTGAGTTACAAGCATTTGATAGAAAATAATCAAAGGACATGAGCAAGTTGTGAACTTGCCTTTTGTGATTGCAAGATTATGCACTCATAGTCTTCGAGATAATAGAAGATCCAAATTCTGTAAACAACATCATTGGTCTGGTAAGGACTAATGTTTAAAGAAACAAGATGCAATTATGCATAAGTAATGCAATGCAATTTGATAAACGCGAATTCCCGGAATAGTTGTATATGAACTAGGGTTTGGAAACTGGGAATGAGTTCTTTAGAATGTGTTGTACTTTTATGAGAGATTCACACTTGTGCTTCTTATTAAGGCTTGTGAGAGTGTGTGTGAAACAATAAGTAAATACAACAAGTAATATGCAATATTAAAACACTCAAATGGGTATGGTATCTGAAATATTGCTTAAACAGGATTAAGAATCTATTAGAGCTTTTAAAGAAGTGTTTAAGGATTACTTTTAATGTTTCTTAAAAGAATGACTCTTGAAGAAAAATATTACTTTACAAAGTAAAAAGTATTTAAACTTAAGGCTAACACTTTAAGGTTTTCTTATTAATTATAAGTACTAAAGTTGAAAACAACTAGTATTGTTGAGTAGCTATTCTACTAGTAAATGGAGACTTTTAACACTCCATGAAGGTGGAACAAAAGTATTATGCATTGATAGAAGTGGCGTGTTCTTGATTTTATGAGTGGATAGAATCACTTACTTATTATAGAATTAATACTCATTCCTATGAACATGGGAATGTCATCATGTTAAATACTTACAAACTTTCCTTAGCCTTTAGAGTGGATTCGCAAACTTGTAAAAGAATTAATATTCAAATCTTGATGATTTTATAAGTGATAAACTATTTTGGAGAGTAAGATTTACTTAACTCTGAATGGTAGTTTTAGTAAGTACAACTTGAATTGGTTAAACCTATCTTAAATTTATTTAAACATAATTTGAATTTTTTATTACACTTTTATACTTTAAACAAATAATGCTAAAGGTTATAGTAAGTATTTATATATTTTTAAGGAACTAAAATAAAAGAAAAAGGTTTAAAATAAGATTTATTAGACCTTCACCTTTTATTTTACTTCAAAAGTGAGTGTTGTCATTTTTAATGTGAAGAATTTATTATTCTGATTATTTTGGTATATTATAAGTATTTTTGTGATTTTTAAATAATAAGATATGATTCTACAAATTATATCCCTTTATAAATACTAAATAAATAATAAATATTAGTTAAGGAATATAATATTTTAAATTTGTAGTTTTACACTTTGGTTCTTATTTTCCAAGAATTTTAGTATATTATTTATATTTTTCTTATTTACCAATATAAAAATATGAATTTGCAAAGTATTTTTACTTAAAAAAATCTTTATTGAATAATAATTATTTAAATAGTTAACACAATAATATTTGATAATAAAGTTAAATTATAGATTTTATTTTCTAAGAATTTTGATATATTATACATATTTTTCACAGATAATAAAAACCTTATTTAAGATTTATCCCAAATAACTTATTTACTAATAGCAATTATTATATTATTTAAGTTGGAAAATAAAATGTGATAATAGGTTTATAATATAGAGTTTATTTTTCTGAACATTTTGATATATAATATATATTTTTTGAATTATAAAACAAAAGTTATAGAATTAATAAGATTTAATCCTTTTATTAAATTTATGGAAATCATATTTATATTTAAATCTATACTATTTTAACTAATTACTAACCAGGTAATACTTTTTATACCGAGCCTGCTCCTACCCCAAGTCACTGACTTGTGGGCCAGTGCCCACGTTAGATGCCACGCGTGCAAAGACTAGTCCACTTAGTGACGTGGCAGGGGTGACGCGGGTCTGACGGTGGCGCCACTCCGGAATGGTCACCAAAGAGCGGCGGCAGTGTCGGGTGGCCGTGGCGGGAACTACTAAGAAGGTATGGAAGATGAAGGAGAGGTGCAAGAGCACCGGTAGCTCACCGGGAGGCTGAAGGGCGTGATGGCGAGGCCGGAGAAGCACTACAGTGGCGGCAATCGACGATGAGGCTACGACGGCCGGCGAGATGATAGGCTCGATTCTGGGCAGGAACGGCCTCCCTGGCCTGTGTAGCTACGCGAGAATGACGAGTGTGAGGTGGCGCGTCTCCCAGGCATCACCGCGGAGCGAGGCGAGGTCAGAGACGACGTGGGCATCGACACCTGCTAGCTAGGGTTTCGGTGAGTGCTGCGAGTGAACAACAAAGAGCGAGAGAGCGAGTGAAATGGGTATGAGTGGATAGAGGAGAACACGGGCGTTCTTATCCCCTCCTCCAGAAGCGGCGGCACGCATCGTAGCGCGGCGGAGCATCGACGGCCACAGCACGGACACGCAGCAGCTTCGCCGTCGTTGACGAAGACGATGAAGCGAAGGGGTACCTGGGCTGGGCCCGTACTGGGCTGTAGCGAAGCGAGTGAATTATTCCTGGGGCTTCATGCGAGTGGTGGTTAGCGCAAGTACGACCTGGGCCATGGGCTGCGCGGCTGGCTGACTTTTTTCTTTTCCATTTCTATTTTCTGGTTTCTGTTTTTTACAAACTATTTCAAATATGAATTCCACAAGAGTTTAAAATGTGCAGAAACTTTGTAAGTCGTGAATATTATTGTTTGTAGAATTTATAATCATCTTCTCTTAATTTCTTATTGGGCAACAACATATATTTGTTATATTAAAAGTCCTTTCCATTAAGAAATATTAATATGGAGTAGGGTGTTAGGAATTGGGTTCTTATAAATAAGATTTCATAGAAATGATTCTGGTTTCACTTGACAATCTTAATGGTACTGATTTGAGATGTTTATCCATGTATATAGAATCTTGTTCCTACTTATCTTCATAAAGTATTTATCTAAATACATTATAAAGGATTAATCTTTGTGGGTCATAATATGATGATTTGGTTTTCATGGTCCTCCATATTTGGTGATTTGCCAAATCCTATTCTACTTGATTTGTAGAGTTTAAAATGACCACAAAACACTTTCCTAATGTGATCTTGATGGTTCTATGAGATTAGGTTCTTATTAGAGTTTAGGATAACAGGATGGTCAATGCTTTCCTCCATAAACTCTCAACTAGTATTCTAATCACCTCTTAGAAGTTACATTTGACTAAGAGATACTGAAATGGATCGTATGGGCACCTAGAGGGGGGGGGTGAATAGGTGCTACACCAATTTTTAATTCTTTTTCAATTTTATGCTTAGCACAAAGGGTAAATTCTCTAGATAAACTATTAGGTGGAATTTCCCTATATGCAACCCTATCTACTAGCGAGTAAAGAGCGAGTGGAAGAGGAACGGGTAAACCGAAGTGAAGCACGCGGAGACACAGGATTTGTTTGACTGCAGTTCCTTCCTTGTTAAGGGAAGTACGTCTGCGTTGGAGGGGTGGGCGGTACTAAGACCACCACGCCACAAAAGGCCTCACCCTGTTCTCCGATGGATCTCGCCACCAAAGGCCTGATCCACCTTTCCACTATAGGTACCCTTCGAGGCGGGCACCGGCGCCTTTACACAACTAGCGGGGCAACAACTCCACAACAACTTGGAGGCTCCCGGAATGACAACAAGCTGCCACAAGAACAAAGTTGTCAAATACAATAAACAAGATCTAGGTATTGACAAGAATACTAGATCAGGGATTTCTCCAAGTGAATAGAGAGGAGTTGAAGCGCTTGATTCTTGATGATGATGAACTTCTCCTCCTTCAATTCCCCCAAAGATCAGGACCTTTGGGTGGTTGAAGTGGGAGATCGAGAATGAGAGCTCTTGCACAATGTCTGGACAATTTCGAATGAATCAAGAGTTCTGAACGTTGGGGAAGAAGGGGTATTTATACCCCCTTCAGAAACCAGCCGTTCGACACTTTGGGGGCCGGATTATTCGGCCCAAGTGAGGGCCAGATTATTCGGTCTGGGGAAAACACCGCCCCAGACTCGGAATATCCGGCAGATAATCCACCTCCTATCAGAGCGTCGCGCCGAGCTTGCCCTTGATCAACTTCTGGGGGCCGGATTATCCGGTCCTACGCGAGGGCCAGATTATCTAGCCCGGGGAGGACAAACCGCCCAGTTCGGATTTTCCGGGAGAAAATCCGACCGGATACCTTTTGCTCGAAAAGGGGCCGGATTATCCGGCCCATGCGATAGCCGGGTTATCCGGCCTGGGGAGGAAAAACCGCCCCAGTTCGGATTTTTCGGGAGAAAATCTGACCGGATACCGAGCGACGCGCCTTGACTTCCTTTGAGCGATGAGATAGGTTGGATTATCCGGCCCCCCTCAAAGCTTCCTGCACACTTAGCGCACATGAATAGTCTCCGTAGTATTGTTATATAACACGCAAAACATAGGAAAACATGAAATGTTCTTTCAATCTCCCCCTTTTTGGTGTTAGATGACAATACCAGGATTTGCACGAGAAAGTCACAAGACAAATATAAATACCTTATGAAAGAGACTCCCCCTCAATGTGTGCATAATAGGGTTTTGCATTGGAATACAAATGCACAAATAGGTGAATCTATTCCATAGACATATGAGCAACAAAAACATACCACCGAGGTAGAGAGAAAGCATCCTTGACATAAGTCACAATTATTACCGGATAACCAATATGAGCACCTTCCGTGATAAACCTTCAGCAATAGGATATGAATAGATAGATCCATAAGCATAATCCATGATATGAAATCCATAGGCATAATCCAGACAACCACATAAAGTCTCAAACAACCACAAATCACAAATTTAAAGTTCAACGCTAAATGGGCATAAGCAAGAAAATGACGAATAGAAAAGTGCAAGTGCTTATGCCCGACCCATGCAAATCCACGGACAACCTAATAGAACTACTTCCCCCTCTTTAGCATCGAGACACCAAAAAGGGAGAAGAGCGATGCTAGCGCCCCACGGGATCACTCGTAGTCCTCGTCCTCGTCCTCTTCCTCATCTTCATTCTCATCCTCATCCTCATCTTCAAGCTCCTCAGTGTCACCTTCCTCATCTTCAGCATTAGCAGCAGGCGCAGAGGGGAACAAGTGATGCTCCAGCTCACCATAGTTCAACCCGGAGGAAGAGTTCCATCGAGCATACGTAGTGGGAGGTGTAGGAGCCGGAGGAGCACCCGAAGCGCCAGACACGTGGTGGAGAATGAGCTGCTGGGAGTGAGCCAACTCATGGCGCTGCTTGTATGCCTCGTACTGACCCTTGCGCGTGTCCACGCCCATGCAGAGAATGTGATGCTGGAACAAGTTCAGCTGCTTGATCTCACGGGCAACGGGAGGTAAAGGGGGCCTGCGAGCATCCCTCATGAGGCCCTCAGGAGCAGAGGAGGGGTGAGAGGTCTTCCGAACCTTGGTGTAGATCTTCTTGGCCTTGTGCACCGAGTCGATGTGGAACTCCTCAGCAGGAAGCAGGTGACGAATGAGCATCATAATGTAGGGTGCATAGGGAATGGACAGACGGTTGAACATAGCATCACACAGCTCATGGTAAATGAAGTCCATGACATCCAGCCTGTACTGCACTGACTCCTCGCAAGAGGCAACCTCATGAGAAAATTGAAGTAGCTGAACAAGGTGACCACGGATGTTGTCATTGTTGCCCCCACTCAGAGTAATGGAGTCACGGAAGAGACTCACTAAGGCAGCATAGATGGGAGCAAGACCAGCCAGAGTGCCCACAATGCCATTATCCACAGTGCAAGGAGAGAGAGAGTTGTATCTTTGTTGGGCTTCAGTTGGGTAATGATGCGGTGGCCACTGGCTCTATCCCTGCTGCGGAAAGAGTACCCAAGAACCTCAGCAAACACGTGAAAATCAGCAGTCATAGGCCTGTCATGAGTCATCCACTTTATAGTGCGATGCTCATCCCCACAAATAACCAAAGTGGAGAAGAACTGCTTCACCACCTCAGAGTCAAAGGAGCACTGGAGAGACATAAGATGGTGCAGCCCCATCCTCTCAGCCACATACATCGCATCTACAAGATGAGCCTTCTCCAAAGCATCAACAAGTACCAGTGGGTGCATAGGCCTAATGTTCAGCCTGGCATAAATATCTTCATAGATCCCCTTCTGTTCTGCACACCAAAAACGAGTATCCCCCAGCTCATCATCACGAGGCAGCTCAGCAAACAAGTCATAGTGACGGATGTAGGAGTAGGAGACCGCATCCAAAGTCCTGTAGTTGATCTTGGGCTCCTTGCCCTTCCACTTGGACACCCCCTTCCTAGTTCTCTTTGCTTGTTCAGCCATGCGCTTCTCTTCGTTCTTCCTTCTCCTCAATTCAACTTCGTCCACTAAGTTACCCTGTCCGTCGTCCCGAAAGTATTTGGCGTGAGGGCGACGCTTGTAGGTCTTGGGAACACCAGAACCACTTGTGAGGAGAATAAGGGTGATAGCAAGGGGATAAGCATACACACAAGTCCAGGAGAGAGCATGGAAAAAGTAGTCAAAAAGTTCATAGGACAAAACTACTCAATGCATACTCCATAGTGAAACTGAACCAGAATCGAATCTGTCAGGCCGAATTATCCGGCCTGGCCAGGGGCGGATAATCCGGCCCTGGCAGAAATTTTCGATTTCACCTAGATTGAATGCAAAAAAGTAGATCGGGCCTAGAAACTGTAAGACAATGATTTCTATGCGAAAACACATTCTTCTAGACAACGTTCCACCCAACAAGTTACACATCTAGCCAAATATGGGGAGAGAGGGAGTTACCCTCACTCATTGGAGGAAGAACGCGGAGAAGAAGATCCGGGGAGGCCCGGAAAATACGGTGGCCGGAGAGGCTCCGGGGAGGGTGGGGGACGGTAGGCGGCGGCTGAGGAGGAGGAGAGGGTTGGGGGAGAAGTGCTCCTCGTTATGAGCCCTTCCCCCCGAGCCCTGCCCTTTAAGACAAAATCCGCCAGGGCCGGATTATCCGGCCTATACTTGGGTCGGATTATCTGGCCTCAAATCTGGGATTCTGTTACACACAGAACCAGGCCCGCGCATCCCCAAACAACACCCCCACAAGGTGTACAAGGGACTTGTGTGCTAGAATAGATGACTTAGGGGTAGGGGAAGGCTTAGGATTGAGAGAGCCAAACTGAGATGGTACTAGACACTCAAACTTGCAAAATCCAAATCAAATAAAAGCCAAGAGTGAGTGTGATTCCCATAAGAACATGAGAGAGCAAAGAATAGCCAAAAAGAGCCAATTCTCCTCATGGGAGAGGGCGGTGGCCGAGGCCACCTTGTTGGAGTGTATGGTGTGACACCGTGAAGATATATCTTGGGTTCACAACCAATACTCGTCAATAATCTCACATATCACAAAATGATATTAAGAGAAATGATTTATCTTGCTTTTGGCATTATGGGGGGAGGGTTAGCCCAATGAGTTAGGACCACACTCCCCGTATATCCATGCCCACACCTAGACCAAAGAAGGATTGAGATGTACGAGTGAGTGCATGGGTAATCAAGACAAGCTCCTGAAATCAATGATATTTAGCTCATTCCTCAAATAACAGAATCTTGCTTCATCAAGTGGCTTTGTAAAAATATCCGCAAGTTGGTTCTTCGTGCTCACAAAGGATAGATCAATATCGCCGCGAGCAACATGGTCTCGAATAAAATGGTTCTGAATCTCTATATGCTTCGTCCTTGTGTGCTGAACAGGATTTACGCAATTTTGATTGCACTTTCATTATCACATAAAAGAGGCACTTTGTCACAGTTGACACCGTATTCCTTTAAAGTTTGCCTCATCCACAATAATTGGGTGCAAGCGCTGGCAGCAGCAACATATTCAGCTTCGGCGGTGGAGAGAGATATACAGTTCTACTTTTTAGAGGACCAACAAACAAGAGATCTTCCCAAGAATTAACAAGTTCTAGAAGTGGATTTCCGATCATCCTTATCACCAGCCCAATCTGAGTCAGTATAACCACATAATGAGAAATTGGAGCCCTTGGGATACCAGAGACCAAAGTTAGGGGAATGAACCAGATATCGAACGATCCTCTTGACCGCCACTAAGTGGCTTTCTTTAGGAGCTGCTTGATACCTTGCACACACCCCCACACTCAACACTATATCGGGTCTAGATGCGCAGAGGTAAAGAAGAGAACCGATCATGGACTGGTATACCTTTTGGTCCACATCTTTACCATGTGGGTTAAGCTCAAGATGACATTTTGTTTGCATCGGAGTGGCAACACCATTTAGATCCGTCATCTTGAATCTCTTGAGCATGTCTTGGATGTACTTTGTTTATTAATAAAGGTTCCTTCTCTAAGTTGCTTGATCTCGAATCCAAGAAAGAACCGTAATTCCTCCATCATAGACATCTCAAACCTGCCAGTCATAAGCTTTGAAAATTCATCATTAAAAGCTTTATTAGTCGAACCAAAGATGATATCGTCTACATATATTTGGCATACGAAGAACTCCCCCTTAACCTTCTTAGTAAAAAGAGTGGGATCGATTTGCCCAACTTCGAAGCCACGATCTAACAAAAGCTCTTTAAGGTGCTCATACCACGCACGTGGGGCTTGTCTAAGGCCATATAGTGCCTTATCGAGTTTCTAGACATGGTTCGGAAAGTTTGGATCCTCAAACCCCGGGGGTTGCTTGACGTATACCAACTCATGTAGAGGACCGTTAAGGAAGGCACTCTTGACGTCCATTTGCTGCAACTTAAAATTGTTATGGGCAGCATAAGAAAGAAGGATATGGATGGACTCAAGGCGAGCCACTGGAGCATAGGTCTCGCCGAAGTCAATGCCCTCAACTTGGGAGTAACCTTGTGCCACAAGTCTAGCCTTGTTCCTCACAACAATGCCATTCTCGTCTTGCTTGTTTTTGAAAATCCACTTGGTGCCGATAACATTGCGACACTCTTTGGGTTTCTCCACGAGTTTTTAGACTTTGTTGCGCTTGAAATTATTCAATTCTTCATACATGCAACAACCTAGTCTGGGTCTTCAAGAGCTTCAAAGACCTTCTTAGGTTCCACCATAGAGATATGAGCTTGATGCTCACCAAAGCTGGCCAATTCTCTTCTTGTAGAAACCCTTCGTCGAAGATCACCAACAACCTTGTCGAGAGTGTGACCCCTCAACTCAAGGTTTCAATCAGCTCGAGCCTTGCGACGAAGTTCAATAAGTTTGTTGTCTCTTGGAGGAGTAAACTCATCACTTGAGTCTTCATTGGAAGCATTTACTCGACCTTGATCAGGAACTGGAATATCAGTAGCAGGTGGTGATGACGCGTGCCCTTGAGGTGAGTCAGTAGCCGTAACAGGAGGTTGCTGAACTGGAGAGTCAGGGCCGGATAATCCGGCTTGGGAGTATTTGTAGCAGCATCATCAGGAAACCTGGGGCTTGCTTGAACTGGCGAGGGGCCGGATAATCTGGGGCTTGCCGGAAAATCCGGCCTAGAGCTTGCATTGATATCTTCACCACCAGGAGCAAGATGGTCAGCTGGAGTAGGGTGGCCGGATAATCCGGTGTCCACCGGATAATCCGGCCTGGAGTTTTCTAGAACAGCTTGACCTTCAGCAGTTGATGGAGATGGTGCAGAATTTGCTCCCGTGGTGGGAACTTGTTGGGCATGTGTAGATGAGGGCTCTTCATGGGAAGAGCATTGTCCTTCCCGATCCGCCACAAGGGGTTCCTCAATGGGGCGGAAGAATCCCACACCCATTCTTCTTATGGCATCTTGGTGTATTTCAACATCTGCATCACAAACACCAACTTGCTCCGCATGGGAACCGTCATTTTCCTCGAACACCACACTACAAGATTCTACAACAGTTCTGGAGAGCTTATTGTAGACTCTATAAGTGTGGGATTCGGCACCATAACCAACAAAAATACCTTCTAAAGCCTTAGATTCAAACTTAGATAAACAAACTCCTTTGATAAGAAAGAAACACTTGCACCCGAATACCAGAAAGTATGAGATGTTTGTCTTGTTACCGGTAAGTATTTCATACGGAGTCTTGTCCAAGATCTTGCGGAGGTATAACCGGTTGGATGAATGACAAGCAGTAGAGATTGCTTCAGCCCAGAAGCTATATGGAGATTTAAATTCGGCTAACATTGATCTTGCCATATCCATTAGAGTTCGATTCTTCCTCTCGGCTACACCATTTTGTTGAGGGGCGTACGCAGCGGAATATTGATGTCTTATCCCCTCTTCACTTAGGAACTCATTTAAGGTGTAGTTCTTGAACTCAGAGCCGTTATCACTTCTTATAGCCAGAATTGGGACGTTGTGTTGACGTTGAACCTCGTTGGCGAAGTCGATGACAGTTTGTTGAGTCTCGCTCTTCAACTTGAAGAAATAAACCCAAGTGTATCTTGAGTAATCATCAACATTCACTAGACAATACTTCTTCCCACTGAGGCTTGCATGAGATGGAGGTCCGAAGAGGTCCACATGAAGGAGCTCCAAAATCCTTTTTGAAGAGATAATAGTTTTCCTTCGATGAGGTGAGTCATGCATTTTCCCTTCAACACACGCCCTGCAAACTCGATCTTTGGCAAAGGAGACATTTTCTTTTAGTCCAAGAATGTGGCCACCCTTGTGGAGACTTTGCAAAGTTCTCATATTGACGTGGGCTAGTCGGCGATTCCATAGCCAACCCGCGTCAGCCTCTCCGAAAAGACACATCAGGCCTGTAGTGGTTTCCCCCGAAAAGTCCACCACGTACATGTCGTTTTCGACATATCCCACGAAAGCGACTTTTAGAGACTTGCTCCACAAGAGTACCACCAAATCAGCATCAACATAAACTGCAAAGCCCATCTTACCAAGGGTGCGAACTGAAAGTAATTTATAACCGAGGGTCTCAACAAGCATGACGTCCACGAGAGAGATATCATGAGCCACCACAACTTTGCCGAGACCCAATACCTCAGATTTTGACTTGTCACCATAGGAGACGGTTATGTGATCATGGTTTGGCCGCATCTCCGTGATGATCTCCTTGCTTCCGGTCATATGACTCGTGCAACCGCTATTGAGTACCCATTTAGAACCATCGGAAGCATAACCCCGCAAGAAAATTATTTCTTGGTTTTAGGTACCCATTTTTCAATGGGTCCTCTCATGTTAGTGACAAGGGTCTTGGGAACCCAAATAGACCAAGGAATGTAACAGTCATAAGGCCCTACATAACTAGCATAAACATCACCATAATAATCGCAATATAGTTCAAAGTTAGGATTGTTTATCCCTGCAAAACCATCATAATTAGTCTTGTCATTGGTAATGTTGCTAGTCTTTGGTTGAGCAGTCTTGCTCTTCTTCTTCTTCTTCTTCTTGTTTTTCTTGCTCTTTGTCTTGGATATGTAACCAAGACCTTCTTTACTATTGTTTGTCCTTTGCCTGCTCAGTATCTCATCAATAACCCCTTTACCTTTGTGTTGAGAACTTCTTGCAAGGTCTTCTTTTCCAGAGGATGCAGTGGAGGTACTTGGCACATCATACCGTTTCAATTGAGTTTGGAGCTGGTCATGAGACTCATTTAAAGTAGAATGATCACTCTCCAATGCCTTGTGAGCACTTTCAAGATTATCAAACTTCTCCAAAAGTCTAGCATGAATAGCCCCAAAGTTAATCTTTCTTTCTTTAGTTTCTTTACCTTGGCAAGAGCATGGTCACGTTCTTTAATGAGCTAAGCTATAGCTTCTTCTTGTGACTCCTCAAAGGATTCAAGTCTTTCTTCCAAAGATACTCAAGCTTCCTCTTCCTCTTCCAAGGCATTCTTCAAAGAAGCTATCTCCAAGGCATCTTCTCTTTCAATTCTGGCATTTTCTTCAAGAAGATCTTCGGCTTGAGCAAGTTGATTCATAAGAGCATCAAAATGAAGTTTTTGCTCACCTTGTAGGTTAGTGAAAAAAGTATCCAAAGCAATAACTTATTCTTTCATTTTAAGACTGTCATGATCATCCATATCCAAAATTATGTTAGTCCTAGGAAATGAAGAGCTAGAATTTGATACCTCGGACCCTCTTGCCATTAGGCAAGTGGCGTTGTTGTTGATGACATTCTCGTTTGGTGAGTCGAAGAGAGATGAGGGAGTCGATGTGGTGGCTATAGCAGCCACCTCGCGGGAACTATCATCATCCTCTTCATCTTCAATTGCGGAGGAGTATTCCTCTTGAGCTACCAAGACAATCTTGGGTTGCTTCTTGAAAGGGCCATTCTTCTTAATAAATGGCTTCTTCTTAGGTGCTTTAGATTTCTCTTTAAGAATGAGCCTGCCACCATTGTCTTCTCTATTTTGATATGGACACTCGGCTACAAAGTGCATTCTATCTCCATAGTTGAAGCAAGTTCTCAATCTTGGGCCACTTTCTCTTCTTCCATTTGACCCGTTCTTGCGCTCAAGTTCAGACTTGGCTTTGGCAGGGTCCTTCCAAAAGTTCCTTGCATAAAATGCCATGCACTCACCATGAGCACTTTTGACTTCATCGGGGCAGTCCATGGATACCACCTGAAAAGCTCCTTCATCTTCCTCTTGCTCAACAACATTGGCTTTGAGAGCCACATTGACACCCTTTTGCATTGCAATGGCCTGAGCACGGGCATCTTCAGCATTCTTTGCTGCCACTTTGAATGATGCCATTTCTTGCATGACTTCGTTGGATATCATTTGATGATAGTTATGTCTACCTTGCAGGCTCTTCAAGTCCGTTGGCTCGAAAGGCATTAAGGCACTCACATATTTTCTTTTTATCCACGCATCATCAATGTGAGTGGCCCCATGCTTTCGAAATGTTGTTGCGATGCCCTTGAGTCTTCTATACATGTCCTCATGGTTTTCACCATCCAACATGTAGAATCCCTCAGCTTCATTGCTAATGGCATCATACCTGTTTCTTCTCATGCTTTCATTTCCAACGAAGAGATCCGTAAGAGCATCCCAAGCTTCTTTAGCTGTGTTGAGATGTTCAATGTGTGGCATGTCCTTGGGACCCACACCCAGCTATATCATGTGGAGAGCGGTGGCATTCAACTGGCTGTCCAAAACTTCTCTTCTTGTTAGGTTGGTTTGATCTCCAATATGAAGACCCTCTTCAATAATCCTCCACAATTCAATAGAAGAGCTGCAAACATGAGATTTCATTAGGAATTGCCATTGATTGAAGGAGGATGCAGTGAGCTTGGGTGGATCACCCCTATTGTTTATATGAGGATGAGGGATAGGTGGGTCGGGGGAATATACGTGGCGAACCTCACTATATTCCTCCTTACCACTTCCCTTCTTGGAGGTGGAACTATTAAGTTTTTCACCTTCCACATCATCATCCTTGGATCCGGTGTTACCATTTTCCTTAGATGATGGTGTGGCAGCCTCAGAGGAGGATGGAGATGGGGCTATGGATGATGTAAGGCGAGCAATCATTTGATTCATCTCCTCCATCTTGGCCTCAAAGGATTTCAACAAGGTTGTTTCCAACGACTTGAGATCATCCATTGTGACTTTATCCACAGCCTCATTTCCATCATCCTTGGTACCCATACTACTCTTAGGCAGTTAAGCCCAATTTAAGAGCCGGCGCTCTGATACCAATTGAAATGGATCGTATGGACACCTAGAGGGGGAGGGGGTGAATAGGTGCTACACCAATTTTTAATTCTTTTTTAATTTTAGGCTTAGCACAAAGGGTAAATTCTCTAGATAAACTATTAGGTGGAATTTCCCTATATGCAACCCTATCTACTAGCGAGTAAAGAGCGAGGGGAAGAGGAACGGGTAAACCGAAGTGAAGCACGCGGAGACACATGATTTGTTTGACCGCAGTTCCTTCCTTGTTAAGGGAAGTACATCTGCGTTGGAGGGGTGGGCGGTACTAAGACCACCACGCCACAAAAGGCCTCACCCTATTCTCCGATGGATCTCGCCACCAAAGGCCTGATCCACCTTTCCACTATAGGTACCCTTCGAGGCAGGCACCGGCGCCTTTACACAACTAGTGGGGCAACAACTCCACAACAACTTGGAGGCTCCCGGAATGACAACAAGCTGCCACAAGAACAAAGTTATCAAATACAATAAACAAGATCTAGGTATTGACAAGAATACTAGATCAGGGATTTCTCCAAGTGAATGGAGCGGAGTTGAAGCGCTTGATTCTTGATGATGATTATGAACTTCTCCTCCTTCAATTACCCCAAAGATCAGGACCTTCGGGTGGTTGAAGTGGGAGATCGAGAATGAGAGCTCTTGCACAATGTCTGGACAATTTTGAATGAATCAAGAGTTCTGAATGTTGGGGAAGAAGGGGTATTTATACCCCCTTCAGAAACCAGCCGTTGGACACTTTGCGGGCCGGATTATCCGGCCCAAGTGAGGGCCAGATTATCCGGTCTGGGGAAAACACCGCCCTAGACTCAGAATATCCGGCAGATAATCCGACCCCTATCAGAGCGTCGCGCCGAGCTTGCCCTTGATCAACTTCTGGGGGCCGGATTATCTGGTCCTATGCGAGGGCCGGATTATCCGGCCTTGGGTGGAAAACCGCCCCAGTTCGGATTTTCCAGGAGAAAATCCAACCGGATACTGAGCGACGCGCCTTGGCTCCTTTTGCTCGAAAACTGGGGGCCGGATTATCCGGACCATGCGACAGCCGAATTATCCGGCCTGGGGGGGGAAAAACCGCCCTAGTTCGGATTTTCCGGGAGAAAATCCGACCGGATACCGAGCAATGCGCCTTGGCTTCCTTTGAGCGATGAGGTAGGCTGGATTATCCGGCCCTAGGTGGGGCGGATTATCCAGCCCCCCTCAAAGCTTCTTGCACACTTAGCGCACATGAATAGTCTCCATAGTATTGTTATCTAACACGCAAAACATAGGAAAACATGAAATGTTCTTTCAGATACCTCTCCAATGGCTGCTTAAAACTAGAAATTTGTTTAACTACCCTCTTTATTCTAGGTTTACAAGAAAGAGGTAGACATGATTCTAGTCCTATGTTGATATGATCTTGGTTAAGGCTTCTAAAGAATCCTTACCTTAATACCTCACTAAGGTTATCTTTAGATAAGGAATTCCTTTCCTATATATACTCTATATATCTCTCTTATCTTATTCACAAAGATCACATCTTCCTGAATAAGACAATTATCTGTCTCCACCATATCGATCATCATATGATGACATGGTCATGCCACTTCAACATTACTCCATTCTTACTCCTAGTATATAACTCCTCTTAGTTAACTACCATTGATGCACCTTTCAATGTAGCTACTACTAACTCCATCTATTAACTTCCTTAAACTCATCTTGCAACTATATCCAAGGCTTACAAGATTACAATCCTCACTGTAGATAACAAGGGATATCAATCTTCTAGAATAAGTATGGTCCTTCACCCATAATACAAGTTTGTTCTTGTATTAGCTTGATCAATCTACTATGCCTCCAACTACTTCATAAAACTTATGTTATATACTTCATCATACTCTAGCTTGACTTCTCATGTTCAAGCTAGATGGTTCAGCTTACTAGGCCTTACCTAATTTGGTATACTCACAAGTCTTCTTCAACACCTAGTCATCTATTCTTAAGTGACTTGGGAATAATGACCACCATCATTTGATCAAACTAAGCTTAGTCTTCTAATTGTCTGATCAAGACCTATTAACACTAAGTACTAGATTCGTACTAGTCTCTCTATAGGCTCATCTTGTTAAGAAAACTTAGTTTAAGTTTATGCCCACTTGGCTTAACAAGATTATCATTGGATACTCTAATACTAATAGCTTCCTTATAGCTCCATGATCACTAGTTACTTCTTGGGTTTAAATATTGCTTCTAGTTAACTCATAAGTGAGTTATCTCCTCCAGCATCAGATGGTTTGATCTCCACTAAGGATCACATTCCATTGATGATGGCACACTCTACCATATCTAGTTCCTCCTTCTTATTAATTAACTTAAGGTATTTGGAAGATTAATATAATAGGTAAATAAGTTCTAGGTCAGGAATTGGTTACTCAACATTGGTGATCAACTGACACTAAGACTTGGTTAAATAGATACGACACCTCTTAATATCATATTAAGAATATATAATGGATGGTCTTGGCTTGACTTTCCTCTTTCTACGCTATTTGTGATAAGAGTTAATGTTTAAGAACTACCATGATACCCATGGTAGGAGTAACTATGGAAAGCAAGTGTTTCCAGATTTAGTTATAGAGTTTCTTTACTTAAGTTATATCCTTAACTTGGTATTCAGGGTTTGTGCTAGATAATACCTTAATATCATCTTTAGAATATTAAATATTCATCCTTGAGTTGTTGTATGGAATACCATGTAATGATCTCTAGAAGATCAAGTATTACTTATTAAGTAGTGTGTTGTGACTGAGTTTTATTACATCTGATCTACCCTTGGATCAAATTATATTACTGATACATTGCAAATGTATCTATAATTTTTGATGTTCCATGCTTGCTTTTATCTACTTTCTTATGTTTTGTCCACACTTTGGAGTACTTTTCTTATGATTTCTTGGACTAACCTATTAACAAGATGCCATAGTGCCAGTTCCCTGTTTTCTACTGTTTTTGGTTTCAGGAAAGTCAAAAAATCAATATTCTCGGAATTGGACGGGACAAAAGCCAAAGTCAATATTTCACCGGGGGGAACACGGAGCCAGAAGACAAGACGGAGAGGGGCCAGGGGCCAACCACACCATAGGGTGGCGCGGGCCCCCCTTGGCCGCACCACCAGGTGGTGTGGGCCCCTCCGGCCTCCACCGACCTTGCCCCTTCGCCTATATATTCCTCCCGAGGCATAAACCGTAAATAATCAAGCCTCCAGTGTCGTGGTGGTGTCACGGCGGATGCCATGGATAGGATAAAGGTGGGGACTAAATGCACTAGGGGAATCCAGGGAGGGATAGTGTGGTGATTCCACACACGGAAGCTTTGTATTTGATTCGCCTTCGCAGATTACAAGTGCTCCTAGAGCTATATTTGAGAGAGGAGGAAGAAGGGACTCTCTTACTCTCACCACTAGCTAGCCCTCAGGAACTGACTAGTAAATCGCAACACACTAGAGCTCAACCCAGTCAAGACCAACCCTTTCTACAGAGGCCCTAGCCCTCCTTATATAGGGGTGGCTAGGTCTCCACTTAGGGTATACGTGGAGGCATATTCCAGGGAATATGCCTCCTCCCAAAATAGTAAACCGACCGGGTCTCTTTTCCCCCGCGCCATCCATGAAGAGACTACGTGAGCCTCTACGGCGCCTGCGTCATCCGACATAGGCTTCGTCATCTTTGTCGGCCACGCCTCGGTGGTCCTGCCTCTGTCCGCTTCTCTCATGCTCTGCGTACAGTGGTCACCTTTGACCAGCGAGATACCTTCCTTCTCTTACAAGCTTGATATAACCCGGATCGCACATAGTTGATCCGTCCACACCTGTTCCTGCATACAAGTTAGATACATCTTACCCACATACGGCTTAAGTCTGCTGAGACCAAGTTAGGTGGACGCCCCCTGGTCCGGGTTACTCGATGATCCGGCCTGCCTTGAGGTGACTCGGCCAGCACTCGCTTTGACCTTGCCGTATCTCGGCTAACTAGGCCTTTATACCCCGGTGTGACCCTACCCGGGGGTATCCCCCCAACATCCAGCCACGAAAAGTTCCACAGCGCCGCTGCCACTAAAGGGGAGATTCGAGGGATAGAAAGTCTCTGCTCCGGCACCCTGCCAGGACGGGAAGTGCCACCGGAACCATCTCCATCGATCTCCACCACCATCTCCATCACCGTTGCTGATTCCCATGATGAGGAGGGAGTAGTTCTTCCTCGAGGCTAAGGGTTCTACCGGTAGCTATGTGTTCATCTCTCTCTCTATGCATGATCTTATTGAGATCATGAGCTTGTAATCTATAGATCTACATTGCTACTCAAGTGCTTTATTAGATCTCTGCTCTCCCCATGTGTGTGAAAGTGATAGCGTGCTCACCATGGTGGCACTTAGGCTAGAGATTACACATACTTGTTATGAGTTATATTTGGAGTTGGATGTCTTTATGAAATTGTGGTGTTTGTTAGACTCATCTAGTACTCAAGGTGATAGTGTGGGATTATCTAGATGGGAAAGATGAACTTTGAGGTGTGCTATTATAGCCCTACCAACAATTAGAGTGTCCAACCGGAGAGTAGTTCAGCGTAGTATCATAAAGAGAAGATATTTATATGAGAGTGTTCACTAGTGAAAGTATGATCCCTAAGCCTTGTTTCTAAGCATTGAAACACCGTTTGCAATTAGATATGTTACATGTTTGCTTGCTTCCATCTTTATTTCAGTTTTCCTTTAGTCTCTTCCACGCCATCAAGCTATTTTCTATCACCGTTACCACTTATAATTATCTATACCACTTGGATTTCACTATATCTTCGCCGAACTAGTGCACCTATACACCTGACAAGTGTATTGGGTGTGTTGGGGACACAAGAGACTTGTTGTATCTTGATTGCAGGGTTGCTTGAGAGGGAATACCTTTGACCACTTCCTCCCTGAGTTCGATAAACCTTGGGTGATCCACTTAAGGGAAAACTTGCTGCTGTTCTACAAACCTCTGCACTTGGAGGCCCAACAACTGTCTACAAGAATAGAAGTGCGTAGACATCAATTACCCAAAGATAAGGTTTCAGCAAAGGTCATATTGAAACTTATCGCAGCCAACTTGATGATCTACTTTAGTTCCACCAAGTTAAGAGAAGCTTGATGACCCACAAGTATAGGGGGTGTATCGCAATATTTTCGAGGGAAGTGAAACCCAATTTATTGATTCGACACAAGGGGAGCCAAAGAATATTTATAAGCCGTAACAACTAAGTTGTCAATTCAGCTGCACCTGGAAACAATCTTGCTCACATAAGTTTATCAGTACCAATAGTTTTGTAGTAGCAATAGTAAAGTAACAACAGTAGTAAAGTAAAGACAGCAGTAACAGTAGGATTTGAGTGCGGTAGGCATAGGGATGGATGGACGGGCGTTGCATGGACAAGATAATTCACATAGCAATCAGAACATAGGGCAATTGCAGATAAATAAGATAAAGCATCCAAGTACTAGATAATCCTAGGCATGTGTTCCATAAATAGTCATACGTGCTCGCAATAAGAACTTACACCACATCTTTTGTCCTGCCAGCTCGTTTGCAGCGGGGCCTCAAGGGAACTACTGGCAATTAAGGTGCTCCTTTTAATAGAGCTCCAGAGCAAAGCATTAACACTCCGTGAACACATGTGATCCTCACATCAAAGCCATTCCCTCTGGTTATCCCGATTTCTGTCACTTCGAGGCCATTGGTTCCGGACAACAACGTGTGTATACAACTTGCAGGTAAGACCATAAACAACATAATGAATCAATAACATGTTCAGATCTGAAATCATGGCACTCGGGCCCTAGTGACAAGCATTAAGCATAACAAGTCGCAACAAAGTCATAACGTACTAATAAAAGATACTAGGCACCATGCCCTAACAATCTGATGCCATTACATGAACGATCTCATCCAATCCATACCATACCCATAGCCTATAGCGGGGGATTACTCACTCGTAGATGGGGGAAACATGGATGGTCGATGGAGAAGCGATGGTGATGATGATGGCGATGATCTCCTCCAATTCCCCATGCCGACAGGGTGCCAAAACAGAGTTTCTAGTGCTGTTTCGCGGAACCTGGTGGTGGCGGCGGAGCGGAACTCCTTCTGGAAAAACGTCGAACCCCCCCTGAGGTTTTAGGTCAGAAGGCAACTTATAGGTGAAGAGCGAGACCGAGGGGGAGTCTGGGGCAGCTAGACCACCCCCCTGGCGCGGCCTAGGCTTGCCCGCGTGGCCAGGTGGTGTGGCCTGGGCCTAGCCCCCCTCCGTCTCATATTCTGGCTCCTGGAGTCTTCTAGCGAAATAGGATTTTCAGCATATTTTCCGGGATTTTTCCTGATAGTTGATTTTCTGCACAAAAAGTAGACACCAGGGCAATTCTGCTGAAAACAGCGTGAGTCTGTGTTAGTTGCATCCAAATCACACAAGTTTAGAGGAGAAACAATAGCAAAAGTGTTCAGGAAAGTAGATACGTTTTGGACGTATCAACTCCCCCAAATCTTAGCTTATTGCTTGTCCTCAAGCAATTCAGTTGAAAACTGAGTGCGATAAAAGAACTTTCACAAACACAATTGCTTCATATGATGTATATATTCTCAGCATGTGATCAACTACTTAGACAATTCATAATAAGGAGTATGCAACTAAGTTTACTCAATAGGCATTGCAAGCTATGAAGAGATTCCAACTCAAAAATAATAAGTAGCATGAAGCATAAACATAAGCAACATTACAATGCTCATAACAAGGTATGATAGAGTGGTATCTCGCTTGCCTTTGATTATTGATACGTCCATTTTGCATCACTGTTCTATGTCTTAATTCACTATTATTCATTGATATATTTCGTATTGAGAGGTGATACTTATGTTATTTCATCTATTTTTGCATGGTTGATGACTTTTGGAGCATGGACCGCTGCAGTAAAGATTCTGATAGAAAATGTGCTGTTTGGAGGCAAAATTCGTGAAGATCAGAAAATCCGGGAAAATATACGGAAATTCCTATTTTTCCAGAAGACATGCCAGAAGACGGAGTGGAGATGGGCCACGGGGGCCCACACCACCCCATGGCGCGGGCAGCCCTAGGCCACGCCAGGAGGTGGTGTGGCCACCCTGGCCCACTCCAGCCTCTCTCCTCTGGCGTATATCATCCTCCCGAAACCCTAAGACTCAGGGAGCGACCACAGAAAGATTCCGCCGCCTCTGCGGGGTGGAAAACACCGAGAGAGAAAGATCTCTCCGGCAGACAGATTTCTGCCGGGGAATTCCTTCCCGGAGAGGGGAGGTCGTCGCCATCAACACCACAATCAAGCTGGACTTCATCGGGATCATCATCATCATCAGGACCATCAGCACCCTCATCACCATCTCCATATTGCTGTAACAATTGCGTTGAATCTTGCATAGTTCATAGGGGAAACTTTCCCGGTGTTGATTACTCTTTGTAGTTGATGCTATTGAGTGAACCATTGAATTATTGTTTATGTTCAGATCGTTATACATCATTATTCCATCTTTGATCATGATCCATATGATGTCTTGTGAGTAGTTCGTTTTGTTCTTGAGGACATGGGAGAATTCTTGTTGTTAGTAGTGGAGTTGTGTTGAGAAAGATTCAATAGATTGTTATTTAAGTTGTGGTGTACTTCTTCTAGTGGTGTCATATGAACGTCGACTACATGACACTTCACCTATATGGTCCTAGGGGAATGCATTGTGTATTTGGCTACTAATCGTAGGGATTGCCGGAGTGATATAAACCTGAACCCCCATTAGGAAACCATTGCACAAGGGATGTAAGGGTCTTAGAGTTTAAAGCTGTGGTTAGGTTTCTACCTTAATTACTTTCTTGTACTTACGGATGTTTGAAAGGGGTATAATCACAAGTATGTATTAGTCTTGGATGGGGCGGTACATTAGCACAGGTTCACCCACACAAGACTTAGCAAGCTAAAGAAGATTAATCAACTATATGAAGCGAAAGCACTTAATAGTCTTCCCATGTGTCCTCGAGAACGTTTGGTCATCTTAAGTAATACAACCGGCTTGTCCTTTGCTGCATAAAGGATTGGGACACTTGCTGCATTTATTCCTACTGTATTTTATTTACTCGTACTTTGTTTACTTGCTATATCAAAAAACCCTAAAAATCCGTTTGCTAACTATTTGCAGAGAATTCCCGATCCATACCACTAGCCAGCACCTTCTGCTCCTCGTTGGGTTTGACACTCTTACTTATCGAAAATACTGCGATACACCCCCTATACTTGTGGGTCATCAAGACTATTTTCTGGCACCGTTGTCGGGGAGTGAAGCACTATTGGAGAGTGGAACTGGTAAAGGAAACTTCTACTATGAGTATTGTTTACTTCTGCTAGTTGCTTTATTTTCGTTATGGATAATTCGCTGAGTTTCTTATTTGGTAATGCTACTACCACTGCTAAGGTAGTAGATAAGCCACCACCTGCTGAGAATGATCTTTTCAAAATACCTACAAGAATTATTGATCGTGTTATGGATAACTACTATGTTGGGGATGGAACTGTCCATCCCAGTGATCATTTACTGTTTATACACGAATTATGCGGGTTGTTCAAGTGTGCAGGTATTACTACAGATCAAGTTAAGAAGAAGTTATTCTTATTATCGCTGAAAGGAAGAGCTGAGGAATGGTATAAGCTGCTGAAGAATGGTCAAGCTCTAGAATGGGAGGAAATAGTGCCTCTCTTTTATTCAAAGTTTTATCCTCCTAGTGAGATTCACAAAGATCGGAATCAAATATACAACTTTTGGCCTCTTAATGGAGAGAGTACATCTCAAGCTTGGGGGAGATTGAAGTTACTAATGCTCAAATGTCCCATTCATGAGCTCCCCAACAATATTATTATCAATAACTTCTATGCAAGGCTTCCTCTACATGATAAGGATTTATTGGATGCTTCTTGTGCTGGATCATTCACTCGCATGGAAGAAGAAGCTAAATGGGACCTTCTAGACCGTATTCAAGACAATGCCGAAGCTTGGGAGAATGACAAAGGTAGAAAGTCAAGTATAAATTATGATTATGAATGCATTGAATCTTTTATGGGAATTGATGACTTTCAAAATATTAGAAATGCTTATGGTCTAGACTCTCAAGCTATTGCTTCTTATTTTAAGGATTTTGCTTCCTACATTGAAGTGCCTAAAAAGAAGTGGAATAGGTATCATGAACGTTATAAAGATGTTGCTAAGAGTGTTCCTGCAAGAAATACTGAAGTTTATACTGCTAATCATGTTTTACCTAAACCTTATATTGAGAAAATGCCTTTCCTAGTTAAGATAAAGGAACATTCTATGATAGCTAGTATGGTTAATGAAAGTACAAGAAAAGCTGTTGAACCTGATAAACAAATAAATGATGAACCTATAATAGCAAATGTGAAAGACTTTGTCACTAAATATGAAAAAGAGGGAACCCTATCCTTTGTAAGGATACCTCTAATATTGTTTCACAAAGTAGTGTTATGAGAGCTAGTATTCCCGTATTTTCTGTTAGAATAAGTGATCATTGCTATGATGGTCCTTGTGATAGCTATATTGTTAAGTTTATGCATGATACTGAAAGCTACTATGAGAGAGGGAAACGTGTTCTTATGTATCTCAATAATATCTAGTTTCCTCGTTTTATGCTGAAAGTTTTTATGTTGCACTTCTTTTGCCTTCTTATGCAAGTTGCCTCTGGTTTCAATAACTTGTTTGTTTACAAAATTCCCTTGCATAGGAAGTGGGTTAGACTTAAATGTGTGTGTGTGTTTTTGCTTCTTAATGCTATCTTTCACTTCAATTCATATCCCTATGAGAGATTCTTCAAAATTATCATGGCCATCTTAATGACTACAAAGAAAGAGCTTTTGGGGAGACAACCCAATTTGTTTTTGCTTTTAGTTTGTTTTTGTTTATTTGAGTCTTGGAAGTTATTACTTCGGTAATAACCGCTCCTTATCCGTTTTGTTTGGTTTTTTGTGTCAAGATCAACCTCTAATGAGAGAGAAGTAATATTTGGGGAAGTTGCTGTCCCGAAACAGATTTTTGTGCTTCACCGTAAAAAATCGTGACAGATCTCTGTATGTGGAATTGAGCTGTAATGTTTTGTGCTTCTGACCCAGGTTGTTATTTAACTTTCGTTAGTTTTGAACTTTTTGATTTGAGCAACAGAAGATTTTTGAAAAAATTGATCTTTACCTGCTGGTCTGTTTTGACAGAATTTGCCACTCTTGCATTTGTTTCTTTATTCGATTTCCTTTTTGAATTCTTTTTGGGTTTTCGGAAGGAGTTGCTACAATAGCTTATGTTTTGATGGTTTTCAGTTGAAGTTGGACTCAAAAGGTTTTATCACTTCACTTATACTAATGTTGCTAATGAGAACTGTGTGAAAGAAATTTCCAGGAAGTGGAGATAATGGTGTAATAAGGAAGAGAAAGGTTTTATGACCCCAATAATAAGAGTATGAAGATGAAGATATTGATGTTATTCAAGTGATGACTCTGGAAGAATCTACTAGAGACCAAATTCAGAGACCTGCAGAGTCTGTTTTCAAATAGGTAACAGTTCTGGTAAGAAAAGTTCCGCAAAAATACTATCTAACTATATTTCTGCAGTTTTCAGTCAATAAGGGAAGCTACGAAGCGAAAAAGGGACGGAAACGGAGCCAGGGTGGCTCACACCACCCTGTGGCGCGGGCCCACCCTTGGCCGCGCCACCAGGTGGTGAGTCCGCCCCGGACTCCGCCTCCGACTCGTTTTCTCCCAGTACCTTCCTTTTGATACGAAACTTCGTAATATATATTCCCCTGGATCTCCTGAGGTTCGTATATCGTATTTTCATCGTGTTTTTGTTTCGATCTGTTTCTGCCAGGACATACTCTTTGAAGGTTTAGAAGCACAATGGTGTTCGCCAAGGATAAAGGGAAGGAGCCTATGGAGGAAGATCTCCAAGACCCCAAGTAGGGGCTGGTACCTTTAGTCTCTTGCCCTGCATCAACGGAAGCCCTACGAGTCACTAAGGAGTTCTGCGATAAGTACCGAGACTTGAGGAGGAAGGTGTACATGCTTCAATGGGAGAATAATAGGCTTCACAAGATGCTGGAAGATTTCCTCACGTCAACTAAGAAAATATTACCACCACCACCGAAGGAGTAACTCGTCATCAGGTTTGGCATCCCCTTGGTTTGTTCCAAGCTTGGGGGAGTGCCGCGGTATCATATCACTATCTTCTATCTTTTTACCTTATTATTAGAGTCATATCATGAATAGAGGAATTATTATGTAGGATGGTTTGCATTATGGAAGTGTCCCCTCTCTCGTTAGATATGTATCCCTTGGTGTGAGTTTCCGTTATGGAATATTAATGAGAAGTTCTATCATCCACTCTTTTGCATAGCTTATATTAGTTTTCAATTCGTGGTTATATGATTAATCTTGTTGTTAGTATTGGTATCACTTTGGGATCATTGAGTTAATTTAGTTGGTTTTGGCAAACCTGGCTCGGTCAGTAGCAACACTTTTTTTTGAGAGTTGAAAGAAAAGATAAAAGTACCTTTAAAGAAAAATAATTTCATCATCTTTCTTTCTTGATTTTCTCATAAGTTTAGTATTCTCTAGTTAAGATCTTTTGTGCTTCCAAGGAAGATTGCATGTTTATCTTTATCACTTGTATGTTTGTTTGTTTCCTTCAACTCTTATACTTGCTACCCAACCTTGCTAGCCAAAAACCTGTACAGAGAGGGTATTCTTCTCGTGCATCCACTCCTTTAACCAAAACCCACGCCATTTGTGTGCACCATACCTACCTAGTAGCATTATTGCTATTCCAAGTAAATTCTTGTTTTATCTACCCCCATATTAAACTTGTTATGTGAAAATTAGTGATTAAAGCTCTCACGAACTTGATGGCACACTTTACTTTCTTGCATTTAATAAACTTGAACCATTGTGTCTTTCTTTGTTGCGTATATGTTTGCGCTTTATGAGTTGAAGTTAGCTGAACCATGTATCATGGGGACCGCTTTCAACACTTCATTTGGTACTTTGTACCTAGTTGATATCATGTTCTTTTGCTTATGGATCCCGGCAGTGTGAAATAAAAGTGGAACTTGTAAGATCATGGAGTTTATATGTGTGTTAGAGAAACGCCTGGGACGCTAGCCTAAGCCATGCCTAATCATGGTGGAAACTTGCAGCATAACTATGTGAGCATTCTATGAAGCATCCTCAATAAAAACCTATGCAAATAGCAAATAAAAAGATCACTGAGATGCTCACTGTCTGCTTGCCTTGTCATTTTGATTATGGGATAGCTCCTGTGTCATGTGCAAGGGGTACCCTGTTAGCGGTTCTCAATGATATGCATGTATTTACAATGACAAGAGCTTGCTCGTGACTGAAGTTGAGTAGCATGAGGATCGGTACTCTTAAGTAAGGGGCATGAGATTTCAACTTATAACTTGTCAAGCATATCCTCTTAGTTGTGTCACTTTAACCTTAATCACCTTAAGATGCCTATGATAGGGGCAATGAGAGCTGAAAGCTAGTAAGTATCATAATTTTTGGGAGCTCTTTATGAGACTTGCAATCCCTGCTTCCCTCTTTGAAGGGTCTTTCTTTTACTTTGTAGTTGAGTCAGTAAACATACTCCCTTCTATCTCAGCAAGTATTTTGAGTTGTTGTGTTTCATTCATTCATATGATGACTTATTCAATCATGTTTCTTATGTTCCTTGTTTTGCACATTGCTCTTATCCTGATGTTTACTACTTTGAAAGCTATCATTGAAAAACCAGCTATGTGTGAACTCCAACAAATTATCAACTATTCTTCGACGAAGAGCTAAGTTTGCCATTACCAATTATGATTCACTTTATGTATCTTTATTGTGTTTCCTTTACTTATTACAAGTTGAGTTATATAATAGTGAGTTGTCTTCTATTATGATCTATGTATTTGATGAATGTGATGCTTCTTGTCCGTATTCTTTTATCGACTCTTCACTCCATAAACCTGAGGCCATGTTTATTGAGCTCAGTTTCGCTTGGGGACAAGCGAAGTCTAAGCTTGGGGGGAGTTGATACGTCCATTTTGCATCACTATTCGATGTCTTAATTCACTATTATTCATTGATATATTTCGTATTGAGAGGTGATACTTATGTTATTTCATCTATTTTTGCATGGTTGATAACTTTTGGAGCATGGACCGCTGCAGTCAGGATTCTGATGGAAAATGTGCTGTTTGGAGGCAAAATTCGCGAAGATCAGAAAATCCGAGAAAATATACGGAAAATCCTATTTTTCGAAAAGACTAAGGATGCCTGAAGACGGAGTGGAGATGGGCCACAGGGGGCCCACACCACCCCATGGCGCGGGCAGCCCTAGGCTGCGCCAGGAGGTGGTGTGGGCACCCTGGCCCACTCCATCCTCTCTCCTCTGGCGTATATCATCCTCCCGAAACCCTAAGACTCGGGGAGCGACCACAGAAAGATTCCGCCGCCTCTGCGGGGCGGAAAACACTGAGAGAGAAAGATCTCTCCGGCAGACAGATTTCTGCCGGGGGAATTCCTTCCCGGAGAGGGGAGGTCATCGCCATCAACACCACAATCAAGCTGGACTTCATCGGGATCATCATCATCATCAGGACCATCATCACCATCAGCACCCTCATCACCATCTCCATATTGCTGTAACAATTGCGTTGAATCTTGCATAGTTCATAGGGGAAACTTTCCCGGTGTTGATTACTCTTTGTAGTTGATGCTATTGAGTGAACCATTGAATTATTGTTTATGTTCAGATCGTTATACATCATTATTCCATCTTTGATCATGATCCATATGATGTCTTGTGAGTAGTTCGTTTTGTTCTTGAGGACATGGGAGAATTCTTGTTGTTAGTAGTGGAGTTGTGTTGAGAAAGATTCAATAGATTGTTATTTAAGTTGTGGTGTACTTCTTCTAGTGGTGTCATGTGAACGTCGACTACATGACACTTCACCTATATGGGCCTAGAGGAATGCATTGTGTACTTGGCTACTAATCGTAGGGGTTGCCGGAGTGACAGAAACCTAAACCCCCGTTAGGAAACCATTGCACAAGGGACGTAAGGGTCTTAGAGTTTAAAGTTGTGGTTAGGTTTCTACCTTAATTACTTTCTTGTACTTACGGATGTTTGCAAGGGGTATAATCACAAGTATGTATTAGTCTTGGATGGGGCGGTACATTAGCCAGGTTCACCCACATGGTTAAGGTGAAAGTGAGGTCCAATCTGAGTTATATGCTTGATAGACTATAAACTGAAAATCCCATGTCCCTTGAGTACGAGGGCCGCTCCTCATGCTACTCAACTTTAGTTACCGGTAAGTTCTTGTCATCGTAAATACGTGCGTATCATAGAGAACCGCCAACGGGGTACCCCTTGCCCGATGATACGGAAGAATCCCCATATCAAAATGACAAGGCAAGCAGACAATGAGTATCTCAGCAATCTTCTTATTTATCATGGGAAAATGGTGCTTTTTTCTCTCTTGCCTCTTTTCATAAATCTTTTTTTTTCTCAATAGTTATCTCTTTTTTTATAAGAAGAATGCTTCATAGATATCATTATGGTTACACTGCAGGTTTCCACCATGTCAGCATGGATTAGACCAGCGGCCTAGGCGTTTCTCTAACACACATACATAACTCCATGGACTTACAAGCTCCCCTTTTATTTCACACCGACGACATCCGCAAACAAAAGAGCATGGTATCAACTGGGTATATATTTACAAGTGTTGAAAGCGTTCCCCGTGACAGCACGGTTCTGCTAATCCCCAGCCTATAATTTGCAAGCATATAACTTTCATGGACAGTCACAATGGTTTAGGTTTATTAAGTGCAGAAAATAAAGTGTGCCATCAAGTTCATGAGAGCTTTACTAACTAAGTTTCTCATAACAAGCAAACATTTTATTCGGAAGAAAACAAGGCATATTGAATATGCACGGAAGTAGCAAATGATGCTAATAGGTAGGTATGGTGGACACTTTGGAAATATTTGGTTTAGGGAGTTGGAAATTTGAGTAAACCATACTCACTGTAAGTGAAGGCTAGCAAGAAGGGAGCAACAACAAGAGAGAAATAACTGTCATAATCATGCTTGCAACAAAACAGGACTAAACATGGCATGAAAGTGATTCAAGATCCTCAAGGAAAAATAATTCATCGAGGCTTAACTGATTATTTCAGTCATGTGCATGCATGAGCATGTGCCAAGTCAATTCAAATGAAACATTCAGAGGAGGATACCACGGTGTCATACGAAGTTATGAATAGAGTAATGCAAGCAAACATTCATAAAACATACTACAAACTATTAGCAAGCTGGAACTAATCATATGAAAGCAAGAACTACTAAGAATCCAAAGATAACATACACCCTACACGAACTGGCTAAGCATGCCAACAATGATGAGTATATGTACAAAAATGAAAACAAACAGAGTTCGTTACCAGGCTCTTACCACGCCTCAAGTTGTCATTAATCCTCATTATTGCTCTTCACTTGTGTGGCTTGAATAATAATATGAAACCAATATCCACTGAGGACTGTTGAATCCCTGTAGCAAACTCACAAAACCAAAGAAGAATGACAAATATTTTTGTTGTTTTCGATTTTAAAACAAAAACCAAAAAGGAAAAACAAACAAAGCAAAATCTTTTTGGGTTTTTCGAATAGTTCAAACAAAGCAAAAAGGGAAAAACAAACCAAGGCAAAAAGAAGAAGAAGCAAACCAAAGAGAAACAACAGAAATATTTTTTGGTCTTTTTGTGTTTTAGAAAGCAAAGTACGAAAACCAAAAAGAGAACGAAACATGAATATACAAAGTACCAACGCAACATGATAGGGAGATGAGTGCGATGCCGGCGTACCTCCCCCCAAGCTTAGGATTTTGGCCTAAGTGGGTATCATTCCAGATATGGGTAAGGGTTCCAAGCAGGAGGATCGTGATAAGAATAGTCGTAGTTGGGCCCGTGGGGTTAGGAAAAGAGTGACTAAATTGGAAGTCCTGCACCAAAGACATGGTTAGCTTCACAAATTGACAAGGTTCATCATCCAAAAAGTGCTCCAACCCTGCATTAGAAACCAAAGTGTGGAAATCTTGGAGAATTCATGTAGCTCTCATGAACTCAGAGCATGGATAAATGGAAGGAAAACTTCCTCCTCCTGGTGGACCTTCATAACCTCAGGTACCCATAGTTCATGTTGGTTTAGTTGATGCTCATTCATCTTCTATTCAGAGAACAAGTGCTCTAAATTTCAGCAACAAATATGGGCTGAGCAAGGAGATCGAAAAAATCGAGAGTAAGCACAGCGAGAACGCGATTTTGAGCAATAAACTGGAGCTTACTCGGGAGAGAGAAGAAAGTGGCAGGTGAGTGAGTTAGTGGAGGGCCAGGGGTGGCCCACACCATGGCATGGCGCCACCCAGGGCAGGCCGCGCCACCAGGTTGTGTGCCTGCCTGGTGGGTCCCCCTAGTACCTCCCAGGAACTCATCTGCCTCTTTTTCCAGGTAAAAATTTAATATGAATTTTCTGGAATTTTTCGAGACACTTTATTTTTGGGCATTTTTCAGGTATAGAAGAATGATTTTCTGACAGACAGATTTTTTTTGAAATGATGCGATGACAAAACAAGGCTAGAACTACAGGAGTTCTAAGACACTCTAACAAGCAAGCAACTAACAACAAAAAGAAAACCAAACGAAAGCAAAAACTAAAATGGTTAGAATAGAAGTACATGGAAATAATCATAGTGAAAACACTGTTTTGTTCAATGAAATCCTTTTGTTAAAAAGGTTGATCAGGTCCTGTTACCAAAACAATTCCATATGAGACAAAACTTTGTATTCCACTAATGATTATGTTACCTCAACCTTGATAGCAATGGTCCCAATCATAATAGTTTCAATTTTTTCTCTTGGTATGGGACAATATATTTCTCCAACTTGAATGCCCTCAACATGTTCAATTGAATTCAAACCATAAGTCCTTTCAATCTTCTTGGGGAAATAGACAGTATGTTCCTTGTCATTAACATTGAAAGTCACCTTTCCTTGATTACAATTAATAACAGCTCCTGCAGTATTAAGAAAAGGTCTCCCAAGAATAATAGACATATTATCATCTTCAGGCATTTCAAGCACAACAAAATCAGTTAAAATCAAGCTATTATGAGCCACTTGAACAAGTACATCCTCACATATCCCAACGGGAATAGTGGTAGATTTATCAACCATTTGCAAAGATATATCAGTTGGTATTAATTTTTCTGGTTGAAGCCTCTTATAGAGAAAGAAAGGCATAACACTAACTCCAGCTCCCAAATCACACAAAGCAGTTCTAACATAACTATTCTTAATAGATCAAGGGATAGTCGTAATCCCTGGGTCTCCAAGTTTCTTTGGAACCTTACCATTAAAGGAATAATTAGCAAGCAAAGTAGAAATTTCTTCATTAGGGATCTTCCTTTTATTCGAGACAATATCCTTCATATACTTTGAGTAAGGAGGCAATTTAATAGTATCAATCAAAGGAATTTGTAGGAATAAAGGTTTCATCCACTCACAAAACTTATTATAGTGTTCATCTTCCTTTGACTTGTGTTTCTTATCAGGGAAAGGCATAGTTTTTTGGACCCAAGGTTCTCTTTCACTACCATGTTTCTTAGCAATAAAATCTTCTTTAGTGTATTTAGTATTCTTAGTGTGCTTTTCAGGTTCTTCTTCAACTTTTTCTTCATTAGGAACTTCATTTTCTTCATTACCACTTTCAGTTTCAGCATCAGAAATAGATATACTATTAGGATCTATAGCAGGTTCAGAGGGTTCTACAACAATTTTATGTTTCTTTTTCCTTTTCTTTCGAGTAGAACCACTATTTTCAGCTTGTTGAGAATCCTGCTCAATTCTTTTGGGATGCCCCTCAGGATATAGAGGATCCTGGGTAGCAGCACCACTTCTAGTTCTAATTTCATAAGTATGTTTTTCTTTAGCAACATTAACTAGCAAGTCTTTTTGCACTTTAACAAGTTGATCTATTTGAGTTTTAACCATTTGAAAGTGTTTAACAATCATTTTAACATCATTAGCGGTTCTTTCCACAATATCTTTCAACTCAACAATAGCTCTAGTGTTTTCCATTAGATGATTTGCACCCTTTTATTAAAATTATCTTGCTTAACAATAAAGATATCGAATTCTTCTAAGCATTGATCAGGAGGTTTAGAGTAAGGGATATCACCTTCATCAAAGTGTTGGAGAGAGTGTACCTCGATAGTGGATGAGTAGGGAATAAGCTTACATAATTCTTCTATAGGAGGTAAATTCTTGACATCTGCAGCTTTAATTCCCTTCTCCTTAAGACAGTTCTTAGCTTCCTTCATCACTTCATCATTTAATTCAATAACTCCCCTCTTCTTTGATGTTGGAATAGGCACTGGTATAGTAGGTTCATGTACAATTACTTCAGGTATAGCTTGTTCCGGAGGATTCCAATCTTCATAGTTCTTACTTATTTTAGCCATTAATTCCTCAGCTTCCTTAGGAGTCCTATTCCTGAAAACATAATCAGCACAACTATCTAGGTATGTCCTAGATTCCTCGGTTAGTCCATTATAAAATATATCAAGAAGCTCATTCTTAGGTAATGGACTTCCAGCCTGTGCATGAATCAAAGCACAAAACCTTGCCCAAGATTCGGGCAATATCTCTTTTTCTCCCTGTCTAAAATCAAAAAGTTCCTGCAAAATAGCATGTCTAGCACTAGGAGGAAAATATTTCTGCAGGAAAGTACTAATCAAGCAATCAGGGCTATCAATAGATCCATGAGGTAAATTACTAAACCAAGTTTTAGCTTCTCCTTTAAGTGAAAAGAGGAAAATCTTAGCAACAAAGTAAGTACGCATCTTAATATCATCAGAAAACAAGCCACTCATGTTAGAAAGTTCATTCATATGTTCTACCACACTTTCATTCTTAGTCCCACAAAAAGGTTCTTTCTCAACAATAGCTATGTACGATAGATCGAGAGAAAAATCATAATCTTTATCTTCAATGTATATGGGAGAAGTAGCAAACTTAGCAATCGGAGAGAATTTGGGTCTAATAGTACGCCTCTCAAGGAGACTCTTAGCAGCGCTCCTATCATGGGTGTTTTTACATTCTTTAATAAATTCATCGGTCATCTCAACATAACCATCTTCAATATCATAACTCTCACTAGACTCAGGAGAACTAACAGGTGTGGTAGTGTCTTCATTAGGAGTTTCAGTATTTCCAGCTATATTCTAGCAGTTGTAGCATCTAGGAAAGGACCTAATGAACCACTCTTATCAAGCACAGTAGAAGCAGCATCATAAGCATCAGAAGTTTCAGATTCAGCAGTAGTAGCGGTGTGTGTAGCATGTGTATGTGGTGGTGTAATGAGCTTACTCATAACAGATGGTGAATCAAGAGCAATAGAGGTGTTCAGAACCGTACCTCTTCTTGTAGTGGATGGTAAAATAGGAACCTTGCCATCACGAGACTTACCCATGATGGATGGATAGCAGCGAACAATAGATAATCCAAGTGAACTTGATAAATAAAGCTATGATCCCCGGCAACAGCGCTAGAAAATAGTCTTGATAACCCACAAGTATAGGGGGTGTATCGCAGTATTTTCGAGGGAAGTGAAACCCAATTTATTGATTCAACACAAGGGGAGCCAAAGAATATTTATAAGCCGTAACAACTGAGTTTTCAATTCAGCTGCACCTAGAAACAATCTAGCTCACAGCAGTTTATCAGTAGCAACAGTTTTGTAATAGCAATAGTAAAGTAACAGTAGTACTAATGTAAAGACAGCAGTAACAATAGCAGTAACAGTAGGATTCGAGTGCGGTAGGCATAGGGATGCATGGACGGGCGTTGCATGGACAAGACAATTCACATAGCAATCAGAACACAGGGCAATTCTAGATAAATAAGATAAAGCTTCCAAGTACTAGATAATCCTAGGCATGTGTTCCATAAATAGTCATACGTGCTCGCAATGAGAACTTGCACAACATATTTTGTCCTGCCAGCTCGTTTGCAGCGGGGCCTCAAGGGAACTCCTGGCAATTAAGGTGCTCCTTTTAATAGAGCACCGGAGCAAAGCATTAACACTCCGTGAACACATGTGATCCTCATATCAAAGCCATTCCCTCCAGTTATCCCGATTTCTGTCACTTCGGGGCCATTGGTTCCTGACAACACGTGTGTATACAACTTGCATGTAAGACCATAAACAATACTATCATAATGAATCAATAACATGTTCAGATCTGAAATCATGGCACTCGGGCCCTAGTGACAAGCATTAAGCATAACAAGTCGCAACAAAGCCATAAAGCACTAATAAAAGATACTAGGCACCATGACCTAACAATCTGATGCCATTACATGAACGATCTCATCCAATCCCTACCATCCCCATAGCCTACAGCGGGGGATTACTCACTCATAGATGGGGGAAACATGGATGGCCGATGGAGAAGCGATGGTGATGATGACGGCGATGATCTCCTCCAATTCCCCGTCCCGGCAGGGTGTCAGAACAGAGTTTCTGGTGCTGTTTCGCGGAATCTGGTGGTGGTGGCGGAGCGGAACTCCTTCTGGAAAAACGTTGCCCCCTTGAGTTTTTAGGTCTGAAGGCAACTTATAGGCAAAGAGGGAGACCGAGGGGGAGTCTGGGCGGCCAGACCACCCCCTGGCGCGGCCTGGGCTTGGCTGCGCGGCCAGTTGGTGTGGCCTGGGCCCAGCCCCCCTTCGTCTCGTATTCTGACTTCTAGAGTCTTCTGGCAAAATACGATTTTTGGCATATTTTCCGGGATTTTTCCTGATAGTTGATTTTCTGCACAAGAAGTAGACACCAGGGCAATTCTGCTGAAAACAGCGTCAGTCCGCGTTAGTTGCATCCAAATCACACAAGTTTAGAATAGAAACAATAGCAAAAGTGTTCGGAAAAGTAGATACGTTTTGGACGTATCAAAGGTTCAATCACTTTGACAAGTTTTATTTAAAAGCGCGAAAATTATCCAGATTTTCTATGCATGAATGCAATGCACACACCTATGTTCAGCTTATTTCTAAGCTCTAATGCTAGGACGTTACATTAGCCTTGTGGGTATAACACAAGAAAGTTGGCCAATTTTATTGATTATTTGGTAAAAGGAAAAGATGTATCTATGGCATCTCCAAGTTGGAGGAAAGTACCAGTAGGTGAAAAGGACAAACTATGGGAGAGTGTTAAGGTTGAACTTATGCATACATTTTTCTTTACCATATACATTTTTCGAGGTTGATTATTCATTCAAGCCATGGGTGATGAAGCTAGCTGCCAAAAAATCTAGGGGTTTCAAGTCTTTCCTAAAGAAGAAGTTTTATGATGAAACTATGATAGTGAAGGAAAACATTGAAAAGGGGTGCGAGAAAAGAATTCCACCACATCAGTGGGTAATGCTGGTAAAGCAATGGAGGACACGTGAAGCAAAGGTAAAACTAATGTATTCATGAAATACTTAACTATTGACTAATGTATTCATATACTATAGAAAATTTCAACTATGAACAAATCTTCAAGGGAAGGCAAGGAAAATGGAAGTTACACTGTATGGACTAAACGACTTGCAGTTTTTCATCAACGATTGGAGATGAAAGAGGGGAGACCAGTTGGGAGAGTAGAGATGTTTTTTATACACACTTACATAATAAAGGAGTGCCAGTTAATGAGGGCATTGTGAATAAAATGGTATATTTGTTATGCATATACTGAATTTTTGTTCATAAACTTAATGTATTGTCATGAGTTTGTTATGCATATATTGAATTTCGTATGAAGTAAACTGAATGTAATACAAACAAATAATGACATATTTTACTTCTGGAAAAATGAAGCTAGGAAGTTTTGTGAGGAGGATCCTACACTGATCAGAACAGATGATGATGAGTTGTATGAAAAGGTTTTCCCAAATGCAGAAAAATCAAGATCACATGGTTTTTGTCTTTTGTTGGAGGGAAAACTTCAGATAGGATAGATCACTTGCTACATGTTCTGGAATGGTCAGAGGAAGAAAAAATCATCTATTGGGTGTGCTGCAAACACTGATAGCAAGAAGTTACCAAATGGAGAGAGATGGAGTTATTTTCTGGCATATCAAAAGAATCAATCTAACCAAATGAAGAATTACCATCAACATGTACATCAGTAGCAACATAATCAACTGCAACAACATACAAAAGAAAATACTCAACGACAATAGCATCATCAACCACAACAACATACAACACCAAATACTCAACAACAACACAATAAGTAGCATGACCTTCCTCAACATCAGCAACACCAACATCAAATGGAAAAAAGTAAATAGTAGCATAAATAAACATGCACACCTCAACATTAACAACACCAATATGCAAAAAAAAGTAAACATCAACATGGATAGACAGTCCCACCTCGACATCAGCAACATTAGCAAGTTCAACAAAGCCTACATCAACATCTGTGCAGCCCTAATAAGCAACATGATAAACCATCTCTAACTGATCCAACTAAACCTTAAAGTCAAAGTGCAAGCTATAACATTTTTCCAACACAAGGAGGAATAATAAAATGGAAGAGAAAATGACTAGTGGATAATTCAAGGAAACTACTTATTCACAAATTCAGAACTCTGAAACCGAACCAACTGTTGAGAAGCAAATTCCAAAGAAGAGGATGAGGAGGAATAGTGAAAATGAGATAGCAAGTGGTTAATTCAAGAAGATGGAGACAAATGCAAGTTCTCAGCTTAATGAAGCAAATATTCAAGTTTAAAAAATTCAATCACAATCAGAAGCAATAATTATGCACAAAGTGAAGCTAGAGAAGGTTGCTAAGAATATTGCAAAATCACAGAAAACTGATGCAGATATTAAGGGTTCATAAGTAAAAGCAAGAGGAAAGCCTAATAAGATAATCTCTTTCAAGATAGGGAAGGAGGTTGGCTTGACATCCCCAACTGTGCACAATTGGTAGCATTAAGGACGGTTCAGAACATAGATAAAGAATCCAAATTCTTGGATGGCAACCCACTTTTAGAGTATGTTGAGGTTTTGGTGAACATAGTTCTCAATTAATCTACACTTCTGCCACGTGCACAAGGGATGATTACCAGCTTGGGGAGTGTTGCGGCACATTACGTCCCATGACCAAGACATGATGTATGATATCAAACATAATTTCACTTCCTATTGGCCATTTACATCTTTGGCATAGTGATATCTAATATCCGAATTTTTTCATGTAGCTGTAAGAATCGATTCTGTAGTGCAAGTGAAATTAAGTGGAAAAGTAAAGAAGCATAGAAAATAATCTAATCAAGATAGAATCCAGTGAGAAACTAATGTAGGTGGACATTTTGAACTATGAATTGCTTTTGCTCTTAGCATTGATCATGTTACTGTGTGGTTGGTAGATAATAGATTTTCATTTCTTTTGCACCACGAAGTGAATTATAAGATATCAAAGAAACTAAAGGGGAAATGTGAAGGAGTTCAACAATTTAACAATTGGATGTGAACTACATTGTTGTAAAATTAGTTGTTGTGAACTACATTAAGAACTATATTGTTGTTGTGAACTATGGTTGTATAACAATAGTTGTCGTGAACTACATTAAGAACTATATTTTTTGTTGTGAAGTATGGTTATTATAACAATAGTTGATGTGAACTCCATTATAAACTATGTTGTTGCTGTGAACTATGGTCGGCGTGAATAGTTATTGTGAATTAATAAAATTATTGGTCCAGTTGATGTGCATATAAACTGGACCTAAAAATGATTAGAGGCACATTGCTAAAGTGCGGCACAAAATGATTAGAGGCACATTGATATACTGCCAGAAAATTATGAGAGACACATTGGTCAAGTGCGGCTAAAAATGGTTAGAGGGCACAATCCTAATGTGCTGCTAAAAATAGTTAGAGGCACATTGCTAAAGTGCGGATAAAAATGATTAGCGGCACAATGCTAAAGTGCCACTAAAAATAGTTAGAGCCACATTGCTAAAGTGCTGCTAAAAATGGTTAGATGCACATTGCTAAAGTGGGACTACGCATAAAAAGATCGTATGTTTATACGAGATTTTTCTTATTTGCGTAGGACATCCTTTATTTGCATGTTATATAGGACCCAATGATTTGGCATGCTTGGCGTAATTGTCGAAGCCCCCGTGTGCTGAATTGCGTAGATCTCGAACCCTTATTGCAGGAAACTCTTCTTTATTTATCGTTGAATATTAGGGATACATTGTTTGGCGTGTTCGTCTGGCCGTTGGCCTTATTAAATATAAAATGCATAAAAGCAAAGAATCTTCCTCAAATCCGCGGCTTCCGTATTGAGGTGCTCCATCATGCTCCGTGTCGGGTTAAGGGGGTTCCACCTTTCCAACTGGAGGCGCCATGTATACACGGCGGACCAGAGAGAAAAGTGGTTGGTTTACTGGATCGCTGGTAGTTGAGAAGTCGATGCATTCGAGATCTGCTCATTGGGGACATGTCCCTCATGTAGCAGTTCTACATCCGCTATTTTTAGCTGGCCAAGTTCTGTCTCCATCTCGAAGGATTCTGATATTTTGTTAAATTCTCAATCACAGCTGTGTGAGAGGCTAAAACTTCCTTGTGATGTTATAATTCCATTGGGGACTAGCATTTTTAGCACAAAATATGCATCGTGGGGTACTGCCATGAATCTAGCGAAAGCTGGTCGTCTCAGGATCGCGAGGTATTGCGATGGCCAATCCATGACTTCGAACTCTAGTTTTTCGCGTCTGAAGTTGTTCTTTGATCCGAAGACTACATCAAGGTGGACTTTGCCGAGAAGAATTTCGGCTTTGCCTGAAACTATCCCATAAAAAGTTGTGTCTGTAGACGCTAGATTTGTCATGGACCAATTCATTGCCCGCAAAGTTTTGGCATATATAGGGTTGATGCTGCTCCCTGCATCCAAAAAAACCTTGCTCATGTCGAACCCGCCGATTTGTGTTTGCACTATTAATTTTGACTAACTGGTCGTGGGTTATCAGCTCCACTAAAGGTAATTTCTTCTTCTAACCAGTAGAGATACTCGGGTGTAGGAGGTGGTGCTGTTCCTGCCATATTCACTTCCCTAGTAATCAGCTTATGTGTCCTGTTAGAGGGTCGTCCTTTCTAGATCATCGACATTGATTCTTTTTACCTATGGTATTCGTCTTCTTGGTTTGTTGTGTTCTGCGGCTTCCCAACTAGCAGATGCCCCGGCGGTGGTGGTGGTGCACCCATGGCCAAAGCGCCATGTGTAGTAGTGTAGCCTTGGTTTGTTGCCTCGGTTGTTCTTGCATCTTTAAAAATGTTCGGCAATCCTTTAGGAGGGTGACTAGATCGCCTTTTGTCTGTTGAGTCGACGTAAAAGTGCATATTGCAGGGACCTTCCAACATTTTTCCTGCATACATCGGTGGGTCACAATTTTTGGCTGGTATAGTTACTGTAACTAGCTTCCGCCGGTGTCGTCCCTGCTACTGCGATACCCATTGTTGTATTCGTCGCTCCTTTGGTTATCCCCTCCAAAGAAACGAGCTACGACGTAACTTGCTCTGCTGTATCCGTCGTTGTTCCATCGTCTTCTGTCATTCATTCGCATATCCCTGTCTTCTTTGGGTAAACGGGCTCGTTTATTGTGTACTACATCTTCCCCATCGGCCCAACGGTTAGCCATATCCATCAGCTATGAGATCGTCTTGGGTTTGATTCGTCCCAATTCTTCGATGAATTCTTTGCTGACGAAGCCCATCATTGAAGGCATCGATTTCTGTTTTGTCGGATATAGCTTCAACCGAGTTTTTAATGTTGTTCCACCGCTGGATAAAGGCTCGTATTGGTTCTCCTAGTTTTTGTTTGCACGCTCGCAATTATTCCAAAGATGCGGGTTGCTTGAATGTGGAGTGAATTTTTTTTGATGAATTTGTCCTCAAGATCATTCCAACTGCTGATGGATTCTTCGGGTAGCTGCCTTAACCAAGATTGTGCCGCGCCAGTCAGATGCAGCTGCAAACTCTGGATTGCGGTGGCCTTGGAGCCACCATGTAATTTGACAGTTGCCAGATAATCTGCCAACCAAGCTTCGGGCTCTTGGAGACCGTCGTACTTCTGACGATCGTGGGGAAATTTGAAGTCCTTTGGTACTAAAGTTTTGCGAACCCATCAGGTAAAGCAACTAGCCCCACATAGTTCATGTCCATCTTTGCTTTCGCTGTCATAATATCTTCGGCTGCTACGCTCATCCCTGGATCTATCGATCCTGCGTTGTGTAATATCGTCACTCGCGTCATTTCGCGGCTCTGACTCTGAGAAGTGGACTCGATGTGGTGATCGTGATCATCGGGTGTGACCCACTTGCCGAGGGCTGCTACGACGACGTGGGGATCTATCGGGTCATGTGATTCCTTGTTTTGCTTGTGCAATAGATGCTCCTACCATGCCGAGCTTCATAAAATCGGAGCGGTGGAGAGCTGCACGAGGGTCATCAAGTGCCGATTGAGTTGTGAGCAAATACGTTTGTGCAGCTACAATTGCGGCTTGGGCTGTTTTTGTTTTGATGTGTCCTATTGGATCTACTGTCATGAATGATAGGTTGAGTTCTCGAGTTAATTCGTTTCTCTCAGCTTCGGGGATGTTCTGCAGTTGTGAGGTCCCTCTGCTTGGCTATGTGCCTCCGATTACGCTTCCCGATCCCCGTATAGAGCTTAGCTAGGCCCGCCGATGGTTGGATTCATCGGCTATTCTTTTCCTTTCATCGAGCTGCCTCTGCATCCTTAGCAAATCTCTTTTTTTGTGATGAAGAAGGTATTGATATGCTAGGAAATCTTCGCGCGTGGCATCGGTTGTCATTGGGACAGCGCCTGAAATTGCCGCCCTTGCTTTTTTCCATGCTTCGGCTGGTAGCCGGAGGTTTTGCCGCTCACCTCCGTGTTGTTCTTCTCTCCTCGGGGGTGTGTGGTACGTTGTTCGTCATGTCTCCGTGTTTTCCTTTGTTTCCACGATCTCCTGCATTATCATCTGACAAAATATCACCGGGGTCAAAGATAGGTTTGCCGTTGGAGTCCTGCTGAGTTGAGGCGTCCCCGATGATTACACACACTTGGTGCTGAGTTATGTATGGACTGGTGACGTCTTCGTCGAAATTGAGGGAGATACTTTCCGTAGGATCAGTGAAGTCCAGCAGTTTCTGCTCTGGGTAAATTTCAGCCATCCTAATCTCGAAATCGATGCTTTCGTCACTTTCTTTGGGTTCCGCGTTTATCGGACTTGATCTGTGTGGCGTGGTTGGCTGGTGGTCTGATCCGAAGGATAGATCGTCATAACGACCATCAAGATCCCCCAAATCTGTCATGTGTTCCTTGTTTTCCTTGCCTGTCTCGGCCTGCAGCGTGACTTCTGCGGATGACCCGACGGATGACGCAGCTATCGCCCTGAGCGCAGTTTTTTCGAACGACGGTTCTGATGAGATCATTGCTGAGGGATGCGATTCTTCGCGATCCTTCACTTGGAAGTGAAAACTTCCAATGATGACATCGGATCCGCCGTTGGCAGGTACCGAAATAGGGGTGGGTGGGCGTGGTGTTGCTTCCGTTGGATTGTTGCTTGATGAAAAGGGGTCCGTGGAATCCATGACTCCAATGTTCAGATTTCCCACAGACGGCGCCAATTGATGAGGGGTAACCTCGGCAATGCCCATGGTTATAGACTTAGGGTTTTGCAAAAGAGAACGCTGGGGATTTTGTCGGATGTCAGGCAAACAAGGGAGTCGAAGTCGCCTGATTACTTGATGAATAGCTCTATTACAGATTGCTCGGGGTTTTTTTCGGTACCTCCTCATAGACTTCTCCCGTCCTATATATAATAGGCCGGGTCTTAAAGCCGTATACAGGTATGTTACATATGTATGATTACAATACCAACATATCGTCGGTTAATATCTCCTTTCCTAATACAACTAAGGCTTCCATCGGATGCTTCTTGGGCCATCATCTCGAATCTTTATGGGCTGCGAGACTTTATGCAGCCAGGGTAACGATCATAACGACATTAAGTTGTACAACTACTTCATTCAAGATCATCGTCGAGCACATTCGTGGAGAAGAGAGATCTGTTAGGGTAATAGATGCTTGTATTACCAGAAGGCCAAAGGCTAGAATATATAGTACATGTACAAGTGCAAATATACAGAAAGCCCCCTAACATATGGGGAAACTACAATATACAAATATACTCTAACACCCCAGCCCCCTCAAACTCATGATGGATCCACAACACTGAGTTTGGAGAGTAAGAAATCATGTTGTGCGTGGGTTTGTGCCTTTGTAAAGAAATCTACCAACTGTAAGTCTGAAGGCACATAATGGAGTGCAACAACCTAATCCTCAACCTGAGCACATGTATAAAAAGCATCAACATCAATATGCTTGGTCAGCTCATGCTTGACCGGATCATGTGCAATACTAATAGCACCTGTACTGTCTGACAAAAGTGGAGTGGGTGTCGTAATAGAGACCCCAAAATCTGCAAGCAACCACCGTAACCAGGTCACCTCAGCGGTCACCGAAGCCATAGCCCGCAGCTCAGCCTCAACACTCAAACGGGAAACCGCTACCTGTTTCTTTGTAATCCAAGCAACAAGCGAACCACCAAGAAACACACAGTAATCAGAAAGTGAACGACGATCCGTATGATCATTCACACACGTAGCATCTGAGTAGCACTGGAGCTAGAGAGAGCTAGAACGAGGGAAGAAAAGGCGACGAGTAATCGTGCCACGAAGATAACGAAGGACACGGAGGAGATGAATGTAGTAAACAGTGGTAGGAGCTGAGACAAACTGGCTCAGAATATGAACATGATAAGAGATATCAGGACGAGTGATAGCAAGATAAACAAGACTCCCAACAAGATGGCGATAATGAGTGGGATCGGGAAGAGGATCACCATCAGTAGGACGAAGCTTAACATTAAGCTCCATAGGAGTCTCAACGGTGCGCTCATCCGCAAGAGCAGCCCGAGCAAGAAGATCCTGAATATACTTTTCCTGAGAGATAGAAAAGCCATCAGAAGTGGAGGAAACCACAATCCCAAGAAAGTAGCGAAGAGGACCAAGATCAGTCATAAGAAACTGATCACGGAGACGAGCCTTGACAAAGGCAATATACTTAGGATCATCACCGGTAATGATCATATCATCAACATAGAGAAGGAGAAGAGTGCGTTCACGAGGAGAAGTGTGAACAAAAAGCGCTGGATCATGAGAACTAGGAGAGAAACCAGCAGCAGTCACCACAGAGGCAAAGCGCTCAAACCAGGCACGAGGGGCCTGTTTCAGGCCATAAAGAGAACGTCGAAGACGACAAACCATCCCATCGGGAACAGAATACCCAGGAGGAGGCTGCATATAAACCTCCTCACTCAACTCGCCATTAAGAAAAGCATTCTGAACAACAAGCTGGGACACAGACCAGCACCGAACAGAAGCAACAACAAGAAGAGTACGCATAGTGGTCATATGGGCCATAGGAGCAAAAGTCTCATCATAATCACGGCCGTGTTCCTGCTGAAAACCACGAGCCACAAGACGCGCTTTATAGCGCTCAAGAGATCCATCAGAGCGTGTCTTAATTTTATAGACCCACTTACACGTGATAGGACGAACACCAGAAGGGGGAGAAACAAGATCCCAGGTGCCAGTGCGCTCAAGCGCAGTGATCTCCTCAGCCATGGCAAGCTGCCATTCAGGATGACACGCGGCATCCCGATAAGAAGTCGGCTCGGAGACGACAGAGAGACCATACTGACTAGGAGAGTAACGGTCTGGAGCACGACGCTGACAAACAGACCGTGAAGAAGGAAGCTTATCCGCGGAAGATGACTCATCCGAAGAGGAGGAAGAAGGAACAACGGAGGAAGGGTCCGAAGCCGGAGAACAGGAGAACTAGGGGAACTAGAGGGAGGAGAGGATGGCGCCAAAACCAAAGGAGGCGCATCAGAAGGGGGAGATGGAGGAGAAGGGACAGCGGAAGGTGTATCAGGAAAAAGAAGAAAAGAGAGATCATCCGTTGGGTAAGTACCAGAGGTGGGGCGAGGATAGAAAGGACGCGTCTCATCGAACGTGACATCACGAGAGATGCGCATCCGATGACCAACGGGGTCCCAACAGCGATAGCCCTTATGCTCATCACTGTAGCCGACAAAGACACACTCAACAGACCGAGCGGTCAGTTTGGTGCGTTCGCGAGGAAGGAGAAGGACATAGCAAACGCAACCAAATAAATAAAGAGTCGAATAGTCTGGACAGGTACCAGAGAGACGCTCGAGAGGAATGCCACCCTGAAGAGCAGCAGAAGGCTGGATGTTAATGAGGTAAGTCGACGTAGCGACAGCCTTTGCCTAGAAATGTGGCGGAAGAGAGGAAGCAATCATCATAGCACGGGTAGTCTCAAGAATATGATGATGCTTACGCTCGGCGACACCATTTTGAGCATGGACGCCGGGACACAAGAACTGAGCAAGGGTGCCCTGCTCAGCAAGAATGCCACGCAGGTGCTAGGAGATATACTCTCCTACAGAATCAGCACGAAACACACGAATAGGAGTGGAATACTGAGTACGAACCATGGCCACAAAGCGCTGATAAATAGCAAGCACCTCACTGCAAGAGCGCATAAAAAACAACCAGGTGTACCGTGAAAAATCATCAATGAACAAAATATAGTATCGATGGCCCCCTTTTGAAGCAAAGGGAGCTGGACCCCAAACATCAGAATGAACTAAATCAAAAGGTCGCTGAGATACAGACACACTAGTAGGATAGGGAAGCTGAATCTGTTTGCCTAACCTACAACCCTGACACGAATGTAAAGACACATCTCCTGAGACAGACCCCAGAAGACCACGATGAACTAATGACGATAAACGGGAGCCACAAAGATGACCCAGCCGATGATGCCACTGCTGAAACGAGCCGGTGACAGAAGCAGCAACCGCAGGAGAACTGGCAGAGGAAGTGTCAGCGGAAGAACGCGAAGCCAGTCTAACTCCCATAGCCCCGGAGACTCAAGACTGTGAGGGCCAGCTCCAACCAGAGCCTGTGTACGAAGATCCTGAACAACACAAGAATCAGCATCAAGAATGACACGACAACCAGAATCAGTAAGCTGACTAGCAGAGAAAAGGTTCATCTTAAGACTAGGAACATGAGAAACATCAGGAACAGATAAAGAGGAAGTAGAGAGGGTGCCTCGACTGGAAACAGGAAGAGAGGTACCATCAGCCGTGATAACACGAACATGAGAAATAAGAGAGCGAAGAGCAGAAAGAATAGAAGACGCAGAAGTCATATGAAAAGAAGCTCCAGAATCCAGATACCACGGGGATGACGTACCTAACTGTGTAGAAGGTGATGGTCGCGCAGTGCCAGAAGATCTAGGCACAGAACCAACAGTACCCGACGAGGAAGAGCCTGTAGCAGCGAGAAGACTACGAAGACCACGGATAATATCCTGATCAGACAGTGCACCAGCAGGAGGTCCAGAAGCAACGGCAGAAGATCCTGAAGAGCCAGCCTACCGACGAGCAAGGTACTGCTGACGTAAGCGGGGATCCCTCGTCCAGTAGCCAGAGATATCGTGGCCAGGCTTGCCACAGTGGGCGCAGGGAGGACGAGAACCACGAGGGTGCTGAGGCTGACTCTGACCCTGGGCCGGCGGAGCAGAGAGTAGCGGTGGTGCTAGGCCACGAGCAGCAAGAATAGATGGAACCTCAAGAAGACCAGCACCACGAAGACAAGTCTCCTCAGCACGAAGCTCAGCCAGTACCTCAGAGAGAAGAACACGACCACGGGCAAGCAGCTGGGCACGACGCGGCTCAAACTCCTTGCGGAGCCGTGACAAGAACTCAAAGACGCGCCGAAACTCCAGATCCACGCGCACAATCAGACAGCAGGGACAGGTGTTACACACAGCTGTACGAAGAGAGCCAAGCTGACGCCAAATAGCAGCACTCTGAGTATAAAACTCATCAATAGTGGAATCACCATACTTAAGATCATGCTCCTGACGAACCACAGACAAATAAAGAGCATCTCCAGACGGCTGATAGCACTGACGAAGAAAAGCCCACTGAGCAGCAGCAGTGGGAAGACCCATGAACTCAACAGCATACTGAGGCAGAACACTGGAAGTGAGAACAGCAGCAACACGAGCATCCTCATCTATCCTCTGAGTGTAGTCAGCCAGATCCAGCCGGTAGGTCGCAACAGCAGTAGAATGCTCCTGGACCTTCCGATCATAATCATCCCGAGCAGTATCATCAGCACTCTGGGCTGCATCCTGGACCGCCTGAGTGGCATCGGGGGCAAGGGCAACGGGCGTCGGTGCAATAGGCGCCGTAGGCGCAACGGGGCGCGGTGGACAGGAGACCTCACCGGAAAGCACACCCCAAAGGCGAAGACCGCGCATATGGACGCGCATGAAGGCATCGAAATCAGGATAATTCGCGCCATCAAAAATCACCGGGCAGCGAGGAATCGCAACATAGCCCGACGAGGAAGACATAGCTCTGTCGATTTTTTTCTCAGGCCCGATCTAGATCGGACGAAAACTGGGTGGCTAGGCGCGGCAGCGGAGAGCTGTGGCGAGCGGCGGCCGGGGATGGGTCGGGGACAGGCGGCCGGAGTCGGCTGCGGCGGAGGCGGCGGCGGCGGACGGGCGGCCAGAGGAGGCGGCGGCGGCGGACGGGCGGCCAGAGGAGGCGACGACGGAGACGGAGGCGGCGGTGGCCGTGGCGGCCGGAGAGGAGGCGGCGGCAGTGACCGGGCGCGGCGGCGGGCGGCCGGGGCGAGCGGCGGCGGTGGCTGCGAGGGAGAAAAAAGCCTTACGGATCTGATACCATGTTAGGGTAATAGATGCTTGTATTACCAGAGGGCCAAAGGCCAGAATATATAGTACATGTACATGTGCAAATATACAGAAAGCCCCCTAACATATGGGGAAACTACAATATACAAATATACCTAACAAGATCAACATCATCCACTTGTCAGGCTGGTGTAGAACATAATTTCTTCGACTTCTCCGCCAGCAAGGCATCGACACTACCGTCGCTGCAAGGGACACTTTCAAGCGACGCTCTATGTCACACCTTCAGTGGCATCGCCGACACATCATCGCCAAGGTCTAAATCAACGTGGTCTTCATCAACATATTCGTCAACACATTGCCACCACTACTATACCCATCCATATGATGGACATACATCTACGACGCCCTCTGACAGTACAACTGCAAGGCATGACGATGGCATGACCGTGTCCACGACACCGACGACGGCATCGACCGCGTCCGGCGGTTAAGGCTGCATCAACAACCCTACAACCACTCACACGGTCCTAGCAAAACCGTTGTGTGCTCAGTGAGCTTGCTCTAGTCCTAAAAAAACGGTGGTCTCACTTATGACCGTGTCCTCTGACATCCGCAATATGCCCTCGACGATACCTCTACAAGGTGGAAAACGTCTGCAACTGCACCCCCATCCAAAAAATGTGCAACTTTTTGTGCCTCTGACACTGGCGACCACCAACATACTACGACTACGGCATCGACCAACGGCTACATGACGATCAACTACCTCGACATCAACAACAACGTCAACAACTACACAGCAGCAACAACTCCATTCAATAGTCCGTGTAATCGTGTGAGTCCATGATACTCGTGCTGTGACAGCAGGAGTGAAAAGAGGCACTAAAGGGGACGCAGTCACCACCCCTAAGTACTGGCCATGATCATATCCATTAGAGAAGCCATTGATGATGACAAGGATGAGAAGATTGCGGACTTCAAATCTAGTCGCAATCGGTCACTTCTCTCCCGCTATGACTGAGGATGGATGTTGTATATGTGTATACGACTTAGAAATAGACTAGGATTTTAGAATCTTCTTCTATTCCAAATCTTAGGCTTCTTGCCTTCGAATTTGTACTCCTGTTTCCCCGTAAGGGTTAGACCAATACAACACATAATTATAGAGACCAATATTTTCCGCAACCTACGTTTCTTAATCGTCGTGCTCAACAACATTTGGCGCTAGCTGTTGCGCTACATTGTACAGGCTCATTTCGAGCGATGATCGATCGACACGTACATTCGACCCGCTCAGTTCCGCACTGCTAGCTGCGACGCCGGTTTAAGCCAGCGGGACAATGCCGTAGTACGTAGCAGTGTACCCTGCACGGCGGGAACGACATAAGCCTGTTCTCCTCTAACGTGGCCACGCGCGGGCAGGACGGGACCGACCGAGTGAGTGCCCTGGCTGACTCGGCTGCCGCGGCAGGCGTCGGCAGCATCTGGGAGCAGAGGAGGGAGGCCCGATCGATCGAGTGGCGCCCGAGCGGAGCAGTGGTTAGTGGTGACGGGGATACAGTGTAGCGGCTCCCTTCCTGTATAGTTTTACAACTGGATGCTCCCTTCCTGTACGTACGTTTTTGCAGGAATAGAAGCGTGGTTTCGTATTTTGCTCCCGAAATGTCCTACGTACAACGGCAGCAAATGATCTGACTAACATCGTCAGTAGCTGCTCACAGGGCCGTAGGAATTGTGGTAGGTAGAAACGAGATGCGAAAACTACACACGTACAATAACTAGGCCGTCAGGGCTTTAGCCCCGTCGTAAGGTTCCTGGGCCCAAACTTGCAGGGGCATCTCAGCCCACGTGGTAATAAAATAGCGAGCTGCTTAATCTGGGCTTAATTTGTCTATCCGACTATCTGATTGCTGCAATTTTCAAAATTCCTATTCTCCGCTCGCTGCGAGAGTGATTTTCCTTCCCGCCCGAAGCGATCTGTGGATGGGCCAACAAATTTGGAGCACTATTTTCCTTTTCTATTTTTTCTAATTTTTTATTTACTTCTTCTTTCTTTTGTATCTATATTTTTATATTGAAAATAACATATATGTTGTGGAAAATATTAGTACTCCCTCTGTTTCAGATTAATCGGTGTAGGTTTATCTAGATAAGCATGTAAATAGACGCGTTTTATTTGGAACGGAGAGAGTAGTTTTTCTTGTTCAAATAAAATAAATGTTGTTACTGAAATCTTTCAAATAACACAAAATTTCATATTAAAAAACAGTTCAAATAAGATAAAATTTATTTCTAGAAAACCGTTTTCAAATGAGATGAATGTCCTTTTTAAAAAATGTTCAAATAACATAAATGTTTATATTTGGTCGTTCAAATATAATAAATATTCCTTTTGCAAACCGTTCAAACTAGTGCAAAAAAATAATTTTCGAATTAAGAAACCATTCAAACTAGTGCAAAAAAATAATTTCACAACTTTTAATAATATTGTTATGAAAAAACATATATTTCCTATGAACATTTTCTAAATCTTGTGAACGATTATTTTATACTCTATAGACTTTTTTCACTACTTTCTAGAAATATTATTCATAAAGAAAAATTAATATATATTTTTTACTATAGAAAAATAGAAAATAAAGTTAATGGTATCTACTACTGGGGCACATTCGGAGTGGCCCATGAACAGTGATCCAAGATATCAAGATTCTGATGCGCTCTTTCTTGGAATGTTCTATTTGACATGTTTATCGTTTGCAAAATTTTGCAGCACATTATTTAGCTTGTTCATTACAATTTTCTTCTTTATCCATTTTGTGTTGTGTGCCCCTGGTTTGTATCTGGGAAACTATTTGTATCTGGGACTCTATGTCTCGGTGATTAATAAAGCACACGCATTGGAGCACTAAGCCATGTATAGGAGCTACCTACATTTTTCTAATTTTAGCTTCAGCAACCTGAGGCGTGCCACTACCTGATTTTCCACTTATTCGTTGCTATGCTATCTGGCCTGGCTCGGAAATAAATTTGAGTTGTATATATTAGAATTAGAATCGGTACACGTATATATATATATATATATACATGTATTTGAAACTATACATGTCGTGCATATATAAAGAGATCGAGGGTGGAGGCTTTGCCACACCGAAAACCCTAAAACTAGTTTTCTGACTTGGTACCGGAGACTGCGGCGCCGTGGTCGCGAGTCCTCTCCGCAACCGGGCTCCGGTTCCTCCGTGCCGCTGCGAGTCCTATCCGCGATCGACACAAGTTTCGCCTCCGCGCCACCGCAAGCTTTTTCGTGCCGATCCGAGTCCCTCCGCGATCGACACAGGTTTCCCCTCCACGCCACTGCGAGCTTTTCTGCACCGCCGATGACGTCTTCTGCCCTGCAGATCTCGAACGTGGCCGGACCCCATGCCTCCGCGTCCGCTGTGACGGTGCCCGTCGGGATCGCACCCACCGCCTTCCCTGTTTTGCTGGTTTCAAACAACTTCACGTTATGGAAGGGGCTTCTTTTCCCAAACCTCTCAGGTGCTGGTCTCCATGTATACCTCGATAAATCCGAGGGGGTGCCCGCGAAGACCATCAAGCAGGAGGATGGCGATATCCTAGAGTACTATCGCTGGTGGAACGTGGACCAGAAGGTCCTCCGATTACTGCTTGTCACGATGGAGCCTGAGCTGCAGCGGTGTGAACTAATGTCCACACCATGTATGAAATTCGGAAACATGAAAAATATGTGCATCTTTGTTATAAGAACTATTTTTCCATCTATTTTAATTTTTTTGTCCCAATGCATTCTCACTCCTTCCCAAAATGGAAGGCATATAATTTTATACCAAGAAATTATTTTATATGTCATTGACAAATAGGAAGTCAATCTATGAAGGACTCTACTAACCTGTACTTGTACGTGTATAATAACACTACCCCTAGATATAATGAGATAAGCCGGACCCTTTGAGGTACCGTGCAATACCCCTACACATTATTTCTCACATGGTATCAGAGCCGAAACCGGCCTAAACCCTAAAATCGCCGCCGCCGCCGACTCTCATCTCGGCGCCGCCGCCGATCTCGCTTCCGCCTACCACCCGACCTCGCGCCGATGTCGAACTCTACCTCGACTGCTACCTCGGGCTCCTTCAGCGCCGCCTTCCCGGGCCTTTGCGGCTCCACGATGGCCACTCGACTGCTACCTCGGCTCTCTCCTCGGGCTCCTTCAGCGCCGCCTTCTCGGGCCTCTTCGGCTCCACGATGGCCACTCGACTACTACCTCGGCTCTCTCCTCGGGCTCCTTCAGTGCCGCCTTCCGGGCCTCTTCGGCTCCACGATGGCCAGCGCCACCGTCGCGACCTCGGTCATCCCATCGTCGCCCATCAATCTGACGGGGCAGATCACCGTCCGCCTCAACCCCAACAACTTCATCTACTAGAGGACCCAGGTTGTTCCGATACTCAGGAGCAATCTGCTCTTTGGGTTCGTAGATGGCACCCTCTGGTGTCCGTCTGCGACGATCCCTAACCCTGCGGCTGGAACCACTGGTGCACCGGCGACCATCCCCAACCCGCAGTATGCGGCTTGGCACCAACAGGACCAGGCCATCCTCTCCGCCATCGTGTGCTCCCTCCACGAGAGTGTGGTTGGGATGATGACGATGGTGGCCACGTCCCATGAGGCATGGGAAACCCTAGCCGCAAGCTTCGCCTCGCAATCTACGGCGTGTGCGATGCAGATCCGCGGCGAGCTCAACAAGGCCAAGAAGCTAGACAAGACTGCCTCTGTGTTCTTCAATGAGATCAAGTCCATGGCAGATGTTCTGGCCTCCATTGGTCAGCCGCTACGCCCTGACGAGTTTACTGGTTACTTGTGTGCAGGGCTAGATGGTGACTAGGATGCTCTCGTTCAGATGGTCTTGGCAAGGGTGCTCAGTGATCCGATGCCGGTCCGGGACGTCTACACGCAACTCCTCGCTACCGAGCAGCGCATGAACGTGCGCCGTGCGGAACTTGGTGCCGACGTTCACATGGTGAACATCAACTTCAGGGCGCGTGGTGCCGCCTTCCCGCCGCCTCCCTCGGCTTCCTTCTTCAACCAGCCGACACCGTCGCCGCATTCGCGTGGCGATGCTGGCGGTTCTTCTCGCAGTGGAGGAGGCGGAGGCCCGCCCTCTGGTGGTGGCGGCGGTGGCAACCGTCCCACTTGCCAGATCTGCAGCAAGATCGGCCACGTCGCCTCCTGCTGCTTCAAGCGGTATGATCCCGCATACCTAGGTGCCGGCAATGACGGGCGCTACAAGGAGAGGCAACTCGTTGCCTTCACCAACCGCTCCGCCAACGTCGCTGCCACCAACACTCGCGCCGACAACATCAACAACATCTCCTATGGCACGACACCTTCCCACTACTGCAGAATAGGCCATTAGTGACAGGCTCAAAAGGCCCATTAGTGACAGGCAAAGCACCTGTCACTGGTAACTAGTCACTGGTACAAGGTTATGAGTGACAGGCACGGATGTGTGGGCTAGTGACAGGCAAAAAAAATACATGTCACTGGTTACGATCAATGGCCGCAACCCTCTCATGTTTTGTAGTGACATGCCCTTATTCTGCCTGTCACTAGTTTAAATTTCGGTAACAAAAAAATTAAATTCGTTTCCCACAAATATTCCATATAACATAATAAGATGTTATAAAAAATTGAATGCATTTTCCACCGTTATTTTAGATAGCACAATAAGATGTTGTACCAATAATACATTCAATAACTGAATGACATAATATTTCACGGACTACACACATACGTACAATCTCCGCCACAAGAAAACTAGGGTTGCCAATGCATGCAAATCCTAACTCTCACATCATATAACCCGAAAACGACCAAAACACTCTCTGCCTACATTAAACATGACCGTCTAATCAACGTATAGAATACAAAAAACAAGTAGCTAGACCGATGTTGCGATACGTGGATCAAGCATGATCAAGCATCTTGTTCAGCACAAAGTATGCACTCCATCTCCTCCTCGATGAACATTCCGAGGGTCTTAAGACCGAAAACCTGCAAGTTGTTAAAATTTATCAATACTGGCCCTCTCCCGGAAAGAGGATGAACTACATTTTAATCTAGTGAAAATGAATATTCAACACCAGTATTAATTATTTTGCATACAATTTCATGTATGGGAATACAAGATAATAAGATAGAATGTTAATACTAAGGTTGTGCTGCCACAATATTAAGTTGTAGTAGCATATGGCATGAATCGAACCTGAGCTTGTCTCCAATTATTATTGTTTACTTCTGCTCGAATTTAAACATAGAACTAAGCATTATCACTTATAGTTCAGTATGTTATATCCCACATGATGTGCTAGTAGTATCAGTGAATAGCCAGCATGCAGCATATCATCAACAGTTATTCAATCAAACCTACGGAGATACAAAGATACCAACATGATAGTAATAAGCATAACTATCAAATAACATGTGATGGTCACTTGGAGGAACTTAACCGGATGAATAAATTTAGAAAAAGAAGTAATTAGCCTGGTCACATGTTGAATAAGGTTATGAATGACCTACATCAACCACTTAGAAACAACGTTGAACAGCAGGTGTGGACAATATAACCCTAAAATAACGAGCTAAAGCAGCACATATAATTAGTTAGCAATTTAAACCATGATGGCTAATCACCCTTAAAATCAGGCTAAATGCAATTTATAGCAAGTTATGAAAACAAACCAGACCAGAAACATGATTCACGAGGTACTAAAGCTATGGACGTAAGGACATGTGAGGCAAACTAACTAGGCATGCATAAATCAAAAGTAATCTCAACAACCCTGGTTATAGTCCGTACTTATGAGCAAAGACATATCAAGAAAGTTGAGCATCCATTGCATACAAACTATTTGTGCAGATCAAGAAACTACAATTTCTGGAAGGGAGATGGGACAAGCAACTATAAGTAGGAGTAACTAATAGAACCAATGCTTTATCTTTGGAGCTAAAACAGCCAATGCTTATGGGTATGGAATGCCAGGTTCATGACATTCTATAATTAGGTAACAGACCACATTTTTTTCTGTACATGTCCAGTGGCTTGCAGTTGCAGAGTAGGCAAAGAGCGATGCATAGCTAAGCATCGGATGAAAATGCACCTAAAGCGCAATGTAGAAATATGCAGTATCATATTCACAAGGTTAAGCATATGATTATAGCTGCAAACTTATAAGGTGATTTAATTTCTTTAGAGGTTGATGTGCTTCATTGGTGCACTATAGCTAAATTTAACGTATCAATTACACATGTACAGTCTACTGTTTAGCGGTAATAATACAGAAAAGTCGAAGACCATTGTGTGTTTTCCTGTGCCGATGTTCTGCAAAATAAATACAAAACTATGCAGATATTTCCTGTGCTGCTTAATTATATTTTCTTTCTATACATCTTTCATAGGTTTGCCCATGAATGGACTGAACAAGAAATGACAGCAAAATTCGTTAGTACCAGACTAACAGTAGCTGACGTGAACAATGTAGCTACCAGTCGAACCAATTCTTGCTTCAACTAGCTATACTTTGCTAGGCTTCTTTTCTAGCCCGAGGTTGCCACTGATACTGGAACATGATCTTACTAGAGCCGATGCCTTCTATATACGGGTGCCGGCAGTGAGAAAATGGATGATGAATTTATGGTTGGGTCTGACTAGCTGTAGCTATGGCTAGTGATCCGCTCGAAAGGAAAGGAAAAACAATAGCCAGTGACGTGTGATGATGGCTGATGAAGCGTACCTGACCCTGAGCGGCCACAGTCTCATCGCCATCAGCTGAACAGTGCCCAGAAGAACCACTGCGCCAGGCCCTTGTCTTCAGCAAAAGCCCTGGTACGTACTTGAAGGTTCATGCTCGAGCTAAAGCTCAAGCTAGATTTTATTCCTCGAAGCTCGATCCCCGCACAATCTCACAGTCCGGAGACTAGCTAAAATCTGACGAGAAGTTGGGTTCAAGATGTAACTACATGTCGTCACAAAATTAAGGCAGTCATGAATGAAAAACAAAAGATATATTAGGAACTGATATTTTCCGTATAAGATATTTTCTACGAGTTACTTGTATGACATTTCATCGAGTTGCAGAGTTTGTGGGATGAACAGATGGGCCTAGTTTATTTTCCAAGTTGTACGGAGACTTTTGATGACATATGGGATGCATGGTTTGATCCGATCCTCTGAGAAACATGTGAAAAGATATCAACATGGGGGACATGAACCTGGGACGCGTCATCGGCGCGAGACCTGGCGGTGTCGACGGCAGGAATCCTGGGACACGTCGGCGGCTGGGGGGCTGGTGGTGTAGGGGAGGAAGCAGCGCAACTTGGGGCAGCGTCGGCCTCAGGCGGCCGCATCCTCGCGTGTGGGGGGTTAGGGCGGCGGTGCGTTGGGATGCAGGGCGGCGTTGGGGATTCAAGGCGCAGGGGAGGAAGCAGCGCGGGGGGCGGCATCCTCAGGTCGAGAGGGACGGGCAGCGGGGCGTTGGGATGCAGGGCGGCATTGGAGATTCAAGGCCGCGTGTCGTGGAAGGTGCCGCCGCGAGCGACGGTGTTGGGGGCGGCTTTGAATGGGTGGCGGCGGTTGGGGAATAGGAATCGGGGACAGGGATGGCGAGCAAGGGCATCGGTTGGTATATACAACTAAAAAAACATATGCAGATCAGAAGCGTGTGTGGTCCGGCCCAGAGGTTTTTTTTCGAGGGATGGTCCGGCCCAGAGGTTGGTACGGATCTGGTCTGGCGGCTAGGCAGAAAAATGGCATTAAAACTAAGCACCTCTAAAATATTAATGACCGGCATAATTTTAGCCCGTCAGTCGACAGGCATTTATATACGTCTGTCGCTAAGTGACCGGCACAACGTTAGTGACTGGTACAACCTTGCCTATCACTAACCATCTGGAGGCTATAAGCCTTTTTTTTGCAGTAGTGTCCTACCCGATCGATCCCGCCTGGTACGCTGATACGGCGGCTACCGATCACTTCAGCAACGACCTCGCCAAGCTTTCCGTCCATGAGCCCTACAACGGCAAGGAACAAGTGCAAACTGCGAACGGTTCAGGTATGCACATTAAACATATTGGTCATTCTATTATTCCCTCATCATCACATCCACTTTCTCTCAAAAATATCCTTCATGTTCCTGACATCACACGTAATCTCCTCTCCGTCAAAAAATTTACACGTGATAATAACGTCTTCTTTGAATTTCATCCTTGGTTTTTTCTTGTTAAGGATCGGGCTTCGAGAGACGTTCTTTTTAGAGGAGGTTGCCGTGGTGATCTTTATTGTCTTGATGAGAAGTCCGTCAAGCAAGCTTTCAGCGGTGTCCGAGTTTCCCGTGAACAGTGACACTCACGTTTAGGGCATTCCGCCACCCCCATAGTTTAACATGTTCTTCACCGTCATGAGCTTCCCTCAGTGTCAGTCAATAAAGCTGTAGTTTGTGATGCCTGTCAGCAAGACAAGAGTCATCAATTGCCGTTTTCTTTGTCAACTCGTGTTACTACTTCCTCTTTAGAGATTATATATTCAGATGTTTGGGGCCCTGGCCCTATTTCTACCAGTGGACATGAGTATTATGTGAGTTTTGTCGATGCTTACAGTCGCTTTACATGGCTCTACTTGCTGAAACGCAAATCTGATGTCTTTCATGTCTTTATTGAGTTTCAAAAACATGTTGAACGTCACTTAAACAAAAAAAATTATCCATGTCCAGTCGGATTGGGGGGGGGGGGGGGGGGGGGGTTGAATATCATCGTCTAAACAAGTTCTTTACTGATCTTGGTATTTCACATCGAGTTTCTTGTCCTCATACACATCAATAAAACGGCACTGCTGAACGCAAACATAGACACATTGTTGACACTGGTTTAACTCTTCTTGCATATTCCTACCATAGTTCGATCCATAAAGGCTACAAGTGTCCCTATATTCCTACCAACCGAGTGTATATCTCTCGTAATGTTGTTTTTGACGAGACAGTTTTTCCCTTTGCTCACTTACCACAAAACTCCACCATACCGTCTACCGTTACAACTCCTCCGACTACCAATTTGTTGATGCTCCATATACACCATCTATGTTGCCTAACCATGGTGCAGGTGTTGGAAGAGGAGCTCGTCTCGAGCTATTGGATGATGCAGCTCCAGTCGACGTCGCCCGTGATCACGTCGATTACGGCGATCACATCGATCACATGCATGGCGCTGGCCATGCACCCGAGGCCGGCCTGCCCCCGCCCAGCTCGCCTCCAGCTGGGCCGCCGTCTGCCGGCCCGTCTACGCCCGAGCGCTCGCCTGGTACAGCAGCCTCCTCCACGTTGCCCGCCTTGCCGTCGGTTGTCACGTCGTCTGCGACGCCGTAAGCATCACCTGTCTCTCATCCTAGTATGACCACCAGACTTATGTGTGGTGTTCGTCAGCCTAAGAAGCGGGCAGATGGTACCATCGCTTGGAATGCGTCTCAAGTTGTTGATCTTGTTCATAATGAGCCCCGCAATCATCATGATGCTATGACTTGTGCTCACTGGCGTGCTGCTATGGAGACTGAATATTCTGCTCTACAAGCCAACAAGACTTGGCGACTCGTTCCTCCTCGCCATGGAATTAATATCATTGACTGCAAATGGGTCTTCAAAATCAAGCGGAAACCTCATGGTACTATTGAGAGATACAAAGCACGCTTGGTTGCAAAGGGGTTTAAGCAGAGATATGGACTTGACTATGAGGATACCTTCAGCCCTGTTGTCAAGCCAACTACTATTCGGTTACTGATGTCTATGGCTCTTACACGTGGATGGCATCTTCGACAGCTAGATATGCAGAATGCTTTCTTCCATGGAGTTCTTGAGGAGGAGGTATACATGCGCCAGCCCCCTGGTTTTGAGGATTCATCATGTCCTGGTTATATTTATCGACTTGATAAGGCTCTCTACGCACTGAAACAGGCTCCTCGTGATTGGCATGCTCGGTTGAGTGTTGTTCTTTCTAGTCTTGGGTTTGTTGCATCTACTCCTGACACTTCCCTCTTTATTCTTCAGAGGCCTGAGATCACTATATTCTTGCTTGTCTATGTTGATGATATTATTGTGGTGAGTTCCTCCTCTACTGCTAGTGATCGCCTCCTTGTCCAGCTGGGGTCCTCGTTTTCTCTCAAAGATCTTGGTGAGCTCCATTATTTTCTTGGCATTGAGGTGAAGCGTTCCCCTGGTTGTCTTCATCTTAGTCAGCAGAAATATGCTTCTAAGCTCCTCCGGCGTGCTGGTCTGTTGAAGTGTGCCCCTATGACTACTCCTATGGCTTCTACTGATAAGCTGAGCTCTATTGATGGCACTTTACTTTCAGCAGATGAGTCTACTCGTTATCGCAGCATTGTTGGTGGCTTGTAGTATCTTACTATGACCCGGCCTGATCTTGCCTTTGCGGTGAATAAGGTGTGTCAGTTTCTCTCTGCTCCTCGTTGTACTCACTGGGCAGCAGTGAAGCGTATTCTGCGATATGTTCATGGTACATTGACATATGGTCTGCACTTGAGACGACCTACGTCGCCTCCTGATATTTTATCTGCTTTCTCCGATGCGGATTGGGCTGGTAATTCTGATGATCGGCGATCAACCTGGGGATATGCCATCTTCTATGGTGGTAATTTGATTTCTTGGAGTGCTAGAAAGCAAGCTACAGTGTCTCGTTCTAGTATTGAATCTGAGTATAAGGCGATTGCTAATGCCACTGCAGAATTGATATGGGTACAAGCCTTGCTAGCTGAACTTGGTGTTCCTCAGCGTTGTCAACCGGTGCTATGGTGTGACAATATTGGTGCAACGTTCCTTTCTTCGAACCCAGTATTTCATGCACGGACTAAACATATTGAGGTGGATTTTCACTTCGTTCGAGAAAGAGTTGCGCATAAGATGTTGCAAATTCGGTTCATATCATCCAAGGATCAGTTGGCAGACATATTTACTAAACCTCTCCTATTACCGTTGTTTCAGTTCTGTAGACGCAATCTCAACATTTGTACCCCTGTTGAGATTGAGGGAGGGTGATAGACGTCTCTGTATAGGACTCTGTACTTGTACCTGTATTGTAACACTACCCCCATATATAATGAGATAGGCCGGACCCTTTGAGGTACCGTGCAATACCCCTACACATTATTTCTCACATACAATACCACTTGAATACTTGTAGCTACATCATGACATATGCTTTTGTACTGTATTTAGTAGGTATTATAGATTCTAGTGATTTTATTAAACTTTTCTTCTGAAACAATGAATCATTCGATTTTTGCACAATGTGCATTTTTTGCGGGACATCCATTTCGAATTCCGAAGTGCTTTTTCTGATACTTCCATTCGAATCGGTATTTTTTTTGAGAATCCAGTTTACAAATCTGATATTTCCCTAGTACCCAAATTTATCTTAGCCATGAAATGTGAAAAATATGCCAACATCTACAAAAAACAATTATACATGCAAGATGTGACTGATGCGAAACTTACTAGATTACTTCACAAAATTCTAAAGTTTAGAGGTGCAGAAATCAAAATAGAATGGTGGTAGATTAGCACATGGTCAACATAAGCCAAGGAGAATAGATCACTGGTGAAAATTCAGACATGTTCTAAAAAATGGACATCTTTAAAAACATATGAAAATATCAGTGAAATAGCACATGTAAGAATGGACAATATAATATATATAAGGTAAGAGTGTTTTGTACGTTTATAAAAAAATTAAACCACTAATATACTTTGTGAGGTAAGCTTTTTATAACATGAAAAAAACAATGCTATTGGATAGATCGGCCAACATGACGAATATAGAGGAGATCAAAACCTTCTTAAAGGTTAGACAATCTTGTAATATTAGAAGGTGTCAGAATTTTAGTAGCCATTTCATGGTAAAATACGCTAGATTAAATGCTCGGATGGCTGTGTGGTTGGCCTATGCTCCTAAGGCTTACAAGGCACATGCCAGATTTGAATTCCGAAGTTTTGAGTAATACAAGTAATTCGCAAAAAAAAAATGCTATAAAGTTCAACTAAGCTTTAAAACTACTAGTGTTCTTCTTTTTGAGTCTGCTATATCATAGGGGTAACTATGTGTTAATGAAATTAAGTTTGTGTAATAAAACATTTGTTAAAATTCCGAATCTGAATAAATTCAACATATGTTTTGTGAATGTGACGTTGTTAGGAGTCAAACAATCGATCGATTCGTCATACATACCTGCTAAGATGGAACCAAAACGTTCAAAAATAACATACTAATGTCATATTCTTACCTAAAATTATTTTGTATGAGCGAATAGACACGATGACAAGTAATTTTCTATTCTCTTCATCGGAAGTACATACAATTATGCCTCTAAATTCCTAGGTAGCTTATTGCCATGGCAAATCAATAGTTGTTTGCTGAGGATGAGTAGAGATATCTTTCTGCCTTGCCTTATGGGGTTTTCCGCCTCGCCCTAACAAAAATCACATGCCAGAATACAAGCTTCTGATGCCTCCTCTTTCTACTGGACTTCACACCTCTGTGTTGCTCATGTCGCTCATTGATTCCATTCTCGTTTGTCGCTACTTCTTTGGTTTATAGTTGCAACGATAATTTTTTCTTCACTCTTTGTGTTGGCGTATTACAAATGTCCAGACCAATATATATGTGGCGTGCCACCAAGTCAAGAAATATGCTAGCTCATGATTTAAACCATTATTAGTCTACCAACTCTTGAAGGATTCTAGAGCTTAGTTTCTTCTACTTATTGGAAAAATCATAGCTTGGTTGGTTGAATGTACGACCATGTTAATTCTATAATGTACTCGCCCCATCTAGGAATATAGACATAAATTACATGGGCAGTTCATGTCTTTAGACCTTAACCACAGATATATGTAGACATTAATGGATCATCCAAGAATAATATTACGGCATGTCTCTTGTAGTACAACATATACTTTTACTATTATAACAAGGTTTTCAACCACGTATTTCATGGCCAGGTCTCAGTCATAGCTATGGTAGCTACCACTAGCCATTGTAAAAGCTATTTCAAATAGCGTTGTACGATTGTAACAAGTCTGTAAGCACGGTAATATGTTAATATAGATGTGCTAACACATCTCCATAAAACCATTTGTCCATTTATCAAGTTTGGAAGCACAAAAATAAGTCAGACTAGTATTATAACTCATAAGAAAGCATTCGTTGCGGCAAGATTAGCGATGAAAAATGGTTAGGTGGTAAACTAGTGCATGGTCAATACAAGCCAACATCGATAGAGAAGTGAGGAAAAAATAGGATATGTGATTCCAAAATGGACACTTCCTAAAATAAATATGGAAGTGCCAGTGAAAAAGCACATTTAAAATGGACCTGTAACTGAAGAGTGTTTTGTACCTTCAAACCAAATACAGTATGCTTTTTGACGTAATATTTTAATATGAACAATGTTAAATGATTCAACTAAGCTTTGAAACAACTAGTGTCTCTGTCTTTTTTGTGGCCCACTCTTGTTGACTTGTAAAAAATGCTTATAGGATGACATTGGCATCACAAAATATTTGTTAAATTCTTAACCTGCACCAGTTTAAATCTGCTATCGAACGAGGCGACGAAAGGCTCTTTTTGTTCCTCCACATAAAAATTATACAATAATATTATTCTTGGATTGTTAATTCACATAGGTTTACACATGTTAGTGGTCATGGTTTAAAAAAATGAATGCCCACGTGATTTATGCAACTTAGAGCATCTTTAGCCGAACTCCTATCCTTTGGATGATCAAAAGCCCTCATATCACTTAATTTCTCATATTTGCTCATCTAAAGGCAAGAAGTTTCTAGCAAAACTCTTATTCTAGGAAGTGAGCCTAGCTCAACTGGTGAAGGGAGTGGATGTACAAACCCAACACCTAGGTTCGAATTTAGGTTCCTACTTATACTTGAGGACCAGGCTATCTTGGTACTCAAGCAATTTATCCTTAGGACTAGGATTGGTGTTTAACCAAGTTTAAAAATCCTGGTACTCATGCTTAATGATTGTGTGCATCCCTAGTTAGTGCAGAGGTTGGGAAAGTGAAATCATCCCTCCATTTTAGACATATTCCTACTGTGTCGCTCCTAAGTCCTGACCTTCACGCACGCGTCGCTCTCGAGGGGGGATCACAGGCGGAAACCTAAGCCGCCGCCGCCCCCGGCTCCTCCTCCCGCTCCCCCAGCTGCCACCGAAGGACGCCGATGGGGCGTGGTGGCCTCTCCCCTACATGGAGCCCCTTGGGCGCTCGAAGGTTGTCGCCCCGACGACGATCTGATGGAGGCAGGGTCTGGAAGCCGGGGCGGAGGCCTCGGGCTTTGATGGCGGTTCTCCCTCGGTGGATGGCGGAGTGGGTCGCATCTGCTGGAAGGGATGCAGTCCTAGGGTTTCTCTCATGGCAAGACGAAGATCTGCCTTCAGCCTGTTTCCATTGATCTAGTGGCAGTGTCATGTTCTGGAAGGCTCCGCCGGCAAAATCACATGGATGATTCGTGCCTGGAGATTGTTGGAACAGATGGGATTCGGTCGCGCTCAATCGTTGTTTTTCTGACCTTTGGTTTCAGAGGAAGCGAGGCGAAGCTTTGTAGTCTGTTTCCATTGTGTAACATGTCTTTAGTTCCATGGCAAAGTCAGTGTGCAGAGAATATCATGGAAGCCAAGATTTGTTCACTAGCAATGGTGGATCCTGGTGGCATGAGGAATTAGCTTGGTGATTCATGAATTGTAGCAGCAACATCGAAAAGTGGGGGCGACAGCATAGGAGGAGTTCATAGTCTTACCTTGTAGGGTGAAAATCCAAGGTCTGACTTTAATTGGTTGTGTCTGGCAATGACCTTGTTGAAGACATTGTTTTGTGAGCGAGGACTTTCTCTTGGGTGAAAACCTGTGATCTTTGATCGGGCGACGATGGTGCGTTTGTTCTATTTCCTTCTTGAAGGTGTCACTATTGGAGATGTTGGACTTCTGATGTTGTTCAAGTTGGGTCAGTGTCGCTTCTACTAAGGATCTTCTCGTTGTAGCGGGACTTTTCTTTTCTTTAATTCTTTATTTTTCGGTTGTTGCTTCCGTAATGCCAATAGGGTAATGCGTTGTTGCAGAGGCTGTGTGTAATTGGTATCATCATGATGTTAATATATGGTCCTTTACCAAAAAAAAGCCAAACTCCTATTCCTAACTCCCTAAAAATAGTTTTCAACATAATTGTTGCAGTTGAGCACATAAATACATAACAATATATATTGCAAGATTCATAATTCATATAAATCGATAGATTAGTCATATAAATAGATAGCATCATCATAATGCATGGCAATTTGAGTTTTTTGTACGCAATAAATAGTTTTCAAATTCACACATACCAACCGCATAGCCATACATGATAAACATAGTGTTCTAGTTGTGCATTTGAGCCCATAAATGGCAAGTGCCACCTATTCATAAGTGATGATAGTGATCAGGTTCTCCACTTGTTTTTATTAAATATCTCATTGATTTGCTTGTATTGGTTGGTTAGCTCGATTCTCTTTGAACAATGCCTCATTAACAAGTGTTCGATGATGCCATACGAAGTACAAATTATTTTTTTATCTTCCGACCATTTTGTTTCTCTCTTATTCTTCTTCATAGAGCTACGAATTTAAAAGAAGATGAAAACATGTGTTATCCGAATTGTAGGGTCTTTCACCAAAAAAAGGGGACAAAATTCACCTTGTTCCTATGTTTCCAACTTTGCCGGGATGAGAGGGGAGAACATGGAATCGGCCTACGCCTGTGCCGATGGCGGTGCAGGTGCAGGTGCCGGTGCTGGCACCCCAACGACCTCCGCAATCTCCATTGAGGCGATGTTCGCCAGTGACGATGGCAACCGGCCTAAAGCCGGTGTGATGCGGTGGGGGCTAGGGGAGGAAAACATGCCAGAGGTGTGCGGCAGAACGGATCCAGCCGAAACGCGACTCGCCATCGCCTGGGTTCGTCGAATCCGGCGACGATGGCGGCAGATTTGTAGGTGGAGGCGCAGGTCGCACGGCCCAATTCTGACGACGGCAGCTAGCGGCGGCGAAGCGAAATTGTGCTGGAGGGTCGGCGGAGCCTATAGGGAGTTGGGGGAGGCAGCAGCTAGTCGCTGGGCTAAATGGCAGCAGCGATGCGGCATTGCAGGGTACGTGGCCGCATGTAGAGGTAGGATATTATTTAGGAGCCGCGGTCACGATAGAATAAAACTAGGAGTTACAACGGCCAATTTCTAAATAATTTGCTCACCTAACTCTGATAAGAGTTCAGGTAAGTGCGGTTTAGATGCTTAAATGAAAACATTTGCTGACCTAAACCATTGGCACTAGTAGAAAAATGGGTATCACTACCGGTTCCAGAGGTCCTTTTGTACCGGGAACGCAACCGGTACAAAAGATTCGGGACAAAAGCTCCCCCCTTTGGTACCGGTTCCTTACGAACTGGTATTAAAGGGGCCTCCACGTGGGCATCCAGCAGACCGTAGGGCTAGGGACCTTTGGTACCGCTTTGTAACAAGAACCGGTACCAAAGGTTGGCTACCGCGGCAGAGAAAGTGCATAAATCTCTGCCGCGGCAGAAAATCGAGGGTTTAGGGTTTTAGGAGGGGTTTAGGGGTATCAGACCATTTCATCGTACGAGGATCGCGTCGATGCGCCAGAAACGCGTTTGGGTTTAGGTAGTACATGAAGATCTAGGTGATGCATATCAACTTGGTGCATATAATATAACACATGTAATTGCATAAGATCGCAAAATTAAGTAGTACATGCATGCAGATCGATCTTCATGCATGGTGGTACTCTCCGAGGCATACTATCTATTACATGTAGCATAGTGGTACTCTCCGAGTCAAACTATATATTACATGTAGATATTCATTCATAGTGGTACTCTACGAAGTTAGGTATGACGTCCCGAAGGAAAAATCCCGCTAATTCCTTGCCAATTGCTTTGAAGCGGTGCTCGATTGAGATCTTGTCCCGCTTTCTTGCCAACTGTAAAAGAATGAGATACAAATGAATACATGAGTTATGTGTGTGTGTATATATTTATATATATATATATATATATCAAAATCACAATCAAACAATTATGAAACTCAGCACAAGTTATGGTAACAAAATAAATTTGTGAATATTGTTTTCGTACCTCTCTATTTCTTTGATTATTCATTCTCTCGCTGACAGTCTTGTGGATGTTTTCGCAAACGTAGTATCCACATATATTAGTCCCCTTTGGTTGTTTCGCGCATTTCTATACAAGAATATAATTCAATCAAACAATAATCAAGTATGATAAAGGTGTGGGGATCTAGGTAGTACTACTTACTTTGTTCGCACGCCATATCAACTTCTGTTTCCATCCACTGGCCGGATCTTCCTGGATGAATTTTTTCCATACCCTGCCCGACAAAAGAAAATGCATAAAAGAGTTACCAATTTGTTGATATCAGGAAATTAACGAAAAAACCGATAAGAATTAAAATTACTTTTTGAGCATCTCAAAAGCCGTCTTGTATAGTATAGGCTCTTTGGTTAGTGAGTCAAAGACTTCAACTTCTCCATCGTACATTTTAATGACGATAAGAATAAAGTGGAACCTGCACACGTTTAAATATGCAGTGTCATAGATATAAGTCATCAGTTAAAAATTTAACATATGGTGAGCAAAATAGAATGTGTCATAAGACAGTAACACTCACTTGAAGTTGTAAGGCCAAAGTATTATCTTTTTGTCACGTTGTCGCTTCAAAAACCTTAGCAAAGTCTCTGGTGTATCCTTGTTAAAGATGGGATCTTCTATGGTTATTGCATGCATTGTATCTGGGTCAATGAACCCAATGTCCGTGATTTCATCCCTTTTGCATTCGAGCTTCTTCGATCTACATAATATAGCACACAAAAGATTAAATTGAGGATAATTTGTAGACAATGAACGAGCTAAGCTAAAGACTTCTCAAATTACATTAATAAATCACTTACAAACAATAGAAACTGATGATAGATTTGTCGAGGGCCCGGAAATTGTATAACTGAAAAAGTTCACAGAAGTCAACGCTCACAGAGTATTCTTGGAAGTAGTGCTCATCCTTAACTCGCACCATGATAGCCTCGATCCCTCTCTTTGTGGCATTAGTGTACCACACATGCAAATTACGCATACTTGTTGGTAGCGACCTGATATTCTCGACCAAAACTTTCCCAAGAACAAATTTATATGCTACTTCAGCGATGGGGTAATCGGTTGTGTTTTGTCAAAAACTTTGAACAGCCTTCTCGTCAAACACCTTGAGAGGGGGGACCGATTGAACGGGTTGTTCTCCGAGCTGGTGCACTTGTTTCTTTTTTATACCCGAGACCACCGATTTATCCGGTTTTTTCGCCTCCACCATATCGTCAAACGACCTTTCAATAGAACGCCTATAGTCAGATGGCGGGGATGGTACAGGGTCATATAGATTCTCAACGGTACGCACAACTTTCACCGGATCTAGAGTCTTCTCAAAAGGTATCTCTGGCACTTTCTTAGCAAAATGTTTTTCCACCTCGGACTTAGAGGTTTCGGTGCATTCCTCGATAGTTTTTTCCTAAGGTAACTTCTCAATAGGTGGCAGTGGTTTCTCCTTGCTAGGTCTCTTCCTAGGCGGCGTACCGTTTTGCTTAACAGGCGCAGTCTTATGTGGAGGATCTCGAGATGGTGGACTCACACTGGGGTCCCTCTCAGGTAGGTGTGGACTTTGCTGCTCATGTGGACTGCTACCAAGAGGAGTCGATGGCCATTGATGCTCATGCGGAATTTGCTGCTCATGTGGACTGCTACGAGGAGGAGTCGGTGGCCTTTGCAAAAGGATGATGTATATCTTGGACCATAGGGCGAAACCTCGCTTGACATCGGCCAATGTCTTCTCCTCGTCACCTCCAGGAAAATCAAGCTCCACTGTTTCATAACCCAGAACAACATCATCCACCCCGACAAGAACACAGCCAGCTGGAATGGGCATATGATGGTGCGTTACTCCATCTTCAGTTGGGTAAACATAGCCGACCACCACCTTAATGGACACGTTCCTCATTGGCAAATGTAGCTCGCAATTTGTCTTCTCCATGACATAATCCACGGGGTAGCTTCCTCCACATTCAAGATGCGAGGAACCCACACTGCTTCTTCGTTGAGATGGGGCGGCATCGGCTTGAGGATCTTGTAGAAACAGCGGCTGATCAGGTGCCCTCTGATTTTTCTCAAGCACCTACACCCTATTTATCAATTCCGGTAACTTGGCTGACTCCTGCTTCTTCTTTCTCGAACGGCTTCTATAAGTGTCAGTGCACTCCGGCCACGCTTCCTTCATGGTGACACCTGGGAGGGCTCGTATCCGTCCAACGTGTTCAGGATTCCCCAGAGCGAGTGTCAGCTCGTCATTCTCTCTATCGGGAATGTACTCTCCCTTTCTAAGTTTTTCAATTGCATCTATAAGCTCCATCGTGATTGCTTCAAAAAAAAATTCCATTTTCCCATTGCAACAATCTTCCCTGTCTTTGGGTCCAACCCTGCCCCATGCGCGAACAACCAGAACTTGGACCGGTCGGGCGAGTCCCATGTCTGTGGAGTGATTCCTGCCTCCATTAGTTTAGCTTCAAATGCTATCCACTTTGGAATGGCAGTCTTGTAGCCACCTGACCCCAAATGATGGAAATGTTTCCTCTTCGAAGCATTTTTCGTATTTGTGATTGATCGGGACACAATAGTAGAAGATTTCTTATACCTCTTAAATGCGGGCTAGTGATCTTTTATCTTCACTAGACTTTCAGTGAATACTGGATCTTCATCTTCATATCTGGCCCATAAATATTTCTTCCAGGTCTAGAATTGTGTGGCCATCTTCTTAAAAGTTCATTCCTTGACTTTATTCTTCTGCCCTTCCGTCATGTCTTCCGGTAGGCTAAAGTGTGTCAGTAGACTATCCCAAAGAAACTGTTTTAGAGTATCGTTGACATAACTAGCTTCAGCCCCTGTGTTCTTCGGCTTATGCACTGTACAATGTTGATCGGTACATGGTCCCTAACAAGAACTCCAGCTTGATTTACAAATGTACGGCAGTGCTCCACCGGTTCACCACAAGCCTTAAATGCGGTGAGGGCTAACCTACCCTCGCCCTTTAGACGTTGCGTCGGGCCTCGTTGGGTTTTAATAGATTTGCTCGATGATCCAGAAAGTTATAAGAAAAATAATTCGTTAATAAGTGCAATACAAATAAATCAATGCATCTAGCCTTGATATATAAATATACACCTCGCCGGAGTTTGTTAAGAACACTTCGTTGTCTCTTCTTTCTTCAGACTCAAATCCCTCACCGACATCGTTCAGAAATTGTGAGGAGAAATCATCATCATCTCCATCGGGTTCCGGTCCATGGGCACTCTCATATATAATTTTCTACACCATTTCTTCTTGCTCCTCATCTCGGATCAAGGTGTTGTCCTCCATAGCTCAATGTCACTACAAAATTAAGTGGAATTATTTGATTCATCGTGTCATGATCATAACAGATTGCTAGATGGATAACACCACCGTCGGCGCCTGGCACGGGGGCAGCCTCGCCAACACTGCTGTCGGCTAGGGGAGCAGCGTGCAAGGAGCGTCGTCGGCTAGGCGGCGTGGCGAGGCCGTGTCGACACCGGACATTGCCGGCCCGTGCGCGCGCTAGCGAGGCCGCCTAGCCGGCATGGTGTGTGGCGTGGCGAGGCCACCTAGCCGGCGTGGCGTGGCTGTGTCGTGAGGCCGCGTAGCCGGCGTGAGCGAGGCGGCATCGACACCGAACACTGCCGGCCCGCGCGCGCGCTAGCGAGGCCGTGTGGCGAGGCGGCGGCGACACCGGACATTGCCGCCCCGCGCGCGCTAGCGAGGCCGCCTAGCCGGCGTGGCATGTGGCGTGGCGAGGCCACCTAGCCAGCGTCGTCGGCTAGGCGGCGTGGTGTGGCGGGGTCGCGAGGCCGCGTAGCCGGCGCGAGCGAGGCGGCGTTGACACCGGACACTGCCGGCCCTCGCACGCTAGCGAGGCCGCCTAGCCGGCGTCGTCGCGAGGCTGCGTGGGCGTGTGAGGCGCGAGCAAAACCGGCATGTCGCTGGTGTGTGCTGCGTGTGTGGCGTCGCGTGGCGTGGCATGGGCATTTCGTCGAACACCCTAAGGGCGGTGTCGACGAAGCCTCACACGCAGCGCACACCGCGCTGCTGAGTCCTCGGTCCCCTTCTTCCTGCTATTCGATGTCGGCAGCTACATCACCGCCGCGACTCCCCCCGTGCCGGCCGACGACAGGGACGGTGAGTCGCGGCACGCGTGGCCGCTCCAGCCGCAGGGGCACGCGGCTGCGGCGGGCGTGAGGGAGCGGCTGCAGCGCGCGGTGGCAGAGGTGTAGCGCGAGGTGGGCGCGGTGGCAGGTGCAGCGCGGGGCGGGCGGTGGCAGGTTGCAGCGGGGCGCGGTGGCAGGTGCAGCGCGGGGCGGGCGGTGACGACGTGCCTCGGCGTCGTCGAGCTCGTCATGACCACGAAGAAGGGGAGGAGCGGGGGATTACCTGCGGACGGCGGCACAGCGGCAGACAGCGGCAGACAGCGGCGTGACGTACGTGCGGCGGCGTGCGGTTGTGCGGCGGTGCGGGGTGTGTGTGGAAAAGGACGCCGAATGTGCCCCTTGGAGTGAGAAAGGAGGCCCCCAGGGTGACCTTTGCTACCGGTTTGTGGCTGCAACCGGTAGCAAACTTATTTTTCTTTTTTTCTGTTTCTATTTTGTTTTTTCTATTTCTTTTTCTTTTTTTCTTTCCTTTTTCTATTTATATTTTATTTTGTATTTATTTTTCTTTTCTATTTCTTTTTGTATTTCTATTTTATTTTGTATTTCCTTTTCTTTTCTATTTCTTTTTCTATTTCTATTTTCTTTTGTATTTCCTTTTCTTTTCTATTTTATTTTGTATTTCTTTTTGTATTTCCTTTTCTTTTATATTTCTTGTTCTATTTCTATTTTCTTTTGTATTTATTTTTATTTTCTATTTTCTTTTTGAATTTCTTTTCTTTTCTATATCTTTTTCTTTTGTATTTCTTTTTCTATTTCTTTTCTATTTTTTCTGTTTCTATTTTGTTTTTCTATTTGTTTTTCTTTTCTATTTCTTTCTATTTTCTGTTTCTTTTTTCTATTTCTATTTTCTGTTGTATTTCTTTTTCTTTTATATTTTTTTTCTATTTCTATTTTCTGTTGTATTTCTTTTTCTATATCTTTTGTATTTCTTTTTTTCTATTTCTATTTCTCTTTGTATTTCTTTTCTGTTTCTATTTATTTTTCTATTTTTTTCTATTTCTTTTTCTTTTCTATTTCTTATTCTTTTCTATTTATTTTTCTATTTCTTCTTCTTTTCTATTTATTTTTCTATTTCTTTTTCTTTTCTATTTTTTTTGTTTCTATTTTGTTTTTTATATTTCTATTTCTATTTTCTTTTGTATTTATTTTTGTATCTATTTTTCTTTAAAAAAATCATTTATAGGTTCACAACATGCTATTTCATCAAAGATCCACTTCAAGTTCAGCGAAGCTCAGCCCCGGGCTAATAAGCTTTTGTCCCGGCTGGTAGGTGCAGCCGAGACTAAAGCTGTCGGTGGGATAAGGACGCGTGGGTAACCTTTAGTCCCGGCTGGTGGGTGCAACCAAGACTAAAGTTGTCGGCAGGATAAGGACGTATGGGTGGACGCACTGCTCGATAAGATAAAGCATGTAGTGCACGACGCCCTGTCGGAGGAACAAGACAAAGTAGAAGCGGTGACGTGCCTATAAAAGGAGCATCGATACGCCATGGCAAGTAGCTCAACAAGCCAACATAGTTAGAGAGAGTTTCATCCCCATGGATGGAGGGTTGGGAAATCTCCCGTGGCAGAGTTTCTCGAAGATGTCGTTGGTGCACACCCCCTACGGCATCTTCGGAAGCTCCGCCTCGGAAAAATTTCCCTGCAAGCCCGTGAAAGACTTTAGGTTTTGAAATTTTTTCTCTGACATGTTTATTATTCCCTTTATATTCGACGAGAAGCCGGACAGGACCTTGATGCTACTCAGGACTTCAAAAAAGATCTCCTTCTCTTCTTTGGTAAGAGCGTAGCTGGCAGTACCTTGATACTTCTCTGGATTCAGGTTGTTTCCTTCGTGGATACATTGTTGGTCCTGCCATGCATCCGGTGTATCTTTTGTCTTCCCATACATGCCCAAGAAGTTTAGCAGGTTCACGCAAAGATTTTTTGTCACGTGCATCACGTCGATTGCAGAGTGAACCTCTAGGATTTTCCAGTAGGATAGCTCCCAAAATATAGACATCTTTTTCCACATGGGTACGTGTCCATCAACATCATGCGGAACAGATTGTCCGCCAAGACCCTTTCCAAAGATCACTTTTAAATCCTAGACCATATCATATATAACATCCCCAGTAGGGCGGGTAGGCTTCGTTCGGTTATCTGCCTCACCTCTGAAATGTTTTCCTCTCTTTCTTACATGATGCTGTTTTGGAAGAAATCGACGATGCCCTAGGTACACATTCTTGTTTCCCAAATATATACTGTCAGTCTCACCTAAACAGTGTGTGCATGCATTGTATCCCTTGTTTGACTGTCCTGAAATGTTACTAAGAGCAGGCCAATCATTGATGGTTACAAACAACAACGCTCGTAGGTTAAATTCCTTTTGTTCGTGCTCATCCCACACAGGTACACCTTCTTCACGCCACAACTGTAAAAGTTCTTCAACCAATGGCCTCAGGTACACATCAATGTCGTTGCCGGGTTGCCTCGGGCCTTAGATGAGCACTGGCATCATAATGAACTTCCGCTTCATGCACAACCAAGGAGGAAGCTTATAGATACATAGAGTCACTGGCCATGTGTTATGACTAGAGCTCTGCTCCTAGAAAGGATTAAAGCCATATGTACTTAGACCAAATCTTAAGTTCCTTGCGTCATCTGAAAATGACTTGAACTCTCTGTCGATTTTTCTCCACTACGACCCGTCAGCGGGGTGTCTCAACATCACATCTTTCTTACAGTCCTCTTTGTGCCATCGCAACAACTTGGCATACTCTTTGTTTTGGAACAAACGTTTCAACCGTGGTATTATGGAGCATACCACATCACCTTCGCAGGAACCCTCTTCCTAGGGGTGGACTCGCCCTCAATATCGCCAGGGTCATCTCGCCTGATCTTATACCTCAATGCACCACATACCGGGCATGCATTCAAATTCTCGTACTCCTCGCGGTAGAGGATGCAGTCATTGATGCATGCATGTATCTTCTGCACCTCTAATCCTAGAGGGCAGACAACCTTCTTTGCTTCGTACGTACTAGAGGCCAATACGTTCTCCCCTGGAAGCATCTTCTTTATTATTTTCAGCAACTTTTCAAATCCCTTGTCAGAAGTACCATTCTGCCTTCTATTGCAGCAATTCTAGTGTGGTACCCAACTTTTTCTGGCCATCTTCGCAATTTGGGTACAACAGTTTGTTGTGATCCTCTAACATTTTCACCAACTTCATCCTCTCCTTTTCACTTCCGCAGTTTATCTTCGCATCAAGAATAGCCCGACCCAAATCGTTATCGGGGTCATCAAAAATGGGCTCATCAAAAATGGGCTCTTTGTAACAACCTCGGACCCTACGCTCTAAGTTCAAGCCTGGATGAAACGGAAGTGGTTAAAATAGTACAGCGGGGCCCAGGGGACCGCCCACGTGTAGACCCGTCGGCCGTCCTAACCACTTCCAAGACATCGGGACAAGAGCGAGCGGCGTAGGCAACAGGCGAAAAGATCAAATACAGATACAAGTGAGTATGTATGCAAGCTACCTTACAATAGTTCTAAGAGCCATTCCATCTAAAAGAAATAGAAATATTGCAACGCCATACGGCAAGATCCAAATATCTTAGATATAGATAATAGTTTAGGATCAAACATCAGAGTATCAGGCGGAAGCGGAAAACAAGATCCGAGTACAGATAAGAAGCAAATCGGCATAAGATGCCACATAAATAAATACATCCCACCCACAGATCTCGCGGATCCCCATCCCCGGAATCTCTACACCGAGTGATCGTTGTCAACATCATCTGTCTCCTCACCCAGTATCCATCTTGCGAATACACCTGTTCATCTGAATCAAACAAATTATCGTGTGAGACCCTAGGGATACTCAGCAAGTCTTTATGCCTCTAAAGGGGACATATACCTGGGGTGACGCAATTGCAGCAAAAGATAATAACTAACAAGTCTATAGATACTCGCTAACCATCCGCCTAACTAATGATAGACGGATGTCCGTTAATTAGTAACAACAGTTATAACAGTATAAAGTAACAGATCCATCCTCCTTCCCGCTTACCAACGAGAAAGCGGATGAACAACCCATCCGTTGGCAGTTTTATTAACCATTCCATGAGTATTGCACTATTTACTAGTCAGGTATTTGGTCAAATTTAAAGCGGTACTTTAGTTATACTTGTCTATGATCGAGAAACTGTGCTCCAAGCCGTCCATAACGCGGACACGGCTTTCAGAAAGATTTACCCTGCAGGGGTGCACAAATAACAACACACACTCGATCAACCTTGGAAAAACCAACTCAAAAACCAACGAGGCATTCACGACAAAGCGATCACAGGATTCATAAAATATTTCAGGGGGCCACCCCACTAAGCTACCCGCAACGAAGTTGGCCGGCTCCGGAACGGACCCAGGGTTTGTGTGGATGGCGGTAAACGACTAGGAACCCGAAAGTGTGACTGGGCTTTTCAATACAGCGAAAACGTATCACGATCCAAAACAATACAGGTGCTCCACGCACAATCGTAAATAAAACAGTAAAGCATGGCATAAGTACAGGATAGTAATAAAACCCCAAAGTACTTTGTGGCCCCAAGAAATAGAAATGAATCAAGCTCTGGCTCAGGGGGGTCCACGGCCTCCCGGATGTGGATAGTGCGAATACTCAAGGAACATGAATCAAGTACTCGGGGTCCTACGGGACACAAGTGAGCATGAAAAACCAAATAGCAGATATTGCCCACCGGTGCCTCTTTCATTAGTTATCCCATTACTACTCCGGTTAAGTTGTTTAGGCACCTCGTTATCCATCAGACACTCACATACCCTACACATGCTGTTCTACAACTCGCATGGCTCAAACAACTCCTGTAGTAATGGCTCATGGGATGGAGGAACAAGTTTTGGTGGGGTTTAAAAGTAAAGGCTATGCATAACTTGGGATTCCATTTAATGCAATCGCGACTCAATGATGCAAGAATAAGATAGAGGCAATAGGTACTATATGTATGCAAACATGTGGTAGTGCTTGCCTGGCAGCTCAGTTGAAGCGAGAGACGGATCTGGGTAGTACTCCTGGGATTCCTGATATTTCCCCTGCTCGGCGTCTATTCGAAGAAGAACCAAACAAACAAGGGCCAACATAAATAAAGTGCACAAGCATATGAATAAAATGCGACAAGCAAACAAGCATGCCATGATGAATGATGCACAATTTACATGGCAATAATGTAGCATGGCATGGAGGAGGTGTGGGGTACAAGAATAAAGCATTTTATTAAGTTTTAGTCATGTTTTGCTCCCATATAACATGCTCAAATTCAGAACACGGACTGCATAAACAGAACGGGCTCGTCGCGCTGATCGATTTAGACATATTATTTGTCAAATTTGGAGTTGCAGATTTAAAGTTATTAATTAATTAAAAAAGGCATTTTTAATGCAATTAAACAATTTCGAAAAATTTAAATTAGTCAAACATTGATTTGGATGGCAAATTTGAAATCCTCACATTTTTATGATTCAAAAACATATATTATTTGTCAAATTTGGAATTACCAATTATAAGTTGTTCATTTCTGGATTTAAAATCATATTAAACATTTCTGAAAACATTTTTATTTTCAACAGAAAAGAACAGACACTTTGTATACACAAACGAAACTAGCCTCTGCAGCTGACGGGTGGGGCCTGCGCTGACTCAGCGCTCGGTGACACAGCGGGATTGGCTCGGGTTTTTCTCACCGCGCGTTTGCTGAGCCACCGAGACCGAAAGGTGGGGTTGGAGGTCATACGGGCCCACTCGACAGTGGCTGAGCGGGCGGCTGCCACGCGGCAAAACCGGGGACCGCGGGTTGAGGCCCAGACCTTGCGGGTGCCTTTTTGTAAAACACCGCGGCGGCGGACATGTGGGGTTCGGATGGAGCGCGAGGTGATGAATCAAAAGCTGCGGTACCTTTTTGTTAAAAGGCCATAGAGGCAGACATGTGGGACCTGGGGAAGCGCGGGTTTGAGGGAGTAAAAAGGTGGGGGGTTTTCTGAAAGATGTACATAGCTACTATTTTTCTTCCAGGGTTTACTGACGAAACTGTCGGTCGACGGCGCACGGCGCAGCGGGGGCTCGAACCCGCGATCGATCGATCGCGCACAGGCGGCGGCGACCGCTGGGGCTGGCTTGGGTTGTTGGTGGAAATGGGCTACGCGGCTAGAAGTCCCTCTGCGACGCCATGGCGAGGAAAACCGACCGCGAATGCCGGCGCACAGAGGGCGTTCGTCAAAACGAGCGGCGCGTTCATGAAGCGAAGACGGCCAAGAGGGTGTTAGGGAGGTGCAGTGGCTCACCGCGGGGAGGTTGGAGGAGGTGGTTCGGTCCGCGACGCAGAGGATCGTCGGAGACGCTGGTGCTCCCGCGGCTAGGGTTTCGTCGGGACAACAGCGTGTGCGACGGGGCTGGGCGTCTCCTCCTCGATGCCGTGTATAGGGGCGACGCCGGGGTCCTCGCTGCCTTCCTCGATACCCCAAATACCTCGCCCGCCTCCTCGATCTGTGGTGGAACGCCGATGCCGACGTCGGCGGCCGGTGGTGGAAGAGGTGGTGGCAGGGGGAGATGGGGAAAAGGGCTGCGGCGCAGGGCCTGGGGTAGGATCTGGGGCTGCACGGCAGAGAGAAGGGGTAGATAGGGACGGGAGGGGAGATGCCGTGGTGGCTCGGGTTAGAAAAGGTGGTGACCACCTTTTTCCTCCCTCTCCTCACGTGCTCGGCTAGACTCGGGCCTGGGGGGTGGTGGCTGCAGCTGGACCAGGCAGAGAGGAAGGGTGGCTCGGGTGGGGCCTGGTGGCAGCGGGAGAGAGAGAAGGAGAGGGGAGGGGAAGGTAGGGTTTAGGTTAGAGGGGCATGGTACTCGGCATGGTTAGGGTTAGGCCGAGCCAAACCACAAGGGGTGGTGACCACGGATGGAGGGTGGCCGGGGCTAGGGTAAGGAGGGTGAGGTGAGGGTAACTAGTGTTTAGAAGATCTTAGCTTAGAGCTTGAGCTAGGGTTTAAAGGTCACATGGAAGGAAAGAAAAGAAAAGAGGAGCCCCAAGGAATATGCACATGCAAGGATAGGTATGTAGAAAGATTAAAGGAGATAAGATGTCCTATTAAGTTCCTTTGAAAAGGGATGAGTAAAGAACTCCCAACCCAACAAGCTTTACTCCAAAATTCAAAAAGGATCCAAATAGAGAAGGTATGGCAAGCTTGCATGGGCCATGCATAATAATAAATGCTCCCTCTAGTGGTGAAAACCATTTGAATATCTCATGGCGTTTATGAAAACAAGGTTTCAATATTTTGAATAGGGCCCAACCAAAGGAATGGAAACTTGTTTACCACATGGATTAAATAGAAGATCATGCATGAATATAAGGTGGCCAAGCTTGTGTGTATGTGGCACTAGCCAACATGAACCACAATGGTATTCCTACATGAGCTTATATTCAAATTTAACCCATATGGAAGCTTGACAAGGGATTCTACTCACATAGCATGCAAAAGTGCCCATGTGGCTCTCATATACCAATAATGTGAAAACAACATAGATCATGTATGGGAGCATGTAGAAAGGCAAGAGGATCCATCTTTATATATGTGAGCTAGACAAAAGCCAAAATAAATGCAAATGCCCACATATAGTTTGGATGGTGGAATTATAAGGTGGTGACAAGGTTAAGGTGGTGGAGTCAAAAGAGATATGCCCACAACTCAACTTGGGCATGAAGCAATTTATCAAGAAGCAAATACAATATATCAAGAGGCAAATACAAGTGATACAAATGCATATGGGATAAGAACCAAATGAAAGGGGTTTTATATGATGCTCAAATGCAAGGTGGCATGATGACATGAGCATGATATAATTATGATGCAACAATTATATGTAGGAAGTAGCATTTTATTATTAGACCATGTAGCATTACAGATGTTAGATAGATGGGATGCTACAACTCTCCCCCACTAAACAGGAATCTCGCCCCGAGATTCTAGGAAGAAGAAGAAGACACGAAGAGGGTAGGATACTTGGCACGGAGCTCATCCTCGCGTTCCCAAGTGGCTTCATCAACGGAATGGTGCAACCACTGCACCTTGCAGAACTTGATGGACTTGTTGCGAGTCCTTCTTTCTGCGACTTCTAGGATTTTTATGGGGTGTTCTTGATAAGACATATCTTCTTGGAGATTTATGAGTTCATGGTCCACGGTCCTACCGGGATCCTTGAAGCACTTCTAGAGTTGAGAGATATGGAAAACATCATGGACCTTGAGTTTTTCAGGGAGCTCAAGAGCATAAGCGACTTCTCCTCTTCTTCCACGAACTTTGAAAGGACCGATGTATCTAGGAGCCAGCTTTCCTTTGATACCAAAACGGTGCATGCCTCTCAAGGTAAACGAGATCAGCAGGGACATACTCCATGTCCGTGTGCTTTCTATCATAGTTGCTCTTCTGGCGACTTTGAGCAACCTTCAGGTTTTCAAGAATGATGTGAACCTTCTCCTTCGCTTGAGTTACAATGTCGGGACCAAACAATGTTCTTTCACCTGCGCCCGACCAACCAATCGGAGTTCTGCATTTGCGGCCATAGAGAACCTCAAATGGTGCCATCTTTAGACTTTTCTGGAAGCTGTTGTTGTACGAGAATTCAGCATAAGGAAGGCATTCTTCCCACTTCATACCGAAAGAGATAACGCAAGCACGAAGCATATCTTCCAGAATCTGGTTGATCCTTTCAACTTGTCCTTGCGACTGAGAATGGTAAGCTGTGCTGAAGTTCAATTTTGTTCCCAAAGCATTTTGGAAACTTACCCAGAACTTGGAAGTGAAGATGCTTCCACAGTCTGAACTGATCTCAGGGGAACCCCATACAGAGAGACAATTTTGTTGATATAGAGCTCCGCCAACTGAATTGCAGAAATTGTTTCCTTGACGGGAAAGAAGTGAGCCACTTTAGAAAGCCTGTCGATGACAACAAAAATTGCATTGTTGCCCTTCTGCGACCTTGGAAAACCAGTTATGAAGTCCATCTCTACTTTCTCCCATTTCCATTCTGGAGGCTTCAATGGCTGTAGACGACCAGAAGGTTTCTGATGGACAACTTTAACTCTGCGGCAGACATCACACTCCGAGACATACTTGGCACAACATTGTTTCAACCCAGGCCACCAATATTGTGTTTTCAAGTCCATGTACATCTTAGTGCTGCCAGGGTGGATAGAAAGAACAGAATCATGTGCCTCCTTAAGAACTTGCTCTCTCAAACCCGGGTCGTTCGGAACGAACATCCGGTGTTCAAAGAATAGAGCTCCTTGATCATCGACGTGGAAGGACTCATACCTCGGCAGCTGAATGTTGGAGATGATGTTTTTGGCGTAAGCATCACCTCGCTGACTAGCACAAATCTTTTCTTCCAAGAGAGGGGTTGCCAGAAGATTTCGAAGATACCCTTCATCCACAATTTCAAGGTTGAGTTGGCGGAATTCCTCGCACAAGAGAGGTTGTTGTTCTTCCACCGTGAGGTTGTTGACATAAGCTTTCCAGCTGAGAGCATTGGCCATGACATTAGCTTTGCCTGGAGTGTAGTTGATTGTGAGATCGAAGTCATTAATTGCTTCAATCCACCTCCTCTGAGAAGGTTGAGATCCGGTTGTGTGAAGATATACTTCAGACTCTTGTGATCAGAAAAGATCTCACAACGGTTACCAAGCAAGTAGTGCCTCCATACTTTCAAAGCAAAGACAACTGATGCGAGTTTGAGGTCATGTGTAGGATAGCTGATCTCATGCGTCTTCAACTGTCGAGAGGCATAAGCAATAACTTGTTTTTCTTGCATAAGGACCGCACCCAATCCTTGCAAGGAGGCGTCATAGAATATCTGGAAAGGCTTTGATGTATCTGGAGGAATCAAGACTGGTGTGGAAGTGAGCTTCTCTTTGAGTGTTTCAAAGCTTGCTTGACATGCAGGAGACCAAAGTTATTTCTTGCCTTTCTTGAGGAGATCGGTAAGAGGCTTCGTAATCTTCGAGAAGTTCTGAACGAAGCGACGACAGTAACTAGCCAAACCAAGGAAACTCCGGACTTCTTTGACATTTTTGGGTGGAAGCCAGTCAACAATTGTCCGAACAGTTTCTGGGTTGACGGCGATGCCCTTGGCAGAGATGACGTGACCAAGGTAGGTGACTTCAGGCAGCCAGAACTCACACTTGGAGAACTTTGCATAAAGGCGGTTCTCACGAAGCTTGTTTAGGACACACCGAAGGTGTTCTTCATGTTCTTCTTTTGACTTAGAATAGACTAGGATGTCATCCAGATAGACCACAACGAACTTACAAAGATACTCCATGAAAACCGAGTTCATAAGCCTCGAGAAGGTGGCAGGTGCGTTGGTGAGACCAAAAGACATGACCGTGTACTCATACAGGCCATAGCGGGTGGTGAAAGCTGTTTTGGGAATATCTTCTTTGCGAATCTTGATTTGATGATATCCACTTCTCAAGTCAAGCTTAGAGAATACCACAGCTCTAGCTAGCCGATCAAAGAGATCATTAATCCGCGGAAGGGGATATTTATTCTTGATGGTTTTAACATTGAGAGCCCGATAGTCAACACAAAGTCTATCAGTCTTGTCTCACTTCTTCACAAAGATAGTTGGGCTACCCCAAGAAGAAGTACTGTGCTAAATAAAACCCAACTTCTCTTGTTCATCAAGCTGACGTTTGAGTTCAGCCAATTCAGCAGGACCCATTTTATAAGGCCGCTTGGAGATAGGAGCGGTTCCAGGTTCAAGCTCAATCACAAACTCGACCTCTCAATCAGGAGGCATACCGGGTAACTCTTCAGGAAAAACATCTGGGAACTCACAGACCATCGGAACACTTTGAATAGCTTCCATAGCATCATCATTCAGAGCCGCCAAAGAGAAAAGCTGAATAGCAGGAGTCGGACTTGGAGAATAGACTATATGGCCTTCAGGGATTTTCAGAGAAACCGAGCGTTCAGCACAATCAATCACAACTGCATTTGCTGTTAACCAATCCATGCCCAAGATAACATCAATGTCAGAATTGCCCAGAATAATTAAGGAAGCCGGGAACGAAGAGCCACCAATCTCAATTTGATTGCCATGGCTGATGTGAGCAGCCCTCATGTTTGACCCAGGAGATTGTACCACAAGACGATGCAATAGAGGACCCATAGCCAGATCATGCTCGTGTGCAAACTTGTGAGAAACAAAAGAATGTGAAGCACCAGAATCAAACAAAACTCGTGCAGGGACTGAGTTAACAGGAAGCATACCCATCACAACTCCAGGTGCATGCTCAGCTTGAGCGACGTTGACACTGTTGGCACAAGCAAGAGTAGACCCGGGCTTAGTGTTGATGTTGAGAGCCCGAGGTGGAGGTGCACGAACCATAGAAGAACTTGCCGCAGGTCTTGGAGGTGGTGGAGGAAGAGCTTTGTTGTTCATGGGACAACTCCAGTGTTGATGTCTAGTGTTCCCACAAGTGTAACAAGCACCTGGTGGACGTGGAGCAGCGTAGCCAGGGACTCCGCCAGGCGTTCCAGGGTAGTTGTGGTTGTAGCCCCTAGGAGCCACGGTGAAGGAGTTTGTTGGCCTTGCCGCGTAGCTTGACGGTCTTGGTGGAGCCGGGAGCGACGGTGCGGTATTAGGAACCCACACACGGCGCTTAGAAGGAGCTGTCATAGCTGAAGAGCTTGCTGCGTCACGATTGTGTTTCTTGGACTCCTCAAACACTTGCCTACTTGCTTCCTCCTGTAGAGCTGTATGTTGGAGTTCTAGAAAAGACCCCGGCCTTGCATGAGTGATTGCATATTTGATAGATGCATTGAGCCCTTGCATGAACCTCTTTTCCTTCTTCTTGTCATCAGAGATCTCATCACCACCATACCGAGAAAGGTTCATGAAGTTTCTGATATAGGTATTGACATTGTCATTGCCCTGCTTGAGGTTGAGAAACACTTCCTTCATCCTTTCCATGACAATTTCTGACAGGTATTGCTCTTTGAAAGCCCCAGTGAACTGCTCCCAAGTAGGCTGAAAACCAGAGTGGTTTGCCTTGAGGTAATTCTCCCACCATAGAGCTGCGTCTCCCTTCAAAAGGTGAGTGGCACATTTTACCCATTCTTGCTCTGGAACATCAGCAGTCATCAGCAACCTTGACATCTCACGCAGCCAATCATCAGCGTCCAGTGGCTAATCAGACACCTCAAAGTGGCGCGGGTTGAACTTCAGAAAGCTTTTGATGTCTCCTCGCTTGGGAGGTGGAGGTAGCGGAACAAACTCATTCCTCCTAACACTTTCTTCAAAACGCTGCTGGTTCTGCTGCATTGTTCCCAAGGCATTAGCAATACTTGCCAACGCAGCCCCCAGTTCAGGTGGTATGTCCTCCTCAGAACGGCGTGGTGGTGCCATCCCGTGATTGATGTAAAACTCAAGTTAGTACCATAATGGAGAATAATGATAATCCAAAATAGTACCCAAATGGAATTAACCAAGATTAAAGGATACAAATTACTAAGATGATATTAAAATATCAACAAAGTTCAAAGCACCTAGAAGATAGTAAGCATATCACACACGACTGAACAAGGAGTGTGGTACACAAAGCTATCAAAGAAAAAATTTCCGCAAATTTCGGCATTAAAATACGACTATATGCGCAACACCACTTAACGAATCAAGATTAGTAACTCTACCAATTCAATATACAATAGCGAATGATAAAAGTAGTGGTATGGTCGCGACTCCATCCCGCACTCAAATCATTACTCTGCACATGAATAAGTAAAACACATATCCCAACTTCCTTCTTATTAAGATGAACCTAAAGATTAGTAACTACGGAAACGAACACCCCAAACAAGATAACGTCGGATAACAAAGAGTAAGACAGATGGCACCGGTATACAACGAATCAGATAGATCGTGTCGGTTTACAAAGGCCTATCAGTATGGAATGTACCAACAGTTGATAACCAAAGGCAGATAGTGATAACATTTGGATGCAACAGATAGACAAGGAATTCACACACACACACTTTCTATGATACTATGGAACCCAGAACACGTGAATCCTAGTTTGAATTTTTTAGAAGAGGATTGAAAACGTTACACTTCCTTACCAGAAAAGGGTGGGTGGGTGGGTAAGAAGAAAAATGGAAGCAGTCCTACTCCCACGTTTCGTTTTTCCCTAGTATACATAGCTACCAAAATATTTGCTATACTGACAACGACCATTTGGCTGAGACCCTGAAGGGCGGGATGGCTCTGATACCAATTGTAACAACTTCGGACCCTACGCTCTAAGTTCAAGCCTGGATGAAACGGAAGTGGTTAAAATAGTACAGCGGGGTCCCAGGGGACCGCCCACGTGTAGACCCGTCGGCCGTCCTAACCACTTCCAAGACATCAGGACAAGAGCGAGCGGCGTAGGCAACAGGCGAAGAGATCAAATACATACACAAGTGAGTATGTATGCAAGCTACCTCACAACAGTTCTAAGAGCCATTCCATCTAAAAGAAATAGAAATATTGCAACGCCATACGGAAAGATCCAAATATCCTAGATATAGATAATAATTTAGGATAACTCCTCATACATCAAACATCAGAGTATCAGGCGGAAGCAGAAAACAAGATCCGAGTACGGATAAGAAGCAAATCGGCATAAGATGCCACATAAATAAACACATCCCGCCCACAGATCTCGCGGATCCCCATCCCCGGAATCTCTACACCGAGTGATCGTTGCCAACATCATCTGTCTCCTCCACCCAGTATCCATCTTGCGAATACACCTGTTCATCTGAATCAAACAAATTATCGTGTGAGATCCTAGAGGTACTTAGGAAGTCTTTATGCCTCTAAAGGGGACATATACCTGGGGTGACGCAATTGCAGCAAAATATAATAACTAACAAGTCTATAGATACTCGCTAACCATCCGCCTAACCAATGATAGACGAATGTCCATTAATTAGTAACAACAGTTATAACAGTATAAAGTAACAAATCCATCCTCCTTCCCGCTTACCAACGAGAAAGCGGACGAACAACCCATCAGTTGGCAGTTTTATTAACCATTCCATGAGTATTGCACTATTTACTAGTCAGGTATTTGGTCAAATTTAAAGCGGTACTTTAGTTATACTTGTCCATGATCGAGAAACTATGCTCCAAGTCGTCCATAACCGCGGACACGGCTTTCAGAAAGATTTACCCTGCAGAGGTGCACAAATAACAACACACACTCGATCAACCTCGGAAAAACCAACTCAAAACCCAACGAGGCATTCACGACAAAGCGATCACATGATTCATAAAATATTTTAGGGGGCCACCCCACTAAGCTACCCACAACGAAGTTGGCCGGCTCCGGAACGGACCCAGGGTTTGTGTGGACGGCGGTAAACGACTGGGAACCCGAAAGTGTGACTGGGCTTGTCGATACAGCGAAAACGTGTCACGATCCAAAACAGTACAGGTGCTCCACGCACAATCGTAAATAAAACAGTAAAGCATGGCATAAGTACAGGATAGTAATAAAACCCCAAAGTACTTTGTGGCCCCAAGAAATAGAAATGAATCAAGCTCTGGCTCAGGGGGGGGTCCACGGCCTCCCGGATGTGGATAGTGCGAATAGTCAAGGAACAGGAATCAAGTACTCGGGGTCCTACGGGACACAAGTGAGCATGAAAAACCAAATAGCAGATATTGTCCACCGGTGCCTCTTTCATTAGTTATCCCATTACTACTCCGGTTAAGTTGTTTAGGCACCTCGTTATCTATCAGACACTAACATACCCTACACATGTTGTTTTACGACTCGCATGGCTCAAACAACTCCTGTAGTAATGGCTCATGGGATGGAGGTGGGTTTAAAAGTAAAGGCTATGCAGTACTTGGGATTCCATTTAATGCAATCGCGACTCAATGATGCAAGAATAAGATAGAGGCAATAGGTACTATATGTATGCAAGCATATGGTAGTGCTTGCTTGGCAGCTCAGTTGAAGCGAGAGACGGATCTGGGTAGTACTCTTGGGATTCCTGATATTTCCCCTGCTCGGCGTCTATTCGAAGAAGAACCAAACAAACAAGGGCCAACATAAATAAAGTGCACAAGCATATGAATAAAATGCAACAAGCAAACAAGCATGCCATGATGAATGATGCACAATTTACATGGCAATAATGTAGCATGGCATGGAGGAGGTGTGGGGTACAAGAATAAAGCATTTTATTAAGTTTTAGTCATGTTTTGCTCCCATATAACTTGCTGTCCACTTAATATTTAGATGATGCATGCTGCAATTCAGAACACGGACTGCATAAACAGAATGGACTCGTTGCGCTGATCGATTTAGACATATTATTTGTCAAATTTGGAGTTGTAGATTTAAAGTTATTAATTAATTAAAAAAGGCATTTTTAATGCAATTAAACAATTTCGAAAAATTTAAATTAGTCAAACATTGATTTGGATGGCAAATTTGAAATCCTCACATTTTTATGATTCAAAAACATATATTATTTGTCAAATTTGGAATTACCAATTATAAGTTGTTCATTTCTGGATTTAAAATCATATTAAACATTTCTGAAAACATTTTTATTTTCAACAGAAAAGAACAGACACTTTGTATACACAAACGAAACTAGCCTCTGCAGCTGACGGGTGGGGCCTGCGCTGACTCAGCGCTCGGTGACACAGCGGGATTGGCTCGGGTTTTTCTCACCGCGCGTTTGCTGAGCCACCGAGACCGAAAGGTGGGGTTGGAGGTCATACGGGCCCACTCGACAGTGGCTGAGCGGGCGGCTGCCACGCGGCAAAACCGGGGACCGCGGGTTGAGGCCCAGACCTTGCGGGTGCCTTTTTGTAAAACACCGCGGCGGCGGACATGTGGGGTTCGGATGGAGCGCGAGGTGATGAATCAAAAGCTGCGGTACCTTTTTGTTAAAAGGCCATAGAGGCAGACATGTGGGACCTGGGGAAGCGCGGGTTTGAGGGAGTAAAAAGGTGGGGGGTTTTCTGAAAGATGTACACAGCTACTATTTTTCTTCCAGGGTTTACTGACGAAACTGTCGGTCGACGGCGCACGGCGCAGCGGGGGCTCGAACCCGCGATCGATCGATCGCGCACAGGCGGCGGCGACCGCTGGGGCTGGCTTGGGTTGTTGGTGGAAATGGGCTACGCGGCTAGAAGTCCCTCTGCGACGCCATGGCGAGGAAAACCGACCGCGAATGCCGGCGCACAGAGGTCGTTCGTCAAAACGAGCGGCGCGTTCATGAAGCGAAGACGGCCAAGAGGGTGTTAGGGAGGTGCAGTGGCTCACCGCGGGGAGGTTGGAGGAGGTGGTTCGGTCCGCGACGCAGAGGATCGTCGGAGACGCTGGTGCTCCCGCGGCTAGGGTTTCGTCGGGACAACAGCGTGTGCGACGGGGCTGGGCGTCTCCTCCTCGACGCCATGTATAGGGGTGACGCCGGGGTCCTCGCTGCCTTCCTCGACACCCCAACAACCTCGCCCGCCTCCTCGATCTGTGGTGGAACGCCGATACCGACGTCGGCGGCCGGTGGTGGAAGAGGTGGTGGCAGGGGGAGATGGGGAAAAGGGCTGCGGCGCAGGGCCTGGGGTAGGATCTGGGGCTACACGGCAGAGAGAAGGGGTAGATAGGGACGGGAGGGGAGATGCCGTGGTGGCTCGGGTTAGAAAAGGTGGTGACCACCTTTTTCCTCCCTCTCCTCACGTGCTCGGCTAGACTCGGGCCTGGGGGTGGTGGCTGCAGCTGGACCAGGCAGAGAGGAAGGGTGGCTCGGGTGGGGCCTGGTGGCAGCGGGAGAGAGAGAAGGAGAGGGGAGGCTTGGGTAGGGTTTAGGTTAGAGGGGCATGGTACTCGGCATGGTTAGGGTTAGGCCGAGCCAAACCACAAGGGGTGGTGGCCACGGATGGAGGGTGGTGAGGGTGGCCGGGGCTAGGGTAAGGAGGGTGAGGTGAGGGTAACTAGTGTTTAGAAGATCTTAGCTTAGAGCTTGAGCTAGGGTTTAAAGGTCACATGGAAGGAAAGAAAAGAAAAGAGGAGCCCCAAGGATATGCTCATGCAAGGATAGGTATGTAGAAAGATTAAAGGAGACAAGATGTCCTATTAAGTTCCTTTGAAAAGGGCTGACTAAAGAACTCCCAACCCAACAAGCTTTACTCCAAAATTCAAAAAGGATCCAAATAGAGAAGGTATGGCAAGCTTGCACGGGCCATGCATAATAATAAATGCTCCCTCTAGTGGTGAAAACCATTAGAATATCTCATGGCATTTATGAAAACAAGGTTTCAATATTTTGAATAGGGCCCAACCAAAGGAATGGAAACTTGTTTACCACATGGATTAAATAGAAGATCATGCATGAATATAAGGGGGCCAAGCTTGTGTGTATGTGGCACTAGCCAACATGAACCACAATGGTATTCCTACATGAGCTTATATTCAAATTTAACCCATATGGAAGCTTGACAAGGGATTCCACTCACATAGCATGCAAAAGTGCCCATGTGGCTCTCATATACCAATAATGTGAAAACAACATAGATCATGTATGGGAGCATGTAGAAAGGCAAGAGGATCCATCTTTATATATGTGAGCTAGACAAAAGCCAAAATAAATGCAAATGCCCACATATAGTTTGGATGGTGGAATTATAAGGTGGTGACAAGGTTAAGGTGGTGGAGTCAAAAGAGATATGCCCACAACTCAACTTGAGCATGAAGCAATTTATCAAGAAGCAAATACAATATATCAAGAGGCAAATACAAGTGATACAAATGCATATGGGATAAGAACCAAATGAAAGGGGTTTTATATGATGCTCAAATGCAAGGTGGCATGATGACATGAGCATGATATAATTATGATGCAACAATTATATGTAGGAAGTAGCATTTTATTATTAGACCATGTAGCATTACAGATGTTAGACAGATGGGATGCTACACTCTTCTTCATCTTCGTCTTCCCCCATTCTACTATCAGCGTCTTCAGTGAACATAGGATAGTTGTCACTATCCTCTTCTTCTTCGTTGTCTTCCATTATAACCCTTCTTTTTTCCGTGCTTGGTCCAACAATTATAGCCGGGCATGAAACCATTCTCAAGCAGGTGGACGTGAAGGGTCTTTGAGGTAGAGTAATCCTTCGTATTGTTACAGGAACTACATGGACAATAAATGAAACCATTCGACCGCCTGTTAGCCTCAACCACGTTGAGAAAATAATGCATGTCAGTAATGAAGTCGGGATGGCATCGGTCACTGTACATCCATTGTCGATTCATTTGCATTATATATATAAGTATATCAAAAATCATTAATTACACAACATCGTGGATATATGAGTGACCAACTTAATTAATATTCAAGTTCATCACATAAAACTAAGTTTTTTTATAAAAAAGAAGAGGCTCACCGAGGTGGTACGGTGCTAGGGGACGACGCTGGCGATCGACAGTGGTGAGGACAGGGATGATACTAAAACCTACAAATCATACTTTAATTTGAGCTCAAATTACATATAAAAAGAATGAAATCCCTAACTTAGGCATTTCATCGAACACCTTGGTAGCACTACAAAAATAATACGAGTTAAACTAGGAAAGAAATGAGCTAATTAGGAACGCCGGAAGAAAGGATGTTATTGCTAACCCTTGGATAGATGGGTGCCGTCAATCTTGATAAAATGGTGGAAAAAATGGAGATTTTTTGGAGTGTGAGAGGTGCAAAATATTTGAAAATGTGGGAGAGGAGAAGGAGAAGGGGAAATGAGATGCAAGGCCGATCGGGTTTGAGAAATAGGGCAGGGAACCTATAGTATCGGTACTAAAGGTTCAACACTGGGCCCACCTTGCTTCAAAATTAGACTGAGAAACCTTTTGTACCGGTTCGTAACCCCTCAACAAACCGGTATTAATGCACCCTTTAGTACCGGTTCGTAAGGCTTAGATGGAAGCCCTGTTTTTTACTAGTGTGTAGGGGTTCAGCTAGATGCTCTTGTATCGCTAGCTAGACAGAGTGAGCATATACAATTAACATGGTAGTATCACGTTGAACCATTCGAGCAGTCATGACGATCAACCAAGTTCAGAGATTCTTCGGAAGTTGGTGAACTAATAATGTGTGTTGAATCCTGAGCTAGTAAACTACATATAACTGGTAGCAAACCAAATAATACATACTCTTCCCCAAGTGTGTGATAGACCGACGGAACATGTAAAGATCAAACTTGTCACCACCACTACAAGATCATGCAAGTGTTGGAGGATGAGAACGAAAACATCAGAGTTACATGAGGGCTGCAGACAGAGGCGTGAATCCTTTAGAAACAGGAGGCATCGGAAGCTCATTTTCTGTCGCATTCGTACTTTGTTGTGGCGATCAGGCGATGCGCACAGAAGGGCCGCCGTGTCTGGGGGAATGAGTTGTAGGTTGGCTTTTGTCTAGCTTATCCGTTCGTGCTACCGTGCTGCTACAAGCGCGTTGTCACGACCGTACCTACGCCAACCGAAGACCAGTCCAGCGATAGCTCCTTTAAATGGCAGCAACACAAAAGGGCAAGGACTCGACGAACAACCTACTGAAACGTGTCTCTTATCTCTCTGAGCTTTTACCTCTGAAACTCTCCCCTCTCTGAAACTTTGCCCCTCTTGTATATCTTCTATGCTTAAACTGGTACCCAGCTTACACCATATCCAGTGTATTTGAGACTGAATTGATAGAGAAAACAGCCGGGCATTGCACGCATGTTCTGCAACTCTAAGCTAGCTACAGACACAAACAATTGATCGGTGTCATATTTGGCTACAACATCCACGCCAGCCATTGCAGGTCGCTTTCACCGCAAAGCACCTGGCAACTCGATGGACTGAAACCGGGATGAAGAACATTGTAGGAGTTGCGTGTAGGGTCCACACTTCTTCGCTGGGCTGCATCAATTGATAGGCACAACAATTTTATTGCTAAATTCAGAATAGTCAAAGTATTATAATCAATGTGTCATATAGGGTTGAGATATGTACCGACCAAAAAAAAATAAAAGAAACAAAAGGCTATACAATTAAAAATCTACTAGCCTGAAAATAGAAATTATGTGCAACCGTTAGCAGCATGTTGTATCCATAATACCGTTAGCTCCAACTGATCCGCCGGGAGTAGTAGGACCAAAGTTGAATCTAGCGCGCAGTCAGTAGAATAATCAACAAAAAAAATTGTACCCTTTCTTGTTAAAAATAATATCATTTGTGCACGTTCATATAGATCAACATAAGGCAAAAATACCAATACGATATTTAGCATTATTTTTATGAACATTATTTAAGCAATTGCCAAACATATTGGTAATACTTTTTGGTGATGGTATGTTAAATCTAAAGTACATTATGCGCCAAATAATTCTTATAAAAGGACATGTAAGAAACAGGTGTTCCAGGGTCTACATTGAGTCGCAAAAATAACACCTTTGACACTTATTCTAATTCCTTTTGCGCAGTTGTCTTTTGTTAACAAAACTTAATTATTCTAGAACCACATGAAATCTTAATCTTTGGTAGAACCTTTAATTTCTAAAAGTATTTTTTTATGCAAATACAATGGGAAGTCCCCCACTGCATCATTTTTCATTTATAAAAGGTCACCAAATACAGGTGTGGGTACATACAAAGATAGAAAGTAGAACAAGAAAGAAAATTACAACGCATCCAACTAATCCTGCATATCCTCTTCTAGACAAGGCTCAATTCTATGTCTAGTGTCCTGAATAGAGGCCTTAAAAAGGCATAACATTGCTGATCTCTATGGTCATTGTCAAAGATAATTTTGCTTATGTGATTCCAATACTCTAGCATCCAACAATTAAAGCTTCCTTGAGAAACAAGTTAAATGATGAGAAAATTCCTTCTATGACACTACTTGCAAATTTGTTTCCTTATATGACACTCAAAACTTTTTTCACTATCTGTAAAATGTTTGCCTTACGTGACACTCCAGTGTATTTTGAGAGCTAACGGTGTCAATTGGTGACTTACAAAGACGCTTTTGCCTCTTGTGCAATATGTGACAAAATTACAAGATAAGTTGATGTACTATGAAATATGGAATTGACTTAAATTCAAAAAGATAGTGTCGTGTATGTTCAGTCATGTGACAAGGAACATAACGTTATTCAAAAACTTCATTCAGACTATACTAATAACAAACATAATTCAAAATAAATAAAAATTTGGCAGAATCTCCCCTATATTTTGATGCCATATCACATATATATAATTTGACCAAACAACAACCTAATAGCTGCCATGAGCATCCAGATTCACCACTAGTTCACATGTATCACAAATGATAGGCTAAAGGACCTCCAAAATAACCATTACATCACAGAAACTCCAAAAGAATCATTACATCAATGGCAGAGCACACAAGCATATTGAAAATTACAAACTGAGCCTTCTTTTGCTTCTTGTGCTCATAGCAGGGCTAGGAGGGTTAAATTTTCTGCTCCTTGTGCCCATTGCTGGGCTATCAAGTGGAACCATGGGAATCTTCTCAGCAGTTTCTCTCTTCTTCACCTTGGCTTTTATCTTCACAGGAGCAATCTTCTCAATGGAGCTGGTTTTCGATCTACACACATGCATGCATGGGAGCAGTAAGTTTATGGCAGTAATTGCAACTATAAGTAAGTATGGAAACAGTAAGTTTGGAGCAATTTAATACATAAAAATACACAACACTTGTGAACAAGAAACACAAAATACCTCTTTGATCCTCCAGATTCAGAGTTGACATGTTGTCTCTTTTTCTTAGTTGTAGTTTCTTTAATTTCCAAGCTTGGTGGAAAACACATCCTTGTTGGTGCTCCATCCTCGCAAGGCACATTGGATGATTGGGCTATTTTGCTAGTCTTTGTCCTCTTCTTTGGTGGTTCCCTATATGAGCAATATGAAAAGTAATTAATATGTTTTTGTTGCAAATAGAAATAGTAAAGCAAGGAAGAGTAATCTATATTACCTAATAGCCATCATTGCAGCAATGTCATCAGGGTTGCCCTTCTTGCAATTGTGCCAATGATGCCCATATTCCTTACAAATTGGGCATAAGTGCTTGCCTTTTTTCCTATTCTTCTCACTACAACCTTTATACCTCTCAGTTTTAGGCCTGCCAGCTGTAGCTTTCAGTAGTGGTGGATGCATGAAGAATCGATGGTGAGATTCAGGCCAGTGGTTCTTGTCAGGCATAGCAGGGATTAGTTGGGCATAAGCTGCTCTAAAAAATTTAATGGAGTAATACAAGTCAACATAATTCTTTATATGTGCATCGCTAAGTGATGTGATGAACGCAAGAGCATGTTTGCAAGGAAGGCCACAAACTTGCCATTGTCTACAAGAACATGTTCGATCTTGCAAGTTGACGACAAACCTAAAGCCGCTGCCTCCTAATGCAGTCACTTCAGCCACTTCTTCTGAGCATTGTACCACCTCCAAGTTTAATTCTCGGGTCATCGCGTTCAACTTCTTCATTATGTCGGGCAGAATCAATCCATCTAATTTCTTCGCCACTTTTCTCCTCTCGTTCCACTTGATCATGATCAATTGCCTTGCCTTATCCATGAAATAGTCCAAGTTCAATGACTTGTAGTGCTTGATCCAATTGTTAAAAGAGAAAATTCCTTCTATGACACTACTTGCAAATTTGTTTCCTTATATGACACTCAGAACTTTTTCCTTACCTATATGACACTATCTGTTTGACACTCCAGTGTATTTTGAGAGCTAACGGTGTCAATTGGTGACTTACAAAGACGCTTTTGTCCCTTGTGCAATATGTGACAAAATTACAAGATAAGTTGATGTACTATGAAATATGAAATTGACTTAAATTCAAAAAGATAGTGTCGTGTATGTTCAGTCATGTGACAAGGAACATAACGTTATTCAAAAACTTCATTCAGACTATACTAATAACAAACATAATTCAAAATAAATAAAAATTCGGCAGAATCTCCCCTATATTTTGATGCCATATCCCCTGCACACAGTTCACATATATATAATTTGACCAAACAACAACCTAATAGCTGCCATGAGCATCGAGATTGACCACTAGTTCACATGTATCACAAATGATAGGCTAAAGGACCTCCAAAATAACCATTACATCATAGAAACTCCAAAAGAATCATTACATCAATGGCAGAGCACACAAGCATATTGAAAATTACAAACTGAGCCTTCTTTTGCTTCTTGTGCTCATAGCAGGGCTAGGAGGGTTAAATTTTCTGCTCCTTGTGCCCATTGCTAGGCTATCAAGTGGAACCATGGGAATCTTCTCAGCAGTTTCTCTCTTCTTCACCTTGGCTTTTATCTTCACAGGAGCAATCTTCTCAATGGAGCTGGTTTTTGATCTACGCACATGCATGCATGGGAGCAGTAAGTTTATGGCAGTAATTGCAACTATAAGTAAGTATGGAAACAGTAAGTTTGGAGCAATTTAATACATAAAAATACACAACACTTGTGAACAAGAAACACAAAATACCTCTTTGATCCTCCAGATTCAGAGTTGACATGTTGTCTCTTTTTCTTAGTTGTAGTTTCTTTAATTTCCAAGCTTGGTGGAAAACACATCCTTGTTGGTGCTCCATCCTCGCAAGGCACAATGGATGATTGGGCTATTTTGCTAGTCTTTGTCCTCTTCTTTGGTGGTTCCCTATATGAGCAATATGAAAAGTAATTAATATGTTTTTGTTGCAAACAGAAATAGTAAAGCAAGGAAGAGTAATCTATATTACCTAATAGCCATCATTGCAGCAATGTCATCAGGGTTGCCCTTCTTGCAATTGTGCCAATGATGCCCATATTCCTTACAAATTGGGCATAAGTGCTTGCCTTTTTTCCTATTCTTCTCACTACAACCTTTATACCTCTCAGTTTTAGGCCTGCCAGCTGTAGCTTTCAGTAGTGGTGGATGCATGAAGAATCGATGGTGAGATTCAGGCCAGTGGTTCTTGTCAGGCATAGCAGGGATTAGTTGGGCATAAGCTGCTCTAAAAAATTTAATGGAGTAATACAAGTCAACATAATTCTTTATATGTGCATCGCTAAGTGATGTGATGAACGCAAGAGCATGTTTGCAAGGAAGGCCACAAACTTGCCATTGTCTACAAGAACATGTTCGATCTTGCAAGTTGACGACAAACCTAAAGCCGTTGCCTCCTAATGCAGTCACTTCAGCCACTTCTTCTGAGCATTGTACCACCTCCAAGTTTAATTCTCGGGTCATCGTGTTCAACTTCTTCATTATGTGGGGCAGAATCAATCCATCTAATTTCTTCGCCACTTTTCTCCTCTCGTTCCACTTGATCATGATCAATTGTCTTGCCTTATCCATGAAATCGTCCAAGTTCAATGACTTGTAGTGTTTGATCCAATTGTTAAAACATCCGCCAAGTTGTTGGTTACATAGTCCACCTTGCATATGGCAGAGAACTGACTCCTAGACCACAGCCTATTATGCCACTTCCTAAGATATGCAGTTGCGGCTGGCTTTTTTGCCTCCATTGCAACCCAATTTTTATCAAATAAATTTGGGTTCCATGAGTAAGCAGCTGCCCATAGGTGGTCATCAAATACTTCCCCATGAAACTTCTTTTTGAAGTTGCTGACTAAGTGAAACATACATTCCCTATGTTCTGCCTCCGGGAATACTTCTTTTACCCCTGCCATCACTGCTTGACCAGCATCAGTGCATATGGCCAAACCTATTGGTGATCCTATGGCTTGTCTAAGAAATTGCATGAACCAGATCCAATTTTCATTTGTTTCAGAGTCAAAAACACCAAAACAAACTGGGTACATCCAATTATGGCCATCCACGGCAGTAGCACTAGCCAGCTGCCCCTTGAATCTGCCTGTCATGAAGGTGTTGTCCACTGCCAAATATGGCCTGCAACCACTACGAAATCCATCTATGCAAGGTTTCAAAGCAACAAAAATTCTTCTAAACCTGATTTTATCATTTATTGTATGATGGTCGATCTGCACTATGCTATTAGGGCAGCAACTTTCAACTTGTGCCTTAAACTTATACAAATTGTCAAAGCTACTATCCCAATCACCATATAGTTGCTTCAAGGCTAGTAGCTTACCCATATATACTCTCTTATAGTGGATTTTGACCTTGTAGTGTTCTTTCAGCTTCTTTTGCAATTCAGTTGCTCCTAAAATTGCATCTTCAATGAGCCAATCATTCACCTTCTCACATATCCAAAACTTAGTTGCGTTCTTCACTTCCTTTTTCCTTTTCGTACTAGAGCAATCATGATCACAAGGGTTTTTTTACCTACAAGAGAGGAATACAAGTAAATTAAATACTCAGAAATGTTTATGCAAGAAATATTCAGAACTGAATAAAGTTTGACAATTACCACTACAGTCCGCATATCAGCTGTTGTAGAAGCATGTATCCTCCACGGGCAATCATCTTCATCTCTTCTTTTACAATAGCCCCTAAACCTACGGTGTGTACTCTTCTCCGTGTTATACTTAAATTCACGTTTGACTGCATGCTGAGAAAGGGCCAACCTGAACTCATTCATATTGGGATATGTGGAGCCTACGGTCATTGGAGGGTCTTCCTTATCATACTCTATATTTGGGTCATGATCTGGCTCATATGGTTGAGAGGGGTCACAGTATGCAATGTACAACTGCACTACCTTTGTCTTGGTGTGTTCCTCAAACATAGACAACAAATCTTGGTCAGATTTTACTTCTAGGAATATTTTCAGAATATTGTCATAGTAGTGAACATGTGCAACTTCCAAATATGGTGGTCGGTACTGCTCAACGATGGATTCTACCAAATCCTTATAATTTGTTAAATCACTATCAATAACCTTTTCAAAATAGAAGCATCTGATGTCCTTTCTAGCTTTTTTTGGGTTTCCAAACAATCTAATTTTCAGCAAATAGCATGAGTTTGGATCCAGCCTGTTAATGGAGGAGAAATGCATAAACATTTTTTACTAATGGCAGTACAAAACACATCAATTATAGAGAAATTGGTCAAAATCACTCACCCTTCCATGCCCAAATTTGTAGAGAAATTTGTCGCTGGAGCTGAGCTTCTCGAAGGGTACTCCACTGCTGCATCGTTCCCCTCCGAAGCCAAGCCTGTGTCACGCTCGGAAGCCCCTTCTTTGCCGCCCTTCGCCCCGTCTGCTTCCGCGTCCGGTACGCCGCCTCGGCCCGCTGCCTCACCTTGTCCCCCACCCGCGTCCGGTGCGCTGCCTCGGCCCGCTGCCTCACCTTGTCCCCCACCCGCCTCGACGCCCGCCGCGCTGCCTCGGCCCGCTGCCTCACCTTGTCCCCCACCCGCCTCGACGTCCGCCGCGCCGCCTCGGTCCATGGCTAGAGCCGCCGCTCGGACAAGTAGGCGCCGCCGCTCGGGGAAGCAAGCACCGCCGCCGCGAGAAGGCAAGCGCCGCCGCCACCGCTCGGATAAGCAATTGCCGTCATCGCCGTGAGAAGGCAAGCACCGCCGCTCGGATCAGCAATCGCCGTCGCCGCGAGAAGGCAAGCGTCGTCGCTGCTAGGGTTCAGGAACCAGGCTGTGAGCGAATGAGCGAGCCTCTGGTTAGGCGATGTGTTTTTTCTCTTCTTTTTTTTTGACGTGAGCGAGCGAGCCAGGGAACGTGAGCGAGCGAGTCAGGGAAACGTAGCAACCAGGGCATTTTGGTCCACACAGGAAAAACTTAACGGAAAAGATTGACGGATCCCACGGCAATGTCACATAAGGCAAAAAAAATTACAGATAGTGTCATGTAGGTAAGAAAAAAGTTTTAAGTGTCATATAAGGAAACAAATTTGCAAGTAGTGTCATAGAAGGAATTTTCTCTTAAATGATCTGTTAATTCTTTGCCTCTAACAACATCTCATTGCATACTAAATCAGTGTTCCATTCCTCTAAATCATTGCATAGTAAAGCTTCTTTGAGAAATATTTCAACATTGAGTTTTTTCCTTAGCAGAAGTTCTCCTCTATTTAATCTGTATTGGATCATCAGCCAAAAAATAATTTATGCTTTGGAAGACAAGGTGATTTCCATATCCACTTAAATGTTGCATGAGCATCAGGAGCTTTAGTAATTTCCTTATATCCATTTCGGAAAAAAAGTATTTTCCTCATATACTTTTTAGTGGAATATTGATGACCTCCCCATGGAAAAGACCATGAGTCATTCTGATTTTTTGATGTAGCCAACATGTTTCTCATCTCATGAATTTGTTCATTGGCAATAGTGGATATGGGCAGCTGAAATAAATCATAATATTGGTCTTTTTTCTCCTTAGATTTCTGAATAGTAATGAATGAAGGTGTGGAAATGTGCAGCCAGTGGAATACCATTCCATTTGTCTTTCTAGATAAGAATACTATTTGCTTGACTTGGTATGCAAGTGTATATGTTTGAAATCATCTAGGAAAGATAAGCAGTTCCCTCACCAGAAAGAGCCCTTACAATGATCTTTACGTAGTACTATACCATTAGCATAGTAAGCTTTACATAGCAGATCTACCCATGGAAAACTAGGGTGATTGTAGAATTTATAGAGGTTTTTTTACCATAAGGGATTTACTATGCTCTCTAAGGTATATAATACCCAAAACCTCCTGCCTTTTTGGATTGACAAACCTTCTCCTACTAAACCAAACTTTTTCCCTTTTCTCAATTTCCTTCCCCTACCATGGAAATGTTCTTGTGGATTTGTCCACATGATCCACTTGGGTATAGTGCCTCTTTAAGGCACACATAATGAAATTTGGCATAGCTAAAATGACTCATCTAATGAAAACCACTCTGGAGAAGTTAGATAGGAGATTTGATATACCAGCAAGTCTTCTATCAATCTTGCATATCAAAGGAGATAAACCTTCAATGCTTTGGTCTGGTGGAGCCCTTTGGCAGACCAAGGTGTGTGAATGGCATTGCTTCAACTCTGCAACCAAATAGTGGAGCAAGTTCTTCACATCTGGTAGATGTAATATTAATAGGTATCATATATATTATTTATGGTTATTGATTTTCAGTCCTATAGATTTTGTGAACTTTTACAGGATGCCCTTCAGTCTAATAAGTTGTTGTGGATTAGCAGGGAGGATGAGAAGTGTGTCGTCAGTATACTGCAGGATGGCTATTTTTGTCCATATGAGTCATCTAATGGGAGTGATAATTCATTATTCTACCAAGCATGATTGGTATTGATCTGCAACAATTTAGTAATGGACACAAATAAAAGAGGTGAAAGAGGGTCCCCATGTCTAACCTCTCTTTTATAGATAATATTTTTTCTAGGAACTCCATTTAGAATAATTGATTTTGATGCGCTGTATAATATCTTCTTGATCCAATAAATGAATTTTCTTTAAAGCCAAGATGTTGTAACAAAGTAAAAAAATAGCCTTGTACTCCACCATATCAAAAGCTTTCTCAAAATATATTTTGAAAAGGATGGCTTATTTTTTGTATTTATAACATATATAAAGATATTCAAATCCCCATGCAAGATAGTCTTGAATGGTCCTTGTCTTGATAAATCCATATTGGTTCTTATGGATAACATGAATAGTAAATAGTGGCATGCCCATGGTGGCCACGGTGCATAGGCTATCTACCGTCTGATTAGATTAAGGGTGCACACGGTGTTAAGATGGCAAACGACAAGTATTCACAAAGTATATAACCTTTTTCATTCGAGAGCCAGATGGAGGCAGTGCATGCATCATGGATATTCGGTGGCCGCAAAATACACCCGTGTCACATGGTAGAAGACTGCCGGTAAGCACACATGCAGCCAAGTTTGAACCGTGGGCAGCAAAACACACACATGGAAAAAGCGGGACGGCAAACACGCATGAATTCCTCACGATGGGAGTTGCAAATAAGTACCGCCATGCAAGCCGTTGGCCATACATGCATGAAGCAAGTAGCCATGGTTCTAACCATGGGCAGCAAAACACATACATGAAATAAGGAGGCTGGCAAGAACACACGCATGTCTCACGTTTGAGTTTCATGAAGGAAAATCACCATGCAAAGCCGTTGGACACATGCATGAAGAAACTAGCAAGGTTCGAACCATCGGCGGAAAAACACATACATGAAATAAGGAGGCCGGCAAGAACACATATGTGTCTCACGGTGGAGTTTCATGAAGGAAAATAGCCATGCAAGCCGTTGGCCATAAGCAACCTTGTATTAACCATTCTTTCATTGAATGCGCACGGTAGAGGATAGGAGCTTTTTGTCTCCTTTTGCATATACTGTTAGCATGTATTAAATAATGCATTCAAGCCGTGCTCCATTGTCATATGTAAAATTCTTTGAACATCCATGCTTGCATGCGGCTACCGTTATTTCATGAGCCGTGTCCGTGAGAAGGCTGTGAAGAAACCGGTGTAACACCCCAAAACTTCTAATCAAGATTATCAAGTTCTAATCACCCAAGTTTAGGGTTAACAAAAACTTTTATTAAGAAAATGAATATGAATGCATGTGTGTTTGCATTAGTGTAAATTTGAGTGCTTATGCCATGCTTGGTTGTTCTAAATAATGTGAAATGGTTTAAGGATGAATACCACCTCATCTAGGCCATTTACAAACAAAGTCAAAAGAAAAAGAAATCATATATGAATAAATAAACCAAATGGTCATTTTCACCAAACTAAACCACTAGGCCACTTTGTGTGTTCCTAGAAGAAGAATTCTAATAGAAACATTTCTATTTATTTTCACCCCTTGCTAGACCAAGTAAAAGTGTATCAAGGCCCACTTTACAAACTTACAAAAACATCTTTCAAATCAATTTAATGGACAGTTGAAAATTGAATCTTGTTCATATGTTAAGATCCTACTTTTTCAAAAACCTATCAAATCAATTCCCCTTGACCTCTCCAAGCAAACATAGTTACTCAAGCTTAAGATCAAACCACTCACCAAATTTGAATAAAAAATTCCAAAGTACATTTCTTGAGGCCATTTCCACAAACACCTGGCAGACACTAACTTAACCACCTGCCTAACTTCACAGTTTCCATAGTAATTAGTCGACCAATTGGTCTCCACTTCACTCCCTTGTCCCCTCTGGTGTCGAGCAGCACCCAGACCATCCCACTTTGGCCGTTATGCACAGTGGAGTGCCACCCGGTTGTGGTCATCGCCGGCTGACAGTGGGCTGCACGCCAAGAGCCTCGCCGGCCGACAGTGGGCAACACGCCAGGAGCCTCGCCAGCCTCTCCCACGACACGCACGAGACACGCCTCGGTCCACCGCCACCCCTGTCCAAGCCACGACCCTAGCCGAGCCCTGGACCATCCTAGCTACGCCGCGCCCCGCCTCTCTGTGCCATGCCCAGAGCGCGCCAGCTCACCGCGCCCGACCAGCTCGCACAGCTCACGCCTTGCCTTCATCGCGCATGCTCACGCTCGCCATGATCACTACTACCTCATAGACACGCCCCTTCGCCGTCGCGCAACCCGCAGCTGCCGCACGCCGCCGCAAACACCTCTGCCTCTGCGCAGAGCGCCGCACGTTCCCGACCAGCCTAGACCGCCCCGCGCCATGCCATTAAATCCGTGAGAATGGCCAAGGAACACCGCACTGTCCTACGCCCTCGCCCATGCCGTTAGCTCGATGTGCCACCATCACCGATGAGCTCGAACCCATGCCGCTCCGTCCCCTCGTCGCAATATAAATAGAGCCCCCCTCAGCCTCCATTCTCCACACCCCAACACTCCCCACTTCCCTCTGAGCCTCCCACACTTCTTCCCGGAGCAAGGCGAGCTCTCCCTCGCCGGAATTTGGCCGGAGCCCACCGCTGCTGGAGGAGAAGGGCACCGTCGATTGGAGCCGCCCCAGGAGCTGTCGTGACCACCATTCAAACCGCCGTTCACCCCCATCGCCGATCCTAGTTGGAGCCCAGGTGAGCCTAGCCAGACCCCCACCGCCGCGCTAGGTTTAGTTCCTCGCCGAAGCAGTTCGTTGTCGACGATGACTCTCGGTCGTTAGATTAGAATTAGATCGCACGGCTCAGATGCGTAGATACCGTCGTTTAGTTAGTCTCGCTGACTGGTGGACCCCGTATGTCAGCAGCCCGCTGTGCTGTGCAGTGCAGTTGGGCAGGCCCATTTAACTTCCCGCGCTGGCATGGAAATTCAAATATTGAATTTTCCTTTTTAGTTAAAACCATATTTTGTCCACCAATTCAAAAATCAATTCAGAAAGTTTCAAATAACAAAATTGCATCATTAAAATTTTGCTAGAAAGGTAATTAAATTATCTATCCAAGCCCGTTTGATTTAAATCATTTAGAGTTAGAGATAATCTATAGTAAAAATAATAAGACAGAGACTTTCTCAACTTCAAACATTTTTCAAAAATCAACTATAATAGCTTTTGAGTTGATTCCAACTCTTAAAAATCACATTTGACAATATCTATCTGAATATGTAAAAATATCTAGGATTGCATGCAGTGAGATTGGACTAGTACCAAAAGAATGCTATTAGGGAATTTTTAGTCACTTTAAATTTATTAAATGATAATCTTAAAATTAATAAAATATGATCAACACTTTAAATCACATCCCCATGTATTAGAATATGTGGTGATGACATGTGTCCATATGATCCCATATTTTAATTGGAGAATATTAAATCTTAATTAATTTCAATGAGTAGAAATTACTTTCCTCAAATAAACTAAATAAAACTAGTTCTTTAATTCGTGTGATGATTGTGATGATGCCAGATCATGAAGTGTGAGCCATAGTGTTCTTAATAGACTTAGTTAAGTATTGTTTGGTGATTGTGTACCCCGTATTTATTTATAGACGATAGTACCGACCCAAGCTACGAGGAGAAGGAGTTCTACCCCGAAGAAGAGGAGGAAAACTTCAATCACTGCACCAATCAAGGCAAGCTAACACTTGCAAGTTTCTTAACTATGCAAGCTATTATTGGCAAGCTAGATCTATGCAAGCTTTAACCTAAGCAAAATGCTTTAGGCATGCTTTGGTTATGTACCTTTGATTATACCCATCCGAAGTTTTACTTGCAAGCTTTACTCTTTTACTTTACCAAAGTTCTTACTTTGAGTTAGTGCTTTGTGAGTATTCGAAAGTAGTATAGATAGCATAAAGAGTATAAAACTAGGCCAATATTAGATGTCATTCTACGAAATGAGATTGAAGATTAGCACCCCTCATTAGTGAACACTCTTAACTTAGTGGCTAGTGCTAAGCATAAAACTTGATCACCTTGGATGGGAATACTTGGTGAAAAATTGTGAAAACCTTGGAATAATGAGTCATTCTATTAAAATGTTTTGACATGTGTTGAGAAACATAAATTGATTTGATGATGAAAATGTTGAGGCATGAGCCTTAGCCCTTTATAAAAACTGATGGTTGGGTTTGGATGCGATATCATTCCAATTTTACCGTACAACCACAATACATGAATTGGGTAAGGCTTAGCCAGAAGTTTATGTGCATTAGTATGGGTTCCCTCGCGGAAGAGATTTGAGCTGAGCCTGCCTCGTGAGTGTGAATTGTCCACCTATGCAGTGCCCAAGATGGCAGATGTCCATGGCTGGGAGGCCAAGCTCATAAGGGAGGTGCCTATAGTAGAGTGTGTAAAGGAAAGGTTATGATTGATCATCCACATACTAAGTATGATGATTCAGGGTTATCCCTGACGGATGTATCGAATTTTGTGGTGAAAGTGTACCACCTCTACAGAGTGTCAAACTATTCGAATAGCCGCGTTCGCGGTCATGGACAGTTGGAGTGGCCATCCTGTTCTGTCATCAGATGTTTTCAAAATGACTTATGAAGTAAACTATGATTTTTACTTGACCACAACAGGGTTGTGACTATGAAAACTAGGTTCCCACATAAGTGATTTAGAACCTTTACTTAGTTTTCTTTACTTCTGAACTCAGTTTAGATAAATCTGGCTTTTTGCAAATAAACTTAGAGCTTAGAATTTCCTACTAGGAATACCTTACTTGTTAGTGATAGTTTGTGAGTACTTGAAGAGTACTCATGGCTTTGTCCCTGGCTATTTCCGTGGCCAGACTATGAGGAGGACTATCAGGAAGATGGACAGCAGGACGGCTACGACAACGAGGATCATCTCCCATCGTCAGCATTGCCTGTGACATTGAAGATGGAGCCCACTGCTACGCTTATTATTCCGATGCTTGTTTGTATTAAGACTAGATCATGAGATCCTTTATTTGTGTAAGACCTTATTATGGTTTGTAATGGATGATGTACTCTGATATCTAATATGTTATGTCTCGAAAAATGGTAATCCTGCGATTGCGATGTATGGCATAACAGGCATCTGGGATTAAAAATCCGGGTGTTGACAACCGGTCATTGCATGTGACCAGCCGTAGGCTGTTAGCAACACATGTTGATCAGTGTGGATGGCGGATGGAACATCTCCGTTAAACAACCATCACATACGTGACCATTGTATATGCACAAAATGATCATGCTCCCTTTATCGGATGGTGGATAGAGGATGCACGATGGCCACCCCGGGCAGCAAATCCGCGTCGATAGTAATATTTTGAACTCTATTGGCAATAAGTTTGGTAATGATTTTTAGTATCATATTGACCAAAGAGATGGGTCTGAAATCAAATCAGAGTGAGTAATAGGATTTTGAATTTTTGGTATCAGAGTTATATAGGCAGTGTTGATGCTATGAAGGTCTAAATCTCCATGGAAGAAGCTATTGCACAAATTATAAAACCGTTGTTTGATAATATGCAGTGTTCTCGGATGTTGTGATGTTGTGTCGCTTTTCAATTTGATTTGAATTTTTGTAATGTATATATTTATATTCTTGACTCGCTAAAGTCGTTGTTGTATATATATTTTTTTGAATTATTGTGTAATTTTATTCTTCGTTTTCCACCCGCATGTGAATTCCTAATGGGAGTCTCTAAATCGTTTCTATACCTAGATCTGTATAGGGCTAATTCGAGAGCGTTACAAGTAATATCTATAATATATCTAACGACAACAAACCATAGGTATGCTACAATCCTTAACATATAGCATGTACGTAAAATTAACAAAGCGTGAGGGAGAACATGTGTAGAACTGATTGTATGGTCAGAAAGTCTTGCGACGTGGCTCTCGAACGACATGCCCTTGGTAAACAGTGACAACGTGCGTTTGAAGAGTACAGGGTCCCTGTTTTTGCACGTACTCCCTCTGTTTTAAAATATAAGATGTTTTAATTTTATGAATAAAGTGTATCTAGACTCTTTTTAATGTGTATGTTCACTTCAAACTTAGACAAAGCTAGGTTCCATTGAGGTTGGAATCCTAGGTTCCTAAGAGTACGGGGGTCCTTGTTTTTGCATGTAGGTTCCATTGAGGTTGGAATTGTGCACAACATAAAACCTTTGGAGAGCCAAATGAACAATGAATAATTTGGAGTACTCCCTTCGACCCATATTAGTTGACTTGAATTTGTCTAAATTAAAATGTATCTAGATATGTTTTAGTACTAGATACATCTGAATCAAGATAAATCCAAGTCAAATAATATGGGTGGACGGGTACCAAATTCATGACAACACAGGCATGGATATGCTCACACATGACATCATGCCCACAGCCCCCTTCATGATAATATTCCTGCATGTTCGAATTGTGCGCAACATAAAACCTTTCGAGTGCCAAATAAACAATGAATAAAAAACACAATCAAAAAGGTCGAAGACGCACCTCCATTCCACGCATGCGGTGCGCCGGCCGTTGGTGGCGTCGACACCACAAACAAGTTCCTCCCGGCGGGCATGCCGCACGTGGAAGGGCCCCTATGGAGCATCAGCGAGTCACCTGGGGCGTAGGCGGCATTGAGGTTGAGATGTGATGGTCTTCCGCCCAAATGGCAACGAGTCACCGACCTCCGGGGAATCGCTCCGCGGGGAGAAGCGGCTCATGCTCGACGACCCGTGAAGAAACCCATATGGCGGTGCTCAGTACACTGGTAGGGACATGCTCCGAGGAGGCCGAAAGGAGCCAGAACAGTGGCTCCCCGCGTTGGCTAACGCGTGTTGCACGACCATGGCGTTATTCATCGACTGTTGGTTGAGCAGCAGCAGTGCTTGCCGCACGTGCTTCTTCTGTTCAACAACGGCGGTATACCGCGCATTCGCCTTGTTCGGTGCGAGCTCGGCGACGGCGGCGTCCTCCTTCTCCTTGGCATCCTTCAACCGTAGTTGGTGGCCCTGCCTCTTCTTGCTCTCGGGCTTCGGCGACTTCTTCGTTTTCATCTTCATCGGATCAGGGGAGGCAGAGGAATTTGAGACCGGAGGTGGGGCGCAACAGGATACACGGACAAGTACGTAGCGACGACCGCTGGATGGATAGACTAGTGTAGATGGGTTTGCTTGGTATGGCCAACAAATGGGCCAGAGCAGACACGGGATGGCAGCCGAGCGTGTGCTCTCGTCCCCGAGTTTGTTTGGGGCCAAATGGGCTGCCGCGCCCCTCTCGGACAGAATTTGGGGGCGCCGTTGGGGTGTGTCCGCGCAGATGAAAACAAACCGATCGGGGACGCGTCCTTGGACGCTTTATTTTAAAAAAAAACAATATATATAAGGCATGCAAGTCCCCTTGTTAAAACCTCTCAATCCTTTAGGTACAACCAATTGTTACATTATCTAATAGAGTTTGTAAAAGAAAGCTAGGAGGCTCATCAGCCTAATTACAAGAATTCTTATCTAAAAAGCAGGATTTAGCAAGCTTATGGGCAACTCCATTAGCCTTCCTTGGACAATGTTTGAATAAAATTGTACCAGCGAGAATAGCTAAAGATTGCCCCCACCATGCTTCTGTACCATTGCAGGCCTCCACGACTTTCAAGGAATCAGATTCCATTAAAACATTGTGACACCCAAGACGATTAGCAAGAGCCAGACCCTGTTTCATGGCCATAGCCTCAATCATAGATGGAATGAAGCATAATAAACGTAGCAGTAGCAATAAAACGTCCCTTATGCTCCAGTAGCACCCGTACAATTATCATAATAAAAAGATCCATCAACGTTAACCTTAACCTGTCTAGGATCTGGTCTCGTCCACTTAGTTTGCCCAGGATGCTTAGAACACAATTTCATAGAATTTGCAGCAATTGAAAGAATCGACATCCAGCATTTATGGATCGGTGATACCTCTTCCTCATGTGTACGCCTTCTCCTCATCCACCACAAGTACCAACATGCGATAACGACCACTTCTTTGAAACCCAATTGTCTGAACCCTGGCAGCACTGAATAGAACTGGTTAGCAAATTTTCTAGAACTACAAAACCAGATAATTCTCCATCCGATACTCGGTCAACTATAAATGAAACACCAATAGATTCCCAGATCACACGTGCAGGAGCACATCGGAATAGTAGGTGCATAATGTCTTCGGCTGCTTCATTGCAAATTGGGCATTCACCACTATTACCGATATGTTTGTTTACCAAAATATACTTCAGTGGTATTATCCCATGCAGTGCCCGACATGCAAAGATTTTAATCTTACTGGATATTTTGAGCTTCCACAGGATTCTCCAAACGGGATTTTGAACGGACGTCCTTGGTACTACCACCTTAGCTTCAGAAGGGCCAAAACGGTGGTGCCATTGTAATTGATAGGCTGATCTGACAGTAAATCTATCATACGGGTGCCAAGCCACGAAATCATCAAACCCCTGATTATTTATAGGTATCCTAAGTATGCGGACCACATCTACCACATTGAATAAATTGTACGAAAGTTGCTCACCCCAAAGGCCGATAATCGGGCTAATCAATTGCGATACTTTGGTGTAAATAGAGTTATCCGTTGGAGACAAATAACATTGTTCCGTTGCCATCGAGGTAATGGAACCTGCCTTGATGTCCTTCGGGGGAAAACAAATCTGGTTTCATTCTTGACGTGGAACGAACATATTTGCATAGCTTTTCCCTCATAGCTGGCTATATCTGAAAATTTCCGTCTGCTTTTATAGAGTGGATCTTCCGAAGTTTTAGAACGTTGTGTACTTTTTCGCAGGATACTCATCGGCATGAATCAATCAGCAACTAGCCGGTAGCGATGGCTACTGGAGAAAACGAAGAAGCAACAAAGCTAGTGGTGGCACTTGCCTGTACAGTACGTACGTCACAATGAATCTGGTATAAATCAGTACACAGGACTTGAAATACTCACTCAATTCCCGTGCTTGGTAGTAGGAGGCCGGGGTCGCTGTACATTCAATCGCATTGATCAGCTGTCCTTACAACGTTGTAGGACCGGTCGGGAAGTGTACCGATCGTGGAGGTCAGAATGTACTCTAGTACTTGTACACGTACTCCTCAGTACTAGTACTCGTAGTATTTGCGATGAATTTGGGGTGATTTTTTGGTTGCTGAAAGTGAAAGACGCCGGTGAAGTTCAGTACTTGTACAAGCTCAGTACGCGCCGTGGACGACGAGAGTGACGAGGCCACTCACTGGAGAGCGAGTCAGGCTCGGTGCTCGCCACCATGACGCCCGCACGCACGGCCCACTCGGTCATGTTTCCTTCCTCCTCATCTCATCCCCAGCTAGCTGCCCCCCTTCCCCGCTAGGGACTCCGTAGCCGGGACGTCGGTCAGGCATGGCAGGCTGGCACCCGCTGCTCCTGGACAAACCAGACAGCTGTGTTTGGGACGGACGTGATGATCGCTGTAGGCATGGGCAGGCAGGGCTTGAATATGTTGCAGGATTGGATAGGAGGCGACGAGGGCAGGTGCTACGTACGCAGAGGCAGTACATGCACAGATGCACTTGAGTAGCCCAGCTGGCTCCCGCGAGGCCCGTCGTCCTTGCTCAACCTGCCACCTGCCATCAATGCCGACGTGTCCTCTGGTCTGCTTGCCACTGTGGATAATTTACTACTTGGATTCATTCATTCATTGGGCGCTGGCGCTGGCTGTATCTGTATGCATGCCATGCTCGGCGATGCGGCAGCTATATCTTTTTTATCGGAGCGTGTCGTATGAAATTCTGCAACGGATAAGGGTGGACTTATCTTCTTCGGCGTCGTGGCACGTCGTGTGATGAATGGCCGATGGAACGTCAGTGGCGGCTCCAGGAAATGACCGATGGGTATTCTTTCTAATATTCTTTTCTTAATGCATAATATGAACTATAACAATTGATAGTAGCGACACAAAACTGTATAGGGCACTAATAATTTTCATTGAAGTACAATTTATAAATCATAAGATATAAGACAATAATTTCATAATAATCACCAAGTACAATAAAAAATCCAGCATTGAGATGTTATCTTTGGATTGAAGCCTTGATCATATTCAACATATTACAAATATATAATATAACTCTACGGTCTGTTTTGTTGAAACAGATTGATGTCGTCTTACATACTTGTATCTACAAAATCAGATCAATAATCTTCTACTAATAGTCTGCTGACCGAAGATCTAATCTGCACATACCTAGCCCTATTCGCTGGTTGCCGGCGCGGACGTGCTGTCGCCTGCTCTGCTTCCTGCCGATCACCTACTCTGTTGCTCTGATTCCCTTTGTCCGCTGCTCAACGAATCGCTAGGGTAGGTCGTCTATACTAGAGATTGCTGGTCTGGTAACTCTAGTTCCGATCACGCGAACCTACTGGTCTCGTTGCGATCACGCGAGGTTGCGAGCGAGCGTGCACTGGCCCTTTGCGCGCGTGACCGCGTGTGGTTGTCTCACGTCATGACTCCCTGGGCCTAATAAGTGTATCTGCACTCATCTTTGGTATTCAGCTGATGCATGGAAATAAATGAACTGTCGATCGACACAACCATTTGGGTTAACCTAGAATCTAACCAGACCTCTGATCCAGAGTACAACCCCTCCCACCCAAAATCGTACAAATACATTTATGGGATAGTTTTACTCCTAGAGGCGTTGGAACCTACGACCCTCTCTCTCCCTCCTCTCGCTCCCTGTGGCGACGGGAGGGGAAACCCTAGCCGCCGCCCTAGCCCCCCAACTCCTCTCCCTCCTCTCTCCCCCGCTGCCACCAAGGGCGTGGCCAGGAAAAGCCTGGGCGCTACCGGCGGCGGCGGCAGGGGGGGATCTCCCGTCTTCCCCGGCGTAGATTGGTGGCGCGGGACGCCAATTCTCGTTGCGGATGGGATGCACGTCGGGCACCTCAACGGCGTGGCATCTCTGGCATGCGGCGGTTGCGGCATGGCCAGAGGAGCAGCGACGTGGCGGACGGCGATCTGGTGCCCCTAGTCCCTCTAGCCAAGAAAACTCTAGGGAAAACCTCAGATCTCGAGGGATCGAGCGATGGCAATGTCTTGTGCATCGTTCCCCTCTTGAGGGCATCGCTTTTGGAGTTCTCGCCGGCTGTAGGGATTGACGGAGGCCCTGGGTTTGGTGGAGTTGGTCATCTTCTTCATCGAAGGTGGTTGGCCTGTGGCTGGTTTGACAGATCTCGCGATCCGTCTTCCAGTCCCAGCAGCGAGGCGGGGAGACATAGGTGCCGGTGAATACCGAGCCATTGGCAAGAGATGGTGGCGTTACCACGTCGTTACCTTGATGAAGGCATCGTCGTGCACCTTGTGTCGACCTCAATCGTGCTACTCCGGGGGAAACCCTAAGATCTTCGGGTCGGGCGATGGCGGGGCCGCGGTGTCGGTATCGCGTTCTCTCCTGGGAGCATCACCTGTGGAGCAGCGTTGGACGGAAGCGGTAGGAGGGTGGAGTGGCTAGCGCGTGGGGGTGGTGTTCCTTAGCACCGAGGTGGTGTCAATGGCTGGTGTGGCGAGAGTCTACGCATTGATCTACATGTTGACGACGGGTTGGCAGAAGATTTTGAAGGTAGCGACATTCGGAGCATGTGCATGGGCGCAACTCCATAGATATGTTGTGCGGTTCTAGGACTCCCTTCACTTGAGTTCGTGCCACGTGCCAAGGCACTCCAGCTTCTCTTGGCGAGTGGCAACATGGTGGGTGACCATGGGGGGTCGAAACAGGTAGATAGGGGTTTGATAGATCTCGTTGAGGAGCTGGTGATACAGTTATCGTTGTTGCTCAGTGTTTAGCTTTGGCGGTTCCGGTTTGTATCATCTTTGTAATGGCTTTTGCCAAACAATATGGTTCTAATAATAAATAAAGGCTGTATGCATCGCTTGATGCAGAGGCCGGGGCTCCACTCCCCATTTCGAAAAAAAACATTTATGTATATATTTGAACCCTTATGCAAATCGTGTATTACCTATGTATAGGGATATGGATGGGATATGTAGATGTATGCTCGACCCAGCTTGCCCTACGATCGTCCAGTGCTGACCGCGGGCGCCGCAGACCATCTAGACGACAGCCGCCGCCGGCCATCACCGCCGTCGATGCTAGCCATCGGAACAACCGCCACAACCGCCGGTTGACAACCGCTACCTAAGTTGGCTATTGTCGCGTCCTCGCCGGAGGAGGTAGGTTCACCCTCGTTTCTCGATCGTGGCTTGTTCGATCGCCATGGTAGTTGAGCCACCGGACAATCTGGTGCCTACTAAGCTGGCTCGTCCGGCAATGCCAAATTGTCCAGCTATGGTAAGGTCGGCCTGTCCGCACTAGCCAGACTGTCCGGTGATCCATTGCCGGTATGTCTAGCACTTATCTTCTGCTAACCCTACTTATGTATTCTTTTATGATGTTGTTGTGTAGTTTTTGGAGAGATGGGGGACTCTACCTCAACTTGGAATGACAATGATAGCGGTTACACGGGCGATGAGGATTCTAGTTTGGAGAACGGATCTAGAACCTATGAAAATGTACTTCCTGTGAACGCCTAGTTTGGTGGTCATAATAATGGGCGGAGTGATCCCAAGTCATCAGCATAGTCAGATAAGATGGATGAAGTATGTTGAATATTGGTGGTAGCCGGTGGTCACAACGATGACGAATATTCAAACTTCGAAGTTCGTTTCGATGAATATAGTGTCGAAGCACTGTATCAAGACAAATCTAGCTTAGGAAAGAGGAGTTGTGGATATTTTCACTATGGCAAGCAATGAATGTTAACAACAAAACATCACCTTATAGGGGTACTACGTAGGTGATATCTGGTGCTCACGATGGGCATGCACAGCATAGGAAACTAGACATGGAATTTGTGAGTAACGAAGATAAGAAATTCCTTGTGGATAATCACTAGAAAATATTGGACATGACTTTTGATTCCGGACCAGTGGCTTTCTTCTGGTACAACAGCTATGTGAGAGACCATGGCTTCAGTATCAGAAAAGACATTTTAAAGCGAGGGAAAATCTCTAGGAAAGAAATACAATTAAGACGGTATCTTTGTTCCATGGTAGGAAAACGTTTGGAAAAACTCTTACCACAGGAAGGCCACAGCCGTAGGTTGAGACCCGAGGCTCGTTGTAATTGCAATTCCCATCTTAGCGTGAAGTGTGATAGATCCCGTGGAGTTTGGGTTGTTAAAAGCTTTGACAACAATCACAATCATGTATTGGCTAGTCCGGAGGAAGTGTTATTTCTTCAGTCGCATAGAAAGATTAAACCATACCAGAGGGCTGATGAAAGTGCATGTGTGCCCCCATGTGTGGTTTTGGTAATTAATGACAATCTTTATGGACTTATGTTTGCATTGAGTTTTACTTGTAGGATTTGTTCATAGGCAATATTTGAACCATATGTTGGCTTCAAGTTTGGGAGAAGAAGAAAGTAGAGAATATCAAGTGATGACCAAGGTTTCAATAAGTGATCTAGAGATTGGTCAAGTACGAGTTGGGCCTATAGCAAGTGTGTCTTCAAGAATAAAGTTGGAGAGATATCTCTTATATACCTTCAAGACACCAACCTAATGAAGAAAGAAGAATTGATGTGCAAGTTTAAGATGAGTGATGTCTACGCACTTCTATTCTTGTAGAAAGTTGTTGGACCTCCAAGTGCAGAGGTTTGTAGAACAGCAGCAAGTTTCCCTTAAGTGGATTACCCAAGGTTTATCGAACTCAGGGAGGAAGTGGTCAAAGGTATCCCTCTCAAGCAACCCTGCAATCAAGATACAAGAAGTCTCTTGTGTCCCCAACACACCCAATACACTTGTCGGGTGTATAGGTGCACTAGTTCGGCAAAGAGATAGTGAAATACAAGTGGTATGGATAATTATAAATGGTAACGGTGCTAGAAAATAGCTTGATGGTGTGGAAGAGACTAAAGGCAAACTGAAATAAAAATGGAAGCAAGCAAACATGTAACAGATCTAATTGGAAATGGTGTATCAATGCTTAGAAACAAGGCCTAGGAATCATACTTTCACTAGTGAACACTCTCATATAAATATCTTCTCTTTATGATACTACTCTTAACTACTCTCCGGTTGGACACTCTAATCCATGGTAGGGCTATAACAGCACACCTCAAAGTAAGCTGCTAGAAAATAGCTTTGATGTTGTGTGGTTGACGTGGGAAGAGACTAAAGGTAATCTGAAATAAAGATGGAAGCAAGCAAACATGTAACAGATCTAGTTGCAAATGGTGTTTTAATGCTTAGAAACAAGGCCTAGGGATCACACTCTCATATAAATATCTTCTCTTTATGATACTACTCTAAACTACTCTCCGGTTGGACACTCTAATCCATGGTAGGACTATAACAACACTCCTCAAAGTTCGCTTTTCCCATCTAGATAACCCCACACTGTCACCTTGAGCACTAGATGGTTCCAACAAACACCACAATTTTATAGAAGCATCCAACTCCAAATATAACTCATAAAAAGTATTTGTAATCTCTAGCCTAAGTGCCATCATGGTGTGCACGCTGTCAGTTTCACACACATGGGGAGAGCAGAGATCTATTAAAACACTTGAGTAGCAAGGTAGATCTACTTGATTATAAAGCTCATGATCACAATATAATCATGCATAGAGAGAGAGAGAGATGAACACATAGCTACCAGTAGAATCCTTAGCCTTGAGGAAGAACTACTCCCTCATCATCATGGGAATCAGCAACGGCGATGGAGATGGTGGTGGAAATCGATGGAGATGGCTCCGGGGGCACTTCCCTGTCCCGGCGGGGTGCCGGAACAGAGACTTTCTGTCCCCCGAATCTCCCCTTCGGTGGCTGTGGCGCTGCGGAACTTTTCGTGGCTGGAGGCTGGATTCTTTAGGGTTTCTGCATCGGAGGCTTCTTATAGGCGAAAGGGCGATGTCAGAGGGTGGACCAGGGGCCCACACCACCTGGTGGCACGGCCAGGGGGACCCGCGCCACCCTATGGTGTGGCCAGCCCCTGGCCCCTCTCCGTCTCGTCTTCTCGCTCCGTGTTCCCCTCGGTGAAATATTGACTTTGGCTTTTATCCCGTCCAATTTCGAGAATATTCATTTTGTGACTTTTCTGGAACCAAAAACAGCAGAAAACAAGCAACTGGCACTGTGGCATCTTATTAATAGGTTAGTCCCATAAAGTGTATAAAAATACTCCAAAGTGTGGACAAAACATAAGAAAGTAGATATAAAACAAGCATGGAACATCAAAAATTATAGATACGTTAGCAGCGTATCAATGAGCCATCTCGAAGAGATCATTTGCTTAAAGCTTGCCATCCTATGGTGATCATGGATATAGGAAGATGATATGCCCAAAAATAGAAGTTCCACCATAGTGGAGTATGGGGGAGCAATTTGCAAGTATTCACCAAGCTAGCACAATCAAGAAAGGTGTTCCATCTTGAGGTGGAGAAGATCGTCATCATCGAGCTCAAGTGGAATATGCGCAAGGCAAAGGTATGGTCTTGATAGGGTTTCCTTCTTACCAGTCTCGTGGTGTTAGTTGGAGAGACCGGGTTATAGGATTGATAATCGTGCTATCAAGAGGGGATCTCGAGTGAGTGACTAGATCATATCCTTCGGAGAGAGCTCCTACCTTTGCATACTTACAATCATCTTTCTTGGTTCTTATTTGGATCTTATCCATGTGAGGATTTAGAGCTTGTGGTAATTCATAGCAAGCTCTAGTTCATCAAAAACGGATTTCCCTGTATACCTAATTGCATTTTTGATCTTGGAGGTTTTTCTGGTTTCTCACCAAGAGAGGTATCTCACATCATAATACATGAAATGCTCTCTCTTTGTGGTATCCAATATTTCCAACAAAACTGGTTTCGGGTCAATCGGAGTCCGGATGCAAATGTTATGATCATTACAGTTTTGTTGTTTCTGTTAGGTTTGCCTCTGACAGGTTTTCGGACCGGAGTCTCCAGCATGCAGAATCAAGTCTACGCCAGACTGTCCGGTAGATTTCAGCCGGAGTATTCGGCCTAGCCGGAATGTCCGGCTGGTGCCCGCCGGACTGTCCGACCCTGATGATTCGTGGACCAGCTCGGACATTCTGTGTGCCACTTCGGACACTACCCGGACACAGTCCGGACACTAGCCGGAAACTTGGCCGGGCCGGAGCGTCCGGCTGGTCTCGCCCGGAGTGTCCGGCCTGGTTGGACTGTCCGACTGATGTTGGCCGGACTGTCCGGGGTAAGTGGCTCCCAATGGCTCTAATTTCAGGGGGCCTATATAAAGGCCCCTTCTTCTACCTTGAGAAGCTGCTCATTCCAGAATTGAAGAACCCTAACCCTAGAGCCACCAAATCAACAAGAATTCCATCTACAACCATCCAAAGTCCTTGAGCTTTGGAGAATCGAAGGATGAGGCCTTGATCTACTACTTCACCAAGAGAGATTCCCACTTCCCCCTCATTCACTTGAGGGCCTCTTGTTCTAGTGTTTCATGGGAAACCCTAGCTTTTGATTTGGTTCTTACAAGCTTGTCTTTGATTGTTGTGACAACTTGCTTGGATTCAGGAGCCTCCAATTAAGTTGTGGATGTGTGCCTCGAACTTGTTCTAAAGGTGCCGGCTACCACCTCGAAGGTTGCCGATATAGTGGAAGGGTGGATCGATCCCATTGGGGTGAGATTCATCGGAGAATAAGGGAGGCCTTTTGTGGCGTTGGTGGTTTGATACCACCCCCTCTCCAAACGAGACATACTCCATGTTGGGAGGAACTTGGTAAAATATCGTTGTCTCCGCGTGCCTCGGTTATCTCTATATCTGAGTTCTTACTTATGCACTTTACTTTGTGATAGCCTTCGTTCTTGAAGTATATATATCTTGTTATCACATAGTTGCTTGTCTTGCTTAGCATAAGTTGTTGGTGCAAATAGGTGAACCCTAGTTGTCCTAGTTTTTGTGCTTAACAAAGTAAACGCTAGTTTAATTCCTCCTTTGTTGAGCCACCCTCGGAAAAGTTTTTAACCGCCTATTCACCCACCCTTTAGGCAGCATCCGTATCCTTTCAGCTGAGATACTATCATTGGGAGCCGCTGGATTGATAAAAAGTATGACCATGAGACACTTCCTCAGAAGACATGGCTACGGTGGTGTAGGCTACATTCCTAGAGATCTGTACAACATGTGTGGTAGGGAGAAGAGAAAGCTTATTGTGGATGGTGATTCTACAACAACCCTCGGTATCATGGCCGCTAGGAAGAAGAATGATCCTGAATTCTTTTTTAACTACGATGTAGATGATGAAGGATGACTAAAGATCTTGTTCTGGTGCGATTCTCAGTCATGTCAGGACTATCAGGACTTCAGCGATGTGATGGTGTTTGACAGCACCTACAAGATGAGCCGGTATGGTATGTCGTTCATTCCTTTCATAGGCCTAAACAATCACCGTAAGACTATGATGTTCACGTCTGTCATCGTATCAGATGAGATGGAAGATACATATGCTTGGCTGCTTCAGACGTTTCTGAATGCAACATGTTGGAAAAAGTTAATAGGTATTCTCACAGATAGCGACCCTGCAATGATAAGAGCTATTCAGAATGTCCTTCCAGACGTGGGGCACCGTTTATGTACGTGGCACATAGAGAATAACATTAAGAAACATCTTGGTCATAAGTCACTTCAGGAGTTTTGTCCATTCTTATACTGTGTCAGTTCAGAAGCCGTCTTTGAGCAAAGATGAAGCGCGTTTGTTCGCAAGTGGCAGAGACAATCTACCCAGGAATGGCTTAAAAGGATGTACAATAAGAAGAGAATTTGGGTCGGCGCGTATTTGGCCGGTGGATATTTCCTTCGTATGAAAAGCAACCAGAGGAGTGAGAGTTTGAACTCATGCCTTCACCTTCACCTGGATTTTGGTATGACCCTAGTCGACATGATTATGCATTACGAGAATGCAATTACTCGCATCCGTGTGAGCGAGGCGGAAGATGACTGTATTTCTACCCAGAGTTTGCCGATGGCAGTAACTGAATCCAAGGAGATTGATGTTGGGCTTTCCCATGTCTTTACTTCGGACAACTTCTATATCTTGTAGTGAGATGTCAATAAGATTGGCCACCTCGAGGTTTA